>JACVCZ010000002.1:2020000-3220000 GCA_020829145.1 Drosophila nigrodunni | reverse complement strand
AAGAGAAAGAAACGTCGTCGAGCGCTCGACTCACTTCAGTAGAAACAGCTTGAGACAATGCTGCATGCAAAAATTCTTGAAGAGTACGAGTATTTATGCATTATAATACACACACTCGCACACACACACACACACACACACACACACACACACACACACACACACACACACACACACACACACACACACACACACACACACACTTCGAGCACAGTTTGAGACCCCAAGGGCTAAGAATTCTGGTTTCTGTAGCGAAAAGTGCGCGCTTTTTGGCATGTGCCGAGCGCACGACTCAAGCATTGACAAACTGAGAGATTGAGAGGGTTGTCGTTGCCAGAGACCACAGGGGGGGCGAGACATGTGGTAGGGCAGTGGGTTGGTTAGGACTTGACTTGATTTGGTTCTTGCATTGTAAGCCACTGAAGTGCTTATGCGATACTATAGTTGCAACAAAAGCTCAAGCTCAAGAGTCGCGCTCTCAGTCCCAGTGTCTCCCTCACTTGCTGCCCGCTCAATTGGCCCAACGGCTGATCCTGCCAAGTGCCTTTGAAGCCCTCTGATCCTGCAGGCAATAATGAGCACACAAAAAAAGCTTAAGTCTAGGCAGCTAACACTGGAATGTTAAGCTCGTTAACTTGATGCCAAAAGCTTTAAGTTGACATACTTGTAAACAAAGTGCGCTTTAAAGCACATTAAAGTTTAGCTTTTAGTTAAGTTTAATGCACACTAAAGCTGCATATTTGCTATATCTGTGTAGAGCTATTTATAATTGTTTTGTAGTTGCATATGTTAAAAAAGGGCTTTTTAAGCTTAAAATTTAATGTGTGCTAAAAGCTCGTGGCGCTAAGCTTGCAGGTGATTTTGTAATCCAAAACATAAGTTTGATTGCATTTTAGAAAAGGTTTTTCCAGCGTGTGTGGGCAGAGTGAAATTTTCAATTAACGAGTGTTTTCTGCAGCTAGAATTATGCACTAGTTGTTGGCTGTGCTGCTATCCCGCTCGCACACACACCGCCACACTTCAGTGCTGGCCAATTGAAGTAATTGTAGCCCCTCCCCACACACACACTCGTTTTTTTTTGGCTAATAGAAATGTTAACAGCATCGCACATTCGTCCCGCTGTTAACATTTCACTTAACATTTTTGGCGCGCGTTGCGTTTTTGTTTCCCCATTTGATTTTACCTTCTTTTTTTTTTTTGGCTATTTTTGGCAGCTCCTTTGAAGTGGCGACGCCGGCACATGCAAAAATATTAAATGAAATTCGCTGGGTACAAAAAAAAAAATACCCAAAAAAAAAAGAAAATACGTTAAAAGGGTGCTCAATACTAAAGCCTTTTCTGCCATAAGCTGACCACACACACAGACTGGACACACACTGTGAAGTGGGCACTGAGGCCATAGAGCTGCACACACACACACACCCACACACACACTGTTCAAAAAAAAAAAAGGAGCAAAGCCACCCGCATTTTAGTTAATTAACTCATTTGGTTGGCAACTGCTGCTAAGCCGCTCGAACTGGGCCACAAAAGAGTGAGAGCCCGAGTGCTGAGAACTGAAGAGTACCCAAAAAACATCTACACACAGAGACACACACACACACGCCTACGCACACGCTTACATTAATTGATTTGCGACGTTGCCAAACTTCAATTTCCTTTTTTTTTGGACCACGACTAGTGCGACACAAATGTCGCGTTTCTCACGGGGATTGCATTTCAGCGCCAAGAGCCAAGACAAAACAATGGTTAAAGTGAGCAAACTGGCTAAAAAGAAAAGCACAAATTGTTGTTCGATATTGCAGCAAAAAGTCATGCAGTTTGGCATTATGAAAACAATTTTCAAGCTTAAGCAGCTCATGCCACACAGCCGCCCAGCAGCAGACAGTGAGCGCATGAAAATCACAGTGGCTGCCACCTTAGACGCCACACAGCTAAACAAAATCGGAATACAGAATACAGAATACAAAATTGTTGCCCAGTTCTAAGAGCTTGGGCCAGCTTTTGAAGGCTGTCTGGCATTTTAAGTCGTAGCAAACGGCAAGGACATAACTGCAGCTTCCCTTTTTTTTTTTTTTGCCAGTGGCCCTCAGACTCTTCTGGTACTGTATGGTATACCCCTATAGAGTCAACCACCCACTGGCCGTACCTCCTGTTCTTCTGTCCAACAGTCTGTGCTCGCTCCTAACCAAAACCCCGTGCGCATTTTACCTCTCACGCGAAACACAGCCGCTTGTCTGTTGTTTGTACTTAAGAGCTTTTAAATATCATAAATATATATCTATGCGACTACGACGACGATGACGATGACGACGAGACCCAGACCCAGACCGAGACCGAGACCGAGACCAACCCCACATCCTCTCATCCCTACGGCATTTGGCTGCGGGTACAGGTTTCATTTTTTCTCTGTTTCTGTTTCAGTTTCTGTATTATTTTTTGGTTTTGTTGAGCGGGGCAAATGAGTTGACGATTTAGAGTTTGGGTTCGCTTGGTTTGTTCATCATCATGTTGACAAATATGCCTCGAGGGCCATTTCATCTGCAAGAAAAAAGATAAACACTGTCGAAAGCAGCAGCAATAAAGACATTTCCATGCGGCAGTTGTGGTTCATAAATGATTTTTCAGTCGATACGTTAATGGGTTCGACAAAATGCATTGCAGATTTGTGATGATACTACTTTAAAGATTGGAAGTCCTGTATGGGTTAGTTGCTTGTTTGAGGCTTAGTTCAGTTAGCCTTGATCAACATAGGACTGCTGCTACTTTAAGCCTACGGTTTATACCCTAGATTTTCTTACAAAACATCTGTTTTCTATATACATTTCTTCCGTGGTTTTGCTTGATTTAGTATTTTTCTTAGCCTAGCTAACTATAAACCCCGCCGACCTCTAACTTTTACCGAAGCTACCTTAAATTCAATCACTTTAATGTTGCCCCTTTACCAAAACAGCTTAAGTCCCCAACAGTCTCGACTATTCCTTTGACCTTCCGTCCGCTGATCTTTTATTGATCCGACAAAGTCTCGGGTCGGGTTGTGTTAGGTCGGAGTTATTTCTAATCGTTTGCTAACATTCAATGCAACTGCAGTGCAATTCAGTCTTAGCTCGACCCTTCTAACGACTTCCTGCTTAACTTTTTTTGGGGAGTCGTCGCCGTCGTCGTCGTCGTCGTCGTCGTCTCATCGATAGGAGCAATAACTTGTATAAGAACTGCAAAGCTTTAAATGCCTGCAGCTCTCACACCAAAACACAAAAGTCATTATACATATATAAATATATATAGAAATATATATAGAATGCTATGCCCATCGACTAATTTCCAAAAGTTCTTTATTGCCTGCAACGCCCCCCGGACCGGCTACTCAGTTTTCCGCCCCTTTAGCTTCCGGTATTTATACAAATAAAATTGCACAAAACTCAACTCAAAAACCAAAAAACGAAGAGAAAACCGAAAAAAAAAAAAAACACACAAACAAGTTCAAATCGAAGCCGCCCAAAAAAAAGAAACAGAAACAGAAACAGAACTAGAAGAGCTAACTCCAGCTCCGAAGGAGTAAAGCCGAGCAAAAGTCGAGGAGTCGCTTACTAGCTAAGGATACAACATAGGAATTTAAACGGGGACTGGGAATCGACATTGCGCCGGACCTGAGCTGACTTAGAGGCATCAGCAACAGTCGTGCAAGAGTTGAGGGGCTGAGGAGAAGGTTGGCTTCAGTTTGAGTTTGAGGTTAGGCCTGAGCTTTCTCTCTCTCGGCCTGGTCTATGGTCTCCACTTGGCTCTGGGTCCTGGGACCCAGACTAATTTTGCCAAAAAAAAGTTTGCACCGCATATTTTTGTAACCTTTTTTGTCGCTTGTTTTTTTTTTGTTGTTTTAATTTCTCATTTGGCATTTGATTTCAAGTAAAAAGTCTGGCGACTCCACCGCCGACGGGGGAAGTCCCCTTTTTATCGAAGGTCAACGCTAATAGCACTAAAATTTCAAGTTGGCTTATCGATACCAACGATAAACTATAAATTTGTCGGCTGTTTTGTTTTTTGTGCTCTCTCTCACTCTCTCTAACTGGGTTGCTAATGCGACTGGGTATTGCACGACCGTACCGCAACCCTCTCAAGCAATGCTAATGTTTTTTAAGCCCTGTTTGGGTGTGTAAGTGTGTGTGTGTGTGTATGTGTGTGTGCGTTGGCTGGCCAAAAGTTTTGCAACGTATTAATTTGGCTAAATTTAACCCGTAATGACTTTAAAAGTAAAATTAATGAGGGTCGATAGTTGCCTTTTGCTTTAGTTTGGGAGTACACTTCTGTAGGATGGGGTTGGGTAGCTTAGCTAAAGTTTGCGCTTAAAAACATATGCGACTGACACTGGCAATTGTTGCTGTGGGAAGTGTAGCAGCAGCAGCAGTTGCTCAGTTACAAAAAAAAAGAAAACTATAACTCACTCCTGCTCTCTTTTATTTCTAATTACAGCGCGCTACTCTAGCCGAGAAGGAAGTGAATACACTCAAGGAGCAACTATCCACAAGCACGCCCGGCAGCAATAGCGACAGTAACAGCAACAGCAACAGCGATAACATTAACATTAACACAGCAACAGCAGCTGGTGAAAACGCAACAGCAGCAGCAGCAACAGTAGCAGCAGCAGCAGCAGCAGCGGCAGCAGCATTAATTAACGGTGAAGAGGAAACGAGTGGAAATATTGATAGCGATAGCGACAAACTGTTGAACAGTTCGATTGTTGCAGCGGCCTTAACGCTGCAACAGAACGGCGGCAATCTGTTGGCCAATACAAATACACCGTCGCCATCGCCGCCGCTGCTTACCGCCGAGCAGCAGCAACAGTTGCAGAGCAGTCTGCAGCAGAACGGCGTAGGTGGCGCTTGTCTCAATCCAAAGCTATTCTTTAATCACGCACAGCAAATGATGATGGAAGCGGCAGCAGCAGCGGCTGCAGCGGCAGCTGCTGCAGCGGCAGCGCAACAACAGCAACAGCAACAAACATCGCCAATGCATTCACCCGTTGCAGCAGCAACAACGGCAGCAACAACAGCAACTGAAACAACGACAACAACACCAGCAACAACAAACATAGCAGCAGCAACAGCAGCAGCTACAGCAGCAGTTGGTGACGTCACAGCCGCCAGCAATTGCAATGACGATGACGAGGACGATGATGAGGAGGATGCATCGATGCAATCAAATGTCGCCCATGCCGATGGTGAGCTCGATGATGATGATGATATGGAGCTAGAAGCGGAACATGTTGCTACCGCAGCCGTTGCTGAATCATCGGCAAGAACTGATAAAATTGCCGATGTGTTGGCAACGCAACATAATGATGTTGCCAACGATAATGATGAAGAGAATGATAATGATGATGATGACGCTGTCGAAGAGCAGGAGGAGGAGCACGATGAGGATGTCGATGCCGATGCCGATAATGATGAAGTTGGCGATGATGATGATGAGGAAGCTAGTTTAAATGTTAGCAGTAATCATAACAACAACAATACCGATAGCTGTAGTCGAAAGAACAACAATAACAACAATAACAACAACAACAGTGAAACGCAACATGTTGCACTGCGTGATAATAATAATGTAAATGAGCAACATGTGGCACATAGCGCTGAGGACGAAGATTGCACCAACAATAACAACAACAACAACAGCAACAGTAACAACAACAACAACAACAGTGGCAAGCGCAAAAAGCGCAACGCCAGCAACAACAACAATAACAACAACAACAATCAGCCCGCTGTTCTATTAGCTGCCAAAGACAAAGAGGTAAGTTTTAACCACATTTACACTACTCAATAAGCCCAGAGCACATCTGGCTGCGTTTTGGTCCTCCAACATTGCTGGCTAGACAATTACGCGGTGAAATGAAATGTAAAACCGTTAAGATTACCAGAAACATAAAAAAAGGTAGTAGAAGTAGCAGTGAAATGAGTAGTAGAAGCTGCAGTAGAAGCGCAAATAAGTTGAGTCGAAAAAATGCTAACCGCAGACGCCGTGCACGACCGTCTTTCCGACATCCCAGCGAGCATACGTCTCTACGACCGTCTATGTTTCTCCAGCCGTACCTCTACTGCTGCTGACCGCACCACAGCTCTTCCGACCCTAACTTGCCTTTCCTTCTACTGACCGTACTTCTCTCCCTCCGACCGTCTTCTTCCTTCTTCCCGACCGTTCCCAACTGTATCCCTCTAACCATACCTCTCTCCCATCGCGTGTCTTCCCGTCCGTGCATCTTCTCTCCAAACTGTTCTTCTCCCAGCCGACCGTTCTACTCACTTCTCCCCGATCTGCTCCTTGTACGTCTTCTTATTCATTCCCTTTTTTTCACTCTACGCACAATTGAGAAAACACTTGCATAAGTAAACAAAACACCCAGCGCGCCACGCCCACAAATCTATGCGCCCCCCGCTGGCCTGTTTAGCGCACTTTTCTTGTAATTTTCTAGCCAAACACAAAGAGTGAAAGCAAAAAAATACCAAAGGAAATACAAGGCAAACAAATGAGCGTACGGCCACAAAAAAAAAAAAAAACCAGCAAAACAAAATAAAAATAAAAAAAAAAGCCAGAAAAGGACTTTTGACTTTTTCTTTACGCGTCGCCACAAGAAAGGACAACAGAACAGAGCAGAAATATGCAAAGGGATTTGCCTCAAAAGGCAGGAAAAAGCCGCCCAAAAAAACGCCGATGGATAAAAAAGCTAAAGCAACAAAATAAAAAGGGAGCGAAAGTTGAAATGAAACTTTGTACAGTTTGATTGTTGGCAATTTGACGCAGGATTCAAAGGGGGAAGCAGCTTTTTTTTTTGGTGGGGAAATTTAGGAAAAACAGCTCGAAGAGTGGGGAGGGGAGAAAAGCAGAAGTTTGAGGTGTAAAGTGATATCATTAAAATATTGACATGACAATTTTAACGCCTACAAATTTTGTTGACTGCCTTTTGCTTGTTCTGTTTTGTTTGCTTTTTCTTGTTAACGCTTGTTGTGCTTTGTTGGGTTTTATTTTCTTGGCTGGCTTATTGCTTGTGGCATGCCACACACAGCGAAAATGCGATTTTCTGAGCAAGTGAAGGGAAAGTATTAATTTTGAGGTTTTGTTTGGGGTAGGAGTTGGATGGGTTGGTAGCAAAGTTATTATGGAAAATAAGCGATTTATCGATTGGTATATCAATAAATGGTTATTTAATATTTTTAAGATATTTTCATATTTATTCCTCTTTGTCTCTCTCTGCTCTGAACTGCCTTGCTGCTGCCTTTTCAATTTCTCTAATGCAAGCAAACTCTTAACCACAATTTCTTTGTGCATTCCCATTGAATGATTGCTTATTGCCAGCATCAATTCCCGCCCCAAACTGTCTGCCCATTCCACTCACACACTGCCCCTCTCTCCCTCCCTCCTCTCACCCACTTTCCCACACTGGTTTGAGTTGCATTTAAGCATCAATCATTATCATTTGCCATTAAGTGCAGCGCAGCATCTTTGCACGTTGTGTGTTTGTCGGGTGCAGGGGGGAGTGGCATCTTTAGAGCTTGCAGCGTGGCAAAAGCTGCCATTAGCAACCCCTAGGTGTCGCTGCAACAAAAGCAAAAGAGGAAAAAGTAGAAGAAGCAGAAACAACAACAAGACAAACCCACCCAGTTGCATTTCTTTAATGTTTTATCACTTCACTTGGCAGACAACAACACCTCTTGCCTCTTGCCTCTTGGCCCTCCCACCTCTTACCTGCTGCCACTTGTGGGCAGGCTTTTGCTGCCGCTTCTTGCGCTTATTTGAAATCCATTAAATGCTATTTTTGCCAAATGCGCTTCCAACGATTTCCCGAAAACCAAAAAAGCAAAAAAAAAACAGCAGGGAAAAATGGGAAAAACAAAATAAAATAAAGCATACAAAAATCCCAAGTACAGAGCTCATTAGTTTGATTACTGGCGCCCCCTGGCGGCGCTCACACACAAACACACAAATGCACTCCGTGAAGTCAGTGAAAATCCATTGGGTGCCCAGCTCCAGACAACTCACACACAGCTGTGATAAATGCACTCGACTGACAACTAAATCACTTACGTGTGTGCGCCCAACATTCAGATTTATCTGTTACACATGTTCATAAATATGCGACAATATTTTTTTTTGACGCCGCCCAGGCAACAACAACAAATATTCAAAATCGAAAACTAGTTCGAACCGACTGCAGTCGACGACAGAAGACCCTGTAATTATTTAAAGGCAATCACAATTGGAACTTTCTTATAGCTCTTTGTTCTTGCCTACATACAGCATTAAAACATCAAGTTAAAGAAAGTTTTGAAGTTAAAATTAAACCAAAAAGGACTTTAAAAAGTTTAGAAATTTATTTTTTATTAACTTTTATAGAACAACTTTTTTAAAACGCATCAAATCAAATCAACCACTAAAATTATCAGCTATTTATGCTATTATTTCTTGTCACAACTTGAGCAAATCCTTGCTCCAACTGGCTGCAATAACTCTAGCACTCACTTTACGGATATCAGCGAAAGAAAAGCCAAACAAAATATAGGAAAAGTAGAGAGAATAGTCTGATCGACAGCTGTGGGTTTTGGGGGCGGAGAAATGAACCCAAAAAGAAATGAAATGGAGATAATATTAAATGTTAAAAGGAATTGCAACAGTTGTTTGTTGTTAGAGACTGTCCTCTTGAGACTACCCCAATGACTTCACTCCAGTGCACACCATACCACGCCCCATACCGCGCCCTCTTCTGCCCACTTGGCAGTTGGGGCACAACATTTTCGTTGTTTGTGTTGGCTGAAAGCGTGTTTATTTTTTCGCAGAAGTGCAATACTTCGAGACAAAGTGCATGAAGTGTGTGCGTGCGTGTAAAAATAGCGATGGGGCCAACCATGGGTTAAACAACATGCTACTAAACACAAAAAAAAAAAAAAAACTACAACAATGCTGCAAATTGCAAACAAATTAGCAGCTTCCAAAAACACTGCCATTTCGATAGCAAATCTATGAAATTTGTGGAAATAATAAAAACACAAAACTGACACGTTTAGTTTTGTAGATCAACCACAACTTGAAGACAACTACGCTTAAGTACACTATAAACTATATAAAGCTAGTGACGAAAGCAGACGACAAAATAAATAACATTTCATTGATTAACACAAGCTATTCCTGGTCTAAATTTAAATTGGAGCAGTGACTAAAACAGGCGACATAAAAATATGTTTTACATATAAGAAATGTATGCTAAAACTGCGTGAAATGAAAAATAAGAAATGTTTTTATTTTATAAGTAGTTCAATTTAAGATTGTGTTGAAAGCCGTTGCTTGAATGCCTTACATAATCCCTGATAATAAGACTCTGCTCGAAATGTGTGAACCAATATGAAGTCAACCGCAGGCAGGCAGTGGCAGTGAGTGTGTGTGTGTGTGGTTTATATGGCAAGAAATACGCGTTTTTATCGCTGCTTGTCAAAAAGAATTGAATACATATACAAATATTATTATAACAAAATAAAATAACAAAAGAAAAAAGAACAAAAAAAATAAACTGTGTTTTATCGAACACAACATATTTGATGTGTGACTGTGTGTGACTGTGTGTGCATGTGTATCCAATGGGAAATACTAAAACAAGTCTTAACTAAAACCAGCACAACAACAATAACAACAACAACACAGAAATACAATGTTTGTTTTGTCGCTGAACTGAATTTAATTTTATATATATTTATTTCATATATACATATTTTTTTTTTTAATTATTATAACTCTGCGGTTTTGTTAATATTTATCCTAACACTTGTCGTTGCTGGGCAGACCAACGAATAAAAAGTGGCAAGAAGCAGAGCACAATGTCAATATCAGCTGACAAAATTTCATGTGAACATTGTAGATAATTAATATATACTCGTATGTTTTTAAAAACCCACAAACAACAAACGATAAATGAGCAATTAAATAATTTAGGTTTCTGTCTAAAATTTAGAACAAACTCTAAATGGCATACTTTGTACAGCTTTACGGTTGATTGTTTGCAAAGCATTTGAAATAGTTGCTCCTAAGTTCAGTGCACTGACAAAAAAAAAAAAAAAACTCCAGACGGAATTAAGCTGTGAACTCATCACATCCCGCATACTGTACGAACTTGGACTTGACCAGCATAATGCGTAGCACACATGAGATAGACAATTTCTAATAAAACTAATAATTATAATCATAATAATGATAATAACAATCATTTCGGATGCACAAAATTCGATTTGTGCTTATCATCGCGTGACGTGCGAGCACCGAGCAGCGAGCACTGAGAAGCCGAAGGAAATCGTTTGAAATTCGAAAATTTCTCAATTGTTGGGGGCGAGCTCAAATGATGGGCTATCAAAATTGTATTGCTTGACTTGATGGATGAGTTTTCAACTAATTAGAAATGAAGCACAAACATACACACACTCCGTGTTGGGACCCGCAGAATAAATTTCATTAATTTTGCATTAACTTTATTTATTTTTCCAATTCAGAGTCAGACTCTGTTGCTGACGCACTTGAGCAAATTTGAATAATCCATGGCTATATTTATTGGTAGTATAATAATTGTAAGCAAGTACGTACTCACTAGTTCTTTATTTATTTATTTTTTTTTTTTTAGTGCAAACATTTGGTAACACGTGTGTGTGTTTTTTCTATATCGCCGAGACAATTGGGTATATTTTTAAAACATTTTGAATTTGAAATCAAACGGAAAATCCGGCGGCGAGGCCAACGTAAGTTGGCTAAAATTAAACCAAATTAGCCTCAAATTCGACAGCCAACTGTGCAAACATGATCGATAAACGTCTCGACAATATATACATTTTATATATAAAATATATATATATAAAAAGAGTATTACTAATCTTGTTAGACACGCACACACACACACAGCTACCCCAGTATGATCGAGGACGGCTCAAATTTAAAATTCGAATTTGTAGCGTCACTGATCTGTGTGCAGATATGTGACTATATTGAATTACTTATCTGCCATTTAGCACACGCTTCTTTAACACATAGCAATTGATACAATATTTATAATTAAAATAATGAATAATAATAATACTTAATGCGACGTATATAAGTAAATACAGTAAAGCAAACAAAATTCCAGTTTGTTTTTTTTTTTTTTTTTTTTTTTTTTTTTGATTAGACAAGTGTCAAGGCAACTCAATTTGAAATTTCGAATAGCATTTCAAAGCTATTAACAAATACACACAACAAATTTGAAAATTTGATTTGATTTTTATTTCTGAGCTCTATCAAATTATTGGCGATTATTTAAATTTAGTATCACTTATTTCAATTGAGACAATAGTTCAAAAAAAAAGTACAATTCGTTTCCCCCTCAGTCGATTCGAAAATGTTGCCATTTAAAGAGGTAAGCAATGTGCTTTGAAAGTAACTGAAAACCTTCAGTGGTTGTTGTTGCGGTGGCTGTAACTGTGACTGCAACTGTTGCTGTTGTTGCTGTCGAACTTTCTACATTTGGAATTCAGCTAAACTTTGTGTGTTTTGTTTACTTTTTTCCTTTTTTTTGTTGCACAAACACAATTGCAATTATTCAATTCAAATCAATCAGCAACAAATCGCATGCACACCAATACACACAGCCACACACACACACACACACCAACACACACACATGTTGCTGGAGACATTGAGTTTAGTTAGAACTGACTGCAATGATTTAAGTTGCTGTCGTTATCGTTGCCTTTAGCGGCTGTTGTCGCTGATTAAAGTGAACTAGAGAGCCGTACGTAGCTGCTGCAAAAGACCCTGTAGTTGGAAATGTAACAAAAATGTAAAAACATTTATACGAGTTCTATGTACAAGCATTTGACTAGTGCTGCTAAATATATACAAATAAAATTGAATGTATATAAAAACTACGCCTACTGCTAGTAGCTAGTAGACCCAGCGTACTTTTGTTGAGTACAGGCACTAAAAACAGTTATTATCTTGCACATACATGCACATTCATGCACACACACACGCGCACAAGCACTGTTGATTGTCATTGTCGCTGTTCGACCAATTGCGGATAAATTCAATTTATTTATCGCATATGGATTTTGATCAGCCAAACTACCCCCACCCCTCCACAACACACTTTAACTGGCTAGCTAGCTGTGTGTGTGTGCATAAGCAAGACAGCTACAGTGGCCGCTGCACATGAGCCATCTCTTTTTAGCTGCGGCTATTCGGTTTTGTCTATTGTTTGATTGTCTGGAACACATTGACTGATTGTTGATTGCTGACAGTATTTTTATTAGTACTACAGCTAGTACATGCCTATATATATACATATATATATGTATATTTAGTACATAGTGTAGTAGCAACGACATGGCATAGTCGAGATCTGTGGATTTGTATGGTAAATGGCGATTTTGATTTTTTTAAATTGATTATTTCCTTATTTTCGTGTACCACTTGCTGCCTATTTGTTGTTGTTGTAGTAGTTACAGTTGTTGCTGTTGTTGTTGTTGTGCGCTAGTTTGCTTCGGTTTAGTTCGGTTTGGTTATTTGTTTTGTTTTGTTTTGTTTAGCTTCTATTTGATTTGATTGGATTGGATTGTTGTTTGCCATGTGATTTACATGCAATTTTCCACACACACACATGTCTCTGCTTGTGCGTGTGTCATCAGCAATTGGTTGTTGTCTTTGCTAACACAATTTGTGATCTCATTGCAATGCTGACAAAAAACAATCAGTATCTATAATGAGACTGCGACTCATTCACGGCTCGTTGATTTCTGCAATTGCAATTGGCTTTCACTGTTTAGAATTGGAGTACAATAGACTTGGCATACCCTGTATTAACTTCACTCTGCTGACTTGTGCTTGTTATTTACAGTATATTCAGTCAGTGTTTTGAGCTTAAGCCCAGACATTTACTTTTTACAGGGTATTTTAATAAACTCAACCTACACTTTATAGCGTATCCTTTGGCTAATCACAATTTATCTAATTATCTATTTTATCTCCATCTTATTTGCAGGTAAGCAAGTCATTCGCACACACATCGCTGACTAGCGTAAGTACTAAAAGCAATAATAATAATAAAATGACAAGTAGGAAAAATTGTATTTACATAAGTATATATGTGTGTGTGTGTAAATGGGAAAACAAGTTGGCAGCGCTGACATCTCATTTGGCTGCTTAAAAATCCATTTGGCACTTCATAAATTGCCGCTTGCTGCAAATTGCGTTTTGTCTAATTGGAGGCCATTAAATTTGTGGCAACTCTGCTGCAATTTGGACCAAGTTTCTTAGTTTTTTTTGTGTTTTTTTGTGTTTTTGGGCCCTGTGCTCATAACCCATCGAAATTGCCCGCCTGATTTATGGCTAACAAATAAGTTGGCAACTTTGCAGTCAACTTGTCAAACCATTTTTCTGCCCAGCTGCTAATGCTTGACATCCCCTTCTATTGCTCTAACCCCTCCCGCTTGTGGGTGATATGAATAATTATGTAGTATGGTCCCAAAACTTGTGACCATCAATTTGAACGCCTTGTCAGCTGGCCAACACACACACGCACACACACATAGAAATTGTCAATTTTGATTTTGTCGTCTCCTGTGCAAAAAATGTTGCATTACAACTCAAGTTGTTTGTACACTGCGCAAAAAGTTTATGCTGACTTTTCCAAACAATTCCAATTGTATTCAAAAATTATTAATGTTTTTCCGTTTCATAATAATAACTCCAATAATTACACCAATAATTAAAATCCAATTACCATCACGATAAACACACAGAAATGATTTAATTTTAAACTAATTAAATTGCAATTAACAGTACAATTATTCCAATCAGATAATTTAAGTAATTTCCAATTATTATTTGCAAAATTTGTTAGCACTTATCTGCAGGGTACGACGTAGTCAGGCATGCTTTTTCCTGCCCTCAAGTCAATTACAAGCTTGAGCGGAAATTTAAGAAATTTGCAATTTGCGAAAAGTGCAGAATTGAAGACAAATTTCATACAAACATTTCTGCTGCTTGTCAATAAATCAAATTGTATTTATTAATTAAGCATTAAATTGACTTGTGGAAGAAAACTTTACTTAATTATACAATTAATTAAAGTTGCATTATAATTGATTGCTGTCAGCGAAAACTGTTTGTTGTGCTTTTTATTTTATTATAGTTTTTCTAGTTGTAGTTTGTTGCACATTTATCTGATTAGCTTAGCAGTTTTTTGTTTGTTGCATTCCATGTGCTCATTTGCACATTTGTCCATTTGTTTGGCAACCTTGGGCGGCAACACGTACCATGATAAGCACAAAATAATATCATGATTATTATATATTTCAAGTACTAGTTTTTATCATGATCCAAGTTAGTTAACGTGACGCGGAAATGACCCATAAACAAATAAAATTCAAACAAATTTCCGCTCTCAATTACATACACAATTGATTTCTAATTAAAACCTAACGGCAATTTGATGAAATGTCCCCCCACCCCCCACTCGCACCCTAAAGAAAAAAGTTCATAAAAATAGAAAAGCGGCAAAAAAAAAAGAGAAGAAAATAAAAATGGTAATGGAAATGAAAATAATTATTGACGCCATGCATTTAAGTAACGGCGCAGCCATCAAGTTCAGGCAAATACACGCCCCCTGCAGCCCCCCGCTAAGCCCTATTTGCCGCGGCCTCTGCTGCTTGGACAATTAAAAAGGCTAAGCGTTAAAATCGGCTAGCTAACTGCAATTGGGGCGTCTGCGGATTTTTCTTCTTTTTTTTTGAGTGGGGAAAAGAGCAAGCAAGATTGCGACTTGGCTTTAATTAGTTTGCTACGCTGTCGCTACAATTTGCGCGAGCGAGACAGAGTTGGCCAGTGGAAGAAGGGCAGAGAGTTAGGGTGAGGGGGGTGGCAGGGAATAAGTAACCGCAAAGACGTCTTTCGTTCATGTCGTCAGCTTCTTCATCATCCGCATCGTCAACGCAAATTACGCGTCGTCAAAATAATTGCCGTGCCCCAACAATCTAGCCAAGGCAGCCTGACAGTCCGTCCAGCAGCCCAACAGTCCTACAGTCTAACAGTCCATCAGCTCAGCAGTCACTCAATCAGCCCTTAGCCCACTGTGGCACAGTGGGCAGAAGCAGTGCAACAAATATTTCATAAATAGACAAAAACTAAATACATTTATTTTTAATTAAACTTTAATTTTTTAACTTTTTTTTAAATTTTCTTTTTTTCTTAACGGTTTTTGCGTACGCTGCCTTTTGACAGCCACTGTGCTGCAGACGAGCAATTAAAATAAGCTTGCTTTCTATAATTTGAGCTTATTTCTTCTGCGTTTGATAGAAATGCTCATCGAAATGGGCAGTCATGACTGTTTTTTATGCATTTACCCACACTACCTGCCTCCTTGGCATTCGTTTGGGCAATTGGCATTACAATTTCACGTTAATAGAAAATGAAATTGTCATCAAATGAAGATTGAGCTGAGCCACAGACGCTAGATGTGCCTGCAACAAATCCAATTAGAACTTGATGCTCAAATCAAATTAGAAACCAGACTGTCCAACTGCTCTCAACTGTCCAACGTTTCCAACTGTTAGAGTGGCTCACTGACTGACTAACTGAGTGACTGTCTGTCTGTTGTGCCGACTGCCACTGACGACTCCTTTACTTTACAAATCAATAAAATGTAAGAAATCATAAATATATATTTGCACAAGAGTCATGAAAGCAGCTGCTTAAGAAATAGTTGGGGAGTGGGGAGGGGGGCACTGCCTACCGGAAGTGCTTGCCAGTTGTCAGTTGCTTACGTTGCTGCTACGTAATCTCAATTGTCATTGCGCATACGTCACGTGTGACGACTTTAAGTAGCTTTTTATGTAAACTCCAACCAAAAAAAAATTTAAAAATAAAAGAAAGCTTAAACATTTTTTGGAGTTTCATATTTGCTACGCTGATTAGGGGGGCGTGGGCAGGGGTTTTGGAGACAACTGGCTAAATAAATACAAGGCAACTGCAAGAGGAAGGAAGTTGAAACCATTAGAAAATGTCAGAGAGTCAAAGTCCCGCTTCCTGCGTCCAGCACGACGTTGGACAAACAAAGCCAGCACATGTGGCATGTGGCACGAGGCATGTGGCATGTGGCAAGGGCCACAAAACTCAACTGGCAAAGTCCTTAACGTGAGCCAAGCCAGATATTAAGGTGTTGTGGCGCTTTTTTTCTGCATCCCGTGTGGTAAATTCATATTTTTATATCAAAAAAAGCAAGAAAAAGAGATGGGGTGTGTAGTGTGAGAGGGAAAGAGCAACAATCCAACTGTAGCTTGAGTAAAAGTCCTAAATATATATGTATGTATGCTGATGCTGCTGCTGCTGCTGATGCCTTACGACTGTTTGCTAGAGATGTTGATTGGCATTGCGTTTTTTGGGCGGTGTGCACAGTGTTGCAAAACGTGGCACTGGTTTGAGGGCCTCTATGGTGCGGTTTGGTCTGTTGGCCCCGTTATGTATCTGTAGCATGCTCATGATGTGGGCAAAGAGACAAAAAAGCGACAGCAACAACAGCAACAACATCCAATGCCTCCGCTCATAAATTATTGTCTAGACTATGATTTTAACGTTTTTTGATTATGAAAGCCAACCAAATAATACAACAAAAAAAAAACGTGGCAGTAGAAGAAGTAGCTAACGCTCTTGCCACACCCACTAAGTTCTAACTCCTCCTGACCGCCCCCTTTTCTTTGGGTTATTGTGTGTGTGGCGCAATATATAAAATAAAAATCGCTGGCATAACCTTTTTATTCAGCATATTCCTGTTAATATATATAAACACTGACAAAAATTTGCAAATTGGAAATTTTAGAATTCCTTATATTGAATTTATTATTTTTCAAAATATTTTTAAATGTTTGAAATTCCATTTTTAAGTTTATTAAACTGAACTTAATTGGCTATAACAAAAATGTATAAAGTTTTGAAAGTACAACTTGTTTTTGCACAGTGTATAAATTTTGGTTATTATGTTTTTTTGGTTTTTTGTTCTTTTGTCGGTTCAGTTTGCTGCGTGTAGATATCATATCAATAAGCAAAAGGATTAGACATGTGACTGGACCAGTTGCCCACACCCCCCACCACAAGCAGCCCCACTCAAGGGGTATATTTTGGGTCTACTTTGTAGTCGTTGCTTATCGAGGGTAGCAAAAAAAATACAAGAGAAACCAAATCACATTTTATTTTTTGTGATATTGAGGCAGAAATATGAATAAAAGTCAAGCTCGCGTGAGATTTTCGAGGGAGGGGCGAAGTAGGCGTGAAGGGGGAGGGGGAGTGGGAACAGGAATCGGGTTCGGCATGGCCAGACAATTATTAAGCAAAAGTTTAACGAATTAGAAATAAAATGGGCGGCTGGGTGGACAGTGGGCGGGGTGAAGCTTTGATTAAAATGTATAACTTGAAGCACGTGTGTGTGTGTGTGTGAATGGCTCCATCTCTGTGGCAGTCGTAGCAACGCAACAAAACACTTGAATGCAAAGCCAGCAATTACTACTGCTGCCTGCCCCGCCCCCGCCCCCTCAAAACCAAACGCCCACGCACAAAATTCTAGACAATAAAATCGAAACATAAATCGAAAATTGTTAAATTCGAATAAGAAAATTGCGGCGCGCAAAAAGGGTTTTGTTGAGTGAAATGACTGACTGTCGACTACCGCTAGTACATACCCTTAGACCCCCACACGCCACCCCTGCCACCCCCGCTCCTTTGTGACTACCTTGTCCTTGTGCTCGTTCTGTTGCTGTTGCGCCTGGGAATTGTAAAGCTGTCAAATTTTAATTACAAAACTTTATAATCCAAAAAATACAACAACAACAAGTGGAAGAAGACGCTCAAGTAGAAGAAGAAGAAGCAGAAGAAGACAAACGCACGTTAGAGCGAGACAGCAGCAGTGCTTGCCTCTCTATCATTTATTGCTGTCGTTTTGCTCCCAAATCAATTCAATAACTGTAGCTTTATGTGCGTGTGTGCGTAACTCACTGACTGACTGACTGACTAAATCATTAAATGAATGAATGAATGACTGACTGACAAAACTGTACAACTGTCTGTCTGTCTGTCTCTCTCAGTGTCTCAGTCTTTCTGCCGTTTCGTGCCAAGTTCAGTTTGAAAATTGTTTGATTTATGCCTTTGAATTGTTGTAAATTGCCAAGGTGCAACTCACACTCCTTAACCACACCCCCAACCCACTCACTCACAACTCACTTCCCTTTTTGCAAAAACCGCCACAAGCTATTGACAAATAATGAAAAATTCGAAAATTACCTTTAAGTTTTCAGCTGAAATGCAAACTTCAAATTAAATTTCTCGACTGATTTAGACACATGAATAAAGATAAATATATATGAATATGTACACTCATGAATAACTGAATATTCATGTGGGCTAACCCTACACTAACACTAGCTAATCAATATCAGACCTAATGAGCAATCTCTAATAGTACCAATTGTTGCTATGGCAGCTATATGTTATAGTTAAGCCAACCCAAGCAAATCAGACTGTAAAAACTTATATCACATATGAGTTGGGGTAAGAATAATTATAATTATAAATCTACTGCTCTATTAGCTGTAGCTCTTATAGTCCACGAGATCGACTAATCTGCTGTGGCTGATCAAGAATATATATCATAAAAACCAACTCTTAAAATCGATTGTATAATCAACTAATCGAAGCCAGTCATTTGTCATTGTTTTCAGTGCTTTTGCTCAACTTTTGTAGCAAATTGCCAAGCACAATAAACAGGGGGAAAGGGACATGGAAGCAGCAGCAGCACAAAAGCTGCTGGCGTCAAAGCTCTCTCTGGGGTGCACTTGCCGGCAAAATTGCATCCCCCTTTTTGTTGTTGTATGCCACAAACGCGACACTTGAAACAATCAAAAATCAATGACAAAACAGAAGAAATAAAAACAAGAAGACGACAAAGAATTGTGGAAATATTGTGTTTGAGGACATTGAGACGACAGCGAATGTTACTGCTGCTGCTGCTGCTGTTGCTGCTGCTGCTCTTTACTCATTTGTCTTTTGGCTTTTTGGAAATTAACAACACACGCCAAGTCTATCCACCCTCCCCCCGTAGCCCCGCTACCACCCACAGCTGGTCGCAGCTTTAGCCCCTTTTAAGAGCTGGCTGCTTGAAAAGTAACCCCTTTTTTATGCGACTCAAAAAAGCTATCTCCAACTTCATCTGCTTACCATCTCGCTCACACTCTGTCTCTGTCTCGTTGGCTGTGTCTCCATGCGTCTCCTTGTATATATATATATAGATATCTGTGTATATATTTTAAAATTTTTATGCCCGAATGAATTTTAATTCCTTTGACGGTTGCTTTTGGCATTGGCAGCTGGCGTGCCTAAAAGGCTGCTACAAAAAAAGTACACATCATGCTGTCTCACTCGTTGTTTTGTGCTGCTGCTTCTTCAGCTGCCTCTGTCTTTGATTGCTTATTGTTAATTTGAATTTGTGTATTGGTCATATGTGTGTGTGTGTGTGTGTGTGTGTGCGGGTGTGTGTGTATGAGTGTTTGTGAATTCTGAGATGTTTTTGCTGCTGCTGCTGCTCGCTGATTAAACCCTTTTTTTACCGTGGCCTTCATATATGAATGAATGTGGCAATCACACACACACACACACACACATGCATATATATCTTAATTCCTTTTGGCGTTTTATGCATCGACCCAAGCAATTCGCCCACCTGCTGCCAACGTCAACGTCTTTTGCCTTCGAGTGTTTGTTATTGTTGTCTTCTATGCGTGTGTGTGTGTGCTGTTGTTGTGTATTTGTGTGTGTGTATTGACTGCTTTGTCAATTGTTTGGGGGCTGTTAGCAGTCCCCCCACCCCACCCCACCCTCTCTTTCCCCTTTCCTACGTTTTGCTGCCTGGCAATTTTGTTAATTACAAATCGTTTGCTTTTGGCTCTATGCTAATGTCTCTGCCTGGGACATCTACCCCCTCTCTAGCTACCCCTACCCGCTAACATACAGTTCTCCCCACCTCAACGCTAACCCGCTTGACTACCATGTGTGTGCGTGTGTGTGTGTGTGTCTATTTTTGCATAACTTACGCAACTTTTTACAATTCTGACAGCTCGCTACTCAAGCCATACATAACACACAAAAAAATACTCTCACACACACAAGGGTTGTTGTTCTCTAATATCTGATATGAATTGTATATATTGTTAGCTACCTATATGCACATACACTTGTATAAAATAATGTAACAAAATAATAACTAATTGCTCACTAGAAAATGCTTGCAGATCAAGTATAGAAACCACATTTTGAAACTAAAGAAAGCTAAAAAACCGTAATCAAACAAAGATTCCATAACTTACAAGCTAAAATGATTTATTTGGCTAACAGAAATCATTCAAATGCTAACAAATACAATATATATTTTTAGCAGTGTATATTTATATAGAAATAACGCAGTCCACTTTCTTGGGCCAGCAACAAACCAACGCCAATTAACAGCTGGACACAACACCCATACACACACATACACTGCTGCCGCCTGGACATGTCAGTCAATGTCCAAAAATATACCCCCAAAAAAGGCACAGCATTTCATACCACAAGTTTTTATGCCCAACTATTTCATTGTTGGAAAAATGTAAATTTTCATAATTTTACAGTCAATACTTTGTATAGAGAAAGAGACAGACAGACAGAGTGAGTGGGAGAGAGAGAGACATACCGACTTTGGTCCCTTAGGTTTCATAGTTTCTGTTTGATTGCAAACCGTACATGGGACTCTTCGGAAAAATCATCCACACTCAGTGCCAGAAACGAGAAAGAAGCATTCGAATCGGCATCAGAATCAGAATCAGAGACTGGAGTCAGTGCCACAGGCAGCCAACGAATTGGACAGCAGGCAAAAGTTTTGGCTCAAAGGGTTGCAAATGATTTTTGAGTTTGTGTCGAAAATCCCAAAAAGTTGATTTATCGTTTTAATAATTCTTCAACGGCAATTGGAATGAGACTGAGACTTCGAAACGAAATCAAAAATGACAAAAAATTGTGCAAAGCCCGAATGCACTCATCTAATAATATTTATACAAAATATCGTGAGCAATGTTGCCAAATTTCACTACTTAACGTACTTCAGTTTTGTACATTTTATGGCTTGTTAATTAAAGCACCATTTTAAATTTAGTTCGAACGCCTTGTTGGCAAATTTCAGCAGGCTTTGTTGCCAAACTTCAGTAATCATATATTGCCAGTAGTTTGTAGATGATTTCTTTCCAACAGCCGCTAAATTATTAATGAACTCGAGTGTGTGTGTGACTGTGTGTAAGACTAAGACACACACACTCAGACGCACAACCCTTGGCATAACCGTACACTTGCGCCGCATGCTAATTGCGTTTATTTAACAAAACAAATTTTTTACATTTTCCAGTTGTATTCTGTAAAAGTTGTTCGTTTGCAGCGGGGGGAGGAGTAAAACTGACTCAATTAGATGCCAGCCGGCAATGGGGGGGATTTACTCTTCTACTTAGTTTTTTTTTGTTTTGGAGAGGTGAAAAGGGCTGGCTGGGGGAGGGGCAAGGAGTACGTATTCAACATTTTTATGCAATTAATTTGAGTCGTCGTCGTCGTTGTCGTCTTGTCATTCCGTTCATCGGGGGTTGGACTCTACAAAATTGTCGTCGTCCTTAGAAGCTCTCACATGTCTCGTATGCTAATGAAAAATCGAACACGCAACTTCTTCGTACTCCCCCGGACATGGGGCTGGGGTTAGGGCTGTGGCTGGGGCTGGGCCTGGTGCCTGCCTTTTGATTGATAATGAAATTAACTGACTCACTGACTGACTGACTGTCTGCCTGGTCTGTTGCGACTGCTTAGCATTTTGTGGCATGACATGTGGCAGCGTTTTGGGAGAACACATGTTTATATATTTATTTATGTTTATGCGTTTTTAATGCCAATTATGTATTATTGCTGTTGCCAACATTCTGGCCCCCAAATTGTTTATGGCCAATAATCATAATCTCTGTGTGTGTGCTAGATATCGTATTTAGCATATAGTATGTAGTATGCCTGACTTTTGTTTTGCCTATTAACTTCTATTGATAAAATATGGCCAAAAGCTGAGAGAAAACTTTTGCCAATCAAATGTGTGACACAAATACGGCAATGACACGCAAATTGCCAATTGGCATTATGTTGATTAGCAACTTGCTTCACAATACAATATATCGAACAAAAATGGTAGGAAATGATGTGGTACAGTTAGTGCTAAAAGTCGTTGTGCATGTTTTGTTGACGGTGCCTTTGGCATATGCGTCAATTAAAAACCGCGTCATTAAATTAATTTTAATCACATAATAAGAAATACACACACACATGCACACACACACACACACACGCCACCTGGCTGTCATTAAAAAATTTTGTTGCATACCGCACGGCGAAAAACTTTATCTTGTCAACTTTGTTGCGACGACATCCACTCTCACTCCCACTGTCTCTCCATTTGTCTCTTACTCCTTACTTACAGGCACGTCTCGTATGTGTCTCACGTGCCTTACGCCCCCATTCCATTCCACCCCTTGACGTCGCTGTCGTTGACGCACTTAAGAAAAATTCCCTTGTCAAATTTGCCAATTATCATATTTTCATCAAACAAACAAAGTTCCCAAAAACTCAAACGCTCGCTGCCGGCGTTTTTGAATCTCCTGCCAAACAGTTTTTGATCAACCCGCATATTGTGTGCCCTCCTCTATCTATATATTCACCTGTGGCTGCCTGCCATGCCAGCAGCTTCAGTCACTCTCTCACAATCAGCGACGTTCGTTGTTAATTTTATTAAAAATTATTTTATAACTCTCGAACTTTTGCACATACGCGATGCGATGCGACGCAACTTACCTCTTTGTATACAACCGTCACACCGCCACTTCCCACTTCATTCTCCTCTACTTCCGCTCCGCTGCCGCTGTTGTTGTTGCTGGAAATATTGATGTGTGCAATTACAACGACAACAGTCGGTTGGCAGACAGGGCGGCAAGCGCAACCACAGCAACCACAATGCCAGACAATAATCAGAAAGTTTGCCCCAAGCCGACAGCAGAGCCACAACTACTACAACTACCGATAGCTGTACGGTATTGGAAAAATACTGCAAAAATACCACAGAGCATCAACTGAATTTCTCATACGTAGCAAGTTGAACGATTTAAATTTACTTTTAGCGCAATTTCGATTAGATAAAGTTAAAACTAAAGTGCAACTGAAAATACTAATAACAAGAAAGAAAAGTACAGTCGAGCACGCCCGACCGTATAATACTCTCTGCATTTGTTCCCGATTAAATTATTAAAATCGGTATCGAGATATTACAATGTGAATTACTTGCATTAAAACACGTTGAAACAAAAACAATCTAAGCATAATCAAACACACATCTGTTTGTTTGTATTCGAATACACATACGTTTGGCAATATGTATATGATGCAAATATGTATGTATGTGTGTATTCGGCGCGCCAGCGACCGCGGGCAGCGCTGCCGACACACAGGCAGCGAAAACGTTCGAACATGTGCTTGTGTGTTTCTATCTCGCTTGCACCTATGGGTTGGTATTGCGTTCAATTATCAATATTGTAACGCTTCTAGTTTTCTTGTTTATAGTCCAATTTTAATGCGCCTTTCAGGATAGTTTAATATAGTTAATCTCCACACGAATTATTATTAAACAATACTGTATGATACGAACAAGTTCGCAAAAAACGGCATTTTAAGTTTTTTCAAGTGTGGGAAAAGGGGGCGTGGCAGTCCAAACTTTTAAATGGCAATGCAACTATGCTATCGCTAGGAACCTCCGTACCCAAATTGGTGATCGTAGGTGCCATAGTTACTCAGATATTTGCCGAAAACACCAATTTTTCACGAGGTGTGTCCAGTTTTTTGCTTATTGTGGGCGATTGGGGCGTGGAATCGAAAAAAAAAAGATTCTTGTATTGACTGACTAAATATCTGATCGTTTGACACCAAGCTCGAACTTGTAGCTCTTACCATCTCTGAAATCTGTTTGTTCATACGGACAGGCGGACAGACAGACAGACGGACAGACGGACATGGCTATATCGACTCGGCTTGTGATGCTGATCAATAATATATATACTTTATGGGGTCTGCCACGCCTCCTTCTGCCTGTTACATACTTTTGCACAAACCCAATATACTCTTGCAGAGAGTATAAAAATACTGCAAAGTATGCCAAAAATACTAAAGCATTTAATATGAGACTTGATTGCTAACAAAAGTATTTATTAACTGGCTTCTTACTCCTACTAATACCACATAAGAAATCCTTTTATATAAAAAATAAATTCTAAGAATTTTATTTAATTAAATTTTCGTTTTCTTGAAATCTTTGCAGATTAAAGCACTTTTGGATGAGCTGCAACGCCTGCGTGCTCTGGAGCAAACTCACCTGGTACAAATCCAGCGGCTCGAGGAGCATTTGGAGGTGAAGCGACAGCACATCATGCGTTTGGAGGCGCGTTTGGATAAGCAACAGATAAACGAGGCATTGGCCGAGGCAACTGCATTGGCGGCTGCTGTTAATGCGGCAGCAACAATTAACAATAACAACAATAATAATAACAACAATAGTAACAGCAATATCAACAACAATAACAGCAACAATAACAACAATCATAGCAGCCAGAGCAATGACAACAACAATGAAATATCCACAACAACAACAAGTGCGACAGCGACAATGTTCAAATCATCAGCAGCAGCAGCAGCAGCGGCAGCAACAACAACAGATCTTACATCAACTCATCAGGACGATGATGCCGATGATGATGATAATGATCGTGATAATGAGCTTGCCGATGCCGATGATGATGACGATATGGAAATCACAGGCAGCGAGCAACAACATACAATTGCCAACAATCGGCATGAGGAGGATCAGGATGATGAGGAGGCCGATGATCGGGATGCCGATATGTCGAATGCTGCAGTCAACGCAGAGAGCAATGAGCTGAAAATCAAAAAGGAGCAACAGTAAGTAAAATGAATCTAAAATAGTTTTGCTTATGGATTTTATGCCTTAACTCTAATGTGCCACCTCCATTTCCTTCCATCTCCTTCACAGCAGTCCACTGGATCTGAATGTGCTCAGTCCACAGTCGGCACTAGCCGCTGCCGCCGCCGCAGCAGCAGCCGCTGCCTGCGCCAACGATCCAAACAAATTCCAAGCGCTACTTTTGGAACGCACCAAAGCTTTTGCAGCCGAGGCACTCAAAAATGGCGCCAGTGATGCCTCAAATCCAAATAGCGATGGTGAGTATAGTTTCAAGTGCGTGTGTGCGTGTGTGTGTGTGAGTGTTTGAGATGGCTGCGTATGTGCGTAGGCAACTGTACCCACTTCCGGTATGTTGTGACAACGATGCTTCAATGCGGTTCAATATACTTTTCCATTTAGTTCAGTTCAATTCAGTTCATTTCGTTTTGATTTGCATTACATTTTCATTTCGTTTTCATTACATTTAGCCGCTATTTGCTTATCAAAAACTACATGAGAGCCGTCTTTTGATTTAACCCGCCCGACACTTGGCTGCCAAGTAAAGCAATTTACGATTTGTTATCGGCTTGTAAACGGACTTGCGGCGCCAATTTTTATGGCTGTCAATAATGGGACACAATCAGTGCGAGCATGCAGAATGCAAGTCTTTACTTCTTCGATTTCATTTCTTTATTTCCGTACACTGAGAGAAAACAGAGCTTAAGATGGTATAGAAAGTAGTGTGGAGTAATTTTATGAGGTTTTCTACAACAATGTTGATACAAATAGTTGAGGTTTCCTTGAACATTTTCTAACAAAAATCTAAGCTGAAAGCAAAGCTTAGTTGCTTTTAATAGTTTAATATATCAAACTCTTGATTTATTTAGTTTTTGTTTTATATAATTTATTCCAAAAAAAATACGCTTTGTTTTGTGCTGTGTATATTATTATTATTTTTATGATATTTACATTAAAAACGTCGACGTGCGTTGTCATTGTTGTCCTTCTCCTTCTCCTACTCGTTGTCGTTGTTGTTGTTGTTGTTGTTAAACTTTAGCTTTTTGTTGTTGCGTTGCATGTTGTTTATCGATAATATATATATATATACTTATATTTAAGTGAACAAACAAGAAACAAACACAACAGTTGACAATCATCATCATTATTTTACAAGAGCTCGTTTTATGATCATCAACAACAACACAAATTTCAATGTGTTCTTTAGCTCTATCTGTCTCTCTTTCTCTCTCTCTCTCTCAATCTCTATATATATATATGTTTATACAAATCTTTATATTTACAATAAGTACACACACACTTACACACACCCACACTCACAGTTTCTTTGTTGTTTTGTTGTTCGAATTGGCAAAAAGTGAAATGCGCATAAAAAAGTGCAAAAATGTTGGCAAAAAAAAAATATATAAATTGAAAGCATAATCTAAAATGAAATTTTGATTAATTTTTGGCGTTTTGTTCCATGGATGTTGTTGACAATCAGTATACCAAAATACAAATACTAAATACCAAATATAAATATACCAAAAATAGAAAAAAAACAAAAACAAAAGTAATCTTTATGATCAATAAGTAGCAGCAACAAAAAGCACAACTTTTTTGTTGTTTCCCGCAGAAGAAGCACGTGCAACAGAGCCGTCGACCACTGCAACAACAGCTGATCATGTGGCAGCCACAGCTGTTTCAGATGCCAGCGTTGACAAGCCAGAAACAAGCCAGATTTCAGCCGAAACGAATGAAATTCTAACACTGCCGACAGTGGCAAATTTGCAGCCAAAAGTTGAAATCGTTGATGCCGACGATGCAGGGCTTGAGGGGGCGGGTCAAACGCTGGAAGAGCAGCTGGTGAATAGCTATTGGAGGCGTGGCTTTGAAACGAATGCAGCAGCAACAGTAGTAGCAACAGCAGCAGTAGCAGCAGCAGGTCCAACAGCAGCAACTGCAGCCGCTGGGAGCAAAACGCCAACAATTTATCAAAATGCCAATGCGGTGCAGCAGCAGCAATTGTTGCCGCCACCACCGCCTCCGCCGCCGCCACAGCAGCAGCAACAACAACAACAGCACTTTGCCACGCAACAACAACAACAACAACAACACTATCAGCAACAACAGCAACAGCAACATGGACCCTCGTCCACAGTGTTGCTCAGTCAATTGGTTAACTCAACTTTCTCACATGCCAATCACTCCTCTTGTTCCAATTCCAAATCGTCGCGACTAGATGCCGGGCCACATCACCATACGCAGCACCAGCATACACACCAACAGCAGCAGCAGCAGCAACAGACGCAGCAGCATCAGCAGCAGCAGCAATTGTTGCAACAGCAACATCATCATCACAACAGCAGCAATAGCAGCAACAGCAGCAGCAGCGCCACTGCCAGCGATCCACTAAATCATCATCATCATGCCCATCATCATGGCCATGGGCATGGTCAATTGTTGCATGCAACACATCATCTACAGCATCATGGTGGCGGTGATTCAAATTCATCCAGCGCCAATAGTACACCAAACAGCACTGCACAATTGGCAGCAAGCATTGCCAGCACACTCAATGGCAACAAGTCGCTGTTGCAGGCAGCAGCTGCTGCCAATGTAGCAGCTGCCGCTGCTGTCGTTGCCGTTGGTGAGGATAATAACAACAGTCTGACACCGAATGCAAATGCCGCTGCCGCGGCAGCAGCAATGGCTGCCCATGCCCAGCATGCAGCCGCATTGGGTGCACCAAACTTTTTACCCAATTTACCGAATTTACCCAGTTTACCGGCATTCCAATTTGCTGCCGCCGCAGCCGCTGGCCAAGAGGCACGCGCACATTTCCGTTTCGCCGATGCGGAATTGCAATTGCAACCGGGCGTCTCGATGGCCGGTCGTTTGGGTGAATCTCTGATACCCAAAGGTGATCCCATGGAGGCCAAATTGCAGGAGATGCTGCGTTATAATATGGATAAATATGCGAATCAAGCGCTAGACACGTTGCATATATCGCGACGTGTGCGGGAGCTGCTATCGGTGCACAATATTGGGCAACGACTGTTTGCCAAATACATTTTGGGACTGTCGCAGGGCACCGTGTCGGAGCTGTTGAGCAAACCGAAGCCATGGGATAAGCTGACCGAGAAGGGTCGTGACAGTTACCGCAAGATGCATGCCTGGGCCTGTGATGATAATGCCGTTATGCTGCTCAAATCGCTTATACCCAAAAAAGGTGAGTTATCAACTAGTTAGTTTACCATACTCAGTTACCCATACCCAGCCGTACTCTTTTGTTTTTAGTTAGTTTACATTTGTTTGACAGTTTTTTTTTTATGTTGTGGCAACACTGTTTCATATGGCTGACAGCTAAGAGACAGACCAACTGACGCGCAAAGCTGGCTGCTATGAAAGTTTTGCTCAAATTTGAATAAACTGTACTTTACTTGGGGTTGCAACTAAAAAGACACGGAATCGAAATATTTGAAACTAAAACTGGTACAAATTGAAATTGAAACAGTTTGGAATTGAAACATTTTCTGTTTTTTTTTCCTTTCATCATTAAAGTTTTTGATTTACAATCGATTAAAAGACATTGAACTGCGCCATTTCATGAATTGTCGCGTTCTCCCCATTTTGATATGATTTTTGTTTTTGAAATTTGTTATTTTATTCTTGCATTTCCTTTCTTCAATTTTTTGTTGTTTTTTTTTTTTTTTTTTTTGACATTATTCAATTCAATTTTATTTGGTTTTCATATGTTTTGGCTCACGTCCAAAACATTCAAATGTGAAATTTTAATTATTTTTGATTTTTGCGTATAATCAACGTGCCAACAGTCAACGAGTCAACAACAGCAACAACTACAACAACAAGGACTACAACTGGATGCATTTTGTGCGTTCATTTTTGCCTGTCGCCATAAATTTTGGCAAATTTGCACATTAGGCGTAAAATTTTGTGTAGAAAAAAGTTTAACTTTTGTGCCGAGTGTGTAGGCGTGGTAGGTGGTAGGTGGGAGGTTGGGGGAGTAAGCAGCATGGAATGTGTCGTTAGAAAAGAAACATTGCAGTTCAAATTTATGTGTGTGTTTGAGTGTGTGTGAGTGTTTGTTTTGTTGTCTTGGTTAAGTTTTTATTGATTTGTCATTAATTTGTTGGAAATGGGCAAAAAGGGACAAGGGAAAAGTATGCCAGACTGTGGTAAAAGTATTTTTAAAGTAACAGACACGCACAAACCTATACACACACACACATACAGAAGCCAATGCATTGCGGCTAGGCAAAGTTAATCAAAGTTTTCTGTGCTTTCCGTTGTTTGTCCAATGCACATGTGACTGGCCGTGCGCATATATGTATGTATGTGTGCGTGTGTATGTGTGTGTTTGGTTCTAAGTGCATGCAAATGTTGACAATTAATTTATGACGATTACTCATGGCAGCTAAACTAACTGTTTACATATTTATGTGTCTGTGTCGCAGTCGCTGCAATTTTCCAACACATTTTCGCTCCGCATACAAGTGTGTGTGCGTGTGCGTGTGTTCGTGTGTGTGTATTGTATTCAATTGTTGAGCTACTTTACACACACCATGCCGCCTCCAAAGCTTGTCAGTTAATTATAAGCAAATAGCCGCCTAGAAGTAGGCAACAAAATTTAGCACAGCAGCATAAAAAGCTAGTAGTTAATACTAATACTAATAATACACACACACACACACACACTCTCTCTCTCACCCACACTGAAAAAAGTATGAAAATAAATCATAAATAAATTCAACAATTTTTGCAATACTTTGAAGTTATTGTCGCAGCGGCAAGTGGCAGTTGAGTGTGGAGCGCGTCAATGATTTTTGAATTGTAATTGTTTAAAGCGCCAGTTGTGGCAATGAGTTTGCTTAAATGGAAATGCCAGGAGGGGAGGCAGGTGTGATAGGGTAAGCTGACTTGTATAGAGAGGGTGTGGGTAGAGAACGACGCGACGACTGCCGTGACAATTGGTCTGTGAAAGGCTTGAAACAAAATAAAAAACAACGTGAAGTAGAATTAAATGTAAACAACAGGAATAACAACAACAACAACAACAAGCGGAACAACAACAATAAAGTGCAACTGCTGCCTTCAACGAGGCATGCAAAACGTTGACGTGCCGAGCGTTTGAAGTCGTCTTTGTGCTGGACAAAGTACGCTAGCTAAGGGATGTGGTGAGACAGAGAGAGACAGAGAATCGGAGAGAGAGAAACCAACTGTTTATAGTGTGTTTTAGCTTTCGGTTAGCTGCAAAAACTTTTTCGCCTTTATTTTTTACCCATTTTGTGTGTGTTTTCCATTAATTTTTGCTTAATTCCCCAGCTCCCCCACACACATAACATTTTGTTTCACTTTTTAAACATTTAACGACAATTGTTGCACATTAAAAGGGGCAAAGCGAGTGGAAAAACTATTGAAAAGTTGTAAAAAAGTTGTGAAAAGCCCGCAAACAACAACTCAAATAAAGTTATCGGCCGAGCGATAAATACAACAAACAATCGATAGACAGAAAAAGGTTTTCGTTAGGCAAACTTTAATCGACATGTAAAAAGGGGAAAGGGGGACTCGACGACGCGTCGTATACGTAATGCCAAATATTTGTGGGGAAAACTCAAGTCAGAAGTCAAAGCAACTCATTATGGCAGCTAATAATACTAGCATATTAACACATAATTTTAGCAGACATCAACTATTTGCTGTTGTTGTTGCTGTTGTTGTTGTTGCCGTCGCAGCAGCCAAAAAGTCGGGCGAAAAGTGCGTGGCCCAAAATAGACTAGAAAAGTGCGACAAAACAAAACAAAAAATGACACAAAGCTAAATAGAATAGAGTGGAACAGAAAAGAATAGAAAAGAATTGAATAGAATAGAACATATGTAGCATACAGTTTAGATGGGTGGGGCGTGGCGGGGGGGGCCGTTGGTTGGTAGCGAGAAGAAAATGAAAAAGACAAAAGCATTCCAAATGCCAAACGACAGGCTGGCACTTTTATTTGCCGCCGTTTCACAAATTATTTGTCACCAGCCATAAAGCGAAATATGTGCCTCACACACACATACACACACATGGGGCCAAGGGGGTGGGGGGTTGTATACAGTGACCGAACTAAGTGGCCAACAGGCCGTATCAATTCCTGCGCTTTTTGGCCTCATATTTAAGCATTTGCTTTGATTAAATTTTATTTCATTTAACTAGCGGGCAGTGGGGGGAAAGGGGCAGGTGGCGGTAGAGCAGGCAATAGGAAATCCAACGGAATGTGCCTGACATCTAAACAATGGGGCGTGGCAGTTGCGTTTGCGTGGGACACAAAGCAACGCAAAAAAAAATAATAAACATAAATCAGCTTAAAGAACATTCAACAATCTTTATAAATGTGATTAAATTCAAAAAAAAATATATGAATTCATATATATACACATATATTTATTTATTTAAATATTTTGTGTGTGTTGAAGATTGGGACCGAAATTGATGGCATAAATCTTTGATTTCTTTTGGCCAAATGACTCATTTTGTGTAGTGAACCGAACACTCTATTTCATTTCATTTCTCATGTTTGATTCTTTTATTTATTTTCATTTGGCTGTTAGACTTCAGATCGATTGCCAAGTTGCAAATGATTCATGGCTGCAATTTTGAAAAAAACACTCAGCTAATAACGGGCCACTAAAAGTCTACAATTTTCATTTGTTTTCTGTACGAATCTCATGGAATTGACTAAACTGTTCGACGAGTCTTTACACTAAAAATCAATTAAAAACTGTAACCAAACTAGTTAAAAGTGTTGGCTTAACTTGGCCACACTTGGCGGGTCTGGCATGCCCCACGTGGCGCCACTGCCTGTGCAGGGTATTGCACACTACATGCACATTTGTCTGTGGGCAACTTAACTGACATGCCACGCCCACAGACAGTGCACGAAAAAAATAAACTTTGTCTTGCATATTTTTGCCGCAAAATGTTGCACACGCTGCTGGTTGTTGTTGTTGCCTTGACTTTTTTAATTTTCGCCTTTTATTTGCTCTGTTACTCCAGCTAATTACTTTGTAATGAACTTTGACAACAACAAACAAATAATAATAATACAAATAAAAACAATAAAATGCGCGAAACTCCAAGTTATAAATTCTTGTATGCTTAATTGCCAGATAAATGTGGCCCCTACCCTCGGTGGGTACAACGCCTACCCCCCTTAACTTGCATTGCATTATTTCAACTGTTTGATGTTTTATCGGTGGGGTAGGGGGGTGGCAGCCCCTAACCCACTGATGAGCCCTCAATTTGGCATGCTACGTTTGCTTGCCGCTCAGTTAGAAGAAAACCAAATGCACCTTCAAGTAGGTGTCTCTCAGTGTCGAGGAGTTTTCTACACATTTTAATTGACACTTTTGCTAATACAAACACACAAAACCTTGCACCCCCTTAGGGCATATGGAGGGTGGCGGGTGCTGTGTATTTTAGGGGTGTGCACAAACGCCGCTGACTGACTGGCATTTTAATTAGAAAATTTTTCTTGCAATTAATGCAAATTGCGTGCGTGTGCCAATTTCAATGCGCAGTTCAATTGTGGCGACTCCCCACACTCCACCCCCCAACTTCAGTCAGTCATCATAACAAATGTAAACCCTTTTATATATATATTCAATATTTTTTTTTTTTTTTTTTTTTTGGTTGGCAACATGAAGTATGATTACATATTTGTGTGCTGGCAAATATTTATTGTATTAGGAAAAGCGCCACAGGAAAAACTCCACAAAAAAAAGCAGAGACAAAAAGAGCTTGTTGAGGGGAGGGGGTGGGTATTGGGTCACAGCAATGGCACTCATCGTGTCTGGGCGAGAATTTTCGTCTGATTTGTTAGAAAAGGCAAATATTCATCAAGCAAATTGTAGCACAGGTGGTGCTGGGCAAAAAGTACCCAGTACACACATACATATGCATATAAATATATGGTATATGTATATGATATGATATGATATGCTCATATCTATATTTTTATAACAGCTAACGGACGTTCAAAATCCAAATCCAAATCCTTTTGAATGACAATTTGGTCAACATGTTCCTCTCTAATAAATTACAAACAACGCACACAAACAACCAAACACACACAGTAAATGAAAAGCGCAGACAAAAAAGTGGCTAACGGTAACAAAAAATGGGGGAAAAAAAACACTGAAAATAACGAGAAATATACAAATATATCCATATTTTTATATACACAAAGGGCGGAGTATAGTAAAGGGAGGGAGGGACATTGCGTTATTTAAAAGTCGCGTCTGTCTGCGAAACTGTCGCTCGGTTTTAGCCTGGGAAACACGTGAGTTGTTACTGCTTTAAGCACTAGCAAAACTTATTGAAAGCAATTAAGCTGAGCTGAGCAAAATATTAGAATTTCTCATTGAGCACCAATTCGCTACTTTTACAACACTGTCAAAGCTTAAAGTTTCAAGTTTAAAAGTCAAACTGGGTTTTTGGAATGCACTGGCTTTAAACATAGCTTAACTCCAATTTTTCTTACGCACAAATGTTATTGATAGTGATTTAGTAAGCTAAAATTGAGTAAATTTTGTATTTTACAACACTGAACACACTTATTAGACTACGTACTCTAAACAAGAGTAGAGTTTTCTATTAGGTTTTTTGTTATAGCAAACTCTGACACAGTTTTCCATACATTTTCAACTGTTGAGCAGCTTAAAGCTGCTGCTCCGAGCTTTAAGCTTAAAGCTCATGATTAATTCATGTCTGCTTACTGCTCGTTGAGTCTATGTGTGTGTGTGTGTGTGTGACAGTTGACAGTGCATTGAACTGACTTCATTCACAAGCAACACAACAAACACAAAAAAAAATTGAAACGCAACTCAAAACTGAATTTCATACACGTATTTGAGTTTCAGTTCCAGTGCGGAATATCTCTACGTCTATGGCTAAAAGAGCGCTTAAGCTGTCTGTGTCTGTAGCCGCTGTCCTGTGTCCTGAGCTGACGTGGGGTCAGCCAGGTGTCATCAATGTCATCTTCGACTTTATAACACAAAAACACTTTGTAATCCCCAAATGAAGCGACGACGAAAAAATTGAAAAAATCATTTCAAGCAAAAGTTGTGGCCAAAAAAAAAGCTAGGGGCTGGGTGGAGGAGGAGGAGGGGGGTGAAAAGTGAATTCTGGCAAAACTGTTTAATCCAAAATGCTGGCCACACACAGGATGTGGCCATATCTATTGTAGTTGTTGGCCCTTTTATCGCCTTTTGTTCGATTCACTTTTACTCGATTTTTTTTTTGGTTGCTTTGTTTTGTATTTCGATACGAATTCGTTCAAAAAATCTCGCTCGCTTCAATTGGCACATAGCGATGACCAAACATTTGTCATTCATGTGTTGATTTCCGTTTCCTGTTTGGCGCTCCTCCCCTCTCCCTCTGTCCAGCGACGCCACTGCGGACAAGTGTTTGTTCCTTTGGGGCATCGATTATGCTTTGGGCAATTGTAAAGCGATTTTCAGTTATATCGTTTCACTGCCACACCCCCTGCCACACACACTGACTGATTGATGTTGCCACAACCACAAACATGCCACAGCGGCGTGGCAGGGCGCACTTCTATGCCACTTGTGCGATTATTTAACAATTTAGCAGTCGAAATTTTTGTTTGCATTTCTTTGCTTTTACTTTTTTGCGCTCTTTCAGCGACATTTAACGAGTGGAACATGATCCCGTACACCCCCCAAATCCAAACCAGTTCCGTAACCAACAACACACAAAAAAAATCATTTCCAATTGAATTTCTGCAAAGAATTTTGCGTACTTTTTTGCTGTTGCTGCTTCCAATTGCAATTGAATTCACATTCACATGTATTCATTCGCCTCGCGTTTCACCAACTGCCTGTTGACCAGCTCGCTTCGATGAGCCTGCTGCCCCCCTGCCACATGTCGCATGCCCCAAGTTCTATGCTAAAATGAAAAATTTGATGCCATGGCGCGTGCCAAATTAGCGCACCGCATTTGCATTGAACTATTTGAGGGTCACAACCTTTCCACACAGCATTTTCATGTCCAGCATTTATGCAGATTTTCGACAGACTTTTTGCCCAGCTTTTAATAAATAAATTTCTTTATTTACATTTGTGCTTTGAGCCCACTGCAAATTCGTGTAGCCAAAAGGGTAGCACGGCTTTTGATTCCAATAGCTTACTTAATTTATATTTAATAAATAAAAAATGTAGGTACATTTTAGTTGGGAAACTAAATAAAAATTGTATTCAAAGCGCTAGATAAACTATTTAAAACAGTCACAGAATTTAATATATTAATAAATTTAATAAATAAAAATGGCAGTGCATTTTATTTGGGCAACTAAATAAAAATTGTGTTCAAAGCGCTAGAAAAACTATTTAAAACAGTCACAGAATTTAATAAATTTAATAAATAAAAAAGTCAGTACATTTTAGTTGGGAAACTAAATAAAAATTGCGTTCAAACTAAACTATTTAAAACAATCACATAAATCATAATTGTGTTTTTAAGAAATTAAACACCTAATAAATAACACTTAATAAATAATAATTTAAATAATATTCCTTTTTTTTGGAAACTAAATAAAAATTGCGTTCAAAGCGCTAGATAAACTTTTAAAAACAATCACAGAAATCATAATTGTGTTTTTAAGAAATTAAACACTTAATAAATAATGTTGTCTGAGCAACAAAAAAATACTTTTTAAAATATTCAAAAATTTTTAATTAAAAAATGTTTTAAACGTTTCTTTTTAAGTTTTTGTTTAGCTTAAAATATGCTTAAAAATGTAATAAATTCATTTAAAGTTTTTCAAATTATACCAGTCAGTTTAATAGCCACTGTAATAAGTTTTGTATGTGTTGTCGCTAGTGACTTAAGTCAGCTGATTAGCCAGCTCAATGCTGGGTATGTCATAGCACTGCTTTAAATTCAAATCGCTAGAATTTGTTTATTTTTTAAAAACTTTTTTTTTATTTTATTTTGTTGTAAGAAGAGAGGCATTGATGTTGTGGCTGAGGTTCACGGTTCGCTTTGTTTTTGTGGTGGCCGTTTTGTTGATTGAAAATCAAATGGTGTTATAATTGAGCAGTGGCGGGGGTTAGGGCTGATGAGTTGATGTTATGCAGTCAGAAATTCATAATGCACAAAATGTTTATCAAATGGCTTACACTGTGCCACAAAGCCAGCAACAAAGCGAGACGTGGAGGCAATTGAATTGAATTCGGTGGGCTTTGTTTTCGCGCAGTGTAGTAATGGGTAGAACTGAAAAGTGCATCAGCATCCGCATCGGCATCGGCATTGCCGTTGATTTTGTTTTCAAATGCTGCGCCGCGCTTTATGGCCACAAATTTGCGCTGGCTTTTTGAACGCTTTATGGCTTAATTGGCTCTTGGCCAGGGCCAAAGTCAGAGCTCAGTTCACTATCAATTGGACTTCAATAAATGAGCAAAAAAAAAACAAAAAAGAAACTGAAAGAACCGAATTCGCATAAACTTTTATAACATTTAATGGGCCGATGGCAGTTTATGATCAGCATTCAACTTATTTCCCCTCTCACTCTCTACATATATATATATTTGTTGTCTCTTTCGCTTTATAGATTCTGGACTGCCACAGTATGCTGGTCGCGGCCCTGGAGGCGAAGATTCCATGTCTGAGGATCGCATTGCCCACATACTCAGCGAGGCATCGTCGCTGATGAAGAGCAACGCAGTTGCGGCCCAGCAACAGCATCAGCAGCAGCAACAGGAACATCAGCGTCGTCATATTGCCGCCGATGATACGCACAGCAATGAGGATAGCAAATCACCACATCAAAGTTGTACTTCACCATTCTACAAAGTCGATCAGCAGCTGAAGCAACAGCAGCAGCAACAGCAGCAGCAGCAGCAACAACAGCAGCAGCAGCAACAACAGCAGCAACAGCAATTGCATGTCTCGGAGCATGCGCAACGAGAGCAACGTGAGGCGGTCGCTGCAGCCGTACATCAGCAGCAGCAGCGAGAGCAGCGCGAACAGCAGCAGCAGCGATTGCGTCACGAGGATTTGGCACAGGACAAAATGGCGCGTCTGTATCAGGAGCTGATGGCGCGTACACCGCGTGAAGCGGCCTTCCCTGGGTGAGTGAAACGGTTGAAACGGTTATGCACTCATATCGATAAACTGTTTGATTTGGTCGATTAATAAAACTTACTTGAAATAGTTATCGTTAATTGATTCATCGCTTTTATCGATACATTTGAAGCTTGAAACAAATTTTAATCAATGTTTTTCGCTCTTTCATTGCAGCTTTTTGCTATCGCCGTTCTTTGGTGGCGCCGCTGGCATGCCCGGCGCTGCCGCCAATCCATTCCCCGCGGCCATGGCCGCCGATGAGAACATGCGTCACGCGTTTGAGCGCGAAATCGCCAAACTGCAGCAGCAGCATCAGCAGCAAGCGCAGGCCGCCAGTTTTCCCAACTTTTCCAGTTTGATGGCACTGTGCAACGGTGCACAGGATCTGTCGCTGGCCGGCAAGGACATCAAGTTGAATGGCCAGCGCTCGTCGCTGGATCAGCACAGCGTGAGCGGCAGCGTTAGCAGCAAGGATGGCGAGCGTGGCGTTAACGATGATTTCGTAGCACTACCTGGTCATGCACGCAAATCCGATGGCGGCAATACGCCCGCACCACCGGCACCACCCGCACCGCCAGCACCGCCAAACAGCAGTAATCCCAATGGATCGACAAATGTTAGCATTGGTGGTGGCAATCATGGCAGCAATTCGGCAGCGCCCAGTCCATTGAGCAACTCAATATTGCCACCGGCATTGAGTAGTCAGGGTGAGGAGTTTGCAGCAACAGCGAGTCCATTGCAACGCATGGCATCCATAACGAATTCACTGATCACCCAGCCGCCGGTGACGCCGCATCATTCGCAGCCACAGCGACCAACGAAAGCGGTGCTGCCACCAATAACACAGCAACAATTCGATATGTTCAACAATCTGAACACGGAGGACATTGTGCGACGCGTCAAGGAGGCGCTCTCACAGTACAGCATCTCGCAGCGTCTGTTTGGTGAATCCGTGTTGGGATTATCGCAGGGCTCCGTCTCCGATCTGCTGGCACGTCCCAAGCCCTGGCATATGCTAACCCAAAAGGGACGCGAACCCTTCATACGCATGAAAATGTTCCTCGAGGATGAGAATGCCGTGCACAAACTGGTCGCCAGTCAGTATAAAATTGCACCCGAGAAACTAATGCGTACGGGCAGTTACAGTGGCAGTCCACAGATGCCACAGGGCTTGGCCAACAAAATGCAGGCCACTTTGCCTATGCAAAAGATGATGAATGAACTGAAGCTGCAGGAACCGGCGCAGGCGCAGCATATTATGCAACAAATGCAGGCAGCTGCAGCCATGTCAGCGGCAATGCAGCAGCAACAGCAACAGGCAGCGGCTGCACAAGCCGCAGCCGTACAGCAGGCCCAACAAAGTCAGGTGGCACAGCAGCAACAGCAGCAGCAGCAGCACCAGCAGGTGCAGCAGCATCAACAACAGCAGCAGCAACAGGCCGCACAGCTACTACATCATCAGAATATGCTGCTAACATCACCGGGTTTACCGCCACAGCATGCGATTAGTTTGCCTGGTGCTGCGGTCGGTGCGGCCAGTACGCCCAGTGGCCAGACAAGTGGCAATAGCGTGGTGGGTGTGGCCACACCAGTGAGTGGCGAAAAGAAGCCCATGATGATGCCCGTACATGTGGGAGCACATGCACCCAATGCCATGCGTAGTCTGCATCAGCATATGTCACCAACCGTCTATGAAATGGCTGCATTAACTCAAGATCTGGATACGCATGATATAACCACCAAAATCAAGGAAGCCCTTTTGGCCAACAACATTGGCCAGAAGATCTTTGGCGAGGCTGTGCTGGGACTATCACAGGGCTCCGTATCGGAGCTGCTGAGCAAACCGAAACCCTGGCACATGCTCTCGATCAAGGGACGTGAACCCTTCATACGCATGCAACTGTGGCTAAGTGATGCCAACAATGTGGAGCGCTTGCAGCTGCTGAAGAATGAGCGACGTGAGGCGAGCAAACGACGTCGCAGCACTGGACCCAATCAGCAGGACAATAGCAGCGATACGTCTAGCAATGATACCAATGATTTCTATACCAGCAGTCCGGGTCCGGGTTCGGTGGGTTCATCGGTTAGCGGTGCACCGCCGAGCAAGAAGCAGCGTGTACTCTTCTCCGAGGAACAAAAGGAGGCACTACGTCTGGCCTTTGCCCTCGATCCGTATCCAAATGTTGGCACCATTGAGTTCTTGGCCAATGAGCTTAGTTTGGCTACACGCACGATTACCAATTGGTTCCACAATCATCGCATGCGCTTGAAGCAACAGGTGCCGCACGGTCAACCCGGTCAGGATAATCCCATACCGAGTCGCGAGAATACCAATGCCACACCCTTTGATCCCGTCCAGTTTCGCATACTGCTGCAGCAGCGTCTGGTGGAGCTGCACAAGGAGCGCATTGGTTTAAGTGGTGCGCCCATACCATACCCACCGTACTTTGCCGCCGCTGCACTGCTCGGTCGCAGTCTGGCGGGTATACCCGGTGCTGCTGCCGCAGCGAATGCAGCAGCTGCTGCGGCTGCCGCTGTGGGTGCCGCTGGCGGTGATGAGCTGCAGGCACTCAATCAGGCCTTCAAGGAACAGATGAGCGGTCTAGATCTGTCGATGCCAACGCTTAAGCGTGAACGCAGCGATGATTATCAGGATGATATGGAGCTCGATGCCAGCGGACACAATCTGAGCGACAATGAGTCCATCGAGGGTGGCCACGATGCGGACACCAATACCAGCGCTGCCAATGCCAGCAATGCTGCCGTCGCTGCCGTCTCCGAGTACGAGCAGGCGCTGCAAAAATCAGCGCTTGCTGCTGCCGCTGCCTACATGAGCAATGCAGCGCGTAGTTCACGCCGCAAACCCGCTGCACCACAGTGGGTAAATCCCGCTGCAGCTGGCACCACACCCACTGTCTCTGCTGCGGCTGTTGTAGCCGCTGCAGCGGCCGCAGCGGCAGCAGCTGCAGCAGCCGCTGCTGCTGGTGGCGCCGAGAGCAACGAGCGTATCATTAACGGCGTGTGCGTTATGCAGCCGTCCGAGTACAGTCGCGATGAGAGCGATAGCATTAAAGGTGCCAACGATGGGGATAATGATGAGCATGCACAGCTCGAAATTGATCAGCGTTTCATGGAGCCCGAAGTGCGTATTAAGCAAGAGGAAGATGACGACGAAGACGAGCAGCAACAGCAGCAGCAGCAGTCGGAGGCGTCACAGCAGCAGCAGCAACAGTTGGTGGAGCCGTCGTGTGAGCAGCTCGACAGCGCTGGCAGTGAGCAGCAGTTAAAGGTGATCAATGAGGATAAATTGCGCTTGGTGCGTGTGCGACGTCTCAGCAGCAATGGTGAGAGCGAGGAGCATTGCGTTGCTGCGCAGCAGGCAGCGTCAGCGACAGCGACGCCAGCAGCAGCAGCAGCGGCAGCAGCAGCGTGGAACTACTAAGCAGCGAGTGCAATGACGACGTTTACTTGTGATTCAGTTTGGCAGCGGCCCCAGCAAATGTTTCGATAGTTACAGCTCTACACACTTATATATATATATAAACATATATATATACATTTAAAATTAGCACATATACATACCTAGCTTGTAGAACTCTAAAATATATACCACATATATATATATACATAAATATTAATAATAATAATAATAATAATTTTTTTTTTTTTTTTTTTTTTGATGATGATTGTAGTTGTAGCTAAAAAGTTTAGAGACGCTATGCGAAGCGCAGCAGCGCAAAAGTATTAAATTGTTGGCTTCAAAACTTGCCACGTAAGCATCCCCTAGCCCCTAGCCCCCTACCCCAGCTCCACTGGATAAAAAACACTAACTAAAAAACTCTACCAAAAGCCAAATCTGTTGAGGCGCAGATTTTGCAAAAGATTTATTTTGATTTCTTTACGACTTGAAGACTGTAAGCAAATGGCGGTAGATTTTTACAATTATTATTATTATAATTATTACGACTATTATTATTATTATAAACATTTTTTTTTTTGTGTCCTGTACATAGCTAAACAATAAATATGAAATATACGATAAACAGCAAACTCAATGCCGTTCTGTAAATAGACAAATTGTAGGCATCAAATTTTCTATATTTTTTTTTTAACATTTTGCACCCAAATGTTTTAACTATCTTTTGATCTCAAACAGCACCAACTCACACACACACACAAACAAGTAAATAACTCAAGATATGCAACTAAAAAAAATGAGCAGAAAATATAAAACAACTGACACCGAACAACAAAAGGCGAACCCAAAGTAAAAGATAGTTAAAATTATATCTTTAAAGAAAATTAAAAAAATAAACATTTTTTCCACTTGATTTCATTTTGACCCAAAACCACAATTAATTATTTAAATATGAAACTCTAAATACAATAAATTTTGTAAATTTTGAATTTACGTAAAAAAAAAAAAAAAACAAAAAGTAAAAATAAAAATAAACAACATAATGCAAAATGAATTATTATGTAAAACACAATGTAAACTTTATAAACAATATAGCAAAATGCACTAAATTATTATTTATAATAATCCTATATAAATTTAGGTATTATATAGTATACATATATTATAATAATATTAAGCATTATGCCGTTTATCAACATAATATAACAGTACTTTAAATTTGCATTACAAAATAGCATAATTTTTTTTTTTTATTGTGAACTAAAATATTGCAAGAAAAATTACGACATAAAGTATAAAAAAAAAAAAAAAAAAAAAACACAGAACCGCATATCGTACTAAAGAAAATTCACAAATAAAACATGAATTATTAAAAATAAAAAATAAATTTAATAATAATAATATTAATAATTAAATCAATAAATATTTACATATAAGTGAGCCAATTTTTTTGCCTAGCACCTAAGTTGAAAACGTAAACAAGCAAGTGATGCGAAGAGCAAGTGGAAGCGATAAAAAAATACTGTTTTCCTATCGATAACAAGAAATGAATAATCAACACAACAATTTTTAATAATTAAAAAAAAAACACACATTTTTTTCGTTAGACTAAAACTTTAAGCTAGCTACAAAAATCTTCAAAAGGCATAAAACCAAAAAAAAAAAAAAAAAAAAAAAAATACCAAGAAATGAAATGAAAGGAAAAAGGAGAAAAACCCACACTCACAAACATTTTTGCATAGGCCCAAAACTTTGCCGCGTTATTATTAAATATAAACACAACAAAAACGAAAATCAATTTAAAGAAACTAAATTAAAAAAAAATAAAAATTATGGAAAAAACATATACCAAACACATTTCAATACCTAAAAATACAATTTGCGTCTTCAAAATGAATAAAAAAAACAAGAAACAAAATTATTACAAATATAAAAAAAAAAAAAAAAAAAAAAATTTGAGAAATATGCGAAAACAAATTTTTGCCGCTGTCAGTAAATTTGTTGAAAATTAAGTTTAATTTAATTTAAATATTTTTTTTTTAGTTTTTAAATAAAACGTGTTAAATACTTTGCATTTTCATACGCTTTAGCTAAATAATAATTACGAGTATAATTAAATAAATATTTATGCATAATATGTACAAAAAAAACACACAAAAAAATGTATATATACACATATATATACAATATATATAAAAAAATAAATAAAAAAAAAAATATGAAATATGTTTAAAGTTGAATGGAAGAAACCACACATCAAATATTAAAAACAAAAAATGATGGCAACAATTAGTTATAATTATTTTTTAAAGCGACTAAATCTTTTTTTTTTCTTATTGTAATAATTATGATCAATTTTTTATTATTATTATTATATTATTATGATTATTATTGTAATTACAATATATATACATATATATTAATGCAAAAGAAAAGCGAAAACAAAAACAAAACAAACAAAAACATACCAATAATACATGAACATAAATGAAACTTTATCAAATAAAAATGTTTTCTTAAACGAAAAAAAAACCCATCGAAAACCCTTTTTTAATTTAACACCAAAAGAATAAGAACACCATCTAGGACCTTATCATTTTAATTATGTTGTGCCCGCAACTTTCCCACTTCCCCCCACTTCCAACAATCCTCGCGCGGAGCTGACGAAAAAGCAGAGGAACTGCAGTACTCGCAAATCTATTTCAAGTATCCAATATTATGCCCACAACACACACACATACACACACGCCAAGGAATCGAGTAATAAAGAGGTTCTTTTATTTTAAAAGTAGCAGAAATATACAAACACACTCACACACGCACACCCTACACGCACAGCAAACAAAATCGATTGATTGATTTATAAATAATATTAACAATATGCGGTGCTAGCCAAGTTTACAGCAAAGATACAGCTAAAGCTACAGTCATAAGCGATAAGTCATAAGATACAGCTACAGTTACAGTTTACAGATATAGATACAGCTGCAGATAACATTATAGTACGACATCTTACATACTTAGTATATAGTCAAGTAGGCAGTGAAATTTTTTGCATAGATCCCGTAGCATTGAACTGTAGTTATCGATAACAAACACAATATATCGATAGCGATATCGTTATCGTTAGCGAAAACAAAAAGCAAGAAACCTTAAATACAGCTAATGAAAATGGAAAATTATACGTAATTAATTTTAACACTAGACACATAGAATTATAATTAAATTAACGAACAACTTAAAAACAAATCAAATTAAAATTATTAAAACTACATCAAATTGTAAATATGAACAAATATTATGCAAATTAACTTAAAGATTAACAAAGTAAACAAAATCAAATACAGAAATAAACTGCATAAGAAAATTATCCTTCCAATTCTACACGAAAACCGACGAAATTTGCAATACTTAGAAAAAAAAACAAAATTTAAATAGAATTAAAGTAAATGTTTTTTTTTTGTCAAAGCTCAAATTTGTAGCGCAAATACATACATATATATATATACATATATCTGTATGAATAGAAATGAATTTAAGCCCACGGTGATATACAGTCTTATACACAAACACACACACACCTATACTCTCCCACACAGACAGACTCTGAGCGAACTACAAACAATAAACCAGCAAATGGAGAATGGAAAAAGTGACAAATTTTTCAATTATGCCAAGTCAAGAGAATTACCAGCATGTACATAAACAAATAGTTGCAAAACTAAAAGAAAACAAAAATATTTAAGTAATGGGGAATGAAAAAAAAAAACAAGTTCACATCTTTAAAAAAAAACAGACCATATCAACATAATTATATTAAATTAAATTATAAAAATAAAAAACAAATATTGCGTAGAGTTAAATGCAGTTATTTTTAGCAGTAAACAAAACATACAGACACACGCACACAGACATGAATACGTGAACGAGTACATACATATAGTATTATAGATTAACAGTTACAATTACAGTTACAGTTACATTACAATCATAACACATACGCCACATGGTACACAACCAAATGTAGTACGAACATAAATTAGTTTCAATTCAACTTAAACACACACACACGCCCAATAAACGATACAAAAGAAATCTCTTAAGTTTTCTGATACTTCCGATACATGTTATGCCATTCTATAAATTAACAACAAACATTTAAAACAAAACAAAAACAGATGAAAAAAACCAATACACCGTTTTCAGTTTCAATTCCGCCCAGCAAAACAAATTTAAACTTGAAATTATTAAGCAAATGTGCCCAATTAAAAAAAAACAAACAAAAAAATATATATATATAATTATATATATATGATAATTATAATTAATAATTCATAAACAATGCAGCAAAATATCAAAAACAATTATATATATATACATATACATTTTATGTATAAATACATATATTTGAGTAAACGTGGAGTAAACAAAATTAACTTAGTGGCCTAAACTTAAGCACTCGACACTTTTCGGCTAAATTCTCGACTCAAAAACAATTTTTTTAAAAATTTAAGCAACCACAAGAATTCATTACGTAAAAATTATAATAAAAAAAAAAAAAAAGAAACTGCGATTTTTTTTTTGTGTAGCATTTTCTGCAATTGTTGCATGCAAAAAAAAAATATATATATTTAAAATATTAATAATAAAATACAATACTTGTTTTTTTTTTTTTTGGTTAACTTAAGAATCTGTTTTTTATATATAGTATATATACTTACATACACAAAAAAGAACATACTCTAGTATATATATATAAATATATACGGTATGTAGCCACATTGTGTTAATGTGTAAATTAACATTTCCATTCGAAAAAGCGAAAATTTTCCAAAGATTTTCCACATAAATGCAATGACATTTAACGATAAACAAAATACCAAAAAACAAAATTTATAAATAACAAAGGAAAATGGAAAATAATAAAAAAAATAATTATAATAAAAAAATGATAATGCAAATACTTCAAAAATAAATATATATATAAATATATAAATAATATTAACAATAAATAGTTTATATAGCATGTAAAACTGAACAGAGAAATCAAATTCAATAAAGACGAATATACTGTATTCAAACCAAAATGCCACAATGCTTTTTAATACCCTGTTCGGCAGGTGTCAAATACGTAGTCAAAAAGTGCAATAAGTACTTTGTTGTTTTATACATCCTGTATGTGTTAAACTGTAGACTGGCGCCACCTGGCGTTTGTCAGCTGTAACTCAACATAGAAAGGGGGAAACTCGTTGACGCGTAGTTACATTTTGGCGGGTACCATTCCTAGATTACAACACGCTATGGGATTTACAAGCATTTGTTTAATTTCATAATTAATAAATAAATTTATTTTAATTGTTTATCCCAGAATTATTTTTTTTATTACTTTTAAGACATATGTAAGTCAAAAAGTTGAATTATCACGCTCGTCGTTTAGCGCCATCTATGAATCATTGCCTTATTAACTAGGGCCATCTAGCGGCACGAAGCATAACTTCAACAACTGCTGTTTAAGTTTCGTCAAGCTTATGTCAGTTTGAACTACGGTTTGGTTCTTTGCTTAACTCAACGAATTATCCTCTATAATGAAGTTCCCTCGACTACTCCCGCTTAAAACAAAAACAAAAGTCGACAAAATTTGTTTAGATTCCTTTTGTTTTATTTTGCACTCTACTCGTAACATGTTTAAGATTTGTTCAGTTGTTGTTTTTTGGTTTCAATGGTGTTTAATCCGGTTTTAAATGTAATAATATTGCTATATATAAGTATATATATAGTTGTACATATATATATATGTATGTATTATATACACATGTGTGTAAGTATATATACATGTCAGTTTCGCTATTTAAGAGGCAAAAATCATTAACAAATTTATGTGTGTGTGTGTGTTTGTGATTACTTCATTATTATATATCCAATAATCGTATTACATTTATCGTTAATCAGATCGTCAAGCCCGAAATCAGTCCTAAAATATCATTTTCATTATCTTTGTTCTCATTTATTTATGTAGGCTTTTAATTATTCATATTTCATTATTTTTTGTACCTGCCACAAAACAAAAAAGTCGAAAAGTTTTTAGTTTTACATTTCTTTAAAGTTGCTCTTCGAAAAGTAGAAAAATATTGCTCTAAAAAATACAGGGCAACTCTTTATATTAATGTTAATGTTTATATGTATATTTATGTTTGTTTAAGTATATAGTTAATATACATATATATATAGATATTTACTTTAGATACTTATATTTCATAGTTGTTCGTGTGTTTTGTTCAATTTTATTCCTTTGGTACAGGTTCATTTTTATTTCTGACATAAAAACAGGCGCTAGTTGAAACCTTGGAGGGCAAACAGATACATATACACTTCCCAAAGACACATACATGTATGGTATATACTCTATATAAATTGGATATTATCATATTCTTTGAATATATATATCTTTTGTTACATAAAGTTATCGTATAAATGATTTCAAGTCCAAAGTTTGAAATAAATTTATCGAAACTTCAGACGACTTTACTGCTCTGGTTATTGTATTTAATTATTTTTCTTGGTTTTGTGGACATGTTTTTTAGATACCCTGTAACTCTATGGACCCAAGCCGAGGCATAACATATTCAACTAACCTTGATAGAAAAGGGGCTTTAAGCTAACACTTTAACACAAAAACTATGGCACTAAACCTAATGACTACTAAACAGTTCAGCAAGCTCGAATGTCTGATGCAAATCGACAACAACGCCAGCAACGCCAGCAACGCCCTGTTGCCACACTTCTCTCTCACTTCCTCTATAAACAATAGAAATGACTTTGAGCAAAAGAAAAACATATTTTATATAGAGGCACTTTCCTTATTTAACACACATTCCGCTTAAATCTGGCGTTCTACAATTTTCAAATCCTTATAGAATACACGATTTCTAAATAAGTTGGTGTTTCGTTTCTTGTTTTCATTTTGTTTTTTGTTTTTGGAAATGTCGATATAGTTTTGATCCCCTTGACTCTGCTGATGCTTTTAGTAAAGATATATACGATTCAACATTGGCAGGATTACTATATATATATATATATAGTATTGGAATGATAGGTCGCAGTTAAAGTTGTAGATTGCATACATTTTCGACCTTACTTGAATGCGTCGTTTGTTTCGATCTTTTTAGTTATAAAAGCCTTGACTTTTTAGCTTATTTATAGCTAGATTTCGTTTAGACACTTTTTACTAAGCCAATAGTGTTTAAAAATAAATAACATTTATATTAAGCCTTTCCATAAATTTATTTATTTATTTTTTAGTCAATCTAGCTCTTTTTGGGCGTTTCTTTTTATGGTATTTTCCTAGCTAGGGAATAGAAAACAAAATATGGTACAAAAAAATCAAAACTCCAGTAAAATGAAATCACATTTTGTGTGTATTTGGTACGCAAAGAAATTATAATCGTATGTATCTATACTTTTTAATTATAGTAATGATAATAGTAGGCTTTAAAAAAAAAAAATAATATATATGTAAACATTAACAAACAGATTGCTGATCATAGTGATCCTTGATATAACATTAGCATATATCAAATCGTACGTCATTATATAGTTTAGTGGATAAAGGTAGTGTGTGTGTGTAGTGTGTAGGGATTTGGGATCGGGGGACTTTCACAAATAGGCAGATTGCGTTTGATTCATGTTTTTTAGTTATAACTTTCTCGATTGCCTATAACAATATATATTATCTTTTACATCTTAGCTAGTTTAGTTTATAGTTTTGCAGGCGACAACTCGGGCATCGATTGTCTGCGTTGTTCAGCTATGTGTGTGTGTGTGTTTGTGTGTAGATTTAAGCTTAATTGTAGTATATATTTGCTTAGCTATAGTATTTGTTGTTTGTTATTATTTTTTAAAAGGCGTTCGCATTTATAAAGCTACTAAAACTCTCATTATATGTATGTATATATATATTAATATTTAAACAATTAAACGCAAACCTTTAACAGTTTTAATTAAATTTATGAATTTAAATTTTAAATTTAACAACTGGCAATTAGTTTCTCAGATCATCTGCATATATGTTTTTTATTTGTATGTTAATATTATAATTTATGTTTTGCTTTTGCTTTTGCTTTTTGCTAAAAAGGTACTTGAAGTGTATACACTTAGGGATTCCATAGATACATTTAAATATATATAAATTTATGTGAGTGTACAGGGGTGTGTGTGTCTGTGTGTGTGGGTGTGTGCAGCACAACTCCAACTGCTTCTGTTTGTACACAATTGGGTTAATTTTTAACTAAGGTTTTCTCGTTTCTCTCAATATTTATTTTTTAAGTTTAATTTTAATATTTTGTTCAACAAGTTTATCCACAAAACAAATAAAGTTAAAGTTAAGTTTAAATAAACACTAAAAAGAAAATTATAATTGTATTGTATGTGTGTGTGTGTGGGTGTGTGGGTGTGAGTGTGTGTTGTATTTTGCTTATTTAAAGCCAGGAAACGAACAAATTGTTAACAAGTTTTGAACTACGTAGTTTAAAGCCTAATAAACTAATTGTTAGTTTTAGTTGTTGTTATTGTTGTTTATCCTTTTGTTTGCTTACAATCTAAAAAGTATCTTTGATTTAACATATACTTGAGTGTGTCGCTTGTTGTGTTCCTTTTGTTGTTGTTGTTATTTTGTTTTATAAGGTTTAATTGTAGTTTTTAGTTTTGGGTATTCGGATTGCTATGCTAAGCTTGAATTGGCCTGTGTTTTGGTTGATTTAGTTAGCACTTAAGTTAATCATATAACATATGATAATCATAAAATTATAATTATATATAACATGCAGCGATATTAAACAATTTCAACTTTCAACAGCATTTGTTGTTTTCTCTCTTTTCTTTGCTAAGGACTCAATTATAAGGCGCTAAATGTTTGTGTTTTTTAACTTTTCTTTAGTACTTCTATAAGTATATATATATATATATATATGTATGTATATCGGTATATACGTTTACAAATATGTGTATGTGTATGTGTATATAAAACTTTTGCTCACAGCAAATAAACAAATTTAAATGTTTTATAGCTAAACAGTTTTGTTTTTTTGTTGTTGTTTTTTCATTTCCATTTTGTTTTGTAACATTGTTTGTTCTTTTTGTTTGTATTTTATTTTTAAACAATTTTGTTTGATTTAACTTAGCACAAATTTGTTTAATTTTTGATATTACACAAGGCTTGCCTGCCGCTTGCCGCCTGCCTCTGCTGTGATTGTTTTCTGCCTTCTCGCTATTACACACTCGCGCCATCTCTTTCCAACTATCTCTATCTCTCTCTCACGCATGTCTTGCACAGTTATTTGTTTAAACTTTTCGTGCCCAGCTAGCACCGTAGGAAATAGCTTAATTACTTTTATCGTTTGTGTTCACTGTTTCTCTGTGTGTGTTTTAAGCGAGCTATATAATTGTTTTAAAATATATGAATTAAAAAATATTTAAACTTAATTAGTTATACACAAATCTTGGGAATTAAAAGCTAACAAAGAAAATTGCAACTAATAAAAAAAATAATAATATATAACTGTATGTAATGGCCAACAAATAACAGGCAAACAACGATTGCCATAAAGTCCAATAAAAACTAATTGCTTAAACTAAGACTTAATAAACTAAATATATATATTAAAATTATAATAAAAAGTAAAAGTTAGAGTAAGGAAGGAAAAAAAAAACGTCGCTTTATAACAATAACACAAAATTTAAGAAGCAAAAGTAAAAATCATTAAAAAAAAATTAGTTTTCAAAACTTGAAAGCAAAAAAAACTTAGAAACTAAATTTGATTTAGAAAGAGACAGTTGACGAGTGCAAGCGAGATGCTGATGTTGAGGCAGAGGTAACCGAAACCGGATGTGTGTGTGTGTGTGTTTGACAGTTGGTGTGTGGCAGACAGACAGTCAGCAGTTATGAGTTCAAGCTGTTGCCAGCCTTGCGCCACATTCACCGCATCCAGGCAGCTTTTCGCTTCATCATTTTGGTGCGTAATGTACGCATTGGCTTCACTTTACTTTTGGCCGCAACGGCATTCACCATTGCTGCGCTGAGATGTTGCTGCAACATTGGCTGATTGTTGTTAGCACCGCCAGACGTAATGGTTTGCATATATAAGCTCGATGAGTTGCTGTTGTTGTTATTGCTACCAGCTGTTGCTGTTGTGCCATAGATTTCCTCATAGATGGGTTGCTGTTGCTGCTGTTGTTGGACCAGTGCTGCTGCAGCTGCCACATTGGCTGCCGCACTGCTTAGCAAGGCCATTTTACTGCCACTGCCATTCGTGTAGATGCCCTGATGATGATGATGGTGATGCTGTTGTTGCTCCTGATGATGAATATGGTGTTGCTGTTGCAATTGCAATTGATGCTCCTCCTCCAGACTGCGACTTGAGGCACGTTTGTGCGGTGAACCGTGACTACTGCCACTGCTGCCATTGCTGTGATAATGCGATGTCACCGAACCGCACTCAACAATCGAGGAGCGTGACAGCGACAACAAGGCATCAACGCCATCACGTTGTCGCTGCTGATCCGCCAACTCCTCGGCAGTGATGTTGTGACTGTAAGAAATATAAATAAATTTTTAATATAAACTCGTTTTAAATTAAGGAAATTCGTACTTTTCCTCGCTGCTGTCGTAGGCTGCATCGCTGTTGCAGCTGGGACAACTGGTGCAATTCACACAATTGCTATCACCGCCGTTTTGGCCAACAATTGTTTGTGCCTGTTGACCACTCTTTTGTCCATTGCCATTGCCATTGGTCCGGGGCGTTGAAGCGCCGCTATCCGCATTGCTATTGCCACCCGCCGAGTAAGTGTGATCCTCGCTGGGTGAACTCGTTATCACCGGTGCCCTGAAACATAAAGAGGAGACAGAATTTATTATCATTCAACTACTTTAAGTGTAGTTTTGTTATGGCTTTTTGTGTTACTACTAGCGTCGGGTAGCACTTGTTGCCTCTACAGGCTTGCCGTGCTCATACCGTTACGTTTTAAACCTTTTTGGCAGATTTTATGATTAGGAAAAGTGCAAAAAGCATTGGAAATGTCGCAAAATAAAGCTTAGAAATACAACTGCCTGAAGACAATCTTTTAAAAATATTTGAAACTTTGATAGAACTGTGTGATCCCTTAAAAGCGACTTAGTTTCTTAATACTCCCAATCAAAACTACAGACCGTAGAGGTGACATATTCTGAATCCCTATCACGTTACTTTTGAAACCTCCTTTATAGCTTAAAGCCTTTTAATAAGGACAACTTTTGCTCATAACATGGCAACTTACCCATTCTGAAAGGATTCAATGAAGGCTTTTGGTCCGTGTTTAAGGAAGAGCATCGCCGCCGCCGCATGCACATCATCAATGCTGTCCGCACCGCAGTCACGTGCCAAGCGCTCAAAGTTGAAGGCACCTGGCACAGCAGCAGTTGTTGCTGTTGTCGATGCTGTTGTTGTTATTGTTGTGGCAACACCACCGCCAACTATGCCATTCGCACTGCCATTCAGATTGGCATAATTATTGTACTTATTATTATTGTTATTGTTGATTGCATAATCTCCGGACAGCTCGTCATCGGGAAGTTCACCCAGTAGCTGTGTTGGTTCTTCGCTAATATTACGAAATTTCTTGCAGAGGTTGGGGAATAGTTTTGGATCAAAACGGGCATGACTACCACCAGTAGCAGCAGCACTGCCACCACCAGCAGCAGTAGAATTTCCAGCACTACTATTAACTGTATTGCCATTTACAGTGGCTGCCATTTGACTTCCACCATTACTCAAATTTCCATTGCTTTTCGAGGGCGTTGTTGTGGTTGCTGCTGCTGCTGCCGCTGCTCCACTTGCATTGATTGAAGCAACAGATACAGTCGATCCATCCAAACTATCATAGTTGGTGATGCCACTAGCACTGCCATTGCCATTGGGACTCTTGAGCATTGGACTGATTTTATCCACCGCCGAATTGGGGAAATAAGGCGAACGATTAAGGGCCTGCATGAGATTTTGACGTTGTTGCGGTTCAACGCGCCACAATGAACCCTTTCCCATGTTGGGCGCCTTTTCCACCTTAACGAAACTCTTGTTCAGCGACAAATTGTGACGCACACTGTTCTTCCAGCCGTTGGGCGCCGTCTTGAAGTAGGGAAAGTGCTGAACAATCCAGGCATAGATCTCCTTAACGGGCAACGCCTTCTCGCTCGAGTCCTCAATGGCCATGAAGATCAAGGAACTATAAATCGAAAGAAATTTAGAGATTAATTTTGGATTATTAACTTGCACTAACATTTGTCAAAACTTCAAAGACTGTCATTTACTATAAAACTGTTAAAGCTTTTACTTGCAACGAAAGCTGGAAAGGATTTTAGTTTTTACAAAGCTTTCAGCAGCTTTCAAATACTTAAGCTTTTATGAAATATCCCAGAGTTTTTGAACCTTTTAAAGCTTACTTCAGTAATATTTAAGCATACTACAGTAACATTTAAACAGTTATCAGAGCTTTCAGCAGCTTCCAAAGCTTCGTGCAGTAATATTTCACCTTTTATAAATAGTTCTACAGTTTTCAGTAGCTTTTAAACCTTACTCCATTAATATTTAAGATAACTACAGTATTGTTTAAGTTATTGGAATATCCCTGAGCTTTCAAAACGTACTGCCGTAATATTTAAACATTTATGACATTTCACAGAGCTTCCAGCAGCTTTCAAAGCTTGGTGCATTAATATTTAAGGAGCTTTTAAAGCTTACTACATCATTTTTTTAAGTTTTTGGAATATCTCAGAGCTTCCAGCAGCTTTCGAAGCGTACTGCAATAACCTTTAAGCTTTTATGACATTTCGCAGAGCTTGCAGCCGCTTTCAAAGCTTACTGTAGTCACATTTATGTCATTTACAGAGCTTTCAACAGCTTTCAAAGCTTGGTGCAGTAAAATTTCAGTTTTTATAAATAGTTGCGGAGTTTTCAGAAGCTTACTTAAGTAATATTTAAGCTGACTACAGTAGTTTTAAGTTTTTGGAATCTCGCAGAGCTTTCAGAAGCTTTCGAAGCGCACTACAGTAACATTTAAGTTTTTATGACATTTCGTAGAGCTTTCAGCAGCTTTTAAAGCTCACTTTATGACTCTTACCTAAAGCTATATGGCGGCTTGTTGTTTGTATGCACAAATGGATCGTATGGCACATTGTTGGGATGCTTTTGCTTCTGTGGTGAGTTGTTGTTGTTGCTGCTGTTGTTGCCTCCATTGGAACTAACATAACTGGATGAATTGTTGTTGTTGTTGTTGCTACTGTTATTGTTGTTGTTGCTGCTACTGTTATTGTTGCTCTTGGTCACATTTTGGTACTGGGGAGTGCTCGTGTGCATTCGTGTGCTGCCCACAACCAAATCGAATTCTTTGAGCGAATCCTCATTGTCGTAGCTCGCATAACTGTTTGGACTCCGTAAGTTGGCAATGTTCGAGGTGGAACCGGAACCAGAACCGGAACCAGATACGGAACCAGAAACGGAACCATTGTGTATAGCTGTGGGCGTTATCGGCGGTGGTGGCGGTGATATCGATAATTGTAATGCACCCGATCGAGATGGCACCGCACTGTAGTAGCCACCACAAAGCAGAAGTTGCGCCCCTGTCGGCGTCTCCGGTGAGGCAATGTTGGCGGGTTGTTGTTGTGAGCTGTGGAAAGAGAAAGGGAGATCATTGTAGAGTTTTCTGTGTAGGGGTATAATAAAGATGCAATGAAAGAGGGAGGGGGAGAAGAGAGAAGGGAGGGAGATGCCAGAGAGATGACATGGGGGATTAACAGGAGAGACGCAACACAGAGAGAGACCGAGAGACAGAGCTAGTCAGAGAAAGAGAGAATTGGAGAGGGAGAGAATAAATAAAGGCAGTAGAGAGGAGGCACTGAAAGAGAAAGAGATAGATAGAAAAGAGAGGAAGACAGAATAGGGAGGAAAGACGAAGGAGAAAAGGGAGAGAGGGAGTTGTTTGGAAGGAGAAGAAGGAAGGAGAAGAAGTAAGGAAAAAAGGAGAGGGAGGCAGAAGGAGTCAGAAGGAAAGACGAGAAGGAAGAAGGGGGAGGAAGGAGGAGGAAGGAGGAGGAAGAAGAAGGAAGGAGAAGGAAGAGAAGAAGGAGAAGGAAGAGAAGAAGGAGAAGGAAGAGAAGAAGGAGAACGAAGGAGGAGAAGGAGGAAGAAGGAGGAGAAGGAAGGAGGAGGAAGGAGGAGGACAGAGGAGGACAGAGGAGGAAGGAGGAGGAAGGAGGAGGAAGGAGGAGGAAGGAGGAGGAAGGAGGAGGAAGGAGGAGGAAGGAGGAGGAAGGAGGAGGAAGGAGGAGGAAGGAGGAGGAAGGAGGAGGAAGGAGGAGGAAGGAGGAGGAAGGAGGAGGAAGGAGGAGGAAGGAGGAGGAAGGAGGAGGAAGGAGGAGGAAGGACAAGGAAGGAGGAGGAAGAAGGAGGAAGGAGGAGGGAGGAAAGATGGAGTAGAAGGAGGGCGTAGAAGGAGATAGAAGAATGAGATAGAAGAATGAGATAGAAGAATACTATTTGGAAAGTCTGCAGTCGTAGAAACCCACTGTTAAATACCCTGTACTTATTTAATCAACAAAAAAGACAATGATAAATCTCAACAAAGCAATACACCGATTTTAAACAGTTGTTTATGATTTGGGGGATTGAAATGGGCTGAATGCAACTCCCAAACGGGTCTCAAGATGAGATTTACTCGCTTTCAGCTGCCTGTTAAGCACAAAGTCAATTTACCTACTTCAAGTACAGGGTCTAAAAGGCCGAGATGTCCCACGAAATAAAAAGGGTAAGTACAGTATACACTAGACTTACATGACGTGCGTAGTGCTGCCCAAATGGCTGACAAAGCTGTAGCCCGCAGGCAATGTTGTTGTTGTTGTGGTTGTTGCGGCTGCTGCATTTACCAGCGACTGTGCGTCTGTGTTGGTGTTGCTGGCACTGTTGTTGCTGCTGTTGTTCATATTGCTGATGGTGATTTTGGTATTGCTGATGACGTTGTTGTTGCTGTTGCTGCTGGGCGCATAGTTGACAGCATCAAAGACGGCATTAAAGTTGCTCGCTTTGGGTACTGGACTGTTGCCGCCATTAACAGCAGCTGTCGATGAGCCGGAACCAGAACCGGAACCAGTTGCGGAACATGAGCTAAGCGAAGAATTATTTGAGGAGGCGGGAGAACTGACGACAGTTACTGTTGAAGCCACCACATGACTATGATTGTTACTGTTACTGTTACTATTGCTGGTGCTAGTGTTGTTGTTGCTGCTGGGCTCAACGTGAACATTCATCTTTTCACGCAAATACTTTTTATGTGGATGATGTGTGGTTGTATTACCCGTGGATTTGTATGCAACACTCGAACCATTGCTCACAAAAATGGGTTGTTGTTGTTGTTGCTGCTGCTGTTGGGATTGCAGCTTAACTGTTGTTGTTATAGCGGGCACAAATGTATTGCCAGCACGCGGCAGATAAGAGGAGTTAGCAGCAGCTGCTGCTGCTGCAACGGCAGCAACATTTGCTTTTGTCGCTGCCTTGTATTCCACCACGGTGGTGGTGCCACTTGGTCCTTTGTGCACCGTTGTAGTGCTGTACACGGCGGGTGATTGCTGTTGTGCTTCAGTTGTTGCTGCTGCTGCTGTTGCTACTGTTGTTGTTGCTGTGGTTTGTTGCTCATGCGCATCACTGTTGCTACTGCTGCTTGTCGGCAATTCTTCAATTGTGTCGCTGACAATACAAATGTTGTTATTGCCGTTGTTGCTGTTGACAGTTGCTACTGCTGCTGCTGCTGTTGTTGTTGTTGTTATGGTGGGTGTTGCTGGCGTCGCTTTGAGCGTTGCACAACGTTTCATATGTGGCACTGTTGCTCCCGTTGCTGCTGCTGTTGCTGCTCCTGTTGTTGTTGTGGTAACAATACCCTTTATCAGATTGCTATCGTTAAGCCAAGAAAGTGGACGCAATTCACCATCATCGTTGGCTGCAGCTGCTGCTGCTGCCGCTGTGGCCAATACATCGGCAGCACTTAGCTCTAGTGGCTCTGTGGCAAGCAGCACAATGTTGCCACCGGCTGTGGCACCACCAACCACACCACTTGTGTTACCCGATTGTGTTGCTGCCGCTGCCGCTGCTGCTGCGCTGTTTTCATAGGCTGCAAAACTGTTGCCGTTGTGTTGCAGGAACACGTACTTGGGGCCGGAGTTCATTGGTATTGCTGATGACGTTGTTGTTGCAGTCGTTGCTGTTGCTGTTGGAGTTGCTGCCACTGCGTGGCTGTGATAACCGTGTGCGGCAGCTGCCGCTGCTGCTACAACTGCTGCCGTTGTGGTTGCTGTTGTTGCCGCTGCTGCTGCTGCTGTCGTTTGTAGTTGTCCTCGCAATTGGCTTAAATCTTGTGTGGTTAGCAGCTGTGTGGGATTATCTGTTGACATGCTAAAGCAGGCGCACAGAGAAAGAGGAAGAGAGCAAAGAGAAAGAGAGAAAGGTTAAGTAACATTTAATAAAGAAAAGACAAAAGAATTAAATTTTGAATCGAGCACACTCGACTGTTTTATACCCTGTGTGACTTTAACATTCAAACGATGATTTCAACTAGTGCTGACAACTTAGCTTTTTTCACGCTAAATTACCGAATTTTCTATCGTTGAAACTATAGTTAATTGCCTAATATTCATCAATTCAACATAAAATTTAAACATTTAATTTATACAACAAACAACTTTAGTCAGTTATCGCCAATTAATAAATGTTTATAAAATTCTATTTTTTTTATAGTTTTTGTTGTTGTTATCAGCGATTTGTAATCAAATCAACTTGAAAGCAGACACAACACATGCTCAAAATTGTTGTTTTTTTATGATTATTGTTGTTGTTGTTAATAGGCGTCCTTCAAATTTTTATTGCATACTTAAATGCGCTCAATGTGCTTAACGCCCCCGCTGGAATTACCCCGTTAATAAACCTAGTAGCAGGCAGAACCACAACACACCACTCACACCCATCCCCATCTCCTTCTCTTTCGCTCTCTGTTGGTTTACCACCCCTTCCACCAACATCAGCGGCCACATTTTAAGTTAAATGTTAAACGCTTTACGCAATCAACGTTCGCCCGGGCAGCCATTTTATGCATGTATGCTATACGTGTGTGGGGTTGTGTGTTTGTATTTGTTTTTGTTTTTTTTTTTTTTATTTCCAAGAGAATTTTTTTATTGCTTCTAATTTACGCGTGTAGCTTTTGCTGTTTTTATGGCTTGATGAGTGCCGACTGCTGCGTCGGCAGCGCAGTTGGCGCTCACCTGCTGCTCTGCTCGTTGCCTTTTTGGGCGAGCAGCAAGAGAGCGCGCAACGATCTACATTTGTGTGTGCGTGTCTCTCTTGCCCTATGTGTCGCTTACTCTCTTTGTGTCCCTGCCGCTCTCTTAGCATGGTGTATAAGTGTCTGTGTGCGTGCGTGTATGTGTGTCTGTGTGTGTTGTTTACTGTTGGATTATCTTATCAGCATTTTGCATTCTAGTTGCCAGTTGCTTTTGGTCTTAACGGTTATAGTTTCTTGCCATGCCCTAAGCGATAAGAGAGCAATAGTAAGGAATGAAGACAAGCAAAACAACGAAAAGAATGTGCAGCAATGCAAAAAATTAAAAAAATAAATTTCTTTTTCTTATTCAATTTGATACATTTACGCTGCTCAGTAAAAAAAACCCCACACACACACAGAGAAAAAAATTGTCTGTTGCAGGGTTGGGGGTGGAGGACAAGACGTAGGGCAGTGCCTGTGACTTCGGCTGGGCATAGGTGCTGGGTCAGTAGCCAACAAAGTGTATTATTATTTATTGATTTTTATTGACAGCGCGCAGCAAAAAACAACAACAACAACAATTACTTTAGAAATGTGAACGCCAAGTGCAAAACGAGCGCGCCACAACAAAACGTAGAAGCAGAAAACACAAACGAAACAATAAAGCATAAGCAAAAGCTCAGCAGCAACAACACAAAAAAACAAACGTTACAAGTTAGCGCCATACTTTGTCAAATTACAGTGACATACGAGAATAATAGGCACACTAAACGCACACTTCAATACTGGATAGTATATCGGCAGCTGTTGTTGCTTCTTTTTTTTTTTACAGCACACACAAGCAAACAAAAGACAACAATAACAGAAAATAAAAAGCTTACGACGCAATTTTGAAAGTTTACGTCGTTGTCTTGGTAACTTTTTATAAACAAAATACAGGCACATCAATAATTTGCACAGTAGCGTCCACCTAAAGAGAACCAACAATAGCGTCAGCAAACGACAACGTGGTTTTGTCAATGTCTTCTCCTCGCTACCTCTCTCACTCTCTGACGCTCTCGCCGTCTTTATATGTATGTCTGTGTCTGTGCTTTTTTGCCACAATTAATTAGCTAAAATAGACGTCTGCTTGTGTGTAGATAAAAAAAAATATTGCAAATATACACACACAGAGGTACATGCGTTTGCATATTTGCTTACAATTTGAGCCGCTGTTGTGACGTGTGCCAAAAACAAAAACAAAAAAGAAATGCCTATACACGCTGTAGCCGCTCTCTTACTCTCTTGACTTTGCTCTCTCCTTCACACTTTGTTGTTTATCAGGCTTTTCGCTGCGTTTCATTTGTTTTGTTTGTTTTTTTTTTTTTTGTCCAAGCGCACAAACAAATGGCGCAGTTTCATGCTGAGCTCTGTTCGAATACAAGAGAATACGAATAAGAAAGCAAAGCAATTCTGACTGACACAGAGAGAGAGAGAGAGTAAGACGACGCACTGTTTTGAAACCTTGTTTTGTTGTCATTATTATTATGCTTTTGTTTGCGCTTGCTCCACCTTCTGTCCGCTTACTCTGCCCCTCTTTTTCTCTTCTCCAACATTACCGACTGAGATTAGCAGAAGCTACTGTCGCTGTCGGCGTCACCGTCGCTGCCTGTTCTTCGTTCTAGAAACGTCAACTGTTACGACTCGCTGAGGCAGCCGCTGCGCTGCGCTGCGGTGCTCTGCTTTCGGTGTGACCTATGGACCTTTTATATGGCAACGACGTTGATGTTGACATCGACGCTTTTCTATGCAGCTGTGACGTCGTGTCTCTGCAGTTCTTGTTTATGTGGTCGTCAAATGTCACTCTAATAACAGTTAGTCTTCTTCTTCTGCTTGGGCCAATTAACAAAAAACAAAACCAAAAAAAAAAATTAATAGAGAAGCAACGACAACAAAACAGAATGACAGTGGGTTAAACTGTACCTGCTGTGGTTAAAAACGCTAATAGAACGCGCGCATTGCTTTGTTGATTTGTAGATGAATCATACATGTACACAAACAAACAAACACACACACACACACACACTTGGTATGCAACAAATTCAACTTAAACCGCGTGCTAATCGCCCAAAGTTAACAGCAACAACAGCAAGAGTCCATTGTTGTTGTGGTAAAAACGTTTGTGTTAAACGAGCTGCTTCCTCTTTAAATATAAAATAATAAATATATAGTAAAAAGAGAGCAAAGAACTATAGTATGAAAAGCAACAAAAAAAAAAAAAAAAAAAAAAAACAAAACAAATGTGGGAATAGGGGATGGTAGGGGTGGGGTGAGTGTCAATGACAGCACATTTTTATAACAACAAAACTAGCATATGAATAATAACAATAAATACAGCAAAAGAGAGAGAGATGGATGTTGAGTGGGGGGAGAGAACGCGCAACACTTTGTTGCTCTGTTCCTTGTTTATCTATCGCCATCTCAATCGCACACGAGAATAAATAATAACAAATAACAAAACATTTCACGTAACGACCGACAATGAAATTGAGCCACAATCTAAGAGAGCCATCAGCTTCAAAGAGAGCGCCCATACACAGAGAGAGCTTTGCATATTTCCGGCAGCGAAAGAGAGAGAGAGCTCCACAAGCACAACAACAACACAACAGCTGGCCAAGCATTTTTTGAGAGTATTTTTAATGGCCGCGACAGCGTCGGCGGCGTCCAATGACGCCCGCTGCTTTAAGAGAGCACACGCTTTTATGTGCGTGTGTTGTGTGTGCGAGTTTGTGAAATATAAACAAAAATTCTTGAAATTAATTTCATTTTTCAAATTTGTTGCTGTTTTTTTTTCCTGCTATTTTTTCTTTTTATTTTTTTGCTTCAGCAAAATAATAATAGATTTTTTTTGCAAGAATTTTCGCAGCTATTTTTAATAATTTGAAATTAAACTTATTTTGCGCATATTTGATGAAATAGTTATTATTTTAGAATTTTCTCGAGAACAACAACATGGCGACCACGCGGCGTATACGTAACCACATGCATACCGTCTGTCTGTGTGTGTGTGTGTGTGTTGCTGTATATATGTACGTGTATGTTGGGTGTATGTGTGATGCTTTGGGAGACACGATATTTGCATTACGTATACGCCTTATACAAAGTCAAGAAAATGGGGGAAAGCACACAAACACACAGACATAAACACCCACACACACTTCGAGATTTACATGACAACTGATAAGCAATTAATTGCAAATTCATTTAAAAATGCGCAAAAATATGAAAGAATAAGGAAAATGAGACAAAAGAAAACGAAAAATGTGATGTGAAAAATAATTCAACAAAATTGTGAGCGAACAACAAACTAAAAACAAAAGAGACGAAGAAGGGAAAGGTGGGGTAGGGGAGGAACAGACAGAGAGAGAGAGAGAGAGAGAGTAAACAACTAAACGCGACAAGGCCGCCTTTGTTGTGCCTGTATGTGTGTTTGTGCGTATGTGTGTGTGTAGACATGATTTTGTTATAAATTATAAAGCTTTAAAAAGCACAACTTTTTAATTAAAACTTTATAGAAATTAAACAAAGTAAACGGAAATATTTCTCTCAATTTAATATGGTAAATTAAATTTGTTAATAATAAATGAAGATTTTAATAATATAAACGCTTTGCGCTCTTAATTAAGCTTTCACTCGCTCCTTCTACCTCCATCTCGCTTGCTCACACGCACAAAGCGAAGACACACAAAGAGCAGCACAAATGCTCTCTTCGAATGACACACACACACAAAAACCCTCTGCTGCTGACTTTTCAACGTGGTTTTTACTTATTTTTTTTCAAATGTGTATTTTTGTCTTTTACTGTTATGAAATTTAGCTAAATGAAAATTAAAACTAACAAAATAAATAAAACAACAAATTTATTATTTTTATTTTAATATGTTGTTATTGTGATGACGCCGCCATTCGTTCTCTTCCATTGCACGCTCTCTCTCTTGCTAGCTGACTCTCTTTCCTAAGCTGGCGTTCTAACACACACACACACACACACTCGCACAGTTGTTGTTGTTTTTGTTATGAATGATCCACATACCTTTGCACTCATTGTATTTTCCCAAGTATTTGGCACACAAAAAAAAAACAACTTATTGTATTCGCTTTGCATGAAAAAAATTATTATAAAATAAACAATTTGTCTTTTGATTCTTTTGTTATTTATTCTTTTACTTTTTAATTTTTTTATTTAATTTACTAAAGCTTCTCACTTTTCGAACCGTAAAGCACGCGAGCAGACAAACGAATGAAGCGAAACGGCGGCAGCAGCAAATGAAATGCCGAAACGAGACACACACACACACACACACTTGCACACAAACAGCGAGTAATAAAGAGAGAGAGAGAGAGAGACACAGAAAAATACTCTCGCATGCAAACGTAACAAAGGCAGACACTACTACACACACAGTGTTCCGTGTATGCGAGAGTGCCGGCAAATGCAGCTAACTTGAAACACAGAGAACAAACAAGAGAGAATGCGCTCTCTCCATAACAGTCTGCCTATATGTCCATATGTGTGTGCGTGAATGTGCTTTAGGAGCGTTAGCGCATGACATTGCCATTTATTGAAAACTGAGCAATAGCACCGACAACAACGACAAACAAATACAACGTAAACGCAGAAGTCGACGTCGACGTTGAAGTCGAAGCCGCTGCCAATGAAGGCGACCTTATGGACGCTTTTTATACACGATTTGTTTTGTGTTTCACTTAAAGGATCACAACAACAACAGTAACGACAACAATAACAACAGAGACACAACAAACAGCTGTTTGGGTCAGGCTTGAAAACAAAAAATAGCATGACTCAATTGAGCGCAAAGAGAAAAAGAGAATATGGCGAAGAGAGAGCATATTAGTAAACGCGCTCTTTTTGTTGTTATTGCTTTTTTTACTGATGATTACAAATGTTTATAAATATCAAATGAATGGCTTACAAAAAAAAATTTGTATTTCATAAATAGCAAATGCTAAAAATTAACTTAATTAATTAATAAGCCAAAAAAAATATATATATATAATCAAGTTAATTACGATAATAAATGTGCTAACTATACCGTTGACGTCGGCGTCGACACGTGCGCTGCCAGCGCAACGCAACGCAGCAGCAGGAAATACAAGAAGCCAAAAGCGAGCAATTAAAACAAAAAAAAAAGCTAATAATAACAACAACAATAAAAGCTCCGCTAAATGCAGCGACAGCATTAATTGTTGTTGTTTGTTTTTGTAGTTAGTATATGTATTTAATTTTAGCCAGGCGGAAAGAAAAGCAAAAGCAAAAGGAAAATTGAAAAACGGCATTGTCTAATCTGCTTCTTCTTCAGCTTTTGCCGCTTTTGTTAAAAATAAATTTTAAATTTACATTTATTTTCTACACGCACAAATAAAAACAAAAACAAGAAAGAAAAAAGTACAGTCGAGCGCGCCCGACCGTATAATACTCTCTGCATTTTCCCGATTAAATTATTAAAATCGGTATCCAGATATTACAATGAATAGTACTTGCATTAAAACACGTTGAAACAAAAACAATCTAAGCATAATCAAACACACATCTGTTTGTTTGTTGCGAATACACATACGTTTGACAATATATGATGCATGCATGTATGTATGTGTGTATTCGGCGCAGCCAGCGACCGCGGGCAGCGCTGCCGCCACACAGGCAGCAAAAACGTTCGAGCATGTGCTTGTGTGTTTCTGTCTCGCTTGCACCAATGGGTTGATATTGCGTTCAATTAACAATATTGTAACGCTTCTAGTTTTCTTGTTTATAGTCCGATTTTAATGCGCCTTTCAGGATAGTTTAATATAGTTAGTCTCCACACCAGTTATAAACTACAATACTGTACGATACGGAAAAAACGGCATTGAAGCTTGAAAACTATTTTATAAATTGTGGGAAAAGTGGGCGTGGCAGTCCAAATTTATAGATGGCAATGCAACTATGCTGTCGCTAGGAACTCCCGTACAAGAATTGGTGATCCTAGGTGCCATAGTTACTGAGATATTTGCCGAAAACACCAATTTTTCACGAGGTGTGTCCAGTTTTTTGCTTTTTTGTGGGCGAATGGGGCGTGGCATCGAAAAAAAAAAAAAAAGATTCTTGTATTGACTGACTAAATATCTGATCGTTTGACACCAAGCTCGAACTTGTAGCTCTTACCATCTCTGAAATCTGTTTGTTCATACGGACAGACGGACAGACAGACAGACAGACAGACAGACAGACAGACAGACAGACAGACAGACAGACGGACAGACGGACAGACGGACATGGCTATATCGACTCGGCTTGTGATGCTGATCAATAATATATATACTTTATGGGGTCTGCCACGCCTCCTTCTGCCTGTTACATACTTTTGCACAAACCCAATATACTCTTGCAGAGAGTATAACAACAAAGAACATGAGAAAGAGAAACAAAAAGTTTTGCCGGCTTTTTTTTTTGTTGCAAAGGCAGGGGAAAAATGCAGCAAGCAGCGACGCCGACGACGACGCTAACAGCGACGACAACTAAAAAAGCGCATCAAACAAAAGCGTCAACTAAAAATAAGCACAACATTTTTGTTGTTGCTGCTGTTTTGGCATTTGCTTAGAGCGAAAGAGAGAGCAAGTATAAGAGAGCGACAGAGTAACTCGCCGCGTTGCGTTGGCTCATTTGGTATTGCTGCTGCTGCTGGTGCTGCCGTCGCCGCCGTTGCTGCTTTTGCTCTGTTGCCAGGCGCCAAAGAGAGTGCAGCAATGTGCTTTCACCCTCCCACTCTACCACACCGCTCTCTTTACCTATCCTTTGCACACACCTTTTCGCCTCAAGTTGAGTGACAGTTCTTGGGCAATTTCAATTTCAATTGATTTCTTCGTTCAAAATAAACTCTTGTCATTGTATGTGTGTGTGCAAGTGTGTGCATGTCATTGGCTAAGCAATTTTAACTACACAACAACAACAAGTAATTGGGTCAACCGCAATTAATAATACTAAATATAGACAAAAGGCTTTTTTCTACTTTGCTTTTGCTCAAAGAATGTTGATAACAACCAAAAATAATAAGAGAGAGAGAGGAAGAGAATGCACTAAAGAGTACCGGCAAGCCTTGATCATCCTGCTGTACGACAAGTAATGGAGCTCTTTAAGTGCAGGTTGTGTTTACTTGTACACCCGACACTTTTGTCGACTTGCATTTGGAGTGTATCATAGTGACGTAAGTTTAACAAGCTAAATATTGATTTATTTAATTCGCAATCAAAACGTATCGATACAATAACTTCTCGCTACAATGATAATTATTTTTGGGAACTAATTTGCATCTTTTTAGTGTGGAAAAATAAATGAATATGGAATTATGTATGCATAAAAATAAGACATTTTTTTTTATGGAAATCCATTTGATATCCATAAAATCCAGTATGCTACCATTTTAATTTGCTTCTTCACAACACCACGTTGTTATTAACATGTTGGAATTATGGAAGCACATTTTCCATATTTTACTTGGCTACAATAATAATTTGATCTTCTTTTCGGTTAGCAACAAGTTGTAAACTTTAAACACAACCGATAAAACAAACAGTGCCTGATTTGTAATATTTGGGAGGTTTTTCATCATCATATATTTGTTTGCTTATTTGTTTGTTTGTTTGTCCGTATGTGCCCTTCAATCGACTAACTAAAACCAATTTACACACACGAGAGCGAGACATAGGAAACGAGGAAAGAGAGCGTGCGATAAACGTTTTCAGCTAATTAGCACATTTAAAAGGTCCGCAATTATTTAATGCAGTCACTCTACACCACAAACTGAACTACATACTATAGTTATATATACATAACCACATAAAATATACAGTTTTTTCTTCATTTTTTTTTTCAAGCTTTTAGCTTAGTTTTGGGATAGATGAATGACGTACTCAGCGTACTATTTATGACACAGTTGTCAACCGGCACACACCAGTAGGATGATGGCCTCCCAAATTAAATAAATACATTAAAGCGTACATCACATCACATTCGGTATACAAAGAAAAAAGACTAAAAACAACAACAAAAAATGGCATCTAATCTGAATACATGTATGTATTAAGTAAGGCATATATGTAAATATGTAAATGTCATATGTATGTGAAGATTCACATACATGCAGTGCAGTGCAGTTGATCTGATCCACGTGATGGTTTTAGCGTAACAATTCTAAAAAGCTGAACGCGACCAACCACAACTGCTCTAATCACAATTATTCAGTGTTTTCTATTTACTCAATTTAAATTTAAATGTAGCATAAACCCTTTGAAAGAAAATAATTATTTTAAATTAAACAATACGATTAAGTTTTAAACGCTTTAATTATCTCACGATTTCATTTAATTGTTTTGATTTTTTCATGATTTTATTTTTAGAAGCAGTCGATTGATTTTTTCATGTACTTGAGTACTGAGCTAAAATAATTAATTATTTTTGTCTGATTTTAAGTCAATTTTTATTCATTTGTTTTTTTTTTTTTTTGAGTTGTTATTTTGACGGTGACAACTTTGTCGGCTATGCCAAAAAAGGGAATGCAACTCGACCGTCTCGCGTGGTGTTTTGTGCTCTTGCTTTTGCCTCTTCCTCTGCTTCTGTCTCTGCCTTTGCATTTGCATTTGCCTCTTACAGTTGTTGCTTTTCTTGTGTAACCGTAAAGAAAAAACAAAGCGCACACAAACTAAAGTTGTCGCCGGTCGTAGTTGCCGCTTCTGTCGCTGCCTTTACCTCTGCCACTACTTCTGCTGCTACTACTACTACTACTACTATTTTCGTTGTTTGCATTTAGCGCATCGTTCTTATTGTTATGCATACATGTGTGTGTGTAGTAGTATGTTTATATATGTACACAATTTTATATATAAAATATCTTATCGCGCAAACTACACAAAGTTGTGTTTTTGTTGCTGTATATTTGTATGTGGGCTAAATGCATACATACATACATAATTATTTTCATTTTTTATGTAATCAACAAACAGCGGCCACATGCGGCGGCAGCGACGTCAACATCGACATCGGCGTCAGCGTTGCCTTTTTGCTTCCCTCTCCTATGCCAAGGTTCTCAAAAAAAGCACAGAGTCCCACTCACACACACACAGACACACTTTCGTACACAGAGGTGCAAAGTCAAAGCGTCGGGAAAAAGAGAGCACGAGTTGGTGGGCAGCAGCAGCAGCAGTAGCGGCAGCGACGCGTCGTCTCACTATGCGTTTGGTTCGCACTGTGTGCTTTTGCCTCCTTACCAGACCCCTTCCCCCACCTAACCGCAACCCCGTTGCGACAACATCATGTCAAAAATATTGTGCCTATTAGCGTATGTATGTTTATATGTGTTTGTGTGTGTGCTTATGTATTGTATAAATATGTATGTAGGTATGTATGTGCATGTGTGTGAATGTGTTTATAAATATTTATGCATGTATTTTCAATTAGTTTTTAATGGGGGCGTTTTCTTATTGGGCGACTTGTGCCAAGGAATTTCCAATTGGTTTTTAAGTCACTTTGACAGCACACGCACAAAGAGCTTAAGGCCTTTTTAAGTTGCATAACCAATAGTTGTTTATAATTGTTATTGTTCTTGTTACTGCTAATTGCACAAAGTTTACCTCATTGTGTGAAGCTTTGCAAGCGCAGCTTTGATCGAAAAAAAAGCTAGACAATGACGAGATCGCTCTCTTAGCTAACGACGCGATGCTTTATCAAAAATTCATACGCCGACGTCAAAGAGTCACAATGACACAAGCGATCGCAAAAGAGAATACAACACATCAATAGAGAACAGCAACAACAATAACAATAATCAAACAATTTGCAAAAGCACAAGCAATGACATCGCCATTGGCGTCGACGCATCGGCATGGGACGCCAACGCAGACGCTTACATTCGCAACGGACGCCGTCGCACAGTTTCTATTTTCTTGCTGACGCAGACGACGTGTTGTTTTCAAGAGAGCAAGAGAGTGCTAGACCCACTGCCTCTCACGTATCGTGACGACTGTAAATCGTATGACCCATAATAAGAGCACAACTAACATATCTATTTAGTTTATTGTGAATGCATGCAGTAATCAATTTTATACTAGTCTTCACAATTTGCATGTCAAACCATTTACTTTTACAATCTCACACTCTTCAAAATTGTTTTCAAAGAGAGCACGCACGAGTGACGTCACAAATTGATGCAGGCATCTCAAGTTTGCTTATTTTTTCGGTCACCATTATTCCATGTGCGTATTTGTTTGCATGTGTGCGCGTGATTGTGTGCGTAACTGGTTGCCAAAACACATAGAAGCCAAATTCAGACTTTTGTTCTTCTTTTTCTAATATCATGCGCCACAAATAAACCTAGCCGATATTCTCACATTCAATGGACGCGACTGTAGCCAAATATGTGCATGAGTGTGTGTGTATAAATGCGGGCGACAAATTCTGTTGTTTGCCCACAAACCCACCCCAACCTCTCTTTTTCTCATATTTAAATATCGTTAACAGTTGCACTTTAATTTCAATTGTTGCTCGCGCTGCTTCTGCGCTGCTCCTGCACTACTGACACTACCGGCAACGTGTGCGTTAGCTGCGGGCCTACTGCAGCAGGGGGCGTCAGAGCAGTAGCAGCAACAACAACAGACGCGGGGGTCGTCGGCGTCTCAGTCTCGGCCCGCGTGAGCGTTTGCTGCAGCAACAGCATTTTTCTTTTTGGCTGTTGGTGTGACCAAATTTTATATATTCACACACACACATATACAGGCACTCGCAAACACACACAAGCAGCAAACTCTTACACACTAGCAAACAAACACTCATACACACACACACTCAAGTTTGCTATTGCTCATGAAATTGTATTTATCTACGTTTTTCGTATATTTTTTTATTTTATTATTTTGTATTTCGCACTCACATTTTGTTGTTGTCAGTTTCGGCATCCGCTTCGGCGTCGTCGTCTTTTACGTTGGCACGCACTTTGCTCTTCTTTCTATTTTTTTTTGTTAGTGCTGCTTTCGCTCACGCTATCACCGTCGCCGTCGTTCTCTTTCCTTCGTTCTCTTCCTTAATTTTATTTGTGTTGTGGGCGGCACACTTGCAAGCCTTTTCTTTAAACGTATTTGTTGTTTTGTTTTTGTTGTTTTCCTTCTACTTCTGTTATACGTTATATCGACTAATTAATTAACACAGCACGCGAACGCGCAAACAAAAAAAATGTGTGTGTGCTAAAACACAAAAAAAAATAAGATAATTTCGTATTGCCTTTTGGTTTATGCGCAATAACTAAAAATCAAAGTCAGCAGTTTATGCTTGATATTTAAAGTTTAACAATGTTGTTATTATTATTATTTCTAATAGTGTTTAATTGTTGTTTAGCGTTGTCTTGACACCGCACGTCCGTTGCGCTGAAAGGCACAATGCAAAATGAATGATTGAACCAATGGCGACTGAGGCGACGCGTCGCAGTCGCATCACATCGCCTCGCCGAAACGAAACACAAGCTAAACGTAAGGCGCAAAAGCAGCGCAGTCGCCTCCGATTTACCACCGTGGAGCAAACGTACCAGCATCGAACAAGTTTTCTGCTCAAGCAATACATAACAGAGTTACGAATTTATTACATTGTACGAAAGCCATTTGATTTCTAAACATAATGGCATGAATAAAGCTCTTAGAATTCAGATATTTATTTTTATAAATTTAGTAAAATACATAAAATCATATAATAAGCCATATATAACATTTGTACATGTGTTAATAGTTTTTGTTCAGTTTTCTAAGACTAGCGCCACTGTGCCAGAAAACTACCGTATTAGTAGTCGCCATCATTTCTGCCTATGTGTGCGTCTGCTTGTGCGTGCGAGCGAGAGTGTGTGTGTGTGTGCGAGCGGGCTGTTTTGCTGCCGCTGCTAGACTTTCTGTTTGTTGTTGTTTTTGTTAGTGCTGATGACGCTGTCGTTGCAACTTGTCAACACGCGTTGACAGCGCCAACGATATTGCCAGCACAACTCACTTTAAGTACATGAATTTGGTGTTGGCGCGTATTGCAAATTTCATTGTTTTTTTTCAGCAATTTTAGTACTCGCACAATTATTTACAATCAAAATAAAAAAAAAGCAACATTTTGTTTACATATACATATGATTTCGACGAGTATACACACACATACTCACACTGCCAAGCGCGCTCTTACATGACACTCATACACATGACTGCGCTCTTTTAGCATTCTGCTCTGGAGAGAAATAGAGTGAAAGAGCATGAAGATACGAAAGAGCGTGAGTAAAGCGCGTGGCAAACACATGGTTTTTGTTTTTGGCGAAAATAAAGAAGGAGAAGAAGAAGAGGTAACAACATGGATCGCTTACAATGCACAGTGGTGACCAGCTGATTAATACAAATCGCTTGAACAAAGCCAGTTTACATAAGCTGCGAAATTTTTATTATTTAATGCTGATAACTAAATAATAAAGTACACGCAACATAAATAATACAAGTTTGAACATACACTAACAAACAAAACTATTTGTAAACACAAATATTTTCTGCATAAATAAAATAATATTGTGCTCAAAATTATTGTAACACTTTTTAAATAACTAAAAACTTATATTTTTAAACCAATAGACAATATACAATAAGCAAAAAAAAATATGTACATACGAACGTATATTTTTTTTGGGATGTACATATGTACATATGCATATGTAACCAGTGTGCGACAGTAGTAGTATTTTACTATGGTAACGGGAATGTGTCGTGTAGTTTCCATTGCAATTTAATTGGAATACTTTTAAAGGTTATTGTCATTGGAAATAAAAAAAAAACGTTGTTCTTGCTGCTAGTATCTTGTCAAAATAAATTTGATATTCTTGAATTTCAGTGTAATTACGATATGACTTATTTGTGCATACTTTACCCTTGCGATTGGGTATACATATGTATGTACACTTAAGTACATACACACTTACACATGCAAACATATGTACATATAAAATATTTATATACTCTAGCACATGTGTCACACGCAGAGAGGCAAAAAAGTCAATCACACAAACACAACCGCAACATTAGCAGACATCGACATCGACATCGCTGACGACTACAACAACAGCTACAACGGCAACGCCAACAACGCTGGCGTCTGACGCTGAATTTACCCACCCGACACACCCGCCCGTAAATAACAAAACACAGCGTCGTCGACAACAAAATAATCGACCGACCGCCCAGTCTCAGTCGTAGTCGCAGTCACAATCTCTCTCTTACACACTGTGCCTCATTTTCTCACTCGCTCATTCTCCAACATACACTAGTATGCACACACACACACATGTACATACACGAAGAACAGCAATCGCAACTCTCAACTTACTACAATGTATCGGCATTTACAGTTGATTTTTAGGCAATGTACGTTACAAACAAACAAAATAAATGTGTAGCCGTTAATCTGACTACTATTGTTATTAATTGATCTATAGTTAAATAAATATTAAATTTATATAATTTTTGTTGATCAGCCGTACTGTCTAACATTAACATAACTAAAATGGGAGTCGAAATGCCGTTATTGTTGCTGCGCTCAGTCGCGTGTGTGTTGCGCTCTAGTTTTGATCACGCATACAATTACCCACAGTCACACTCACACAGTCTCATTAGACTTTAGTTATGTATATATTTTTTGATTTAATTTTTTATTACTTACTTTTATAGTTAAGAAAAGGCTACCAATATCTAATTTTAAAATTAAATAAATTAAATGAAATGCGACAATAGCAATGCTGCCAATATTTTCGTCCATGAGAGTAGAAAAACACGCTCTCACTTATTTGTGTGTGTGCATGTACATAATTGTGTGTCTCTTACACACACATAGTCAACAGACAGTGGGGCAGACGTCGGACGCACTTGTTCCACGTCGCACTATTAATGAAAATAAACTGTAATGCGAACGTGCTAATTCGAAAGAGACTGCGCGCTTAAGAGAGCGGCTTTTATTTGTGTTTGTGTTTGCTTTGCTTGCCGAAGTGAAAACAAACAAACCAAAAAAAAAGCATGGTAGACGCTGAGAGTAGAACAGAAATGTGGCCAAAATAGACATGAAAAACAACAACAATAAATAGCAAAAAGAAAGTAAGCCGATAGATAACAACAACAAAAACATCGAGAGTTCTTATCGTTTGTCACTCAATTATACAAATTTTTTGTATGATTTTGACATTCCCTTTTACTACAACATACTGCATGCGCTGCGTCTACGTCCACGTCGCCATTGCCGCCGACGTCGCTGCCAAATACAGTAAATAAAATAAATAACATTTTGCAGCGACGCTCACGTAATTGAAATGTCGGCTTTTACTCTAATTGGAATTGTTGTATGCCCGTTTTCCGGCCGGTTTTGGCTAAAGAGATTTTTATTCAATGTTGCTGGCCAAAAATACGCACACACACACAAACACATATACAAATTTAAATCACATGCATGTGTGTATGTGTGCATTGGAGCATGTATGTACATACATACATATGTATACAAAATAGAACAAATGAAGCAAACATAGGCAGCGCTAAGCGTCTGCTACGGCGACTGCATAAAGAAGCAGAAAAACTAACAAACAAAAATTATGTGGGACAAACTGAGTGAGAGAGTGAATGTGCGAAAGAGCGTATAACACTAAAAGAGAGACATGCATTGACGTGATAAGAGCAGCCAAAAAAAGAAACAATATTTATACACAGTTATCGACGCTACTGTCGCCATGCGGTTACTTTGGCTCTCTCTTTCTCTCCGTCTGTCTGTTCTCCTTTGCATTACTTTTTTTGTGCTTGGTTGTTATTGTTGCGTTGCTTGGGTTCTGCGATCTGAGGTCTGAGAGGTCTCCGATAGAATTATACAACCAGCTTCAAGTCTAATCAGCAAGTGAAATTGCTTGATTGCAAATTGCAGTGCATGGGATTTAAAGAGAGCTTGCAAAAACCAGTTAGAATTTGCTGAGAGTAAAAAAAAGAGAGATGCAAGGAGGCAGGGAGAGAGAGAGAGCGAAAACAAAAACAGTTAAACAGGTGCAAAAAAGCATAACAACAATGTAGCGGCTACTGCGTGAGAGCAATAGCGCTGGAGTGCAAAAGTTTACGACGACCTACACACGCACTCACACAGACACGTCTACAGAGAGCGCGTGCTGAGCATGCACAGTGTGACTAGCGACAACGTTAATGTTATGAACTTAGCAGAACCACGCTACGACGCCAACACGTGATGAAAAGAAATAAAAAAAAGACACTCAAAAAAAAAACCAAAAAACAAAAAGAAGAAAATATCAACGAAAATGCGTGTTGTCAAGATAACACGCAAGCAAAGCAAAGCGAAGGCAATCTTTTACGTCACCGAACTATGCAGAGAACCGGAGAGACGACAACAAAACGATGAAGGCTACAAATGTGGAGATCAGCAGATCATTTACTCAACCCCAAAACGTGAACGTAACCGAAATGTTCAAATGGCATTTTCTTATACTATGTACTCACAAACATACACAAACTGACACATACAAACACACACACACACGTACACTCATATCACACACTAATATGTGTGTGTTTGTATAATCATGTGATACCAAAAATAAAGAAAAATGTGAAAATCAAATAACAGCGACTGCGACTGCGACAAGGCACTAAAAAGTCTAAAGCAAAAGTGGAGCAATAAAGCAAATAGTCGAAACAGAAACAGTCAAAAATGTTTTTGTTGTGTATGCACACAGGAAAAAAAAATAAATAAATACACACAAAAATATATGTATGTATGTACATATAGCATTAGTTCCCGCATCTACTGCACCTACCGATTCTATATAGCGACTAAGCAACAGCTTGCCCATTTAAATTTATCCGTAGTCTGTGCATATTTGCAGTTTACAGAAAGACATCCACATCCACCAAAAATCTATGCAAACAGCGACTGTCGACTGTCAATGGGGTTGCAAGCGAAATAACAATCAAAAGATACGCATTAAATTGTTTAGACGGTGTGTGCTGTATTAAATTTCAATGAAAATGAAAATGAAAACAGAATGCAAAAGAAAAGTGCTACACAAACACACACACACACACGCATTTATTTATGTAAATAATTAGCACACAAATAAATTTCAACACACAAATAACGAAGCTTAAATGCTCTACACGAATTTAAACCCTTTTAAAAATATTCATTTATTCCTTTAAATTTATTTTAATTTTTTTTTCTCATTTCTTTTTATTTAAATTGCTTTCCAGTTCAAAACATGATGTCCAGTAGCGCATACCTAAATGTTCGCTCACTTGTACATACACATAATTTTGTATATACTATACAAAACTTAAATGGGGAAAAATAAAGCACAACAAGAAATTGGGCAAGAAAAAACTAAAATTCTAAAAACATTTTTAGCACCTACTGTTGTTGGTTGTTGGCAAGAAAGAGCGAATGCGAGAGCAGGAATAAGAGAGAGAACGCGCCTTAAAGCACAATACGGCGCTGTTGTGATTTTTTCTTGCTCTATTAAATATTTTATGTCATTTTTTAAAAGAAATTCATTTTTTTTTTATTATTATGCTGTAAAATAAACATGAAATGCGCGTTAAAAATTATTATGAATATATTTTATTTATTTGATACTAAATGAGAATAATTTTGGTTTATATTTTTAAATATTTTATTTAATCAATGTATGCATGTTGTTGAGTTTAGAACATTTTTTACTGGATTTTTCGTTTTAGAAATAATATTTAAGTTTTTAAGCGCAAAAAAAATACATATATAAAAAAATATATATATCGATAAAAATCGGTGTTAAATTAAATTAATTTAAATTAATATTCCAATAGATTTTATTATATAATATAATAATAATTGATTACATTATAACATTTTTTAAATTTTAATATTCGCCCGTGTTTGCGCGCAGTTGTGCCACTGTGCGGTAGCTTCAGTATTGTTTTCTTTTTGTTTTTCCTTTTTTCTAGTTTCTTTCAGTTGTACTTGAGGTGGATAGTGGGCGACGGAGGGGGCGTGTCGTGTGGGCGGTTGAAACGCCTTAAGTTTGTTTTGCATGTGCACCAGAAAAACGTGTAAAAATAGGCAGAATTTGTGCGGTCGCGTCGCTGTCGCTGCGTTTGCCGCTTGAAAGCAATTATTTGTACCTCACACAGTTAAAAGTAATTTGTTTTTAATTTTAATTTTTTGCTTATTTTATATATCTCACTTCGTTTTCATTTCTAAAAATAACAAAACAAATTTTTTTTTTTATTATTTACATATTAATTTTTTGTTTATTTTTATTTATATGTAAATATTTTTGCTGTCAAAACAATTACTTGTCATATTTGTTGTATTTTTGGTTTTCTTATTGTTGTTTACTTTGGCATTGCGTTCTCTCTCGCTATCTCTCCCTCTTTCTCTCTGAGTGCGGGCTGCCACTGCTTTGTTGCTGTTATTGTGTTTGGTATATTTTGATCTCCTTTTAAGCTGCCAAGTGTTTCGAGTTATTGTTGGCTGACCAAATAGTTGAATAACAAATGTACAAGTGATTAATAAAATACAAAACGAAAACAAAGAAAAAACAACAGTAAATAAAACGGAGAGCCGGCAGGCAGGCAAAAAATAATCATTTACCGACATACGTGCTCTCTTTTGCCTTATCCGCTCTTTCGATTTGTGCGCTCTTTTGCTCATTTGCAGAGAACTGCACCGGTGGTGGTTTTTTTTTGCCCTAGGCTTACACAGCAGTGTTGCCGAATCAGCTAGTTTGTAGCTACATTTTTTAAAGCCGATTGCTATACAATTTATGTAACAGTTAAGTTACTAATCTGGCTATCTTAAAAAGCTATTTAAAAAGGCTACATAGCTAAAGTGAATTAAAAGCGGAAACAATATAATTATAACCTAATGAAAGCAAACTAAAAAAAAAAATTACAATCTAGAAAAAGAGGTCCTCGAAAAATGATGAAAACATTATATTAAAACAGTGGATTTTCCATAAAAAAATCTGTTTTATTTTCTGATAGTTTTTGGTTGTTTTATTTTTTAGCTTTTGTAGAAGTAATATAGCTACATTCAGCTTTTGATTTAGCTACTTTTTGGGCAACACTGAATACACATAAAATGCGGTGGTATCTTAACAAAGGCAAATTTTTCTGTAAAATTCTGATGCATATTTTTTGTCATACACATTTTTTTACAGAAAATGAAATAAGTCTGTGTTTGTGCGGAAAGCAAAAAAATTTCATTTTCGGAAACGCTCATTTGAAAATGGGTGTCGTTTGTGCGCTGTATTTTTCATCACGAAGAACATACATACATATGTATGATAATCTATTTGTGAGTGTGGACTTTAGCGACCAAATGCCGTCGGGAAATTGTATTGCGCGTAGTTAGATGATAAAAAGGGTTTTACATTAGGTCCGATATATACATACATACATATGTACAATAATTAACCGGCAGCATACATACATACATATACGCCTCAGGCGCATGTTTAAGAATATACTACACATCTACCAGTTGCACTAAAAAGACCAGAATTATGGTTTTTGCATCACGATAATGCACCGTCTCACACTGCACTCGTTCTTCGTGACCATTTTGACAAAAATTCGAAATTTACTAATGCTACACTGAGGGCCGTTTTCCGCGTGTACAAAAAGTGACTGTTGTAAAAAGTATTAATTTTTGTAAAGCTTTCAATTTGGTTTGAGACTCGGCTAATCGCTAGAACAGTGTCCATTTAGGTACACCTTTAAATTTGGTTTGAGACTCAACTTGCGCACCACTTTTCAATTGGGTTGTGACTCGACTAAGAAATAGCAAGAACATGCTAAGCTTTTTCTTGCTGAGCGATGCTTTAAGATATCTAGCCAAAGAGTGAAGAACTTACAAAGAGTAGCGAGCTTACGTTACAGCTAAGCTAAGCCTACATCTCGTTCACGCACCTACTGGTATTGCAGCACATGTGCAAAACTGTACAGTAAATTGTTCGTCCTCTCGAGCGGTTAAGTACACCAGAAAATGTTTGAAGCTTTCGGAGAAAGCTTAGACAAATGACAACGCATCTTTAATATTGGCAAATAATTGAGCCGTCCAAACGTCGATGGGAAAAGTTAGTGCTACCACCGACGGGCTCTGGGAGAAGAAATACAAAGATAATGATCTCATTCTGACTTATAAGAGAAGCAGAGATAGATCTAGCTTTAAGGTTACGTTACATTTTCGTAGGACGTTGTAAAGATGGTCTAGGTACTCTGGATATTTGAATTGACATCATGTTAATTGAGGAAATGGATAAGGCCGATAAGGTTTTTGTCTTAGGGTTCGATGAAATAAAAGTTGCATTTGAATATGGAAATTCATCTGTCGTGGTGTTTGGGCCAAGCGACCAAGACCAAATGGCTTTTGTCCGTGGATTGAAAATATCTTGGAAGAAGCCAGTTTTTTTCTATTTCAACACTCGAATGGAAGCAAAATATTTTGAGTAAAATAATAGAAAAGCTATATGCACAAGGATATCCTGTTGGTGTCCGATATGGGGACTTTGGAGAGATCTTGGTATCTTAGAAAGCAATTGTGCTCTAAGAATTAAAATAAAAGCCGTCGGGATTTTCGGTAATTCCGCGGGAACCGCACAATTTATCAGGATCATGCTGGAGGGAAAGACTTAAAAAAAAAAGGGACGATCGGAATAAGTAATCGATGTCGAAATTACTGCGGGTCCCATAAAACTGTCGGGACCCAGACAAATTAGTCGATATAATTTTCTTTATTTATCAAAGTAACTCACCGATTGCATTGTTTACTGACACAAAATATTTCTCGTGCAAAAAATGGAAACTTTTCCATGTGTTTTCACTGTCTTAATTGTTAACTGTCCACACGACAAGAAATTTTAAAAATGATTGGCCAAAAAAATAAACAAAATAGAGATAGTTAACTATAATTAACACGTTGCTGTATGGAAGAATTACAAAGTTAGAAAGCACGACAAAGTAATTGTCGATTTAGTTCAGTGCAAAAAATGGAAACATCATTCCTTACTAACCCCATAAAAACAGGAACTTCAGACATAAAAGGGGCAAAAATAACGGTAACGCTTTGCAACCAGGCATGAAAACATTTTGTTGAAAAGTGCTGCCAATAGTATTTGCAGTCTTTTCAATATAAAGTTAGTAAAATCAGAACGAGTTCGTTCATAATGATTTCATAAGAAGAAGAGTGATTGAACTGACAACAAAAGGGAAAAGAAAAAGAAAGAATATAATTGAAACTTGAAGTTAAAAAGAAGTTCGTATTGTGTTTTTAATTAAACAAAAGGATTGCTAAGTTGAGGCAGGAATTGATGAGAACTGGAGACATCGCTATATCTTCGATCTGCATTGTGTAAACTGGAGACACAATTGATTTCTCTACACTTTTTTAAAAAGAAAAGTTCTGTGCAGCGTTATGGAAAACTAGCTCAGCGTCACACCATTTTCAGAAGGTTTCACTACACATCCATTATCGCTATTTATGCATTGCGCAAGTGCAATATTTACATTCAAAGCAATTGCAATATATTATAAATAACAACTTTTTAAGTGAAGTTTACTTTAATCCCTTTTCACAACGTAACTTTTTTGGCCCACTGTTTTTAAAGCACATGGTTTTAAAACTAGTGGCTAAAGTAAAATGCTCAAATGATGGACATGTAAATAGTTAAAACTATTTTGAATTATTCGTAGGTTTTGTATAAAAAAGAATCAGAACGATGAGACCATTGACTCAAATTCTCAAGTAGAAAACCAACAGTAAGTAATGAAAAACACTACGTGAAGGCAACTTTGTAATTTAACATTTATTTATGGCTTAGTGTTATTGCGAATCGAAAGTTTCGAAGAGGATCGTTGGATAAATGAAGTAATAGTAAAAATACAAATTACATTTTATTTATGCTTTATCCAAATCTGCACTTCAATTAAATATATACATAAATACTAAGTAATAGTAGGAGCGAAACCAAAAATTGAGCGATCACACCCATAACCGCCCGCACCCAGCCCGAAATTCGATTTTCCAGCCCATACCAACGGGTACCCGACAAAAACCCAGAGCATGCCCACCTCTAGTAAGAGCTAAAAGAACGAATTCAGTCAGTGTCGACTCCATATCAGTCAATACAAGAAATATTTTTTTTTTGATGCCACGGCCCAATCCCCTACAATGATCCGAAATTTGATTTTAATTTCAATTTAAATTTAATTTTTGCGAATATCTCAGTAACTGTGGCACTTAGAAATACCAATTTTGGTACCCATGTTCCGAGAGACGGCATAAATGCAATGCCATCAAAAATTTTTAACGGCCAAGTCCCATTTTCGCATAAGAAATAAAAAAAATTTGCTAACTTGCATGTCGTTTTTAAGGTATTTGTTCTTATCACACATTTTCAAAAATGTTCTCGCAATGTAAATTAAAAAGTCAGATCTGACTTGAAAAAAGCTAAAATGGCAGCACTGCTTGGCAGTACCGTAAGAAGTACCGTATTTACTCGTTTCGTTTGTCGCCTTCACTTGTTTCGTTTGGTTTGCTTTGTCTTTGATTCCGTTTGTTCGGTTTGATGAGTGAAAGAATATGCAAAACGGAATACTTCGCGATTTTGTATTTTGTTTCATTCGTTTCAAAGCAAATACATCCATACATACATACATATGTATGTATATGAAAAATATACATAAGTATTTGGATGACTGTGGCCAAAGCGGCAGGCCTCTAATACATTCATGCTACTTGGTTTTTTTCGAGTATGAATTACTGTAAGTCCTTTTTAAAAATAGTACATTTAAAGGAGCTTTCAGTTTAATAATAAACTACATATTATACGGTAGCTCTGCTCTTGTAACAGTAGTAACAGTAGTGTTTGGACATCCATTTTGAGCTACTTCTTTCAGTTTTTTTCAACGCAGTAGCGATGCAATGGAAATATTCGACGATTGCCTTGATTCGCGTGAAAATGTCGACAGCGTTTAATAATGATGACTGCACTATTAAATCAAGTGTGTGTGCGAAGCAGTTGATCGAACGCCAATTGCCGTGGTTAACAGAACCAACGACATTCGCCGCATTGTCAGTAACAATTGCATTAACTTTTTTGGTTAAACCCCATTTTGTTATCGTCTATTTTAAAAGCAACGGAAAATTAAGTGTCTGGCTCTAATTCCTTGGTTGGTGCCTTAGTTATAAATGCTGAGACTTCACTTGCACTATATGCATTGTCCAGTCTTTCCACCCTCGCTACCAAATGTTTCTTCTTTTGCGTTTGGACATTTTCTTTAAATTTTTATTTAATAAACAAATCAACAAGCAAAATATAGAAAAGTTTTTCAAAAGCAACGGTTTCCATACATCAAATAAACGAAGAACTGAATAAACTCGTTCGTTCATTTTACTGAGCCGGTCATTTAAACTTATTCAAAAAATAACAACACAGCTATAATAATCGGAAATAAAATGCAGATTACTATACGGTCGTGCTCGACTGTACTTTACTTTTATTCAATTTTATTTGGGTTTGATCTACAATGAAATTATGGAGAATGGAGGAGAAGTCGGTACCAAAACCGTAGTTATAAAAGAGTAAATAAAAGTTGTCCGTTCTTGTTAAAGGTTTATTAGTGACTTAAAGAAGTGCGTGGCAACTATTCAATATTAGCCAAACGCCGACTCCATATGAATGAAAAAGTTATTAAAAAGAAAAAATTAACATATTGTGGTAATATACTAGTAGGTATACTTATAGTCATAATAACTAACTAATTAATAAATTTATAATTGTATATTATGTTATCGATAAGCATTGAGTTTGCAAGTATCGATATATAGAATAAGAACACTTTGTAAATAGAACAATCAAATAGTTCCGATGATGGAGCGATAATAAAGACTTCACTTTTGGAAGAACGCTTGTACAGACTACAACATGATTGCATTGCTCTATAATGTTCCAAGTTTTTAACAGAAATGTATAAGACTGGTATGAAAGCTCAAGTTTGGTTTGTCATATTTTGAATACTTTTAAGATTTGTTTGTTATAATAATAAAGCTACAAATTTCCATTTTGGAGCGATTTGCGCTATGCGAGCTATATGCTATGGTTGTCCAATCCCGACTCTGTTGATTCTGATCAAGAATATATATACTTTATGGGGTCTGAATTGCTTTCTTCTGCCTGTTACGCACATTTCGATTTTGACAAACTTAAAAGACCCCACTACTCTTTTAAAGAGTACGGTGTCTTAAAAGCATAATCATTTTCGGGTAGGGTAAAGAATTACTCAAGGGCAATAAAAAATGAGCTTTTTATATGCCGGATACTATTGCATTTTTCTTGCACTGTCAACAGGTATTCTTTGAACACCTGGGACTGTGCTCACCATGTTTAATCCCGATCGAACAACTATAGCCTCTAGCACTTTCTCTCTCTTTCTGTCAATTCAAACAAAAGTCCAGTTAGATCTGCAGGGGGTAACGGGTACAAAAATACCGTGCAACAACAGTTAACGGTTATGGCTTCGGACATAACGAACATTTATGAAATTGCTCGATGCCCATTTCTAAATTGTCTACCTTCGAATATCACTGAAATCAGCCAAAAATATTTCCAATGGAAGTAAAACCGATGACTCAAATTTAAATATGTAAGTATGTAAAGTGCATATATGTATGTAACACAACATATAACCATGTTTACATCTAAATCTATCTTTATTCTCAGCATTAGCTTTATCTTTATGTTAATCTTTTATTTTTTGTCTTTTGATCCCTATTTGTATTTTCTTAAACATCTCGTATACTGCAAAGGAAGTGGGGGTGGGTGGGTGTGACGTTAGGGGTGGCAGGCGGAGATTGACTAGAGGCGTGACTGGAAATGGCTAGGAAATCGTCATGTCGTCAACTGTTGAGCAACGGTGGCAATTTGAGCTGCGTTTCGAGGGCATCCTGTCGAAATTGCTTATTGCTAAAGTTGTCATCATCGTCGTCGTTCTCTGTAGTTGTCTTTTATTTGCTTCCGCTTGACTCGAACTTGGCAATGCAATTGCAGCTTGATTTCCATTTGCCGTTTCGCAAAATGTAGAGAGTGCTGGGGAAAAATGTTTTTCCTGTTGCACTACAGCCATGCTAAATTCAACTAGTTGTCTTGCGTTCAGAGGAAATTCTTGTTTGCATTTGTGGATTTCGAATGGAAACGAAGTAATGCGGACTACGCTAAATTAGGAAGTTCAATTAATAAAATCAGTATTCAGCAGAAAAACAGGGAAATGAGGAACGAAAAAAAGCGGAAAAGGTTATACCTACAAGAAGGTAGAGAGAATCTAGAACAAACAGAAATTGCATTATTATTAGTAAAAGTAATTTTGATTTATTTCCAAGTTTTTCTTTAATATTAATTTTAAATAAATGCAAATTGAGAAAAAAATGCTTCGTTCAACTACGGGATTAGGTTATTCAAAAGAAGTAAGCAAAATTTGAAAGAGATCAGTCCATAACTTTTCTGGAAATTATGACTACCTTTGAAATCGGTACAAGAGTAAACGAGTAAAACGTTAACTGCGACAAATCTGGCGAAAATAAAATATATGGAGTGAAACTTCCAAATAGGGGTGTTGATATTTTAAAAAATATCAATATCAATGATATTTCGATATGATAAAAATATTATTTTTTAAAGATATTAAAAAAAAAAATAAAAAAAAATAATATCTGGGTAATATCCCAAATTGTTTATTACAGGGGGATGGTTATAAACCAAAAATCGTCACTTCAACTGTAATTAAACCCCATGTTATTACGATGCACATTATACGATGCAAATTACATTTTGAAGATGTACCATCGATTTTATCAAAAAAAGATTTTACTTCCATGGTAAAATTATTTTTGTCGCGGCAACAGAAGAGCAACGGTAAAATATATATCGAATAATATTGAAATATCAGCCGATATTAATTGCAATAGCGTTCTGCTCATTAACAGTCTGGCAACTCAATAGTATTAAAGAGTTGGTAAAAATGAACAAGTTCATATATGTATGAGTTTTTCACTAGAAAGAAAAAGAACAAGATTGAAGCAACAACGCGAGTTTAAAAAAGAAAAGAATAATACAATTGAAATATTTAAAAAGCAAGTTATTTGTGTGTTGTTATTTGGGTATGCCATCTTTAAATCCTGGAGCAACGAATTCATGAGTGGCGACATTGCTGAATGATAAAAACACTTTGGTTTATGTGAGCTCAAGACGCCACTGTTTTTCTACAAATAATAATATCGATATTGATATTATCGCCACAAAAAAATATCACCCAAAAATATATTATCCTACAAGCCTACTTCCAAATGCTCTATCTACAATGTATTACAATTTTACACGCATTTGTTTAAAATTTTGAGAGAATATTTATATTATTTAATAGCTAAATTTTGAAACTCACTTATCCCTGATAAAGTTGGAATTAAAATTAAAAAATAATTATTTCTCGTACAAAGAATTCAGCCTATTAATAATAATTTCATTTAATTGAGCTTTAATGTTACGGCATTTTTAAAGTAAAATTTTAGTTTTATTTTGGATATTCTTGGTATTACATAAAAAAAAAAAAAAGTTTAGCTTAAAACACACATGTATTCGGTATTAGACAACTTCCTGCTCTGTTGTTGTCCAGGATTCGAAATCGGAGTGGGGCGGTGAACTGCTGATATCGGCCTTGACCGTGTAGTTGGTCTGATTTATGTTGTAGTGGACATTCAGGTAGTGCTCCTTCTGGAAGGGCAAAGCGTAGTAACCCTGCTGTTTAATGGCACCCTTTTCATTACGGTGATACATGATGACGCCGTTGCTGATCACCAGACGCAGTTCACTGGAACCGTCCTCATTACGCCGTACATTTTGCTTGACAATCTTCATGAGCTGCGTTTCTGGTTCACGTACTCGCAGTGGTAAAAGCGGATCGCAGCGACAGGTTAGTTTTTGGGCTATACCACATGTTTGAGGTGCGGAAACAGGGGATATCGGTGTGGGCTTTTGAGTACCCAGACCGCCAAGTTGTCCCAAATTACCCAAATTTCCGAGATTCCCGAGATTGCCCAAATTCCCCAAGGGCCCCAGTTGTCCCAAATTGCCCAGATTTAGACCGCCCAGAGTAGTTCCCAGAGTTCCGATCAAATTCTGCAGCGGTAAATTGGTCAGAAGTGGACCCACAAGGGGTATATTCTGTGTAAATGCCGGCAAAAATCCCGGCTGTTGTAAATTCGCCGTATTGCTAACCACGGGGGAAACCACCGTAATCGGTTGCAAACCGGAGATTGGTTTCCCCGGCTCCACATTAACGGCATCGAAATAGACGGGAACTCCCAGGCCAATGGTATTCTGTCAATAAGTTTTCATACAAATTTCGACTTGCTTCCCTCTCAATTTCTGATCCACTCGCACTTACCAGTTGCCGCTTCTCGCGCTGTTGCTGCAGCTCCTCCTCCTGCGGTCGTTCCGTCGGATCAACTGCAGCAGCTGCAGTGATAAGCAGTACAAAACTCAGATAAGTTCTCATCTTTGTTGCTCTTTCAATTCTGTTCCGTTGTTTAAACTGTCAGCTCTTTTATATAAGTCAATATCTTGGTAAATTTGCTTCCCGAGTGTTCCCAAAAAAATGTTAAGCATTTTTTAATGGCAGCGTTTCATGATTTTTATGATTCTGAAACCAGTTGTCGGCTAACAATATTTAAAATCTTTATTGATTTTTGAATTTCATTACATTGAAATTGGGTCAAATCGCGGGATGCCGCTTCAATATAATTCTGAACGGGATTTGAGTAACATTATATTTGGATTATTTTGTTTTGGGAATACGTTTTTTTTTGGGATTCTGGAAGAGCTATGTTTTTTTTGTAACTTGGCAATTGCAATGGATGTGATAGTAAATTGAAATGTGTCTATAAAATGGGTAAATTTATATTTTATAGTTAAACAAATAATTGAAAATATATTATTATATAGTTTTACTCTTATAAAAGGCTTTCTAATTTTGCAACAATCAAAAGTCTTGTCTAGAGAATTATAAACAAGAAAGAAAAGTACAGTGGAGCACGCCCGATCGAATAATACTCTCTGCATTTTATTTCCGATTATATTATTAAAATCTGTATTCGGGTATTAAAAAATGATAGTAGTTGCAGTAGAATACATTGAACCAAAAAAGAACAATGTATAAACGAAAATACTTCTGTTTGTTTGTATCCAGAACACATACGATTTACACTACATATATACATATACATATATACATGTATATGTATGCAGTGCATACTATGTATAAAAACTTCTAGCTGTTTTTACCTTTTTTTAGAAGCTAATTTAACTTCTTTACCCTCAGAACAGTTGGCAGCACTAGTGCCGATGAATGTTATACATAGTATGCACTGCATACATATACATGTATATATGTATATGTATAATTGTAAAATGCATCCAGATAAAAAAATAAAGTATTTTTTAAGGAATGGATTAATTGTTGAATATGTGGCAATAAACAAGTTTTAGTTTGTTTCTTGTTTCTATATTTTTGATGACACTTTCGGAAACATTAATCCATTGGTTTGGTTAAGGGGTGCAAATTCAAGAAAGAACAGCCTAGAACAAATAATAAAAACCAATAGCTATTTAAAATAAATAAATAAATTATATTAAAATATAAAGTTAAATTGTATGAACCTATTATAATCAGAATTGAAACCCTTTGCATAATTTTTAATTAATTGGAGTAATTATAAATTGATTATATTCATAATAATATAACTAAAACATCCTTCCCCGCTCTCTCTCTCTCTCTCTCTCTCTCTTCAATTCGTCCAAATTTAAATGGTTATTCCTTACAAATAAGAAACTTATGCTAAAAAGTACTAATTGCTGGCACATTGGCTGCATTGTTCAAAAGTTAAATTTCTGAAAACAATCATGGTACAATTAAAAGTCAGAATTAAACTGATAAATATAATAGTACGTAGTTGTGGCTAAAATGCTAAAAAACACAGGAAATAATACAGACTTTCTCTATGTCTGTCTGTCTGACATTTGAAGTGAAATTAAATTTCAATCAAATTGAAATATGTAAATGAAATTAAGTGCTCACTGATTTTAGTCTTTTTGGTTCCTTTGAGGCTGTCCAGCAGCTGTGACAAATCGCCAGCAGTCACATGATTAAAGCAGGAACAAGTCTCGGTCCCCCAAAGAGGACAAATTAGATTACGCAAAAATCATGTGCCACAGACCAGGGACCAAAGCGTTGCTCCAGTGCCACCTTGTTTATCGCCCGACAACGACGCGACTCCATCTCCCTTCACTTCATCCGTCTGCGCCGCAAAACGCCCTGTGTTGGCTACGAGTACAGTGGAGTTTGGGTATAGCGAATAGCTTATACTGTACTTTAAACGCTTGAACGCTGTTCGGAGTGAAGCTTTAAATAAAATTATATAAAAAATATACTATTTGTTAAAAGAACAAGTTTTATTATTTTTTACGCTTTCAATAATTTTTATCCAACCAGTTTTTGTTTAACAAGAAAATTTTCTAAAATATTTAATCATTTAAAACTATCCACATTTTGGGCTTTGATTAACTAAAATGTCAAATTTTTAAATTTAAAAAATGTCAAAAAAAAAAATGAAATTATTAAAAAAATCTTTGTTTTCGGCGAATATTTCAGTAACTATGGCACTTAGGAACACCAACACTGCCATGCCCACTTTTGCCACAAGAAATAAAATAATTTTAGAAATTTAATACGTTTTTAAGACATTTGTTCTTATCGTACAGTATTGTAATTTATAATTCGTATGGAGACTAACTATATCAAACTATTCTGAAAAGTATATTAAAATCGGACTGTAAACAAGATAACTAGAAGCGTTATAAGATTGATAATTAGACGCAATATCAATGCTTGAGTGCAAGCGAGACAGAAACATGCAAGCACATGTTCAATCGTTTTCTCTGCCTGTGTGGCGGTAGCGCTGGCCGCGTCGAATACACACATACATAATGCACACATATAATGTCAAACTTATGTGTATTCGCATACAAACAAAGAGATGTATGTTTGATTATGCTTAGATTGTTTTCGTTTCAACGTGTTTGAATGCAAGTACTACACATGCAAAAAAGTATTATACGGTCGGGCGTGCTCGACTGTACTTTTCTTTCTTGTTGAAAATATACTGTGTACTTTTTATTTCAAAACTATCAAAACGGGCAGCAGCAGAGCCAATTTGGCTGCACAGCTTGAAATAGGCTATTTAGTTCAGCATGGACAGTGACCACTGTACTTATTTCCTTGGCAGAAATCGACGCTATGTTCAGCATTTTTGTGGATGAGAATTTCAATTTGTTATGCTTTAAAATTCACTTGTATATGGACGATTAGCAGCCGTGCTGAGAAGCCGACTGTGACTAGAAGGGAGGGGTGTGGGTGGTTTAGGTGTATAGGGGGTGGGGGTTGGTGCTGAGATTGCGGATTTGGGGAGCGGGCGGAATGAAATGGAACTAAGCGGAATGGAATGGGGGAACTAAACGAAACGGAACCTGGGCTAAAGTTTGTTGTTGTTTTTGGATTGTTTGACAGTTGGTCGGTTGGTCGATGTTGTTCTTGTTTTTATTGCTACTGGGTCTCATAAATCAAATAAGTTTTGACAAATTGCACATTAAAGACACATATTGTGTTATGTTCTTGTTGAAAATTAAATTTGTATGCACAAATGTTATGCAAAACAGCAGGCTGTCCTTGAAACTGTAAAACAAAACTAATCTAAACATTAGCAATGATTTATAAACATGTACAATTTGTGTACAGTATTTCTCTATACTTGATTGCATTTTACTTCTTATAATTTGTATTGATTTCGCAATTAATTATGTCGGTTTTGTTGCTCTTCAACTTTTAAGCATCTGCAATTCAAACTAATCAGCGTTGCCACCTCGGTTGACTCACAAAGGCTGTGGTGCTGCCACAAAGGTAATTATATTTACGTGCGTATGTGTGTGCGCATAAGTTTGTGTGCATACCGAATTACCGGCACAAAAGTAAAGTTTAAAAATACTTTTCAACGTAAAATATATTTTATGGCTACTCACAACAGAACAGCGACAAAACTGCAATAACAGCAAACAACAAGAACAATAACAAAAGCTAAACGGCAGCAGCAGCAGCAGCGACGCAGACTCGCGACGTCAACAGCAACGCTCCGTTAATGATTGCCGACAACTTTGCCGCTCTCCCGCTCTCCCGCTCTTGCTTTACCTGCTCCACTGTCTGCCTCTGCTCCACTCTCTGCCTTCGCTGCCAACGCTTGACTGCAGCTGTGATGCTGCCGTTAGTTGAGCTCGCTGTCCAGCGTGAAAATCTTGTTATAAATGATGCTGCCCAAAAAAGCATAAGAAGGACGAGGAAAGCGCAACGCCAAGAACTGCCAGCTGCAGAAAATGAGGGATAGAGCAAGCTACCGTTCAACAATCAGCCACTAGCAGAGATAAAGACAGGGGAAGGGATGCGAAAGCAAAAGACTGTTTCTAAAGATCGCTCAGATAAATGACAGTTAACCCAACTTACTGGTGCAAAAGGGTGTAGAGCTATGTAGATATATGTTTGACAAAATATTGCAACATGACTTGCAGATTATTAAATTGATTACCAAACAAAATTTACCTTACGGAAGTACTTAACAGTTGAGTACATAAGTAAGTACACATAGCACAGTATGACTAGTCAATGTCTTTACAACAAAGAAAAAACCCTAAATTCCTCTAAGAAAAAGTTATCTTTTTGGACAAAATAAATACTGTCAACCTTTTTCATTCACAAAACATAAATTTGACATACTGTATAAACATAAAGACCAGGTATCATAACTTTATGTTAAAGTAAACTTGTCATACTTGGGGGGTATTACAAACAATTCTTAAAAGCACACTGAACTACAGATAATTTATTCAAGCAAAATTGGAAACCCTTTAGAGTTTTCGCTCTGGTTAAAGTCAAGTCGTGAAAGCAAAAATGCATCAAGGAAACAAAAGAGTTTCTTTGTACTTAAATGACAGTAAAACTTCCTTAAAGTACGTAACCGTCAATGCAACATGCTTCATAATAGTATTGAAGACTGTGAAATACTGTGCAACCAGGTCAGTATTTCACTTAAAGGGCGTTAGGTACACGGAAAAAATACCTAAAATTACCTTAATTTTGCCTTGATTTTGTAAATAGGATTTAAAACAAAATATATTATTAAATTAAAAAGAAAAAATTAAGATTAAAGTGAGACTTACTTAGAAGTAACATTATTTATGAACTACTTATTTTATTAAAATAATTGTTTAATAATATTTTATTTAATTACAGAACATAAAACAGAGTTTATGATTTACCAGAGGCCCGCATTTTTTTTTAAAACTTTTTGCGCATAAAGTTCATTATCAACTTCCTTGTTAAAATTGATGTACAATTCACATACCTCTCTTTAAAATTAATATTTCCTGTTCCTGTCGTAATCAATCAGTTAGTGCTAGCAAAAAACTTTATAAAAAACAAGAAACAACGGCTTGCCGATGGATAAATACCCTTTCTGTCATGCGAAGCGCGTTATTTCGGTTTCACTAGCAAATTCTTTCTATGGTATCTACTTGAATCCGCGAGAGGACAATAACATCTAAAGAAATATTGAAAAACGTTTTAATGGAGGAGTGGCTCCAAATTCCGGAGGATTTTACGCGGAATTTAGTCGCATAAATGCTAAAAAGATTGGAGGAGACTAAGAAACGGAAGGAAATCCAACTTCCTACTAATTGTTTTGTTTTTCTATAAAAAAAAAGTTACTTTTGTTTTATTTTTTTGTTTGTACGCATACTTTCTCTGTGAATATTTGATGTTGTTTTATAATATTAAATAAATAAAAATAAAATTTCAATATAATTAAATAAAAATTTATGACAAATGTTTATAATTAATCTGTTATTCAGTAAAAAATACAATGCAGATCATTAAAAGCAGTTTTAATCATATTTATACACCTTTACAGTTTCGCATTATGCTTGTACGCATACTTTTTCTGGCAAGTGTATATGATATAGTGGTCCGATTTGGATGCAATTTTGTCGGCAGATGGAAAATGATAACAAATGCATATCGCGTGAATTTGGTTGTCATTGTATGATACACTCTCAATATTTACATACTAAGTATTTTAAGTTTTTTATTGTTTTTTTGATTTTTTGTATGACAGCTATATGATATAGTAGTCCGATCTGGATGAAATTTAATTTGAACATGGGATTTTTTACTTAATGCATATGGAGTGAATTTGGTTTAGATTGGAAATAAAAGTTTGTCTTTCAACCGATTGTTCGTATGCAGCAACATATATCCTATTATCCTATCTGACGGATTATAACATATGCACTGCGTGCAAAGAACACACGCCTGTAACAAATTTCATCAAGATACTATGTATGTACATATGTAGCTTTAAAACTGTGACATTACTACATATGTATATCGACTCTGCTGTTGATGCTGATAACGAAGAAAAACCACATACATATACATACATACATATGTATATATAACCTCTGCAAGGGCATACAAATTTGGTTTAAATTAAAATGGATATACATACATATGTGTCACATTCGCACCTAAAATTAATTATAAAAGATGCTTTCAGCAATAAAACCATGTTTAAATAGTTGTCGAGTCAGAACTTTGATACCAATTTGTTTCACCTTTTTTTTTGTATGTTGTCATCTTGTTTTCTCGATTTGCATACCCAACATAAGGGTGTAATTCTTTTGGATAAATTAAATTTCGTAAACATCTGTGAATTGTTTCTGATTTAAGTTCTCCCGACCGATCAGAACATAATATATTTGTATATAATCTGCAGTAATATTCACCGCAAAAAATATATACAAAAAAAAATAAAATATAAAATATAATATAATATACATATGTATACATATAATATTTATATCTAATATTGCTTTCACAGGGTGCCGCAAAGTCGAGTACTCTTCACAAAAGCATTTTTTGCAAAATTTCTGGTTGCTTTGTCCTGTTTTAAGTGGCGAATAGTTGCCATCACCGCTGAACACCCAAAAATTCGCTCATTAACAAGAGCGCAAAGGCACCAACAAAAAGAATGCTCACATTTAAATGAAAACATGCACAGAACCACAGGCAAAGAGTAAGCGAGAGAGTCATACACTCACACATACTTACATGTGCAGTTAATCCTGCGTTTGGCTTCATACTCGTTCTCCTTCTCTCCTGCGCCTTTTGTTGCTGCTGGTGCTGTTGTTGCTGCTCAGCGCCTGTTGCATGCTCTTTGTCTGTCTGTCCCGCTTGCTCCCTCACACAATCGGCTGCCTTTATTGAAGTAGTTATTACTGTTCACGCATTTATCACATAACGGTAACGTTTAAAAGTGTTTGCCCGCGAATTCCAAAATGCTGTTGATTAAGTCGCTGCCGGCGTCGGCGTTGCTGCTGGCGTCGCAGCAACGTATTGTGCTTTGTATTTTTTTTTGGTTTTGGGTATAAATATCAGATGCGCCATTTGGTGTGAGCAACAAAAGCAGCAAAAGTTCAAGCGTTAAGAGAAATCGAAGCCCAAGTCCAATACGGAAAGTCAAGTCCCAAACGCAATTTCAACTCAAGTCAGAAATGTCATCAAACATGTGGCAGCAAAGGGGCGTAAAGTCGCTGACACTAATTCTCCTGCTGGCCGTGATTTGTGCTCCTGCAGCAACGATGCCAACAGTGGAACAGGAGCAGCAGCAGCAGGAGCAGCAGCTGCAGATGATGACCACCGAAATGAGCATGGAGAAGGAGCAGCAAAAGTCGGCATCGAAGTTTGAGCGCATTGACTGTAAATTGACTTTCGATCCAACAATGGACTCGTTAGAGCGGCAGAAACTGCTGCAAGCGAATGGCTGCAACACCAACACTAATAAGCCAGCGACTATGAAGCAACAGAAGGAGCAGCCTGGCAATGTCCTGAGACACTCGTTGTCGGGTGGCAGCAGTCAGCCTCTCTATGAATTACAATTGGTTGTTTGGCCAACTGATATTGAGGACGAGGCAGACACCACACCGACCAGGCCAACAACAACACGTCCACCACCACCAACAACAACAAGAACAACGACAACGACAACACGACCACCGACAACAACAAGACGTACAACTCGACGTACAACAACAACAACTACAGCCCCTACACCAACCGTATTCCCTTTGTATGAGGATCAATTGGCCGTATTTCCGCAAATGGATTTTGAAGAGGAAAATTTTGATTATTTCTTTGATGAGCTGGAAGCAGCAGCCCCAATGACGACAACAACTACCCGAAGGCCCACAGTAGTTTGGAAACCATCACCGGCAGTTTATGTGCTGGAGAACTACCACAATATACATCCCAATGGCACCGAGGAGCATAAGTAGGTACCTGTTAGCACGACTTTATGCCTTCCATTTTCATGTTTCTTTTCGGCAGATTGGTACTCAGTAATGGCCTGATCAACTACATGAAAATCTATGCTAAAATGGTAGACAATAAGTTGATCAATGTGCAGGAGGGATATAGCTCGGTGCCTGTGGCCGGGATTAAACCTCAGATTCAAACAGTGCACTATATAGCCGATGAGCATGGCTACAATATCCACAAAAGTGAGTGTAACTCTTCAGCCTAATTGAGCGTTGTTACTGATTATCATAATCATCGTCATTGTTATCGATATCATTGTTTGCACTTTCGTTCTTTTCTTTTGCCGTATAGTGGTACGTAGTCCTTTCCCCTCGCTCTTGGACTACCGAGTTGAACAGAAAGCCACAAAAGTTCCAGTCATAAAGCCACATGTGTGAGCCTGGACTATAAATGGCTGCACAGTGACACAAACACATACATTATGGAATTAACATTTTTTTTTGGTATTTATTCAAACTTTTTTTTTTCTCTAAAAATTATATAGTCTTATTTATGAAATAAATATGTGCAATTTCTTTGATTTAAACATTTCTTGATGGCTTTTATTTTTGTAGACAGTTAGTTAATTCATTTTTTACTATAACACCGTATAACTTTTGTCAATTTTAGGTAAGCGAAGAGTCGATCAAAAATCAGTTAGATCTATTGACATTGTTGTGTTTGAAGAAATATATATTTTTTAAAATTAATACCTCAATTTGGGCCAATTTAGTTAGGTTAGGTTTGTTGCTGGGATTTTTAAAAATTCTGGGGGTAAGTACTCTGCGAAGAAGGATTTTTAGAAGACCATACTAAGGCTTGAATGAATCTGGCTATATACTTTCATTTAAAAGGAAAGTGCCAAGTTTGGCGCTGTCTGAGTGGACCTATGGCAGGAAAGTGACAGAGGAAATAAATTACCCTCTCCTCATCCTCTTTATTTGCACAACTTCTGCAGAAGTCTTGGGAACCAATAGTCTATTGCCATATACGCCTACGAGCCAGTACCCAGAGAGACCGCGGAAAACGTCAAAGCAGTCCTTCAGAGGCAGGATGGGCCAATCGCGTCCTCTACTTTCACGATCTTCCAGTTGTCTATCGGAAATCCGGGGTTACAAACTTGTAACAGGCGCAGAATGCGCTTAGGTTCTGCTGGCTTTGCAGATACCCAACCGCCGGCTCGAGGTTGGCTCGGTAAGTTGGACCTTCAGATTGGCGCCTGAGTAGACTTCACTCAGGAAGGCGACCGCCTTCCCCGGAGTGCTCATCAAGGCTGACGGATGGCTTTCACTCTATCCACCACACCGTGTGTTTACAGCTAGGCGGAGCACGACACACTCCTCGAGAATGTCAAGGAACCTGTCTTGGAGCTTGTTCTCAACGGTCCTCCACTTGTCCTTAGGTACAAGACCATCGGGAGCGCCTTTTTATTCTCCACCCGCCTCTGCTTGCTGAGATCGTTAGCGAAATAGGTATGTTTGGGTGTACCTCCCTCAATGGTTACCGGTTGTCTTGCCAGAACCGTCCATCCATCAACTGCGATTTGACTCGGGACTGGCTTGTCCTTAGGTAAGCCTAAGTAAAACTGGGTGTCGGCAGGTACCCATGACGCCTTGACTTAAATCGGTTCTGGTTGAAGAATTCAATTAAAAATCTTATATATCTAATGTATCTTTTAATGCTTAAGGCGAAAATTAATTTTTTACTTAATCTCCGTCTTTTTGTTATAAAACTTAATTTTATATTGGCATTGGCCCACTGTGCATAGTGGGTTGTGTTCAATGATGTTGGCAGGATTTTTGTTTGGAATGCCAAATAAAATGTAACGAACGCAAAATGATTTGCACTTTTCACAGTTGATTTTTTACTCTCTGCAAGGGTATATTGGGTTTGTTGAAAGTGTGTAACAGGCAGAAGTAGGCGTGTCAGACCACATAAAGTATTTAAATTCTTGATCAGCATCATATGCTGAGTCGATATAGCCATGTCCGTGTGCCTGTCCGTATAAGCAAAAACATAATTTCAGAGATGGTAAGAGCAACCATCGAATCGAATCCATATTTAGTCAGTAAAGTCACTGCAAGCACTATGGATTGTAATATTTGGATACCGATTATAAAGAGTATAATCACACAGAGTATTTATACGGTCGGTCGTGCTCGACTGCGCTTTCTTTGATCCTTGAATTTTACTTTTCTATTTTTATTGTGTGGCTTTTTAAACCCTGTACTTCCATAGAGTACGAAGGCCTATTAGTTATTGACAAAAAATTATAAAGTTGGCTTAGCCGAGCTTATCAAATGTATACTATATATTCTTGATCAGCATTAAGTGCTAAGTCGATATAGCAATATTCGTCTGTACATTGGGACTATAAAAACTTTAAAACACTTTTAAAAAGACATAACTAATTCACTAGTAAAACAATCTTAACCAAATGTACACAATCTATGTATGACACAATTTGATGTAGCTTGCCAATTCGGGTTTGGTTTAGTTTGGTTCTAATTTTCTTAATGATTATTTTAACCAAACAAATGCATTGTGAACCAATATAATACTAAACAATAATTCAATTTTTAAAACAACTTTAGTTAGTTGGTTTAGCTGAACCAAATGAAATATTATAGTTTTATTTTTCCTGATTGGGTTATGTAAAAATTTCATTCCCACAAACTACAGCTCGTATTGAAATTTATAGTGTAAGGTTCGAATGATTACAGGCTCTTTTAAAGTCCATTTGCTCGACTTTTGATTTTTCTACTAGTTTTCTCTTGATTTTGTTTTGTTTTGCCGCCTTCCACTGGGAACTAGGATTTTTGCCTTTGTTTGTCTCTCAGTCGTATGGCACTTGATTGCTTTCTTAGTTTTTGTCCTTGTTGTTATCCTTAAAAATATCCTGTGTTTCCTTTTGTTCTTCTTTTTTGTTGTTATTGTTGTGGTACGTCGTCGCATTTGGGAGTCGAGTCAATGCTGATGATGCCATTTAGATGCATATCAAAGTGTTTCACTTTTGGCCAATCCTTTTGCAATTTTTGCATATGTATCGAAAAGGATGTGCATATTTATTTATTTATTTATTTACTTTTTTTCCTTTTTCTCTACACTGACTACTAGCTTTTTGTTTGCTCCGATTGTAGTTTATGGCTTCCATTTCTTCTTGCTCGTCTTGTTCTACTTCACCCTACCGCCTTTTGTACACCCCGATTCAGTGGCATATTCACGTATAAATCTCTGCCTCTTTTGTTGTTTACGCCACAAAACTTTCATTGTTTGTCAGTTGATGGCAGATGGCACCAATCGAAACTTTGTTTTCTTTTCTATTATACTTATTATTTAAGGCATTTCTTCTGCATAAATAATATTCACATTCATATTGCCCACATTTTACAAGTATATCTTCATAAAACATTCATCTTAAACATCTTCAGGCAGTAATAACAATTTTATGAGGTTTTTTTTGCGCTTTAATTTAAGCGGTTTTTGAATTTTGATTTAATATATACAAGAGGCCTGATTTTTAAAGAGGTTTGACTAAAGTACTGAAGTATATAATCATAAATCTGTAGTTTGCTAAATGTGGGACTTGAATTTTTCACTGTAACTTGGTTTAGTTAAGTAATTTATATTATTTAATTTATATTATTCAGGCAAAAAAAAAATCTTAAGCATTTGGTTCTAGCCATATCTCTGTTGCACCTTGAATTTATTTATAAAAATATTTATTTAATGTTTTAATAATTTTAGATTGCTAACATATGATAATTATTTATATTTAAGTATTTTTTGTAGTTGAATTCATTACGCCTTTAACAATCTGCTGGTGCTTGTAATAAAAACCTTTACGTTAATTGATTAATGAAAATATTTTCTGTAATTAACATTCACTTCAACTATTATCACTGCTTTCAGTAATCAAAGGATTAACAAGGACACGAATCCATTTCGAAGTTCACTAAAGCGATTTCCGATCGAACTGTTATTTTGCAAATCGTTGACTTTTGCTTGGAGCGCGGAAAAAATTTATTGCCAAGCTACTGACACTTCCGATGGCATCAGAGACTTCATTTTTATAATTTTTTTTTATTTTAATTCCAATGAAGTCAGTTACAGTTAACACTACATGTGTGAGTGCCTGTGTGTGTGTGTTTGTGTGTGTGTGTACACATAAATGTGTGCATAAGTAATGGTGGCAAAAATGTGACCGCAAACAACTATGGAAATAAATGCATGCATTGCTGCGAGTAGGCTGTGTCATCGTCGACAATCAGACACTGAAAAAATGGTTAAAAACTGTTTTAAAATTACCAAAAACTATTTTCTGTCACTGTAATTTAAAAACCACTAGAGGTATCCCGACCAAAGGTATACATTAAGTGTATGATAGCTTTAGAACTCTCCTTATTTAGTTTGATTTCCATCAAAAAATTAAATTTTACAGCTCCGAAAAAAGAAATCGGTCGAAATTTGTCTATTTGTATGAGTACGTGTCCTTAACTGTCAACTCGCTCGACTCGACTAGCCTTTCTTAATTATTGCATTCATTTTCAAGTATGTTGAACATTTTTCAGTATTTTTTTAAAACTTACAAACAGTATAAAAATAATAACGATTTTTATAGTAAAATTCATAACTACTTACAAAAGAAAAAATAAACAAGAAAGAAAAGTACAGTCGAGCACGCCAGACTATATAATACTCTCTGCACTTTTCCCGATTAAGTTATTAAAATCGGTATCCAGATATTACAATGTGAATTACTTGCATTAAAACACGTTGAAACAAAAACAATCTAAGCATAATCAAACACACATTTGTTTGTTTGTATGCGAGTACACATACGTTTTACCATATGTATATGATGCAAATATGTATGTATGCATGTGTGTATTCGGCGCAGCCAGCGACCGCGGGCAGCGCTGCCGACACACAGGCAGCGAAAACGTTCGAACATGTGCTTGTGTGTTTCTGTATCGCGTCTAGTTTTCTTGTTTATAGTCCGATTTTAATGCGCCTTTCAGAATAGTTTAATATAGTTAGTCTCCACACGAATTATATAATTACAATACTGTACGATACGAACAAATTCGCCAAAAACGGCATTTGAAGTTTTTTCAAGTGTGGGAAAAGGGGGCGTGGCAGTCCAAAATTTTAAATGGCAATGCAACTACGCTGTCGCTAAGAACCTCCGTACCCAAATTGGTGATCCTAGGTGCCATAGTTACTGAGATATTTGCGGAAAACATTGAAAAACTTGTATGTGTTCAGGAAAGTTATTTCTTTTCTTTTTAATTTTTGAATTTTGAATGCTTAACAGTTATACGTACATAGCTAGAAAATATGTTCAAAGAGGACTTAATTAAACTTAATCTTAAATAAAAGACAAACATATTATATAATCCGTTGAAACTATATGGGAATTAAAGTGTATTCGTAGCTAAAATATAAGTTAATAGAGGACTTTAATTAAACTTAATCTTAAATTGCAGAAAAATATACTAAATTGTTGTCAGTGTAGATAGACGCATTTTTAACGAAAATCCACTAAGAGCTTTACCAACAAATAGACCCATTGTGAACCAAACTTTACTACGTTTTTTGTTCGTTTGTTTGTTTGTTTGTTTGCTCTTTTAATGGGGCGTGGCAGCGATATTGGTTGGGGTAGAGGTAGTGCCGGGAAAATGTTACGAAATCCGCAAAAAAGCGTCAGGCAACATTTTGTAAAATGAACATACATAAAGCTATTTGTTAATTCAATGAGTTAACACATGGCACACGGCTATGTGAGAGAGTTTTCCAATTGCAGATGAAATTCTTTATTTTGTATGATGGAGAACTTTAAATTCACATACGGAACATTGTTGGCCAATGTACGCTCTCTATCTCTTTTTCGTTGTGTGAATGGGTGTGTGTATGTGTGTATGCTAAATATACACATTGATAAACACATTACAAGATATTTTGCATATTTTATATGCTCGTCCAACCGAACCAAACAGAACAGAACAGAACACAATTCAACTGAATTGAACAGAATACAACACAACAGAACAGGACTGAACATGCTGATATATCTGAAACACATACACCCACGCATACACTCATACACCCACACAGATGTCGGTGGCACTCTGGTTGTGCGCCATGTTTAAAATCTGTTTTTATGATTAATCGCCTCGTGGCGTGAAAAACAAAATGCCGCCGGGTGCATTTTAATTCCTCAGCAATTTCATTTGGTCGCCATTTTAAAATGTACAGCAAACAAAAAGGCAAAAAAAAAAAAAATTAAAAATACCGTTGGGAGTCAATGGTCACTTCGGCTTTAGTGATAAAATATCTATATACATATATATTAAACAGTATAAAAGAATAAATTATTTTAATATACTTGTAAACCAGGAGTGTAAGTTGAAGTTTGCCGGTTTGCGGTGAATGGATCATTGGAGAAAATTTCTTACAAAAAAAACCTCAGTTTTAGAGTATATAATTACTTTTAAAGTGTCGAAAAAGTTACGCAAATTTTGCTTCTGATTAAACTATTAGATCCCTATGCTCTTTCTTTTTTTTTAGATAAGGTGGTCTGAAATAAGTAAAATATTATATAATTTTTTATCAACAAAAAAATAATTTTTAATAAATAATATGTCTATGTAAATTATAAATAATTCAATGTAATTTCAATTATGTATAATCTAAAATTGATTGTTTTCAAATTAAAACCATGGTCATCTTTTTTCAGAAGCCTGTGTTGTTTTTATGAAAAGTATTTTTTCTTAAATTTATTATTAAACTGCTAAGATTGTTTAAGATTTTAACACACACTTCTGATATAAGTATTTAGAATATTTTAACATATTTGTATTAAGAGATTACGTACTTAAACTACTTACATAAACTGAGACGTTTACCAACTTTGGGTCCCTACAGCGACTGCGATAATTTCTTAAACAAGATTTAGAGTTGCTTAAAGTTTTATAAATATAACTTGCTGATAGATGGACTTACGATGGTATTTAAGGGGAGTTACGGTAATTCTTCTTCGTCGTTCTTTCCTACTTTGCTACACATTTTTTTTCTCCACATTTTTTTCGGGTAGCAAACAAATTCAAGACCGTTGGCTATTTAGCTGTCGTTGCCTTGACGCTTCCTTGGAGAGAAGGTATCTTGGTTGTTTTTGTTCTTGGAAATTTTCGCGTTTATCTTGTACTATTTTGCGCACATTCGTTTCACATTACTTGCACGGTAGCAAAAACAACAACAGCAACAACAAGACCAGCTTGCATCTACCAAGTTGCAACTTGCTAGCTGCTACTTGCAACTTGGCGTGCTCGGCACGCGCTAACTAATTTTATTCCTTAATAAAAACTGAGACACCGTCAGTAGCAGAAGCAGCAGCATCAGAAATAAAGGAGTTGATGCACGTAGTAAACCCAAGGACTAACCATTATCCTTTAGCCTAACCGATTCCCCACTCCACCCAACTCCCAAATCAACATTTCCGTAGCCAAATTTAACTCAAACCCCATTTTTTTGTGGACCTGCCATTATTTGCTGCTTGTTGGCTGCTATTACAACAGCAAAGTTCATTAAAGTGATAATTACTGTTAAATACTGAAACTAAATTGGTTCTATAGCAAAGAAAATCTACCTGTTTTGTAGCCATGTTTTAGTTGCTTAATTAGATATATTGTAAAAATACATCTTAAGATCCCATGTTGACCGCAATTTTCGCATTAAATATTATTAAAATATTATTTTTATTTTCAGTGAATAATTATGTCCGTTACTCGCAGAGTAAAAGGGTATACATTAATCGTTGGAACGTATGTGACAGGCAGAAGGAGGCGTGGCACACCCCATAAAGTATATATATTTTTGATCAGCATCAACAGCCATGTCGATGTACCCAAGTTTGTACTAAGTTTGTTTAGGACCTTCTATCTTCATATAAATGAAAATGTACAGTCAAAAATACCATGTTCTAGTATAGAAAACTTGTTTGTATTTATGCTATGCTAAATCAAATTTACACGGGTAGTACATGTTTTGACCAAGTTTGATCCAAATCCAACAATGCTATATTATGTATAGCACATAAAGGGCATATTGATATTGATAGCTATCTTAATAAAACTGACACAGAATACATTCGCCAATAATATAAACATACTGACCAAGTTTGACCAAATTTGAACCACTATATCGTATAGCTTCCATAGGAACGATCGGTCAAAAATTAGCTCCAAATATGAATTAGTATGAAAAACTTTTGCGTTGACTAAGCTATGTTAATCAAAATCACATAGAATACATTCGGCAATAATATAAACATACTGACCAAGTTTTATCCGAATCGGACCACTATATCACTATATCATAGCTCCCAATCGGTCGAAAATATGCTCCAAACATTAATTTGTATCTTATTTATAAACTAAATGATTGCACTAATATTTATATCATACCCCATTGTTAATAACATATTGACACTGAGTAATCGGTATCCTAAAGTCTCGAGGCGACTATTGCATTCTTATTTGTTTTATTTTAATCGTTTCTGACTTGTCTGTTTCCAAAGTCATTTTGATGCCTATAGCTCTTTCTAAATTGAAAATTGTTGCAATACATAAAAACTTCTATACACAAATAGTTAAACTTACAAATTATCATGCCTCAAGGCATTGAATTGTTTCGATTTTGCTAGCCTTTAATTATTCTATATACATATGTTTTTCTTCATTTTTAAAGAGAATTAAGTGATGTATATTTTAATAGCTGTATTTGAAGTAGTCACATAGTGACATTTTGCTGGAATTAAGATATTTTCAGATAAATTAGTACGAACAACTGTACTGTTGTTTTCAGCGCTTTTCTTTTAAATAAACTGATCTAAGTTTGTTAAAATTTTATATTTATATGTTATGCAAACAATGGGATTTTCGAGGTCTTAACCACTTTTTTTTTAATGCAAACATATGTGTTATATGTGCCCTGAATTAAGTCTTATTTATCCAGAAATTTGGATGACATATTGAACCTTAATTATGAGTATCGACTACTTATTTGCTCATTTGAGCAGTTTTATTTATTTATATGTGCATTTTCCTTAATTGTTTACCTGTTGTCTTAAAGGTTCTAAGCTACTTAACTGAAGTACTACTGACTACGAAGTTCTTTCTTTCTTTCTGTAAGTGTAAATTGTTGTTTTGAAAATGTCCGACTTTTAATTTCAGAGTTTTGTAAGCCATCTCCCAATTTATGCTAGAGTATTTCATATCCAGAAATTATTCAATTTCTGCTTGCTTAAAGGGCTATTTTGTCATTATTCTTGAAATATTTTAAAGTTTTATGACTCTAGCAGAACCCTTTTAGCACTAGTTTAAAAAAAACATTGTAAACAGTTTTATGAAATGTCATCTAAGTGCCTAAGATAAAAAAGGAATTTGTTGAGCATGTTTTTCAAAATAAACAGTTTAAGGAGTTTGAAAAGTTTTCTGGCTTTTTCTAGCACATTTCAGTCACTGAAAAGTAGACAACTCTATTGCCAAAAACTTCATTACACTTCCCGCAATTAAGTTGACTAAACAAATTAGCTTGTTCATCAACTAGTCTAACTTAAAATCTTTTAAACAAGCTTAAGCTTGTTTGTTCTTGCATTTAACCGGAAATACGAAGCTTTACAGTGTAGCTGTTTTTGTATAGCATCAGGTGCATCTGTGGCATTAAAATTGCATAGAGAATGTTTGTGCAAATGTTGAAATGCAGAAATTCAAAAATGCTGGAATGCAATGCATAATTTGCGCAGGGCACGTAAAATAATTAATTTCCGCTTCCGTAAACAAAGTGAGTTACTCTCTTAGTTAGTTCAACTTTGGACCCTTCTCGTTTGAGCCCTTTTCCCACTAATATCGTGTGGCGGAATTCGCTCTCTCTCTCCAGCTTATGACTTTCAGCTGTCGCGTGACCCGCAGCGGGGTATGGTCACAGTTTCATGGGGTCATGGCGGCTCTTTTGGGAAGCGCGGCTTAGCCTAAGTCGCAACTTAGGACAACTTTGGATTCGCAAATTTCATTACATGTTGTCAGCAAGGCAGTAGTGAAGGAACGCTAAGTGGACAATAAAGATAACCACGACACTTTGAGACCCTGTCTATCTTTGCTTTATTTAACTATAGTTATTCCAATTGTCTGTTTGATATCTAAAGTTCGTCTAAATGTCACGCCGATCCAATTATTTTTGAAAAAAGTACTGTACCTTTACGGGGACTTTTATAGTTGGTCCGCTTAACTGTCCCTTTTTTAATACTATTTTATTTTTGGGTGTGCAGAGCTTTTGGACACGAATCCATTTCGGCAACGGGTGTAAAGGACAGCGGTAACTAGAGAATGGAGCGGGCCTTGAAAGGCACGTGTTTTTCGCACAACGCGTCTTTTCCCGTCGCGAACTGCACAGACTCGCCAGAAATTCCTGACAGAGAGAGGGGTTGCTTAGCTTGACAAAATATGTATCAATTTCAATATAGTCCTAGAATTCGCATAAAAAACATAAAACATTTAAAAACCATCTAAAAATGTTTACACAATTTTTTAAAATATGTTTAGCAATTTTATTTTTAGATGAAAAAAAAACTAATTTTTATTTGTTTATAAAATCGAAGCTTGACGGTTTTTGCTATATGCCAACAATTTTCAATCTCTATCGTAATGTCTTTTAAACTTGTGTATTACATAAATTTTATTAATTGTTTGTGTTTAAGAAAAATCATAATTAAATCATATATTTAGACTTTTTAAATATAGTTCTCTCAAACTGGAGTTGCATGTGGAATTAATCACTAAATTCACAGAAAATATATGTAGAAAGACGTAGGGTATAACGTAGTCGTTTACTATTGTTTAAGTAATTCCTGTTTAATTTAAAAAAAAAGAAGTGTTGTTTTTGTTGATGTTTTGTTTTATAGCCGTTGCCTTTTGCTGCGGTCGCTGATGAAGTGCACACACACACTCTCCCACACACTCTCACGCTCACACACTGGCACACTCACCTCCTTACAGCATTACAACAGCAATGTCCTTTTAGCACATCCTGCCACGGTTTTTTTTTGTGTCCCTTGATATGCTCCCAAAGCGAACTGACGCCTCTTTCCACTTTCTTTTTCTGTCTTACCATGCAAAGCTGCGACCACAAAAAAAAAACCTGTGGGAAACTTAAGCTTACTCGACCGTTATGCACCCTGTGCGACTCCTGTTTACTGTCGTATGTTTGAATTTTTCATTTCTATTTTGTAGCGACTATTGATGTCACACATTTTGTATGTTTGTTTTAAATTAATCTAATAAATAAAAATAGTATAAATATTTGCATTCCTATTTGAAATAAGTAATAACTTTAAAGAGCTCGAATGGCATTCAAACCCAGGATTTGCGGGCTAATAATAATAATAATAATGATAATAATAATAATAATAATAATAATAATAATAATAATAATAATAATAGTAATAATAATAATAATAATAATAATAATAATAATAATAATAATAATAATAATAATAATAATAATAATAATAATAAAAAATAATAATAATAATAATAATAATAATAATAATTATGATAAGTAAACAAAAAAATGTACTAAAATTTAGATTGTTCTATTACCCGATAGCTACTGCAATTCGACCACATACTCTTTTTAAGTACAGGGTCTAAAAAGGCGCACTAAACGAGACTTTCGCTGCTTAAAAGCCATTTTTGCATTTTATATTTAATTTTTTGTTTTTTTAGCCTCTGCCCCGCCCACATGGAGAATCCGCCATGTGCCACGCGCTCGCCACAGTTTCCTTTTTTTTTTTGCCTATTTTTTTGTTTTTGTTTTTGCGCTTTGTTTATTCTTTATCCTTTGGCAGATATTTGTTGCTGTCGTGTTACCGCAGCATGCAAACATTTTGCAGCCATTTCTCGCCGTTGTTTTCCATCATAGAGTCTGCTGGGATTATGGCTAGCTAGAAAATGGAGATGGTTAAGGGAGGGGCTGGAAAGGGGATACGACAGGGTAGGTGTTGGTAGGCTTTTGGGTTTTAAATTTGTTGGTCCTCTTTCACATTCGTGGGCTTTGGACGCTGTCCACGTACAACTTTTGGCTGCTTTGTCGCATTTGCAATATTTATTGCGTTTTGATTATACCAAAATTATACGAAATTTTTGTAAATATAGTGGGGGGGCATCCCCTTGGTGGCTGATGCACATTTAATAAGCATCTGGGATTGGGATAGGTGGAAAGGCCTTGACATTGGCACTGCTCTCAGCACTAAAAGCTCCGCAAGTTTATTAATTGTGTGTCGTGGCACAAAACTTACTAAAAGTTCCAACTTGTCGCTCCTCTCTTCTTTTAGTCGTTAGTATTCTCCTAATCCTTCGCCGCTTACTCTTCTTTCTTTTCGACTTATTCTGCTTTTTGTTTGCTTTTGCTTGTTTAGATGGAATTTTCTCTATGCGAAACTTACACAAAGTTGCACTTTTAACTTTCAGCTCATTGGCGCTGGATCATTTCAGTCAGTTTTAAACTCTTTCCGTTTCCGTTCAACAAAAAAATCTGAAAAAAAACTAAGCAATAAGGCTAAGAAATAAGAAAGAATAAACTGTTACTTTGAGTTTCAATTCTTTTCTTTTCGTAAGTCGTGATTGTAAAGTTTCATTGATAATTTTAACTACTGGTGCTACATGTGTCCGTCCGGTTGCCGCTCCTTATCCCGTCTCTTTTCATAGACCGCGTACTTTAAATGAGTGCAGCGGTGTATAAGGTTGGTCAGAAAATATATCAGCTAAGCAGGTGGAAGGCGTGGCTGACTCCTTCGATAAGTCCATTTTACGTTTCCCAAAAAATTTTAAATACCGTTTTATATATACCGTTTATATACTCAAGGTATAAATTTTTCTTTCCTGACCAAATTTACTTTGAGGCGAGCAATTGTGTCGGAGTCAAAGGAGTTGTTAGTACTCCAAATCTTTTGTTGGTATTATATTTTAAAGGCAAGTGGAAAAATATTGATAAATTTGGTAAATTCTTTGGAGTGTTAAAAGCTGTTGATAGACGGATTTATGATCACTCCAAATTTTAAATATTTGTTTATTATTAAACTTATTTTACAAAATGTTAGCCTTTTAAAAAATTCAATCTTTTGTTCATGTTGTGATCATTTGAAACATAAAACAAGAAAGAATGCTATAGTCGCCTCGCGATACCTTTTATTCAGTTTCAATATGTTGTTCAATGGGGTATGATAAATATATTTGTGTAATAGTTTAGTTTATAAGTAAGATAGCTTGTCAAACACAAAACATTTTCGTACAAATTCATGTTTAGAACATTCTAGTTTTACCTGTACATTTACCTTTATCTGAAGATAGAACGCCCTAAAGTGGGCGTGTCAAAAACAAGACAAACTTGTACTGATTGCGTATTGTACCTTTCATCTTTCTAGCTCTTATAGTCTCTGAGATCCTTTGTTCAGACAGACGGACGGACATAGCTTTATCCACTCGGCTATTGATGCTGATCAACAATATATGTATATGTACATATGTATACTTCATGGGGTCTGCCACGTCTGATTACAGTATACCCTTTTACTCTACTAGTAACGCGTATAAAAACTAAAAGTCTTGCTAAACTTATTGGTTCGGAACCGTTAAATATGTCGTGTAGTTTAATATTAAAAGCAATAAAATGTTTACAGGGTCTTTTCCTGTTGGCTCCACGATAGCTTTCCAACTGGCGTTTCGAGTGTCCTGCTGTCGGTACTAGGACTCGTGCTAAACTCAAAAGGCACTTTTAGCACTTTTCAAAGTTGCTTTTATAGTACGGTTTGGCTTTAGATACCCTGTAAGGCCAGCGGAGATGAGGTATACTAGCTTCATTCATTACATAATATAAGGAAGCTTAGATTAAATTTGGGTATTGTTGATGTGATACAAAATTTAATTAAGACTAGATGTTTTTTTTAAATTTTGTGTTAAGCTTAAAAAAAAAATATTTTTTGTTATTTAAATTGTATTAACAAAATATTTCCATTGCATGTTACTTTTATATTATTAAATTTTCTGTCGATATTATTATGTTACAAACGACTCACATCTGCCAGATAAATCATATTTTTTCAATTTCATAATTGAGAGTCTTAGATTAGAGCTTAAATAGTTCGTTTTTTTCTGTTGTGCTTAGTATCTTAATGGTTTATCAGCAAACCAACAGCGATTCCCGAGATTTCATTATTTTTACCAGTGCAACTCTGTTGTCGAATCTTCTGCACTTTCCTTGGTTCTGTTCTCTCGCTTTCTCTTTCTCTCTCTTTCTTTCTCTCTCTCCGTTTCCACAGATGAACCAAGTGTTGCTTTTATGGCACCGAGTTTTGAGCATTTTGCTTGAAAAAGTTTTTATTTTAATTTTATTTTTTTTGATTAGCTACACTTTGTGCTGTTGCTTCTTATATTGTTTTACTTTTTTTTTGTTTTTAAATTTTGTTGGTTATTTTTACAGTTTTGTCTTTTGGCTGCAGACGGCGACCTTTTTATACACTTTTAAAGGGTATAATAATTTTTTCCCGATGGTTGTTATGCATTGAAGATGGCGTAGCAGCTCTTAGAAGTATTTTTATAACGATGTTTTTTTTTCCATTAATGGAATTTATTTTCGTTACTGAAATCAGTTAATTTTTAATTTAAATCTTAAGTACATAGAGCATTTTAGGATGGAAATTAAATGCTTTTACAAAAAAAATCAACAATATGCTATATTTTAGTATTAAATAAAGTATCATAAATACAAAAGGAGCTGCATATACATATAATAGTTGCATATAAAATCCTATGAATTTAAATATATGTTTTCGAGATTTCGATGCTTCATAACTTCCTATTAAAGCAAATATCTGAAAATATTTGAGAAATACAAACATTTTTTTTAATGTAAAAATACAGTCACTCGCTTGTATCTTAGCAATTTTAAAACTAAGAGTCCTTAAACCATTTTTTTTGCTGAAGTGTCTATAGGATAAAGGGTATTGATTGTTTTGCGTGCCAATGGAACATTTTTTAGGTTTTTTTTTTATTTCGTGTGCGAACAGTTTTTTGCCTCTCTCAATGCATCTTTCTGACTGTAATATCCTTGTCTCTGTAACCACCGAATTCTTTTTTTCTCCAAGCTTTTTCTTGCGGCATTCCAAGCTAACCCCCCTAGACACAGGGTAATCTGAGCGGATCCGCGAGTCGAGTGCGCTTTGTTGGACCACTTAATTTCTTAATTTTATTGTGGACTCTCAGGAATTTACATGCAGCTCTTCACTAGCCTTAACAAAGCGATTTTAATGGTACAAACTTAAACGAGGGAAGAGACTTTACTGTTCTAATTAATTTTTAACGATTTTCTGCGTTTTTGGGATTCTTACTAGTTAGTGAACTCCATTTGTCTTATTGGGAATGAAATGCAAATTTAAATTAGGTGTGCAAAACAAAGTGTAAAAAAATAGTTAGGGGAAAATTATATTAAATGCAATGCAATCCTTGAACATAAGCAAGGAACTAGATCACAAAACTCGCTTTATTTATTGAGAGGTAAAAATTGTGCAGTAAATAAAGAAAATATTATTTAATATGCTTTCAAACAAATACTGTTTTAAGATATGATTAAGCCAGCTAAATGTGCTTCTTTTTATTTAAAAAAAATAAAATGTATATATTTTTAAGTACTTTATTATTATTAATTTATTTTACTATTATTCGTTATGCAATTAATATTGACTAGAAAAATACAATTATTAGACGTAATGACACTATTTTATTTAAGTTTTATTTTTAAATTTTTTTAATGTTAAAATTTATAATTATTCTACTTTGAAAATATACAATATTCAATATAATTTAATTTTGGGTTCTCCAAAAGTGTATTTTACATTACAAATATTACAATTACAAATATTTTTACGTTTTATATAATATATTTATTTATTTATATTTATATAAGCAAAAGTTTATATTCCAATTTACATTCCACAAACGCAAATGAAATAAATCAGCAACAATTGAAAATAAATTAAGATTTTATATGAATAAACAAGTAAAAAAAATATAATAAATATAATATAAACATAATAAATTAATAAATGAAGTAATTAGTAGTAATTCACAATTTTAAGCTAAGAGTAGTTTATACTTCCATGACTGTCTACATAATTTATCAAATTAATGCTTACTTTAGTTTAAGCTTACTTTGTTGTTTTTTTATATCTTATGTAATTTTAGTAAATTATTTCCTTCATAACTTATCTAAATGTAATAAGTGTGTAAGTTTTGCGAAACTTGAATCTCTGCTTAAGTGGCTGCAGAGTAAATCATAATATATCATAAAGTATATCATATCATACAGTACAATACAATTCCATATTTCATTGAAATACTTGCGCACACATAAATTGACGGTGTGTAATCTGATTCGATATCAGCTTTAACGAGTGCTCGTTGTGCTTTAATGTGCTTTTCGGATTGCAATTAAACGACCAATCATAATATCTGTCTCTTACTACGAGTCTCATATTTTTATTTTATGACTTTATAGCAGCATTCAGTTTGGGCGCGAAGTAAGTTGAAGTATTCTGCCACATCCATTTTTGGCCTAAATAGGCAGACAGACAGGACTAGCATGAAGGAAAAAAAGAGAGAGCTAATTAGAGAGAGAGAAAAAGAGAGGGTGAGTCGGGACTCCGTGTTAACCAATTGGCAACTGTCTGCACTTATAAATTTATGATGGACCTTCACACTTGGTTATGAGATTCACTTTTGGGTTTTAGTCACTTGCCCTCAGTACCTCCTTCGTTGGGCCTTTAGTATTCTCCATACACTAACAAAAATATAAAACAAGATTTATGACAAATTATATCAAACTCTTATTTATTAAAAATTTAATTGAAGTTTAATATTTAAAAAATTATTGAATAATCAGATTATTTTCTTAAACTTATAAGTTATTTAATTACTATTTACTCGTAAAATCAATAGTTTTAAATATGTAAGACAACACTGAGTAAAAAATGGACTAAGAAATTCAAAAAGAGCTTTTCTGATGGGAACAATCAGACGTAGCTTTAACTTGACCATAAATTTATAAGCAAGAACAAAAACAAAGATGTTTTGATTATTTAAATAACAATAAAAATTCTATATTAATTACTATAAGCTAAAATTCAAACTCTTAAACATACTAAATGAAATTTAGAAAAGTTATATAATTGAATTTTATTTTTCATGTAAACCTTATATATAATCTTAATCTTTTACATGAATACCACTAATATATTTCGGTCTTAAGGCTTTTAAATTTTAATATGGGTGATAGGCTTTTATTTTTTTCAGTGTAACTCCTTTTCTCGTTCTTTCATTCGCTTCATCTCTTTCTGGGCACTTTCTGTGCCGTTTTCCGCTGTTGCCCTTAATTTTACTAGTAATTTGCGTTATATATGCCAGCGTTATTGCCACACACACACACAAACGCACACACAAACACACACTCTCATGCAGACAGAGATTTGTGCACTTGTATGTTTTATTGCCAGAGCCGCTTTGCGGTGAATTTATTGCCAAATTGTCGACGGCGGCTTTCGAAATATCACGAAATCGCAGCTTGGCTTGGAAATGCGGCGATTTTTGTGCGTTGCGGGGTGGGGCAAAGGGAGTCCAGACCCCTGGCCCAAAGACCATAAAAAAAAAAAAAACAACAATAATTATAATAACAACGTCGTCAATAATAAATTCATAATTTTTGCTTTGCCTTAATAAATTTTTATTATTTTTTAATTCCTTTTCAATGCAACAAAAAGAAGTAAAAAAAAAAACTGAAAATCACTTTTTAAAAAGCATAATAATACAATATAAGTAGTACAAAAAAAAACTTTATAGAGAAAGAGGGGGAGAGGAATATATAAACAGAGAGTGAGAAAGAGAGAGAGGTATAATGAGAGCGCGTATGTGTAATTACAGGGCAACCTGATCTCAGTAGCGTCCTCTGCGTGTAGGAGCCCTGGGCGTCGATGTCGCTGTGGATGAGTATGATGCTGTGGCTAAAGACGAATTTGGGAATGAGGATGTGGATGTGGATGTGGCTGCCTTCTGGAACTTTTGTTCCTGTTGTTGTTGTTGTGACTGTCGCACTGCTGTTGCTGTCGTCTCCTTGAGCATGGGCACCTCAATGGATCGAGGCAGGTTTGGATAAGTTTCAGGTGTTATAGCTGAAAAAAAAACAATTGATTTCATTTAGATGATTGGTAAATGTGCATTAAACAAGAATTGTAGGAGTTGATAAATATAATGAGTTATGTTTCGATGTGGTAGAAAAAATCTTAGCAAGGGCAATTTATTTAAAATTAGATTATTTATCAGATGTTGTAAAACTATTAAGCTCTTCACAGTTTTTGAGTTCAGTTAAGAATTTATTCTGAGCAAAATTTAATGTTATCATTATTTTTAACATTTATTATGTAATTTTTTTTTACAATTAAGTAATTTTGATTATTAAGTGTGTAATATAATTTAAACGATTTTTTTTATCAAAAATTTGCGTTAATACTGGCAACAGTTGATCGACAAAGTTAATCTTCACTAGTAATTGAATGAATATAACAAATGTTTGACGCTTTATTATTCAAACAGAATCCATAGTATAAATGGTGTTCGGTTTAACACTTTTCCAACACTTTTCCATTGACGCTTCTGGCGCTTCTACATTTGCTCAAAATCGAAATGAAAAAAAAAAAAACAAAAATGTTGACAAACTTTTTTTTTAACATTTTGTGGTCACTAGAGTTTTTGAGATTCAGGTATGCATATTGACAGACGGTTAATGCTATACCCATTCGGCTCTAAGCAGTAGAACTATTTTGTCAAACGGTTTAAAAAAATTCAAAATGTACCTATCTTACTTTGGTACTTTGGTTTGATGAGGAGTTTGCACTTTAAAGGCCAGAAATAAGTAACATACTTTATTCTGGCCTTTGGATTAACTTGGATTAAATACAGAAATCAATAATGATCTATTTGTTGAGGGCACAACGAGTTGTATTGAAAGATTTAAGATTTATCCACGGTATTAGTGTTCTATTTAACAACTGTTTTTTGTTTAACATTAAATCATTAAGAATCTTTGCTTTAGACGCACAAGAATAAAGTTAATAAAAAATTTCTAAAAACAACACTGCATCGCACTTGAAACACAAGCTAGTTTTTTGGCTTTATTTTAATGTTTCTTTATGTATTAGTTTCTCACTTTTTCATAACAATCACGATCATTTGTAAGTTAATTAAAAAAAAATGTTTTGGCTTTTAGCTTTTTCTAAAGTCTCACTTTACTTACATTGATTCTGTCTATAGCCAAATTGATCGGCATTATAGAACACTGTGATATAACGTCCATCGGACATGCGATAAGAGTAATATCCAACGACCATTAGGGTCTGTACCTCATCGATCGAGGCAAAATAACCACGTTCATAACGTGCTGTTCCATCGTCCAATTCGAAGCGAAATTCGTAACTTCCATCGGGATATCGACGATCGTAGCGATCCAATAAACGTGCCTCTCTAATAACTGTTTCTTTCTCCAAAATTTTGGATGCTTCCCGCACAGCTGGCGCTGCTGTGCAGAGTTGAAAGAACACGATGAATCCGAAGATTAGTAAGCAGCTAAAGTTCTGGGACATTTTGAGGTATGGAGCAGGAGAGAAGAAGGGGAATGAAGGGATGTGGTTAGTGTAGGCGGTGTAGGTGGTTTTGGCGGTGGTGGTGGAGATGACGGTGGTGGTAGTGTTGGTAGTGCGTGGTCTTGAGTCGATTTGCTTTGTTAACTGTTTAATTCGGAAACTGTGTAACATGGCCTTTTTATAGCCACATCGGACTCGGCTGATTCTGTCGCTGCCTCTGCCACTGCCACTGTCTCTGCCGCTGCTGCTGCTGCTGTTGCCTCTGCTGCGACAACAATTCATGGGATGACGGCAGCGACAACTTTTGAGACGCGTCGGCAACGTCAAAAAATTCTCAACGTTTAATCAAAAATAAAATAAAAGAAAAAAAAAAAAAAAATAAAATAAAAGTAAAGTACAAAAAAAGCATTTTAATTTCATCTACTTACACACATTTTTGTGTGTACTTCTTCTTCTTCTTCTTCTGCTTGTTACCCAACCCATACTGTGACTAGGGGCGGCACCGGGGGCGGATCGGATCTGGTCGGTCTGCTTTGGGCCACATCGGCAGGTTGCCAAGTGGGCAATTAGGCTGCGCCTCTCTTTTGGCATATTTGCTTTGGAATCTGTTCTCGTCGCCGCTGATCCCCAACTATGCCAATGCACAATGGAGGTGAGTAGGGAAAAAAAGTGAATATAAAGCTTTAGCATTAAATGGAATTATCTTTTAATGCTAGTAAGTCTAGTCATCAAAGCTCAACGACTTTAGCAAATTATTTAGCTATTTAAAGGTCGCGCAGGCTAGTTGAATGTCAACTGACCTTGGAGGACAGTAAAGAGGAAATAGAATCAGACGATTTGGGATTTAAATATCAATTTATTAATTTTAAATAGATAATTATAATAAATATATTTAAGAAATCGAAGCTGAATAAAATAGCATAGATAACATTAATTTCTTTGGTGTTATCATAAACATTTTATTTTTATTTAAATAAACTAAATATGTTAAAATAAACACATAATTTTGTTTATTCAAAATACTTTTGCTTAAGTACTCAAACCTTATAAAGGTTTATAAAATAAAATTAATAAGTATTTTATATTTTGATATGCTCGACCTACGACAACTAACTTAAATTGGTAAAAAAAAAATCGCAGAAAATCTGAAAATATTTATTGCTGCGGTCGAAACTAATCAACTGCTATATTGAGTTTTTTATTTATTAATGTCAGGTATTTCTGTAAAATTATAATTGTTTTTTAAAACAGAATTCCAAACTTAAATATTTTCATAGACCCCTTAAACAAAAAAGAGTAGAGAGGTCTTTTAGGTTTGTCAGGCAGCACGAAGCGATTCTGACTTCATAAAGTATATATTTTCTTGATCAGCATCCACAGCCGACTCGATGCAATATCCGTCTGTCCGGCTGTCCTCGTGGATCTTGAAGACTATAAGAGCTAGTGCCACCAATAATTGGAATGAAAGTCTATCTATACGTCAGGCAGATCAAGTTTATTTACAAGTTTTGTGGTGACACCTATCGGGATAAATGTAAAAAACTATTTTAATATCACTATTAGAGCTATTGTAATCAAATTCAAACATTACCTGTATGAATAAATGGACATCAAGACTTGTTTGCATATCAACACTCTTCCTCAATTCGATTGTTAATGTTTAGTTTAATCCGAGCAACGCAGTACATTTCTTATGATTTACTTTTGACAAATTCTTAGTCAGTATATCGGCAATCATTTCATTTGTTGGACAGTATGTTAAACTAATTAAATTCTGCTCAAGACAATTTCTTACATGGTGATATTTTACATCAATGTGTTTGCTTCTGGCGTGATAAACTGGATTTTTTACAAGATTTAAAGCGCCTACATTATCGCCATGCATGGTTACACAATCAAGTTTAAAATACAAATTCATTTCTTTAATTAATTTTCTCAAATAAATCGCTTCTTTTGCAGCATCTGAGAGTGCCATATACTCTGCCTCCGTGCTGCTTAGTGCAACCGATTTTTGTTTTCTTGACGTCCATGAAAAACAGCTCCTGCCCACATGAATGTGTATCCAGTGAACGACTTCCTATCGGTAGAGTCACCTGCCCAATCCGCGTCTGCGTAGCCAGTTATATCAACTCCGGATTTCTTGTACGTCAGCGCCAAATCTGCCGTTGTGTTCAGATATCGTAGAACTTGCTTTGCCGCAGCAAGATGTTCGCCGTGAGGATTCGAATTCCTTTGCGAAAGCTTGCACACTGAGTGCAAAATATCTGGTCGTGAACATAGCGCAATGTACATCAATGATCCAATGACGGATTGATACTCGGTCACATCAACGCGCTTACACGACTCATTCTCACAGTTGACTTGAAAATTAGCTTCTAACGGCATTGAAGCTGTGCGACAATTGACCATGCCCATCTCATGAAGCAATCCCATTATATGCTTCTTTTGGCCCACACGTATCGCACCAGTTTTCCTTCTCTCTGGATTTCCAAACCCAAAAAGTTTGTTATTGGACCTTTGTCGACAACCTGAAATTCAGAAGAAATCGCTTGTTTAGTAGCCAGCATCTCACCCTCATTTGAACACGCCAACATCAAGTCGTCAACATATACAGCGATTATGTTGATCGTCTTTTCTCTGTACATTTTGTGTACAAGCATGGTTCGCTCTCGCATGCTTGATAGCCCATCTTTTTAGAACGCTATCTAACTTTGTGTTCCAAACTCGACCCGCTTGCTTAAGGCCGTATAGAGACTTCTTCAGCTTCAGAACATGTCCAGACTCGTCGTCGTAGAATTCTGGTTGGCTCATATATATCTTCTTGAAGACTCCCGTTTAGGTATGCCGTCGACACGTCTAGCTGGTGTACATATAGCTCGTACTCAGCTGCCATTGCCAAAATCATTCGAATTGTCGCAAAACGTACCACTGGAGAATACGTCTCTTCGTAGTCTATGCCATATCTTTGACTGCAACCCTTTGCGACCAAACGCGCCTTGTAGCGCTCGACTTCTCAGATGCATTCGTTTTTAACGTATACACCCATTTGCAACCTATGGGCTTCTTTCCAGGTGGTAGTTCCACTAAATCCCATGTGTCGTTTCCAATTAGAGCATCATACTCTTCCTGCATTGCCAACTTCCATTCATCGGCTTGAGGACTCTGTTGTGCTTGCTGCATGGTTAATGGAACTTCGATGTCATTGGCTAACATCATATTCAGTACATTGTATTGAAGACTTGGCCTTCCACGCAAGCCAGTTCTAATAATTTTTGGTCTGCCAGGACCCCTTTTCGGTGTTGCACTTTCCGGCACAGTATTTACGGCCACTTCTTGAATGTCGTCTTGGCCGTCCGGAATGTCTTGCTGATTATCGACAATACCATTACTCTCTGCCATGTTACCTTGTTCATCAGTTTCGTCGTCCACCATAATTATAGCAGCTGTCGGTTCACCTTTCTTAAATGTACTATTCTCAATGAAGACAACATCTCTACTGATCTTCACGTTTCCGGTTGTCTTGTCGATCAACCGATACGCTTTTGACGACTCCGAGTATCCGACCATCGTATATTCTTTTCCTTTCTCCTGGAACTTCTTCTTTGGACCCTTTTCAAGTGCAATGGCAATGCTTCCAAACACCCTCAAGTGCTTTACAACTGGCTTATGTCCCGTAAACATCTCAAATGGCGTTGTGCCATCTAATGCTTTCGTCGGCGATCTGTTTCTTAGGTATGCAGCACATGCGACTGCCTCCGCCCAATAACTCTCGTTCAAGCCAGCACTATTAACCATAACTCGTGCCATTTCCACCAAAGTCCGATTGCAGCGCTCCGCAACTCCGTTCTGTTGTGGAGTGTATGGTACAGTAAGCTGCCGTTTGATTCCTATAGACTTCAGATATTCGTCGAATTCCATGTTGACATATTCAGTTCCATTGTCACTTCTTATTACTTTCACCTTCAGGCCTTTTTGACGCTCTATCATGGTGATGTGCTCCTTAAATATTTTCGTCACCTCGGATTTGTGTTTCATGAAGTAAACGTGAATATATCGGCTTTTATCGTCGATCATCGTCACAAAATATCTGGCACCTCCATTAGATATTTGACTGATAGGTCCGCAAACGTCCGTATGTATAAGCTCAAGCAGCTCATCAGCTCTTGTTTGCGACTTCTCAAATGGGCTCACGTGACATTTGTTCTTCATGCAACTTATGCAGTCCAAATTTATTCTTGTTGAATTTAATGTCAATCCACGTACCATATCCTTGCTCTTTAGTTCTTGCAAGCTCTGCACATTTAGATGCCCATATCTCTCATGCCATTTCATAATATCATCCGAAGCTTTCGACACACACAATATCTCTGGAATCTTTGTTTCACACAGAAACAATCCGCCGACCTTTTGGCCTTCATTATCGTACCATCTTTATCGTAAATCTTAGCAAATTCTTGATAGAATTCAACATGACATCCATTTGCAACTGCCTTCCCTACCGACAAAAGTTGCACTGCAAATCTGGAACAAATAGCACGTCTTTCAGTGTAATTTTAACGCCACACAGGCTGTTGACAACCACTGTTCCTCGTCCACACGCCGTGGTGAAATTGTTTCCAGCTAATTCGATATTTTCGTCATGTTTCTCAAACTTATCGAATAATTCACGATGTGTACACATATGCGATGTTGCTCCACTATCGATAACCCAAACATTCTTACTTATTCGATTAATTCCAGAAACACCAGCAAACGAACGATGTATCGATTCTTTATTCTTTGTTTCTTCGCTTTTTGCTACATTTTTTCCACGAATTTTTTCGTTGTCCTCTTTGGATGTACATTTTGCCGCGAAATGCCCAGGCTGACCACACTTAAAGCATTTAAAATCACGACGGCTCTCTGTCTTTGCGTATTTTCCTCGCCCCTTGCCTCCATATCCAGTGGGACGCGCAGAAAATGATTGTGTGCTCTCTTTTTGATCGCAAACTTTTCGTCGTTCATTTTCCTCTGTCAATTTACATTTTATGACGCTCAGACTAGGTAATCCATCACGGGCCTCCAAAGCAACCACCAGATTCTCATAGGACGTTGGCAGACTGGCCAGCAGCATTATTACGATCAGCTCTTCCTGAAGTGTTATTCCAATTGCTGATAGGTTCTCAACAATGTTCGAGAACTCCATTATATGCGTTTGCACATTTTCGCTTTCTGCCATTCTCTTGTTTAGTAACTGTTTAAACAATGTCACCTTGCGTACGGGACCACTTGGACGATGAAGTTGTTGAAGCTCACTCCAAATTTCGCTCGCTGACTCGCACTTCTCTATGCAATTTATTTGCGACGCTCTTATCGACAAAAACAGTACTGCCATGGCTTTATCATTTTTTCGCGCTTCCATGTCTGAAACGCCGCACTTGTCTCATCTTCTGGCTTTACATATTCGTTTGAAACCACAGCCCAAAGATTCTGATGCACCAAAACACTACGCGCCAAGACACACCATTAGTCGTAGTTGGTGTCATCCAACTTTTCAACATTGTACATAGAACTCATTTTCTAAATTTCTTTTAATACTTATTCGTTTTCTTGCATTGTCCGTTATGCACCGAAAAATTCTTAGTCTCAATTTCTTCTCTACTCTGTACACTATTTCTTAGTATACACACTTGTGCACTGGGTCCATAACCTGTTGGTTTGATGAGTAAGAAGAACTGCAACGTTTGGCTGCTTACAAGAGACTAAATTTATTTCATCATACTTCTTAATAGCTAATAGCGTTGCCACCTAACATATAACAGAGAATTGCCATATCAACATAGGGTTTACATCGTTTCTTAAAATAATCGCTGCGTTGGTAATTTCTGTTAATATAATATGTTCGTGCTTGAACATGTATGCTAACCTAGTTTGATTCAGATCGAGCCACTATAGTCTATAGCTCCCATTGAGCAAATTCGTTGAAATTAGGTTATTTCATTGAAAACATGTGGTATTAGTTGGCCGAAGTTTTTGAAAACGTTTGAAACATAAATTGTTTTACATTATAGAAGTACTTATTGTTAAAATTATTGTTTTATTAGGAATCTAATCAATGGCTTTGTGGAACTTTCCTGCATTACGTCTGTTAATTAATATCGTTGAGAACAAAACATGTAAATCACCCCTTCTGCCGAGTGCAGGAATAATTGTGTTGAAGTTCCCACTGTAGCTGCCGGTAGCTAAAAATTCACCCTACATATATACCCTACAATTTGTGCAACGAGCTTGAAGTACGTGCCGCATGTGGAAGTTAAAAAGAGGAGAGCAACAACAACAACAACAACAGGGAGGTGCAAGAAAGAGCTAGTCTTCACCGCCTATGGCCAATTAGGGTTAATTTATGATTTCAATCATTTCTTAATTGCATTTAATGTGCAGCGATTTAGCGAACAGACCACTCAACGAAAGGATGGTCAACTGGACAGGTGGACAGATGGACACCTGGACAGCTAAACAGCTGAACTAATGGACAACTCGATGCCTGAAATATGTACATGTCTACACTTGGTCACTCGGCCAAAGTTAATGATGTTGATGCCACTCACCCCTCACTCCCCGCCCCTTCTTATCCCTTTGTGGTTCCTCTCTGGTCGCCGATGAATTAATTTGCACACACACCTCTGTAAGGTCATCAGGTCTTAGCCGCGGGAGGTGTAAACGGGATCGGTGGCGTCGATGCTGCCACTTGCATTGCAAATAAGGTGGCAAGTTCAGATTTTGATTTGTTGGTCTGCGGTTATGTTACATAGTTACACTGCAATAAATTTGACGAGACTTTCTTTGTCTAACAAACAATCATCTGGATTCTTAGCTCATTTTACGAAGCTACAAATTCTTAAGAATAAAATTGAAAAATCTTAATGAAATAATCGAAAAAGATGGCATTATTAAATGTTTGCCAATAATATATTATACTTAACGTTTAGTTACTTAAAAATGCCAAAGTTAGTACAATTTTTTAAATAATTTAACTTAAAAAAAATTAAATTATATTTTTAAAAAAATTTAGTGTGTTTGAACTTTTGAGAGAAAAATTTGAGAAAAAAAATGTTTATTACCGTGCAATAATTTCTGTTGTTGTTTTAATTGTTGCTGATTTGGACAAAACGTGATTAAAATCTGTTTTTTTTAAAACTGTTTTTAAATAAATAAATTTTTTATCAACAGACATTCTTTAAACTGTATATATAAAAGAGGTATTCAATTGGAATTGAAGAATATTTCTATTTTAAGTTTTTTCTTCAAATCTAATAAAAATGTAATAAAATTTAATTCAATTTGTTTTAATCTAAGTAACCATTTTTCCCCAAATAGTTCGTTGTTCGTATAGTTCCTTGAGCAAACAAATTATCCAGGTTCGACCTGTAGTATAAATAAAATATGCTGATGCTGATCAAGAATATATATACTTTATGGTGTCGGAAGCGTCTCCTTCAATGCGTTACAAACTTTATCACAAAAACATAATACACTTTGTAGTGGTATAAAATGGACAATTAACTAGAAGTGTGGATTCAATTATTGTTAAAGTACATTTTTAATCCTTTTTTTCAGGAACATACAAATAAATGTTAAATTTTGTATACACTATTTTATAAATTAAACAAATTTAATTTGGTATACATTTATATACTTTAATCAACAATTTTTAGCTATGCAAATGCCTATATTAATATTGTTAAAATAAGATTTAACGATAGAAATCACACAAAAATTGTTTTCAGTAAGATGCCCGAATTAACATTTAGATTGTTTACTTTACTAGTACCAACGAAGTTGTGTTGAAAGTTTTGCTTTTAATTTAAAATAAATTTGCACTAAAATTAGCTGTCAAATGAAATTTATATTCTCTCAGTGTACATCTTGATTTTTTGAATGTTTAATTTCTGTTGAAACTGTTGCTGTCAGCGGCACAAAATTTATAATGTGCCAACGAGTCAAAGTCAATGTTAGAGTAACAGTCGCAGTCACAGTGGCAGTCACAGTTCACTGATTCAGTGACAGGGACAGTGACAATGGCAGTGGCAGTGACAGCAAAAGCGACAGTGACAATGAGAACAACAGCAACAACTTCATTCACAGCAACAGCAGTCAGTCACTGAGTTGGCTTTGAAGTCAGTAAGTTAGTCAGTCAGTAAGTCATTCAGTCAGTAAGTCAGTCAGTGAATAAGTGTTGCTATTGTTGAGGCCACAAAAGTGCGCAAAGTGGCAACAGGCACATCAGCAACTGTCGTCCACAAAATCCTGAGCCAAAAAAAGAAATATAAACTGATTTATTTATAAACGCAATTTATCTCTGACTTCAAATTCTGATTTTGGTAATGTGCTTTTGCATTTGAACAAAGCCCAAAACAAAAAAAGCGAGAAAAATATAAAGAAATTTCAATACAAAAGCGTTGAAAAAAGTGTTTGGCAAACTTGTTGCAGCCACGGGGACAACAACGAGAACAACAATTGCTGTTGACAACCGTTGCAGGCAAGGTCATTTGTTTCATCGACGACGATGACAAAGAGAAAACGTTCCAAAAAATTACAAATCTGCAGCAGACAAGAAAGATGTTGTTGCTGTTGCTGCTGTTGTTGTTGTTGGTTGCTGCTGCTGTCGCGTTGTTGGCGGCGTGACAGGAAGTGTTTCTTGGTAACGTGTCCGTTGTTGTTCTTGCTGCTGTGTTATGTATCTTTGTGTGTTCTGTGTATTGTGTGATTACCTGACGGCAGTTATTTTTGGGCTCGCAGTTGCAACCGTTGTTGTTGCCACTGTTGTAGCAACTTTTCTTGTTGCTGCTGTTGGCTGCGTGTTTAGTTTAGTTGCAATCACAACGCAGTTGTAGGTGTCGTACTTGCCCCCATCGCTGTTGTTCCATCTTCAGCATCTGCATTTAGTGGACTACGTGCCACTGATTTGGCAGCTCAACTCGCTGGCACAGTGGGACAAACTAACTCATTTGGTCAAGGAAACACTAGACATTGGAATTTGTAGTACTCGTTGTTAGTAAATTATTTTTTCAAAATTTTATTGGTTCCGCTTTATATAAGTATTTTTTATTTCACATGTATAAGTATTTTACAATATTCAAAGCTCTTGAAACTTGTTCCTCAATCTATTTTTTAATTGTCTAAAAAATTCTACATAATATCTATCAAAATACTCTACACATTATTATGCAAAGTGTTTAATTGAACAAGTAATTGCTTAAAAACATAAAAAAGGTCAAGTCAAATGTCGCACCACTGTGCGCCTCGCAAATCGCGTGAGGCAACGAGAATAGTAACCAAAAAACTACACCCGCAACAAAAAAAAATAAGAAAGAAAGAAAAATAAAAGTAAAATAAAGAACACACAAAGCTCAGCAACGGCTACAGCTAAAGATACAGATACAGATACATGCGTTTGTATAGTATTTATATATATGTATATATGTATGGTAGGGAGGAACAGAAGAGTTAAACACACAGAAGAGAGGAATGGGCAAAGTTACACAAATAATGTATAAAAGTAGCTTATAAAACAAAATTTGTATGAATGGTCCATGTAGCGGTGCTACGTGACATGATGTCTCGAGATTCAACTTGTTGTTTGCTTCAGCCAAAGTTGGCTACACTGTTACAAACAGGACTCAAAAATGTAACATAAATTAAATAAAGAAAAATAAAATGAACACAAAAATTTGAATTGAATATATGTATAAATTTAAATTTAAATATAAATATAAATATTTTTTTACCATATCTAGTAATAAGGTACAATACTTAATGATTTATTTTAAAATCCATTTGCTTTATTCTAACGAATTTTTATTAATAATAATAATTTAATAATTTATTGACTTACCTAATATTATAAATAAATAAAGAAATTTCTATTAAGTACATTTTTAAATTTATTTAGATACCTTTAACCTTGAAAACTTTATAAATTTAGTTGTTTTAAATTTCATTTATTTGCTTTAAATTCAAGTCTTAATTACTGTTAATTAAGGCACAAGCCTATTTATTTATTTGGAACCTTTCTACTTACTACTTAAATATTAAAAGTTCTTACAAGTAAAGTTCTGGTTTTATTTATTAAATTATATTTTCCTCAACTAAAGAACTAATTTAAACTTAATATACATTTATATGTTGACTGAGCTTTTAAATATTAAAAATAAAATTATTATGTTATTTTTCATTAAAAATCATATCGTAATCTATATATGGTAAATGAAATCAGTGTTTTTTTTAAATAAAAATATGTTTTTTTTTTAAGAAATAAAATTCTTTTGAGCAGTGTTCTTAGTCCCCGCCTGCCAATTGCCCACAGCCCTTGCGTCTTTGCAGCACCTTCAACCGGTGACTGTGGTTGCGGCCCAGCTTGTTGGCTACTTTTTGTGGCTTTTTGCAGTTGGCAGTTGGCAGTTGGCAGTGGAGTTGCCTGTTGCCTTCCTTTTGAACCCAGTTTGAGTTTGAGGCTGAGGTTTTGGGGCTCGGCATGGAATAATTCGCATCAAATCACGTCTCTCTCTTGCGGAACTCTTCAAAAACTGATTCAGATTTCTGGCCGCAGTCATAGCCACATTTTGTGTGAGAGTTGTGTTTTCTTTTTCTTTTTCTTTTATTTTCATTTTCATTTTATTTCTTTTTTTTTTTTTCCTGTTTTGTTTTTTTTTTTATGATATGCCGAGCATCTTGAAAACAATTTGTAAGACTTAAGTTGAGTCTGGTTTGGTGTCTTGCATAAATTATAAAAGCCGCATGCTTGTTGCAGGTTTGTCTGCTGCGTAAGCACAAATTTGCCACAAGCACACACGAAAACAAATATTTATACAGATACATTTGGAGCTGCAGATACAACTCGTATTGCATGCAGATACATGGCAACAAAATACTTATGTATACAAATGGTTATAGATATTGTATTTGTAGCCCCAAAAACAAGCATAGATTTATTATGTAGTCGACCAATTGGCCAAAACACAAATGCCAATTGCCAATTGGCAATTACCAAAATATGCACAATTTGTTCAATAATTGCCATGGGCAAAACTGCTGCATCTTTAAGATACATTTGGACTCTTTGTTTGGTAGCCAGTTTAAAATGCCCACAAAAACAACTCATACACACTCTCCTACCCTCCAACAGACAGTGCATGCCAAACTAATCCGAGTCAATAAAATTTCTAACTATAAAAGGCTTTTTCCAGGCCCCAAATTTCTGGCTGCTACTCCAGCAAGTGCGGCAGGGCTTTTGGCCATGGCCAATTGCAGCTGTGACCCGGCCAAAGAACCCGGTTACATTTCCCTTCATCTGTCTCGCCTCTCCCCGCTAAACCCCTCGCCCGACACTTTCATTAAATGAACAATTTGTGGCTGCTTTCGGGGGAGTCGACAAAGGCAACACCTAAATACAAAAACAAACTAGTAGTGAAGGCAGCGATCAAGTGTTTTAACTGTGGAAGACCCAGCACTTATGCTAAAGCAATTAGATAGCTTACTTGCTTAGTTGTGCTTGAGTTTTGCCAAATGTGGAAAGAAATTCTAATGAACCGCCACAAGCATTTTGTGTACAGGGTCTAAAAACACCTTGATTGCCATTTTGTGGTAAGTGCGGCCAGTTGGCAGCAATTGAAATTTACAAAAAGCCACATTATTAATCTCAAGATTAGATTGAGTGGGCTTTTGATAAGCATGCAAATGTTTATGTTCCACACACTTGTATCTGCCTCTATCTAGGACGTGTGACAGGCATCATTGGGCCAAAAACATCTGCCAGCCATATGAATAAAGACCTGACTACACTGAAAACATACGCTGTCTAGAATATTAACTAATTAAATATCTAACTACAGTTTAGAACTGTTTGCCCTTTATGCAAATTGTATTGTACTTGTATCGAAAATTTAAATTATATAACTTAAAATGATGTTGCTTTTTTTTTTTTTTTTTTTGCCTGACGAAAACAATTTAAGCAGCTCAACAAGCGTGAAATTGAAACTCTCTTTGACTTTGGGTTTTATGCCAATTGAATTTGTAATCAACTAACCAGGAAAAAATTAAATTCTTTACAAGTTTAAATTTGCCACGTTTTTCACCTTACAAATTTAGTTATAAAATATATTTCTAGTAAGTATTTTTACTACTATTTTTTTAGTATTAAGGAATTAAGGTTTTGCCTTTTAAAGCTTTAAGTCTCTAATTTTTAATATTTTTGTTTTTGTTTACTATGAATTTTTTCTTACTGTGGAATCAATAACTTAAATTTCTAATGTCTGCCCTCTGCCCACTGTGCGAGTGTCTGTTGATTTTGCTATGTGACCAGTTTACCAAGAATAACAAAAAATTGCAACCCTCTCTCAATTTCTTAGTAGCTTTTATTTGATTTGATGTGCTGATAACCCGATATAAATTTAGATTAGGCACTAGTCACTCAAATTGGCACCGAAGCGTATAAAGACAGGAGTAAAAAAAAAAAAAAGATAACTTAAATAATATAAATAAAAACGTTGTCAGTTTCAGTTCAGTTCAGTTCAGTTTCTTTTCTTTATTTTTTCTTTTTTTTTTTATTTGATTTTTTATGTTTTTGTTGTGTTGGGTATTAGATAATCGCACGTACGCAACGATGACGATGTCAGAATCCAAATGGGGAAAGTGCCATGATTCATGTTTGGCCTCAAAAGGCATTTTGGCGCATTTTGTTTTTGGCCACGTCAATTATAGCTATTACTCAATTTATTTATTTATTTGCAGGACGTTTATTTATTTATGAATTACTCCACTGCGATTGACCTTTCCCACATTTCCCTCTCCTCTCATTTCCCCTTTATTCAACAAACTTCTGGCAATGGTGTGCTAAAAGCCAATGTTACGCTTGGGAATTGAATCGAGATTGTAACCGAATCCGCTGTCAATGCCTGGGTTCATTTAAGCCCCTTGAAGATAGATTAATGATGGGGTTAAGCATCCATCTGGAAATAGATTTCATCATGTGCTTACGACTAAGAGCACGCATACAAGTATCTCGTATCTGAATCTATGTATCTGTTGCCTGTTGCTGACCTTTCTCCACAATTCGCTACCCCCTTGGGATCTGCGCTTATAAATAGCCACAAGTGACCCAGCCAAAAAGAAGGGCAACCCTTTCATACCCATCCAAAAATTATTATCTGACAGCATTTAAATCAAATTGAAATTGTTTTGTTGACTTGAATGCCGAGTTTATTGATCCCTTTCTATTGTTGAAGTGATTGAATTGAATTCAATTGAATTTAACTGCAAAAATAAAACCCGTTTCGTTGATTACCATAAGTATAAATCGACCAAAATATATTTTTAGATACACATATATGTATATACATTTTGCTTTTAGATGTTCAGGTGATTTACATTAATTCCTAATCATTTAATGGGGTTTTATAACAAATGTGTAGCTCAACAGAGTACGCACGACTTTCGACTCAATTTGTATGCTCTTTGTAAGAGTATATTGGGTTTGTTAAAGGTATGTAATTGGCAGAAGCAGGCGTGGCAGACAAATAAATAAAAAATTAATACTACAGTAGACTACAGTAGCAAGCCGACTATATTCTTCTACTTATTCCGGACTCATTCCAGTATGCATTTTTCGACCACTTTGTCCAATGGAAGCTTAAGGAACTAGTTGTCCGATCGGAATCAAACTTGGTGGGGATAGTTATAAGTTCTTTAAAACATTGTCTGCATTTAAGGAGTTTCCATATTATGGTGTTATGAAAATAGTTTTCAACAATTTTACGGTATGAGGCAAAACAAACATTAAAAATATTTTTACAATTTTAAAAAGTCATTTTCTAAGTAATTTATGCATTAAAATAAACTGACTATTAGATTGATAATGTAAACTTAACATAGCTATGTATATGATTGAACTATTAAAGGCTTACTTTTTATGTGAACTTCTTGCTACACATATGTACTTTATAAATTATTATTTAAAATATTCCTTCAAGTGGTGATTAAAATTAGTTATAGAAATGTGTTGTAGGTTTAATTTCAATTTAAAGATTTTTGGACAACTTTTCGAAGCCTCTTGCATTACTTTTGCACTTTATGCATAATTAAATATTAATTAATTTCAAATTAAACATTTTGACAATTTTTAAAAAATTTTTTAATGGCTTAAACACGACATAATGGGCTAAAAATGTCTACAACTGCACTTTAAGTGTTTGCACTCTCATTTAAATGGTCGAGTTGCCAACGAAACCAAATTAAGAAGTATGGCTAAAAGGGGTGCGTATGAAGGGGAGAACTTTTGTCTGGTCTGTGAGCAGTGTGTCAGCAGCAAATCTTTGGACATTCATAAAACGAACAGTGCCTACCTTTGTCATGCTTTTTATTTCCTTTCCACTTGGTCCTTTTCCGAATGGTTAGCGATGGGCTTATGCTCGTTAAACGCACTCAGAACTTAAGCGGTAGATTGCAGATGAAACTAAAGCTGAAACTGATTTTAAGAGCTAAAACTGAACCTGAAGCTAAAACAGAAGCTGAAGCTACATCTATGCTGCTATTCATTCTGCCACTAATCCGATGCGGGCCTCGGTTGGTTTATTTACGAGTCGTCGTCGTCGTCGTCGTCGTCGTCGTCGTCCATGCCCATCTAATGAATAAGATGCCTGAAACTGAAACCGAATACGAAATCCTCTAACTACGCCGAAGTCCCTTGAATGCAGAAAGAAAGGACGAAAAATTATTCGGGAACACTAGTGAAGAGGCGACTGTTAATGACCCTGTACTTAAAATAAAAGTTTAACAAGCGGACACTACACTTACGTGGACAAGTTTTCTTTGATCTTAATAATGCGTCGTCTTGTTACAAGAGAGTTTTTACTGTACTACCAATCCTTTGCTGGGACATATCAGATGGGACCTATCTAACGATTTTTATACTGATCACTTATTTAGACCGTTAGCTATATGTTACTTTTGTCTTATACGAACCAAACTTGGTTAGTTTCAACAACTCAAAATGTTTAAAAGTTGGAGAGTTTAAACAACAGTTTTGTTTAAAATATTGATTAGGATCTTGATGATTTTTAGCGTCGGACACGCCTCCTTCTGTCTGTTATGCTTATTTCTAACTGACCACTATTAAACACCCCTGTGTTCTTTGTGAGTACAGGGTGTAAAAAGAAGAGAAACCGAAACGTTTGCGACACAACGAGTGTGAATGACTAAACGAATGGAAAATGAATGGGTTTGCCACAGGCATCTTTGGCTTTCATGCACGAGCCGTTGCCTTAACTGGAATTTGTTGAAGCATGCCAGGGGACAGGGAAGGGCTAGGAGAGGGTAGTGGATGAGCAGAGGGGTATGTTCCACGTCTGGTGCCATCAAAAGCGCAGTTAGTTCTTATACAGCTTGAATTCTAATTGCGCAAATGAATCCAAGCAGCAGCTGTAAGCGTTGCTCCAAAACTTGCAATGGTAGTTAGCAGCAGGCTCAATTCGAGGTGCGGGCTTTGGCACAGTCCTTAAACCATACCCCCATTTCCACATCCCCCTTCCACCTACCCCCCTTTTAAACCCCTTCTCATATCAAACGCTCTGTACTTTGACCGACAATCTTGTGTTCACAAATTTCCCAAACATTTCACTTTTGACGTTGGACAATCTTAAATGCAGTCATTGCAAATTTTTTGCAGGCACTGGAATGAAGAATAAAATTTGTTGTGTACACACAGATTTACATTTCATTTGGCAGTGATTTCTTTAAATAAATGTTATTAAAATGTTGGATTTATTTAAAGAAGATTATTGAAATTTTTTGACCAATTTGCCAGCAATTTAAATTTATTTCAAAACATACAGCCAGAGTCTAAGCTTGGCATAAGAGTATTTTTAAATAGACATGCCAGTTTGATGTGTACATCTATTTTCATTGTTCTTTTATGTAGAAGCTTTGCTGTAGTGTGAGCCAATAAATTTAAAGCCAATTTTTGTTTACAAAGGAAATTTCCTTTTTATTAAATTTTCAAAGAAGGCAGAGTAGTATTTTGTAATTAAAACTATTAAATATATACATGGATTATATTTCATAAAAATAACTATGAAACTTGAACATTTGCTTTTTTATTTATTTTAGAAAAATATTATCCCTCAAGAACTCGTTCTAAAATATTTTAAAATATTACTTTTATATTTTTTAAATAATTACATACATAGATCATATTTATAAATTTGAAATTCCGTATTACTTTTAAATCCTTTTAAATAAATACACGGATCATATTGATAAATTTTAATTTTAATATTTAAATAGAGAACAATAAGAAAATATAAAACACATTTGAATAGATGAGTACCAATATTAAACTAAAATAAAATAATTTTACGTAAACATTAATTTTTTATGGATATTTTATGTTTATGTACAAAAATATGATGTTTTTTAAAAGTGTTAAAATTTAAATAAACTATTTTTTTTTATTCATTATAGATGCACATTTATTTATTTAAGACATTTACATTAACTTTTAAATACAATACAATTATATACCAAGTTTCTGAGCTGGCCAACTTTTAATTGTTGGCTGATAATTGGAAGAATTCTTAGTTGGAATGCCATGAAATTATCTTTGAAAATATAAAGGACAAAAATGTCAAAAAATTTGCCTCAATGCATCAAAAATTGTTGAAGTCTTCCACAAAGCACTACAAATTACAAAGACGGCTGTAGAATCAGAATGTGGTGAAATTATAAGGAATGCTGCTCTCCAAACTTCACTTTTTTTGTGGCATTGGCAATGACAATCGGGTTTTTCGTTACAGCCTCAAAGCAACTTGCCAAATATTCGAATTTCACCCGCCCCTATGATCCCCCACTTATGGAATTTTTGGCTTTTCTTTCTCAATATGGTACGGCGAATGCTGTGAAGCACCGGACCGTTGTCATATGTAGTATATGTATGCTGGCACTGGACATGAGCATAATGCCGAGTCGAGCACATTTATAACGATGCCGATAATTAAGTTGATAATGATGACAAACCCAAATTGCCAGCTTTTGAATCTAATCCCTCCTGTAGTTAACGACAACACAAGCACACGCTTCTCTCTCTCTCAAAGTTCTCTTTAAACTTTTCATTTATTGTGTGAATTTGTCGTGTGTGTAGGTCCGACTGTGCGTGTGTAAGTGTGTGAATTTGTGCGTAAGAGTGTGTCGCTTGAGTGTTGATAAATGAAATTAGGGTAGTAAGTTTTCAATTTGCTTCTTTTGTCATATTGCACTTTGTACACATTATTGTGCAGATTTTGAAATAATATTATTGAATTAATCAAATTTTGATTGAAATATCTGTCATATATAAATATGACTTGTTGAATTATTTCATTTTATAAATATTTTTGATTTTATAATTAAATTCACATTTAAATATATTTTTATACCTTTGCAGAGGGTATATTGTTTTGTCACGAAGTTTGTAACGCATTGAAGGAAGCGTTCCCGACCACATAAAGTATATATATTCTTGATCAGCATAAACAGCCGAGTCGATATAGCCATGTCCGTCTGTCTGTCCGTCTACCCGTCTGTCCGTCTGTTTCTACGCGAACTAGTCTCTCAGTTTTAAAGCTATCTTGATGAAATTTGGTACAGACCTGTATTCTCTCTGCACGCAGTTCATATGTTAAAATCCTGATCAGCCAGCTCTCATAGGAACAATCGCTCATTAGATAATACAATATAAATATCTTCTCATTGTAGACGAACAAAGTTGATAAGCCGTCAACTTGCTTAACTTAAATCAACTTAATCAATTGACTTTGAATTTAATTGAATTGAATTGAAAAATAAATGTCAAACAGACATTTACCGACATTTTTGAAAATGGGTATTTATGGAAATATGTATGTATATGGAATTATTTTTATATTGTTTTTAGCCTTGCGATTGTTTATTGAAATTGAATATGAATTTTCAGTCTAATGGTATTGTGATGATAATGTGATATCGTTTTTCTTGGTCCTGTCCTATCGAGCTGTCAGTGTTTTTTGTGTACTTTGGGCAAAATTTTCTTACCTTCGCAGATCAGACCAAATGCCTTTCGACAGGACCAACTTAGCTGTGTGCTCAATTGCAAGTTGTGTCTGCAGCAATTGTCTCAATTTGATTTGCAGCAACTGATGCCTGGCAGTTGAGCAGAGCGTAGCGGAAAGCCACTGACTGCGTCAAGAGTGGCAGCAGCTAGGAAGCAGGAAAAGATGGAGGAACAAGTGCAGAAGCATTAGGGTAAGCAACCATCTACCAGTCACACGTGCAGCCATTTGATGTCACTTTACCGACCACGATTACGACCAAGTATCCGTCCACATTCACTTGCACATCAGCGTACTATGGGCAAAAGTGTGATACTATGGCGTAAAAAGTTTATTTAGTTTATTTCTAAGTTAAACACAAACTCAATTGTATCCCGAATAGTTTTACAAAATATTGAAATATATTTATCTACTTACAAAGTTTATCAATATTATAATTTTTTATTTTTAAGCATTTTGTATACTGTAATCGTTGAAATGTATGTAACAGGGAGAAGGAGCCGTGGCAGACCCCATAAAGTATATATATTCTTAATCAGCATCAACAGCCGAGTCGATTTAGCCAGGTCTATCTGACCGTCTGTATGAACAATAGGGTATTATAGGATACTAGAAAAGTCCAAAAGGATCACATCATTTCTACGGAGTTCTATGTTCATGAAACGTTAAAACAGGTTAAAATAGCATATTTAAATATTTATTGTCCAACATTTACTGACCAAGTTTGAAAGAATTTTTCTCCTGAATCGGTAAAAAATGAAGCCTAAGTATGAATTAGTATGAAAAACTTGTTTTTTTACCGAGCTTTTGAAATGAAACTCATGCTAAATGCTACATTTGCCAATAATATAAACCTACTGACTTTAGGAGCAATCGTCCAAAAATATGATTTACCGTGCTTACCAATCCACCTAAATCAAACACCACATCAACATTGATTGTTATGTTATAATCATACTCCATTGTTAAAACCAAATTTAAACTGATTAACGGGTATCCAAAAGTCGCGAGTTGTGCATTGTAAAAACCTCTCAGACTTTAAATAAAAAAAAAATTATTGGTGTTTTATTCATTGCTTTCAGCAAACAAAGATTCTGTTTACATTCAAAGTTCAAAGTAAATTTCATGAACAAATATGTGCTTTTGTACCACAGTATTGCACCCACATCCGCCTCGACATCCTTATACGCGAACACATTTACGCCCTTGTATTTTGCTGGCTTTCAGTCACATCATCAACATCATCATCACCACCATCATCATCATCAACATAATGTTCATCAACGACGTTTACATCATGATGAACATCAACTGCTGCTATTTCAACTTCAGTTGCCAAAATGTCGTCGACTTTAGCCACAGTTGATGGCTTGGTTTTGTTCTGTTTCAGTTTTTTGCTGTGACTTTGACTTTGGCTTTGGCTATGGCTTTCGCTCTGCAATTGTAACATGGTTTCCGTACATTGTCAGTAAAGAGTTAGACACATAGTGAGAAAGAGTACTTACATTTTGGACCTCGACTACAGCTTGAACTTTGGCATTCACTGTGCTACTGTTGTGAGTTTCTGTTTGGTTTTCGGTTTGAGTTTGAGTTGGAGTTTGAGTTTGAGCTTTAGTTTCATTCGCGTTGTCCACGGTCTTCTGAGCATCCTCGTTACGCTCTGGCACGCTTATTGAATTTCGCTTAGATGCCGGCGTTGACTTTGTCGTGGCTTCGAACCTCTGATGGGGTATCTCCATCGTGCGGGGCAATAGCGGTTGCTTTCCGGATAATGTGTCTGCGTTTTGGGCATAAAATTTTACGCTCGGTCACACACTGAAGCGACAGTTTCTTCCCTTCTCCCCCGTCCCCCCTTTCTGAACCAAATACTTACGCGTATCCACATGGTAACCCCGGTTATCGGCCCTATAGAACACCGTCGAGTACTGCGCATTGGGCAATGGCACCGAATAGTAACCTCGGCGAGCTAACACCCAATTTTTGCCCACGGGTAGCCAATAAGTGCGTTCGTAACGCGTATCTCCATTGCTCAGTTGATATCTGGATAAGAAGTCAATTGTTGGAATGTTAGATCAATAGTCGAATTACGCTGGTTGACTTGGTCAAAAACTTGTTTAGTTGACCACTGTATACAATGGGTAAGTAACACAATGTTTTGGCATTAATTTTTAAAATCTTAATTAATGAAAGACCTACAAGTTTTCCATCTCAAATATATATAAATTTCGATTATTTGTCAACAACCGAAAACTCTATGCAACCAGTCACATTGGAAACTTAGTCGCTATTTCTAATTTAAATTCTGACATTTGTTAGCATTGTTACCTGTATTCATGCTGTCCATCTGCCAACCGATACTCAAAGCCGTCAACTAAACGAACAGTCTCCTCAGTGGTCTGAGTATCGAAGAGAGGGGTGGTTGGATATGACGTTGATGGCTTTGGAGCTATCAATGGAGGCCAGTGATGTATATGATGATGTCGGTCTGGCTGCTCAGTAGTGGTTGAAGTAGGGCGTCTAGGACGTACGGTCCAGCGTGCTTCAGCCACCAAAAACTCGTCACCCAAGAGCAACAATAACTGTGGCAACCACATCATTATCCTTGCAACACGAAACATTCTCACTTTGTGGCTACTTAAAACCTTTATCGCTGGCTGCAAATTTAATAATTGATTCCTTAGCCGCTTGCCATTGGCCTTTTATAGCCAGAATAAAGTCTTTTGGTCAGAAATAAAAAGAGAGATATAGAGAGAGAGAGAGGGAGGGAGAGAGGGAGATGGAGATAAAAAGCAATGTTTAAGAAAGCAAAATAATAAACTTGCACGTCAAATGCCAATGATTTGGCATTCGTATTATCATGTTTATACCTAAAACCATACCCAAATTCCTCAAATCTCTCAGTCCAGCATCTTTTCAGTCTTTTGATTTTGACAGCATTTTATGTTCGGACAGGAGCGGACATGTTTGATTTTCCTTTTGATTACGATTTTTTGGCACGAAATTCATGTGTGTGGATGTGTGCTCATGTGTGTCACTCACAGATGCAGCTGTGCACTGAGAAAAAAATTGTAAATAAATTCTTAGATTTTAAACAAATATTTTTATTCCATTAGAAGTGCTCAAATTTTCTTTAAAGACTTTTTCTAACAGTGAGTAGTACACTCCATTTAGAAACCGTATACTTAATGAAAATGTGTTTAATTTATTTTTAAATTTAATTTTAAACACTCTAAAAATAAATTTAATTTTTATAAACAAAAAACTCTAAGCGACGCCAATAAAAAACAAAGCCGTTTAAAACATTGTTTAAATTAAAGCAATGGTCTACGTAATATTTCTATCTACTCTTTAATTATCTCTTGTTGTTCTTTTTAAGACTCAACAAAGCCGACTTGATAAATTATGCAATTAACAAATTAATGACTGAAATCAAACATTAATTGTAAGTGCGAATAACTCTTAAAGTGGGTCAGTTAAAAAATGTGAACGCAGACAAACAAAAAGTCATAACAATGAAGAATGCAATAGTCGACTTAAGGATGCCCTTACATAATTTTATTACATGATTTTAAATGCGGAACAATATCTTCTTCAATTTTTTTTATACTCTCTGCAAGAGTATATTGGGTTTGTGCAAAAGTATGTAACAGGCAGAAGGAGGCGTGGCAGACCCCATAAAGTATATATATTCTTGATCAGCATCACAAGCCGAGTCGATATAGCCATGTCCGTCTGTCCGTCTGTCTGTCTGTCTGTCTGTCTGTCTGTCTGTCTGTCCGTATGAACAAACAGATTTCAGAGATAGTAAGAGCTACAAGTTCGAGCTTGGTATCAAACGATCAGATATTTAGTCAGTCAATACAAGAATCTTTTTTTTTTTCGATGCCACGCCCCATTCGCCCACAATAAGCAAAAAACTGGACACACCTCGTGAAAAATTTGTGTTTTCGGCAAATATCTCAGTAACTATGGCACCTAGGATCACCAATTCTGGTACGGGTGTTCCTAGCGAGAGCATAGTTACATTGCCATTTAAAATTTTTGACTACCACGCCCACTTTTTCCCACAATTTATAAAATAGTTTTCAAGCTTCAATGCCGTTTTTTCCGTATCGTACAGTATTGTAGTTTATAACTGGTGTGGAGACTAACTATATTAAACTATCCTGAAAGGCGCATTAAAATCGGACTATAAACAAGAAAACTAGAAGCATTACAATATTGATAATAGAACGCAATAACAACCCATTGGTGCAAGCGAGATAGAAACACACAAGCACATGTTCGAACGTTTTCGCTGCCTGTGAGTCGGCAGCGCTGCCCGCGGTCGCTGGCTGCGCTGAATACACACATACATACATACATATTTGCATCATATTGTCAAACGTATGTGTATTCGAATACAAACAGATGTATGTTTGATTATGCTTAAATGGTTTTTGTTTCAACGTGTTTTAATGCAAGTACTATTCATTGTAATATCTGGATACCGATTTTAATAATTTAATCGGGAAAATGCAGAGAGTATTATACGGTCGGGCGCGCTCGACTGTACTTTTCTTTCTTGTTTAGTGTGTCGATTATGTCTATATCGACTTGACAGCTTGTACTGATCAAAAATGCATAAACATTGCTGTTGGAGATGACGCATTTTCCACCTACACACTTGTCAACCACTGAAGCATACCTTGTTACTCGACTTGAAAAGGGTATAAATGCTAAAACAACAAAAGAAATTTAAACAGGAACTTTAAAATCTTCTGATCATTCTTTATTGACCCAGATTTTGAAATTCTCTTGCCTTTACACTTCTCATAAATTGTCCGATGCCAAAATTGACTTTTTTCGTTGCTTCAAAATTAAATTAAATTGTCAAATAAAATAGTAAATGAAATGAACAAGATAACTAAATATATATATGGATTTGAGGTACTATAAAATTGAACATCTAGTTTTTTTCAAGTGTGGCTATAGAATGCATCCCTCGTTGGCGCCATTAACGCAAGCTTCACGGTTCATTGACCAGGGCAGAGAGGCGTGTCATTGCTCCAGAGCCTTACAGTATCAACTGGCTTCGTGGATATTGGAGTGCAACGTTTTCTTGTCCACTTCTTGCCTTTCTGGACTTTACTTAACTTAACTTTTGTTATTGTTTTGCTGATTTATTTTCACAGCTTTTTTTCTGCTTTGGTCGTTGTTTAACACTTGTCTGTGTGTCCTTGACAATGGAGCAGCTTCCCAACTGCGGCAATTGGTGATAAATGCCAGTGCGACTGAAGAGGTTTCAATCAATGTCATTGTCATTGCCATTGTTATTATCGATGTGCACTCAATTTAATCGATGACAGAACAAAAAAGACGTCTGCCATCAGACCAAATATTTCCTTTATTTCAAATGATTTGTGAATTGGGGCATGAACAACAACAACAACAACAACAATAATAATGATAACAAAAATAGTCAATAATAATTTACGAGCCTCCATTTAATTGTTTGTTTTATCAATGGTTTATGAAATCAATTAAATTCAATTTGCGTGCTAATATATTTTATTCATTTCTAATTAATTACCTAACTACCTGTACTTCATTTATTATTCATAATGTCTTAATAAATTATGTTCATCATTTCAGAATAAAGTTTTTAATTGTGCTAACTTGAATGGAATAATAAAGGGATATATATTATTGCTCGAATAAACACATAATTTATTCTTCAAATGTAGCATTTCAAAATGGAAATTTTCATCTTTAGATAAAAGTGTATGCTAATTACATTTTTTAACTTGTGTAGTTTCATGTTAATTAAAAAATGTAATAAAATAATATTAAAAAAATAATTAATACTATTTTTACTTAGTTAAATTCAGTCTTAAGTTTCTTTTAAAATTAATTCGATAACAAGAAAAAAAATTTTATTAATTCGGTGAAAAGCTTTAATTTGACAGCTAAACAATTTGTTGGAATTTTAAATTGCTTAATAATTAATTTAATGTCTACTAAGTCAACAAATATAAAGATTTGTCATTTAATATAATACATAAAAGATTATTATTATTTCCTCGTTAAGCAACAAAATTATCAATTTTATTTTCCAATGAAAAAATTCATTAAGCTGAAATGAATAAATAATTTGGATTTTTTTGGAAGTTATTTTTATTATCCGATATATGTATATTATATATGAACAAAATCTTATGATAATTGAAATTTAATTGATTGATTGATAGACTTTGTAGCTAATTGTAAACTGATTAACATTTGATGATCCTGAAAATTGTTTAGAAATTGTTTATTACCAATTTATTTGCTGCAGCTCAATGACCAAACAAGATTTTATGATTGATGCCAAATACTGATGAATGAAATTCAATAAGAATATTCAGTTACGCTTAAAAGGCTTTTCGCATATACAACTGATGGAAGATAAGTCATTCAGTATTTCAGAATTGACTTTATTTATGTCTTCTGTCTCTTTCACTGTGTTGTGCTGTCTTCCTTTGTTGCTTGCACTGGCATTTTTTTGATGTGATTGCAATCTGTTTTTGGCACTGGCATGTTATTTGCGTAGGTGCAAAGTGTTTTCAACAGATCAGAGGGATACCGGTTAATGTCAAAACTGTTAACGACTGCAATTACCGACAGACTGACAGGTAGACAGACCGACACTCGGTCAGATTAAATTCCAAGCGTCAAACTTAAAGAGTAATTAATAAATTTAAACGTTTATTCGTCGTCATTTTGACAGTTGAAGTTAAGACACCGTTAGGTTGGTAAGGCATTCCATTGGCCTTTTTTTTTATGATAGTGGTACTCCCATTTACTTTGTGGCATCCGCGAGTGTGGCTAAAACAATTCAGATCTCGCGAATTGCAATGCCATAAAAATGAATACAAATCGGACGCTAAATTGCAGCTGCGATTTCGATGTCAACAGAGACAGCGAATAAGACAGAGTGGGAGCGAGAACAACAAACTAATAAATATTTTTAACCATATAAGCATAAAATATTGTTGCAACTTTCGTGCTCTTCTGCGGCCTCAACTGTCCTGTGGCCTCGAGGGACCCATAATTCCCTAGTTCCTCTATTCAGTGTTGATGCAAATATTTGGCTACTAAAAAGTATGTCTACAAAAACACAAACTTAATTTGTAAAACTTTGATTAAATATTATTTGATTTATGTCATATTTGGTTTTATTTTCATAGCACAATTAAGCTAATTTTTTTAAGTAACAATAAAATAAATGTCAGATACTTTATTCTTGAAACAAGGTTGTTTTGCTTAGAGTTTAGCATTATTTTCTATAAAAATTAGTATATAAAGTAATAGTAATTCTTATATTTACATTTTTTAAGTAACTATTTGTAAGCTTTAAAATTAAAAACACATTTTATTAAACATATTAAAATTTCTTAAAACATTCTTTATCTTATAAGCTTCAATTATAATATTAAAGCTTTGATATTAATATTTTATCAAAGAATTTAAATATTTCATCAAGCATTTTATCGCAACAATTATTTATTGCGAAAAAAAGCTTTTACTTATGGAATAAAATGTCAAATTTGTAAAATTATAACTGTCTAGATCTGTAGAGCAATTTAATTAAGCTTTTAACAAGCTAAATTGACAGCACTGCTTTCCACTTCCTAGTTATTTAGTAAGGGACAATGGGCAAAACCAAAATGGCAACTCAGCTTGTTTGTGCGCTGGCATTTTGACCAATATTTCATTTGCCAGCATTTCCGTGCTGAGACCCAACTGCCAAACCCAGCACCGAGGACCCAATCTCTGACCCCAAACCCAAACCCAAACCCAAACCCCAACAATACTGACAAAGATCCAAAGCCAAAACTATAACTATAGCCAAAGCTAAAGCCAATACTACAGTGTCTACAGTCTACAGTGTCAGCTAGCAGCGATGGCATGTACAAGTGTCTAAGCCATGAATTTATATTGGTCGATTTCGATTTGAAAGTATTTCGGTTACAAAATCTCAACATTTTTATCGCATACCAGAAATGTCGACGCACTCAGAGCAAAACTCAAGTCAAAAGTTCATGAGTCATGTGCCGCCTTGGGTCAGTTCCTCTTTCAGTTCTAATTCCATTTTCAGTTTCTATTTGTTTTCCCTTCTGTTGGTTCGATTTTCTAGTATCTGTTGGTGTAAATTGCTCAATTATAGGCCAAAAACGAAGGCAACTACTACCACTAGCACGTGGTCTACACACAGTGTAGTAGAGTGTTTGTCATATGGGAGGTTTCATTTTAACTCGATTACTCACACAAGTTCTGCTTGAACAGTTTGCAGTTAGTTGAGTTATTTACTTGTTTGTGTATTACTCAAACACTCTTTAAGACTTGGCCAATACAGACCTTGCCACATTTTCAATCTTTGCAACACATTTCTCTGCACAAAACTACACACAACATTTAATAATTTCATTGGAACTTGAATTTATATCATCAGTCTTTACACTGTTAACAATTGTTGTCACACTTCGCCAAAAACTGCTACAACCTTTAAAAAAACCGGATTTCAGTGTCTTAAAATAAAATAATCATGTCGTTTGCATTTATTTCCTCATCCTCTGTTCCAATTCATTAATAAACATTTGTGGATAATAATAAACATTATTTATTACTTAAATAATTAATTAAATTAAAATTAATTAAATTTATTTTATTGTTATTATCATTATTATTATTATTATTATTATTATTATTATTATTATTATTATTATTATTATTATTATTATTATTATTATTATTATTATTATTATTATTCTTATTATTCTTATTATTATTATTATTATTATTATTATTATTATTATTATTATTATTATTATTATTATTATTATTATTATTTTTATTATTAATATTATCATTATTATTATTATTATTATTATTATTTTTATAACTATTACTATTACTATTATTATTATTATTATTATTATTATTATTATTATTATTATTATTATTATTATTATTATTATTATTATTATTATTATTATCAATATTATTATTATTATTATTATTATTATCAATATTATTATTATTATTATTATTATTATTATTATTATTATTATTATTATATTATTATTATTATTATTATTATTATTATTATTATTATTATTATTATTATTATTATTATTATTATTACTATTACTATTACGATTTTTAATATAACAATCCATCCAGCCATGACATAGACATGACCATGTTTTGTCTGTTGACAATCGCATCATTTTGATGTAGTTTCTGTACTCAGGTCTTCCCATCATTGGGAAGAGGATGAAATGGCAGAGCTGTCAATGCTTAGGCCAAAGTCATCCGGCAAATTTGTGACAGTCACAAACTTTCGGGCTCAGCTTATGCAAATTGCATTTCGGGTCTTTGCCTTGGACTTGTCCAACAAGTGAGAACCAAAATCGTTTATGCACTTCTAATGCCTTCTGGGATTTACTGATTGTTGTAGTGTATAAAGTGAGACAAATCAAGAGAGAGTGAAAGAGATAGAGTTAGAATCGACAAAAGAGCAGGCGTAAGAGCAAAGCACGGTTTTTTTCGTTTTACCTGAGTGAGATTCCCCAAAGTATTTGACAAATGTTTGGCGACAGCTTAGGAATGCCAAAAAGTCATTGAATCTAGAATCACATTTAAAGTGACTTTAAGTCTCATTCTCAGTTTTGCTGAATATTTAAATAGCTCTTTTGTGAAACATTCTTCTAATTTTCGTGAATTCTGTACAAGCAAATTTTATTTGTATTTTTATATAACACACAAGAACCTGCCTTTGACTAAGCGTATTATGTTAATTTAAATAATTAAATTTTTTGCATTTATTGTTGTTGTAGTGTTTGTCCAGCAAACAATTTTAGAGTTCTGTTCAAACTGAACTCCGCAAACTAAAAGTGTTTTATTAGGCAAAGATTTATTTTGAATTTTTTAATATATGATATATTTATTTATGCATGCATTTAAATACATATCATATAATATAATTTCATATATTTTTAAGAGTTTTTATTTTTTGCGAACACCTGTTTGGTTTCACCCCACTTCCTTGTTTTGCAGCCCTGGCAGTACCGTTGCGCTGTTTCAAGTTTAATTTAAATGACATTTCAAAATACTTTTCATTTGCTTTTATTGTCTTTACTGATTGTGGCGTGAATGTTTTTTTTTCTCTTTTTTTTTTGTTGTTTTTTTACTCTAAATTTGGTGTTTTTTGTTTTGGGACACCGAGATTTCTATCTAAGCGAGGGTGTGCCGTATGTCTTGCCGTTGAAGTAGCGAGGGGAAAGGGTTGTGGAGAAGGTTGTGCCGTGGTGCTATGCTCTCCGTGTTTTCTGTGGCTTTGTGGTTGGCGTCTAGCGTCTGTTGTCTGCGCTCTACTGTCTCTTGCCTCTTGGTCCGTATAGTATTCCCACAGTTTTCAATTTTTGGCGATTTGTTGCGGCACTTAACGGTTTGTTAGCTGTCATTGTTGCTGGCTGCGTTGATGAGACGCCTTTTGTACTATCCGCAGTCGCGTCCACATCCGCAGCCGCATCCGCCCTACAATTTGCTCGGCAAAATTTTAAGCAATTGTTTCACTGATTCTTATTTAACTTGTTTTTTTGTTGTTGTTGTTGTTGTTGTGTTTTTGGTGTTTTCCAGGGTAGTCACATCCGCTATTCCATTGTCAATATTTTTGTTGTGCTTCCCTTTTGCCCATTTTCTTGTCCCTCTTTACTTTTCATCTTGTGCTAGTTGTTGTTCCCATTGTTTAAATACAAATTTGCCTAAATCAACAGAGGGAAACCAAGTTTTGTGGCAAAGTATCGCCAAAAGTTTTGTTTATTTCATTCTGTGTTCCTGTTTTGTTCCATTCCATACCGTTTCATTCGCAGCTATTTGCATATTCCGCGCGTGGAATTGCCGAGTTGTCAAACAGATAAACATCAAAAAATCAGATATACAGTGAGACAGGGAAAGGGAAACTGGTTCATTTCGCTCACGTCGCTCATCTCTGTTTCTGGCTGTAGGGTAACTTTAAGTCGAGCAATAATACTTTACTCTTAAAGGGTTACATGCAGTTGGGGCAAAAAAGTTAGCCAAGTTAGTGATTTTTTAAAAGCAAGTTTTATTAAAAAAATGAAAACAAAATGATTTGATTGTGTTTCGAAAAATATTGAAAACTGTCGGAGTTACTGTGAATGGGCCCCGATGCCAAATCATTTCGGTGATTATTCTCCCAGGTGAAGCACTCAATCGAAATCAAAATAGTTTTTTGTTTTTCAAGACAAATATACTAGGGTATCCCAAAAATTCAAATGTTCTTACAAGATATTTTTCCAAGATATTCGCGGTTAAAGTTTTGTGTCAGGTTGACTAGGACCGCAGCAAACGTCTATAATTGGAAAAACAATCTGGATTAAATATTTTTGAAGACTCTTTCAGATATTTCAAGCCCCAACTTTTCATGTACTCTGTTAATTTTTACTACAGAGTAGTGTTTAGGCTAACAAACTTGTTATTATTTATCTTTGAATAACTTTCAATCTGTTTAAATTATGAAGAAAGGTAAGCCAGAACATTCAGATAAAACTCCTCTATCAAAAATCTGAAAGAAAGTGTGATCGGCTAGCAGATACCCTATAAAACGTACCGCTCTCTAATTCGCAGAGCTTTCGCTTCTTTCCAATAGCTCAACATATTAAATTTAAAACTTTAAAACTTAGAATTCCCTATAGCCTGACTAAAGGGTATATGACACTATCCAAAATGTGAAAGAAAGTGTAATCGACTAGCAGATACCCCATAAAGCGTATGCCTCTCTAGTTTGCAGAGTTTCCGCTTCATTCCAATAGCTCAAAATATCAAATTTAAAGGGTATATGACACTTTATTTTAAGTTATTATCATTTTATTACGTGCACAAAAAAAAAATGTTCTCCGGCAGAGTCTCATAATTTACATATCGATATCGAACGTTATCGTTAATCGTTAATCGCTTAACGCAATCGACGCAATCGATTGGCATTAAAGCAACTCACTGTGGGTACTTCAAAGCGACGCACACGAGGAGGCTGCGACAAATACTCAACTACAAGATACAGATATAAGTATATGTAAATATATATTTTAATTAGTGTAACTATACCCATTAAAGGCTGATAGCCACGGTAATCAGCTCGATAGCAGCGCAGTTCATATCGAACACTAGCTCCATAATGACGAGGCTCCACAGAAAAGCCTTCGACAACAAGACCGCGTTGTGCCGCTTGAAAGCCGCGTTCCCAGCGACGCACGCCATTGGGCAGGGAGTAACTGTTAGAGGCGTATGCAAAGTGTGGGGTTAACCAGTGTTTATGCACAGCAAAAATAAATAATAAATTGTAAAAGTCTGAGATCAACACATTTACAAAGAAGTTGACAACATTAAATTATGACTAAAACAGTATTTAAATTTAAATATTTCATATTTGGTTTGGGATTAACACAACTTGGAGTGAAGTGAAGTAATTCCGATTTTTTTCAGTGTATTAGCAGAAAGTGCCAGTGCGACTTACCCAAAGACATAGCTGCCGTCCGAGTTTTGGTCATTGAAATTATCTCGATACGGATTATAATCCGACTGTGACTGCGACTGCTGAACGGTCTGAGGTGCAGGCTGAGCTAAAGGTGGAGGTACAAACTGAGCTACGGGTTGAGCTACAACCTGTGGTATAGACGGAGTAACGGCCTGAGGTGTGGACTGCACCACGGACTGAGGTACAGTCACAAATTGAGGAGCTGCTGACACTTGGGGCACTGTCACAGTCACTGTCACTGGCTCCTGTCCGGGCACTGGACCGGTTTCCGTGTCACCATCCCCCTCGTCGCTATCTTCATCACTGGATTCCTCCGGTTCATAGTCGGCAAACCGTAGGGCTGCCGCTGCACCTGATTGGGGCGCCACAATTCCCGGCTGACGACGCGTTAAGCCTAGAAGTGGCACCACTGTAAGCGGTGTCACCGCACTGGTCAATTGTTGACCCAATAGCTCTCTTATCTCCTCTTGTGTTCGCTGCATTTCGTCGTCCTCCTCGTCTTCGATGGAATCGAAGCGCTCGAAGCTCTCCGCAAATGGCAAAGTGGGTGGCATTAGACGGCGTCTTGGCACCGCGAGCCTCTGGCCAAATGTGTTGGCAATGCAGCCAAATCCGATGAACAACAGCAGCAACAGGGAAGGCAGTTTGTGGGCCATGTTGTGAATAGATAGGAGAGGACAGGTGCTATGACTATGGGCTATTGACTGTGGTCTAATCCGGTGCTGTGGCCAGCATTTAATGCGTTTCATTGCGGTAATGGCAAGACTTTTATATCAATTTAGTTCAATTTGGCCAAGTTAACAAATCAGTCGAACAAAAGACATAAATTTAAATGCTTCAGCGACTCATCGGCTATTGACAATTGCACTGTTGATAAATTTGCATTGCCATTCAGCGGTCAAACTATTAAAGAGCTATCTGCCAGTGGGAAATACACCTTGTTCAAAACGTTATAGAACTTAAAATTGAAACAGAGGAAATGGAAACTCGAAACTCTTAAGTGTTGCCTTTTCAGGCAGGAAAAATATAGATAAATGTATTAGTTCTGTTGTTGAAATAATCTATGCTCAAGATTTAATATATTTGTGTCACTTTGCTTACAATTTTCAATATTCCAAAAGGAAAATAACTTAAATTATTTTTTTATTCATTTCTACTATTTTTATTTTATTTTTAGCAAGTGGCAAAGTTTATTTAAATCTCATAGACAATGGCTTATTTCTTAAAACGTTTGACTCATCGATCAAGTCTGTTCTGCAGCTATTGAGATTAAGCATCACATGTTCCACATCTGATGAACCAATAATGACGCTCAACTTGTCTCGTTTCGTCTCAGGCAACAAATCGCGAACATTTACCGCCGACAACCACTGACACCACAAACGCTGAGAAATTATGGGACTGCTTTTTTGGTTCGGTTTCGCCCAAATCGAGAATCAGTATCGATTGTATAAGCCACTTTGATAAACATTCCCAAGCGGTAAACATAGCCGCTTAATTGGGTCAGCAGCCAATCAACCGGTTCTCAGTGCCTTCTTTACTCTCAGTCAATTTCGTGGTATACTTTTAGGCAGTTCCAATATGTCTTGTCGAGTGTTGCATACTTTTATGCAGTAAGCTGCACTTGTTCCAGTTGGGCTCATTTCTTAACTTTTTAAATACGGTTGACACTTAAAAAAAGTTTATGAAAAATTGGGAATTCAGTTTAAAACAAAAAATTTCACAATTTTAATTAAACATCATTGTTCATTAAGTGTTATTTTATATGCTAAAATTAGTCTTTAAGCTGCAGGTTTAACTGTTTGACTGTAAGCAAATTTTTGCAAATATTTTAGATTGGTAAATTTATTTATAAAAATATAATAATTTACTGATTTTTCGAGCTGTTAATGTAGATACTAAATTAATTACAAATTATTTTTTTTTAATTCTTAATGTACTTGAACGAGAACAATTTTGAATAGTACATTCATTCGTTTTTGTTTCAAAAAGTCTACCAAACTAATTAAAGTAGAACTTCCATTAAATCAAAGCAAGAGCCAGCTGATAGACTTAATAATATTAAATGCTTTCAGAAAAAATTTCTGCCGTTTTATTTAAGCGCTATAAACTTTAAGCTTTAAAATTGTAGCTCCAAGTGAACACATTTAATCGTCATAAAATGATGCGAACGAAAAACGGGGGAAAAAAGTTGTTTTATGATTTAAGAACTTGTTGTGGGAAAATGAAATTCTGCTTATCCTTTTACAATTACCATTAGCTGCTTCTGCTTTCTCTTCAGTTGTTGCCTCGACGCCTCTTTTCGACCAATTCGCAGCTCATTTGATGGCGGTGTTAAAAAAAAGGAAGCAGAATGTTGACCCTTTAGGAAAACGCATTAAAAAAAAAACGTTTTTGGTGGAGGGAAGTGGGGGAGCGGGAATTATGGGTAGGGGAAGTGAAAAGAATTGAGAAGGGTTGCCTAACTTAATCTCAATTTACATTTAACCATTTGCAATTATTAGAGCGTTCATGGAGAAGAATGCGAAATTTGCAAGACCAAAGAAGGGGGAAGGTGTGCCAGTGGCAGTGGCAGTGACAGTGGGAGGCTGGTGACAGTCAGAGTTGCCAACATCATCCGCACAAGAGCGATTTGTCATGCATCATTCATACACTTGCCGTGTTAATTATGCTCAAATGCGGTCTATTAAAGTTTTAGCAACCACTGGTGATGCGGCAACACAGCTACCTTTCTCACACCCCTTCCTGCTCCGTTCCTCCCAACCACGCCCACCACATCCACGGCAGTGACAACCTCTGCGGTGAAACGTAATTAATGAAGGCGCACTTAAATCATTTTTGTGCGTGGGCGGTTGCCACTAACACAAAACGCAACAAAAGCATCCGCAACAACATCAACAATCGCAACAGCAACAACAACAACAACCGCAACAGCAGGAGATACCATAAGAGCAGCAGCAGGAGTTGGAAAAAAATTACAATTAGTTAACTAACAAGCGGGAATGCCACCAACTGACATTACAAAAAACATTGCCGCAAAGTAAAATGATCGACGTGCAAATACCACGTAATAAGAAAATGTTGGAAAGCTATGAAGTTATGTAAAAGAAAGACACAGTAAGAGAGGGAGAGAGAGATGAGAAATATTTATGTATAGCAGTTTAAACCATTTTTTAATGCTTTGACAAATTTTGGTTTAAGAAAAAAAAAATTAAAATATATAAATAAATTTTTAGTGTAGTATACCTAAAAGAATTTTATTTTCTTCAAATGTATTTGTTTAAATTAAAATTTTGTTTAGTTAAATATCGTTACTTCAAAATAAATAAATTTTATAAAATACTTATGACGAAAAATATATATTCTTGGGAGATGAAAGTTATGAGATGAAAGTGATAAAAAATATGTTTATCAGAGTACAATTTGTGAAATACTTTTTAAATTGTGATGCTTGTCATACTTTGATATTGCTATCACTTTTAAATAAATTTCATTTGCTAACAAAGTTTGCTCTATTTGAATCTTCAAGGAGTTGTTCACAGCTAAAACTAATAAGTTACAATTAGCTGTAAATAGTTAAGCCAAAAGTTAGTTAAAATAATACAAATAAATCTTCAACATATTTTTTAGTGTTAAAAAATGTTTTTTTTCAGAGCACAAGTTATTTTGATATTAATTATTTAGTTTAATTTTGTTTGAAAAAGTTCAACTTAACGTGAGTGATGTTAAGTTGTGTATAACCAGCTTATGATATGGTGGCATCACAGGGTACAAAGGGAACAAATCCGGCCAGAATTCAGGCCGCGCGCTAAAACGTTTCAATTTTTCATAAATATTCAAAAAGGTAGCACAGCAACAACAACAAGAACACTACAACAACAGCTGCTGTTGTCAGTGCTGCTGTTGTTGTTATCGTTGTTGCTACTGCTGTTGCTCCTGCTGATGTTGTTGTTGTTTTTGTTAGTCCCTATTTTGGCTGACAGTGTTATTCACGGCTTTTGTGAAAATTTTGTTCCGTGTACAAGAAACAGCGCTTTTCATTCAGCTCAGTTCAGTTGAGTTCAGTCTTCGTTATCGCCGTCGTAGGTGTTGTCCACGTTAAAGTATATATTTATGTATAGCACTACATAAGGGTCAGTTGTAGGGGCAAGTGCACGACTAGCAGATACTCTGCTAAATTTTAAAAATTAATTTAACAAGTAATTTGTCAGTGTCCTTTGAAATTAAATTATTTAATAGAAAAAATGCATGTCAATGATATAACTTAAATTATAGTTTTTAAAAAATATAATTTCACTTAAATAAATTCTCTTTTTAAATGGCATTTCTTAATCTTGTGTTTTACAATCACATATTAATTATTATTAATTAATATATTATTATCTAAATCTATTTTCCATATAAAAGTAATTGAATTTTTTTTATTCAGGTTTTAAAAATATAAAATTAAAAATCTGTATGCTGTGCTAAATAAATTACATTTATTTAAAAAAAATTTAAAATTTCTAAACCAAATTTATTTACCGTTTATTTATTTTCAAGTGGCTTGAGAAAACTTTGCAGCGTCCTCTAAATTTAAATTGCTATTCTTAAGTGTTTTTTTCAATAGGTTGTATTTAAAATAAATAGGTTATAATTTAAAATATAATACAAGCTTACATAATTTTTTTGCCAACGGTGGCAGTGTTGTTTAATTGTGTATATTTATATTTATTTTTTCTTAGCTTTTCTTGTTCTTTTTAATTTATTAAATAATAAAATGCAAAACTTCACACTCATAGCATACCCCTTTGGGTTGAATTACGCGGTATTAAAAAGTAGACAAACTTTTTCGATTTAAGCAATTTGTTTATATGTAACTAAAATATGTAAGTAAATTCGGTATGCATATTGTATCTGCTAATGCCAGGACCAAAGCTGAGACGAGAACTGCGGGCCAAAAGCTGAAAGTAGAGAACTACCAGCTAAGAGCTAACGGTTAAAAGCTCCCCTTGTCCAGCTAGCTACGAAGCAGAAAGGCAACAAAAGGGAAAAAATCTAGCAACGAGCGGCCAAAAAAAAAAAAAAAAAAAAAAATTAATGCAAATTTATATCGTGGAAAACTTTTCAATTTGTTTTTTACATTTTCTTTCATTCGTCGCCGGCGAACAACCTGCAGTGAACGTTCCGTGCAGCATTTCTTAGCCGGACGCGCCCCCTTGTACCCCGGCCGCAACAACGCTCTCTCTCTATTTCTCTCTCCCCTGAGTTACTAACATACCGTTGCCGGTAAACATTTTGTATTTTTGCCAGCACAATTTGGGCATTTTTGTGCCATAATTAACGTGCCGGCAGCGCTTGTGGCTGCCAGAGTTGCCGCATAGACCGAGGCCATGACCGAGACCTGCGGAAATCCAAGGACGCCGTGCTCTGCCAGCCCCTTCCATGCCTCCAAAGACCACAGCCTCCCTAGGCAGAGCTTCAGTACCAAGCATTACGAGTGTATGCTCCTAAGTTTACGAGCAAAACAAAAATATTAACGGAAAAACACTGCACAGAAATATTAAAGTAAGACAAAGTAAATCAAAATATAAATTTAAAATTGCGCATAAAATTGTATTTCTATAAATGTTTGGCATATGAAGAACATGACTATCTTATTGAAGTACTAAGTAAAATGGAATTTATATAAGCGAAATAAATGGCAACTTATTTTATTGTATTAAAAATATTATTTTAATATTATTTACAATATTGATAATTAAAATTTACTGTTACTGTTTATTCGTTTATAAAAATATGCTAAATTGAGTATTTATTTTATTTTATAATTTTAGAAATTTATACTTTTAAATAATTTTTTTTTTTTTCTTACATATAAACTGTATTATATCCATAAAACACTAAATCAAAGTCGAAATAGTTCAGTTAAAATATGTAAAACAATAAAATTTGTAAGGCCGATGTTTTTCTCACAGTGTACGCAGTGTTGTCGCCCATTTAAGAAACTTTTGGCCAACTGGTAGAGGCAGAAGCAATGTTAGCCTAAAGACAGCCAAATGCCGCAATCAAGTTATTATTAAGTTTTTCTATTTATCCAACATAATTCATAATTTGTTTACAAAGCGTATAATAATATTAACGTCTTGTCTTGCCACCGTTTTCAGTCTTATCTCCCGTCCTCACTTCACTCCCCGTCGTCTCTTAGTTGTTCCATTTATCTGTGGTCTCTAGTCTTTAGTCTATTCCATATTTCTGCTCTTTTTCGCGCAATCTCTTGGCTCTGGAGTGTACTGTCGATTTGACTGTCAGCGTGGTAAGATAATCAGCTGCAAAGTCGAGACGACGGACGTCAACAACTTTTTCTTCCTCTAGTTCTTATACCCGTTACACGAGGACTAAAAGGGTATGCCGTAAGCATTGTAAAGTATGTTAAAGTTAAACTTTATCAAATAGTTACTGGAGAAAACATCAGTAGAATATTAATTCTGTGTCGTGTTTTTAATCAAATATTAGTTCTAAGTAACAGGTATTTTGAAGTCGCTTATTGACTATTTCTTTCTTGCTTCCTAACGTGCTGTTGTTGTTGGCAGCGTCGTAATCCCATTAGAGCAGGACACGAGGCCCCGCCGGTCTGTAAAGTGGAACTTGAAACTTGGTACTTGCCAGTCCACATAGAAGACCGTTGTCTAAAATCGCATTAGGCAAACGAACGCATTTCCCATAGTAAGAGGCATTTAAAATATATACCTATATAAGTATATATATATAGTAAGGTGTATATACGAGAATATATAAAGTTTTTTATCTTTGTTTTTGTCTTATATTTTTTTTTGGTTTCTTTTTTTTTTTGGGCTTTAACTTCCGGCGCTACTTGTACAATGGTTGCCAGCTAATTTTGCATTTTCCTTTTTCTCCATTTACCGTTTTGCCTTTTTCCGGTTGGTGCCCCAGCTACCCCAGGATTTTGCCCACCGATTTACACCTTCGTCGCCGACCGTCCACTTACATTTGACACTTTGGCCAAAGTGCACACGGTTGAGTAGTTTGCGCGGGCGAGCTGAAAATCGTTTAAATATAAAATAAATAAAAAATACATGAGGAATGCGAGTCAAGCTAAATGAGCAACAGCATCTATCTCTCTCCGTCTCTCTCCGCCTCGCTCATCATAACCCCCTCTCATCAGAGTCTCCGGTTTATGCAAAAGGGAATTAACTTAATTGAGTAGCATGAGAAAGTGGAAGGCACTGTCTCTCCGTCTTCGTGTCGGACTCCCACCCTGGCAACGACTCCGACGACGCAGTCAAGTAAACAGTCAGCGATGAATGCTGAAAGATGAACGACTAAAGACAACGGCCATACCACTCAGAGAGCCGTAGACAGAGCCGTGCTGTAATTACGTATAAAAATGAAGCGATTTATATGCGCGTATTTTTAATGTTTCATAATTGGATAAGCTTACCAGAATGGCGCTGCATATGATTACGGCTCTGACTACGGCTCTGACTACGGCTCTGACTACGGCTCTCACTGCGGCTGTGACTACGGCTCAGCGTATAAGGGCAACCCTATGTAGCTTGATAAACAGATAAGAGTTGCGTTGCCGCAAAAGGGTTACGGTTTACAGTTTGTGACACTTACGGACTAAAGGGTCGTCTCCGCTTGTCTCTCCGGTTGCAATGCTGTCGCAGCCTTCGTCCCACTCCGCTGAAAGTGGAAACTGAAAGAAGCAAAAGTAATAAGTTTGTAATTATCACCTTTTACTTGTACTTCCAATTTCAGCGAATGTCTTGGCAGTAAATTCAAATGATTCTTTAATATGACATAACGATGGTTTAAAGGGTTTTTATTTGCATATACTCAAAAGTATTCGAGACAGATGCAAACATAATACAGACATTTTAGTAAACACAATTTCAAATTTTTACATTTAACAAATTAATCCTTAAGCAAACCGAGCCATTCGGTAAGGGAGTAATATTATTTTTTAAGGAATAGTTTTTAATTACCGCACATTTTATTTAAAGCAAAGTCATCGTTTGATTTAAGAAGAAGAGAGTTGAAATTTCATCTTAAAATTGGTAATTAAATTATACAATTTATTATCGATTAACGATACCAATATTATTTCTTGAAACTTATTAATTTTTAAAATATTAGACATTGCATAATTTAATTAAATTAAATATTTATTTATTTTATAATTTAATTAAAAAGAATTTGTAAGGCCTCTATAATTGAATAACATGCAAATGTTTAAATTATTAATTAATTTAATTACAGGTAATTTACAAACATAACCTACCCTACCTACAAGTTAAACTTACCTTCCAGAGTACAACACAAATGTTCTGCATGATTAATGGGTATAGTTTAATTCACAAATGCACAAGTTTTAATGCAGGCTCATTAAACATTTCAAACATCAAAAATGATTAAATCTCAACTGACTATACCGAAATTCACAGTTGACGAACTGATAAGAATATTTATGACCACTGTGCACAAAGTTGGTCGAATTGCAGTTGGTTGGAGTTTGAGGTGAAAGTAGTAATGAGAGTAACAGTAACAAGTAATAAGCAATAAATAAACTGCATTTCATTTATTAATGCGCTGTGTTTAAGTAGCTTTCAAAAGCTTGACTGTGGTGCATTGCATTCAAATTGAGAATGGAGCATTCATTATTGTGGTATGGGTTTTGATTATTGAAGGGCGATGGCTCAATAATCATTTAATTTTATATTTTTATACACTGACAAAAACAAACTTAATAGCCAATAAAAAACAGCCACAATACGCTCAGTGTGAACAAGTAAAAAACTGTTTTCTTCAGCTCGCCAAATATTAAATGCCCTTTTAATCTTGCATATTGTGTTGATTTGGTTTTAATTGCCAATTGGTTCTGTGGTAGCTATATGAAATAGTAGTCCGACATGCAAGATTTTAACATAAGAACTGATTGCAGAGAGAATATACATCTGTATGAAGTTTTTTCAAGTTTAGGTTAGGTGCAAAAAGGCCACCAACAATTATGGGCCATTGGGTCTATGGATAGATTGAACTAAGAAAAGATTACATGATTTGATCGGCAGAGTCGTCGGCCACGATATTATTCCATTATGTGGCCCAGATGCTGTTGAGGTTGTAGCTTTAGTAACTGTGCGAAATTATTTAAAAAGTATGTACTTAAAAACGCTGTCCGTGTTGACTAATTGCTGGGCAGTGACAGAAGAAATGAGCCACTGTTTGCTCTTCTTTCTCATTTCCACAACTTTTACAGAATAGATGTCCCACAAGTCTTATCAAGGAAATAAAAAAATAAAAGAATAAATTAATTGAACCTATTTTTTTTTATATTAACAAAAAATTTGTGAGTAAATAAAATTGATTTAGAATTTTTTAAACATTTAAAGAATTTGTTGGGTTACCTGATTTACCTGATGTCTACTTATTTTATTCGCAACTCTAAATAATTTTATTTTGTTGATTACTAGATAGTGTGAATTTTAAGACCCTGTCACAAATTCAGGTACAAATACAATTTTTTCCTGACATAAGACTACTAGATTAAAAATTAGTGTTTGTGATTAAATGCCCATTTGAAACATTAGATGATAGATTGAATAATTTTAATAAGTTGGCAATTAGATAAGAGTTGAAACTCCATAATAATAATAGTTTAAGTTTGTTGTCATTGACCTGTTGTTATTAGGATTATTTTTGAAAAAGGTTTTCGTTTTAAATACTTGGATCTGCAAGTGTCGCAAGTTAAGAATGTTACTTGTAAAATGTTTGTAATTGCTCAAAACAGTTGGTCTTTTTGTTCAGTGTATAGTATAAACACCGTCAAAAATTTCAGCGAGGGCAAGGAGCAGACATTGCGAAAGAAAGAAAGTGGTGGAAGAGGAACAAAGCTGCCTCGCCATCATTAAAATTGAAAAATGCCACTTTAATGAATTTATTTGCGACACTTAACGCAAGTGAAAGCAAACAGAGAAAAATGATGTTCATTAACATAAAAATTGCGCTTTTCTTCCTCCATTTTCCATCTGCCATTTTCCATTTACCATCTTCCATTTTCCATCTCCATTGTGTGTTTGTTGCGTTGCCTTTGCTTATTGACATTGGCAACTGGCAACCGGCAACTGGCAACTGGTCAGTGGTTTGAGTTTGGGTTTTTGGCCTCTCGGCGATTGTCATTACCATTACCAATTTGACTTCTTGCTATTTTTAGTCTGAAGTTGATGACTCAATATGTCAGCAACTCGACAAGTCACGTAGGCGCCCCGTTAGACATTCAGCTACCCAGACATTGGCCTTTAAATGCAAGCACGAGTTGACTCAACAAGATAAAATATTGCTGTCTTTCAAATAAAACTATGCATATTAAGATTAAACTAATTGTGTGAAACTGAAATTTGATTTTGAATTATGATTATGAAATTGAAACTTAATGATTCGTTTACTCTCCCGCTTTTACATTCATAATTCATAATCATTTTGCTCAAGTCCATCCATAATCATTTACGTTAACGTCGTGTAAGCCATTTTTAGCTGGCCCAAAAACAAGCTACCATTAACGGGGATTGCCAGGAAATCTGCCGAAAGGCACATAACCAATTGATATAAATAATATTCCACTTTGGTATAACATGTTGAGTTACAAACTTAAAATTAACTGATGCATTTAGTTGCCAAAAAACATTGCTTAAACTTGAATTGAAATTATGTAAATATTAAAGACTATTTTGGATGCATATTTATAACATTATGAAGATATCAGATTTAATTTTAGTCAAATCATATTCGGTTATTCAAATATAAGTTCACATTAGTGTCAATATTGGTTGAATTTTAATTGAAAATTTATTTATTCTAAGCATTTTTGTTTTTCTTGGAAATTTTGAAAGTTTAGTCGTTGAAATTAACTTAAACTTTAAATCTGTCGTAAAAATTGTCACAAACTAAGACTTTATGAGCTCTAAAAAAGAATAGAGAAAGACAAAAATAATGTTATGTGGGAGTTGCCTTAAAGTACTTTTCGCTGGAAGACACTATAGAGGTACAAGAAATATAAAATTGTTTTGGCTCTCAAAGGTCTAATGGAGCATTTTATTGTTTTTCCTATGTACTTGACTCTCCATGTGGTAAATAGACAAATGAAGAACTGACAAATTGAACAATTGAATGCTTGAATGCTTGAGGGCGTCGATTGAGTAAGTCTAACCACAGATGTTTGCTGCCTTAAGTAATGAACAGAGGCTTAAGGAACTTCAAGAGTTACTCTAATCAAGTAGATACACAATGCAAATTTCAATGACCACGAGAACAAGGGTGGCATCTAAAAGATGGAAGGAAACCAAGGACTTCAAATCAGTTTGTCAACTGCACGGTGGGGCAAAGAGACCAATACGCTGGAAAATATTTAATTATCTGTCAAAATGTTTAATCAATTTCAAGAAACGATATGCAAATCACATATGTTTCCACTACAGCAAAGGGTTTATATAAAAGTAAAAAATAAATTAAAAAGTAACTAAATATTTTTAAAAAATTAAAAAAAAATAAGAAACTAATATTTACCATTTTAAATAAATTATATCCAAAAATTCATTGCATTTTTTTTTAATTTGCTGAATATTAAGTTTGTTTTTTTTACAATTAATATTTCTCTATTAATTGGCTCGTTTTACATGCAATACATTTTTAAATTCCTCAAATCAAATTTTTTACACCACGGTAAGCTGTTGACTGTTGAATGCTTGCGTAGAGAGTGAACATTGCGTGATGGGATCAGGTCAAGAATTACAATTACATTTGGCCTTTCCGGCTATGGCTTAAAGCTCCACTGCCAGTTCTAGCTTCGATGTTCTACTTTGGCTAAGAAGCAGTTTTGTTGCTTTGATGCTGACGCCTCTTGCTGAATGTTTGTTTTTGGGGGCTAATTCGATTGTTTAAGCACAAGTAATGAAGTACAATGAAACAGCAGCATTTGTGGCAAGACACACATACACACACACAATACACATATACTTAGTGCTCCAAGTCACGTGTGTTGGCGGTCAGTGTTAAAGGCCTGTCTATATACTGTGATTCTGTTTTTGACCCAGATCCCTCCACGGACCTTTTGCGGTTAATTTGCGCCCGTCGAGTCCAAAGTCAACACTGGAACTTGCAGCTGCCGTTGCCACTGGCACTGCCACTGGCACAGAGCGCAAAGCTGCTGCAACACCATCAGCAGCATCAACAGGCACTCGGTACTTTGTTTGTCACTGCCACTGAACAATGGAGCGACAAAATGAATTCTCAGCATTCCCTTATAGCGGCCTATGCACGGTGGTAAAAAACTTTTTTTTTGTTTCATATTGAATAATATATATTGAATCATATTGAATATATTAATTATATTTTTTACAATATTTAACTCTCATTTTCTTTCATTTTATTAATTAAATGGAACAATTTTCACGAGTATTCAATCAAAGTTTTGTATAGTTAAGGTTTAAGTTTATTTTCATGCATTTTTTTGCAGAAATTATTTTTAAAAAGCATGTAAGATAAATATTTTTTAAAACCTTTGTATTAAAATCGTTAAAAACTAAATTTGATTGGTACTTTATTGTATCACTTGGTAATAAATCGATGTGCTTTGTATTTGTACCAATTTTTCTACTAACTTTGTGTTTTATTTTATTTTATTTTTTGTTCATATTACCATTTATTATTTATGACTCTACAATTATAACTTCTTTTCAGTTTTGTGCTTCTATTTTATTATTTTAAAAATGGTTTGAGTTGTTTTTTACTTGACAAATTTTGATATTGTTGTCAAAAAATGCAAGTTAGCCATAGTATTCGACTCACACAAGACTTTTGTCGGCCGTGTAACTTTTCGCATATATATTTTTTTTTGTTTTTTTTTTTTTTTTGTAAGTAATGCACTTTGGATAAGCCAGTGTGCCACCACTGTGCCAATTTGCTGCCACTACCATTTTAGCTGCCTGCCTCTTGCCAATTTGCATGTCACTTAATTTTGCTACATATTAATTGCATGCCCAATATGTTGTTAATGCTCTGACAATCTCCAAACTCACAAACAATGCCAATTTATTGGACTACAAATTGGACTTTTCATACTAAACAATTTTCTTAGTTAATTTTAAACATATTACGTTATGCGACCAACTCATTTATCTATGCTAATTTAAAATAAAAGATTTTATGTGTTTGACATTCAAGTTGAATTAAAAAAAAAAATTAACAATTAGTTAAAAATTTGTTTTTAAAACACAAAATTAGAATAAATTGTTTTTTATTAATATTGTGAAGTTTTCACAAATAAATATATTTATATACAGTGAATTTAAATTTATTAAATTAATCAGAGAAAATTGAAAACAAAAACCTAAATTAATTTAAAAAGCAAAAATTCTTTTTACCCAAATTTATTATACTCTTTTCAAGAATTTATTGGGTTTGTGAAAAGGATTTAGAAGGCAGAAGAAGGCGTGGCAGACCACATAAAGTATATATATATATGTATATTTCTGATCAGCATCACAAGCCTAGTCGAATTAGCAATGTTCGTCAGCAGTCCGTAAAAACAAACAGATCTCTGAGATGGTAAGAGATCAGTAACTATGACACTTAGGAATACCAATTTGGTACGCAGGCTCCTAGAAACAGCATAAATGCAAAATCATTGAAAATTTTGAGCTGCCACAACCCTTTCCCATAAGCAAAGCAATTTTTTTCAAATTTCTATGCGCTGTGGAGGTATTTGTTTTTATCGTACATAATTTTTTTCGTTTGGAGACAAAATATATCTAACTATCCTGAAAGTTGCAAAAAAATCCGACTACAGGCAAGAAAGTTATTCACACGTAACAAAGTTTATATTTGAGCGGAATCGAATTGCATGTGCGCAAGCGAGACAGAATCATAAAAACATTTAAACGAATGTTTTCGATGCCTGTGTGGCGGCAGCGCTGCCCGCACACGCTGACCAAGTCGGCCAACGGTAACACTCGAATACCGGCTTTAATAATATAATCATATAATCTGGGACTAAAACGCAGTGAGTATTATTCTGGAAATACTTTATTAGTTTAAATGCTAACAAAAAAACTTTAATTTCAATAAAATTTTTGTGTTCTTAATAATTCCTCGAAAATCAATTTGAATTTGAATCTTTTAGTTCAAATTCAGCTATTAATTTCAGACAGTTGGTACATAGAAAATTATTTCCACAAGTCAAATCAAATAATCCGATTTCTCAATAAATTTACTTTTGAAGTACTTTTGATGTATATAAAACAAATATTTAACTTTGTCTGCAACTATTACTAAAAAAAACAAATTTATTGGCTTCGACAAAATTAGCAGAATGGAAGAAATGTTAATGCGAATTATAATTTTATTCTTTTCAGATAGCTTGTGACTAGTACACACACAGAAACAAACGTGGATTAAAGAAAATTCCTAAAAGTGTAAAATTACTTAAGCCTAGTATAAAATATTTGTTTAAGTATGCAAGAAAATTATTAAATGTATACTTATACAATGAACTTATACATTTTTTAATAAATGAAATCATAAAACGTAATCTCTTATTTTCTAACAAATAAATAAAATATATTTTAGTGATTATAAGTAAAAAGTATTGTAAATATTATTCATTCGATAGCTAATAAAGCGAACAACCACGATTAGTTCAAGCATTTATTTTGGCTGAAATTTTGTTCTGTGTAAATACTTGTCAGGGGCTCAGAAATCGCTGATGATGTGTTTGATTCCCTTCAACTTCAACTTCCGTCATTTATCCCACTGGGTGTAATTGGATTTTGTCTAGGGGTATAACGGAGTATTAGGCTAGGCGTGGAGTGGGCGTATATTGTGGACAAACTCATCTCAAGCCATCAACTGTGGTAGTGTGTCAATGCCAATGAGTGCTAGGGTTATACTATATACATATTCGACATGTACATATGCATATATATTTAACCTAAGCCCACACACACATTTTATATACATAATGTGTCATCGTCTGTTTTGCTCCGTGTCGCAATGGCGAACTAGCAAAAAGTTCATCGACAAGTGTCACCTGAAGTCTTGTATTGGTGCGTCGAGAGGTAAAACTCAAGGTATGAATGAAGAAGAGAAAGTGGAAGTAAACTTGGTGCTCGTGCTTGTGCCTTTGCACACTAATTGATCTCAACGGTCGGATTAGGAGCGCTAGTAAATTGATAGTCTTAACGCAAAAGTTTAATGTCAAAGTGAGCAAACTCTTTTAGCAACTGCAACAGTAACAGCAACACGCACAGTGCTTCCATTATGTTATACAACAGAGCATTACATTTACCAGCAACAGTCATATATTGTCTTAACTTCAGAAAGGTTGCATACTTCAAGGTGCAGGCTTAAGTATAAGTTGATAAAATAGAAAAATGTATTTTAATAAAATGAATAAAAGCACATAAACTTATTTTATATACGAATTTGGAGTTTGGCACCACTGTGCAGTACCAAAAAGTTGTTGGCAACAACAGATAGAAGAGTGTCAGCTTCATTGTGGCAATTGTAATAGTCTTGGCGCTGAGAGATGAACTAAAAGCCAGAAGTTTGGCGCGTGGAGACATGGATTTCCACTTTTGATTATCTACGGCTTCAGGTCAACAATTACCAAAAGAGGCGGGGCGTGGCTTGACGAGGCGTAGCAATGGAACGCGAAGTGATAACAACAACAAAAACAACCGCAGACGACATACAAAACAACAAGTCAAAAACTTTTGCTGCAGATGAGACAGAGTTAAAGATAGAAAAGCGAGAAAGGCGAAGGACAAAAGTCTTACTTTGGCATGCGAAATACTTAATGCTCTGTAAAAATCAGTAGTCTGCTTGGGGTTAAATTCGCTGGGTATATATGTTACAAAAATTTAATTAACACAGTTCAAACAATACTGTAGCGACTCCATCCATATTATTGATTGACGTAATCTGCTTATAAAAATCGTGAATATATATACATTATATTTTACGGATTCTAACACGCCTTTAGACTCAACGCCTTGCAGACGCATTAACAAAATTATAATACCCTCTGTCATGGTATTTAAAAAGATTTTTGCTTAGACATAGACATAGCCAGTGACTGGGTCGCAAGCAAATCCGTCTGGGGATCAGACAAATGACTTAATTACTTTTCAAGTCTGTTAATTAGTGCGCAGCAACAACAACTACAACAATAAAAACAACAACAGCTACACCATTCTATTGCCAACAACAATGCTCATGCTGACTGTGTTGCAATCTTGGTTAACAGATAAAACTAGACAAAACCAACTGACAACATGACCTCCAACCGGTAACAACAAGAACACCACAACCCGATTGTCAGACAGTCGCAGAAGCTGTCGGACAAAGTGTCAGGCGAAGCGCCAGACAAACTGTTCTAGAAAACTGTAGACTTCTAGGGCCATTTACTTGCTCTTATTGCCTTCCCCTTTGGTGCTGCCGGGCAACCGCAAAGTTTAACATAAATTACAAGCAATAGAACAGGCAATAGAACAAGCTCATTTTAGCTACAAAATGACCAGTCCCCATCTCAGCCACAGTCCCAGTGCAAATGTCGTCCCAGAATCGACCCTTCAGCTAATTATTTTCTATCTTCATTCCACACAGTTTTAAAGCCCTTTTTAAAGCAGTTACTTTTCTTTTTGGTGGAGTTGTACTTCAATGCTGATCGCTGTACAGCGGATATAACTTTAATAAAATTCCTTAAAAAATAAATTAAGATTAAAATTAATACTAATAGTAATACTAATAATAATAATAATAATAATAATAATAATAATAATAATAATAATAATAATAATAATAATAATAATAAAAATAATAATAATAATAATAATAATAATAATAATAATAATAATAATAATAATAATAATAATAATAATAATAATAATAATAATAATAATAATAATAATAATAATAATAATAATATTAATACTAATCATAATCATAATGGAAACAAAAAGTTTAAATTTGAATAAGTTCAAGAAAAATTCATTATACGACCAAACCATAATTCTTTAAATTTAATTTTTTTCTTTTTTTATTTGAATTACAGTTTGATTAGAATAGCAATTGAGAATTGCCAGCTGCTTTCTGCATTACTTAATTGGATTTTTTTTTAGTTTTACTTTCGCCATCATGACTATAAGTTTGGGCCAAAAAGTTTGTATTTATTTATCGCGATTCGCCCCGGAATTTATCCTTGCGTCGATTGGGGATTTGACGACGCTTGATGCTGGATGCAACAAACTTGGCCAATTCACGCTCGCGTCGCAGCAGCGATTCGGATTTTTTGAGCTGCCAAGGCTGTGACCTTGGGCAGCAACTGCGTTGTGACGGATGCTGCTGGGCTGGGGCGGGATGGGCTGCGTTAATTTCTTTGTACACAACGCACAATAATTTCTATCATTCAAACCAGTCATTTTTGGCTTTCTTTGACTTTTGGCCGGCATCGAAGTATTTGTGAATTGATTCGAGCTACAATTTGGCTGATTAACTGATGGAACAGACTTTTTGTTGATCCTGTTACGTCCTTCTGGCACATTTGACTTAATCATTGTCGTCGGTCGTCGTATTTTCATTGTTTCATTAATTTTTGTTTCGCGTTTTTGCCTGATTGACGAATTTATGAAACTACGCTGAGGATGTTGTGAGGACGTTATGTTATTATGTCGATTTCGTTGTTTTGTTTTGGTTACGGAGTCACCCTGTTGTCTCGCCGACACCCTGTCACTACCAGCCGCAGCCCTCTTGCCCTGCATTAGCCTGGCTGAGACCGCCATTTGTGAGGGAATTATTTCTCTATGGTATCGCTTGGGATCACTACTCCAATACTGAAGCGCCATCTTGCTGCCCTTGTACCAGATTTCTGTCGGATTTATTGATCTTTTGCGCAGAACATCAAACAATTGACTCTTTATCGAGGTGGGCATAAATGCATCTTCAAGTTCAATATAACTAGAGCAGAATATAACCGAATATTTATCAGGATTTTCGGCATCTTTAATTAATTTGCATTCGCGGCCAATCAAACTGGTTACCCCAAGATGCCATTGTGTATCCACTGCATAGCAATGTACTATATATTTATCGACTCTTCGTGATGCCATCGCCGTGGGGGTTATGAGTAGCAAAATATTTCCCAGTTTTTCAACGCCAAACAATTTTTGTACAATAAATTCGGCACTTGGCTGCATCTGACCCTCGTTGGTTAAATGGGGTCGTATGAAACGTTTTGATACCTCGAGTGGAAACACACATACCACCTTGGTCACATAGCGACCTGGAAAGATCAATGGATTCTCCTCAGCCTTAGCATATATGCTTGAATCTTCGGAGATTGATTCTGGACATTTTCTCACACTGCAGCCGGGCTCTTCCGTCTCCTTATATATCATATCCAACATTTCTTCGATGTCTTCACGTGCCTTCTCTTCATCTTCGGTCTGGTAGATGGCGCCAGGTCGCTCCTCTTGATCGCACATCATCTTCGCAGTGTTTGGTATGAAGGCCGAAAAATGTGAACAGAAATAAGCAGACGATCAATTTGAAATTTTTTTGTAGGGATAAAACAACACTATGAAATAATAAAATCAACTAACATATATTTCAATTCATATGTGTATACAACATTATTCAAATGGGTTTGGTCAGTTTCATGGCACACTTTATAGGCCCATCAATCGAGTTCACTGTTCTATTAGGTTTGTCAAGGGCGAACCCATAAACTATATATTATATATTCTTATTCAGCATTAGAAGACGAGTCAACATAGTGATGTCTGTTTGTTGGTCTGTGCAGACGTCCCTCTGATCCATGTTCTCAGAGACTTTAAGAGCTAAAGCCACCAAATTGGGAATGAAAGTCTGTCTTCTTCAAGCACGTGAAGTTTATTTTAAATTGATCCCACGCCTTTTTTCCGCCCCGTAAACTGTAGAAATTTAAATGCACATCACCATCACTTGAAAGCAACTGGAGCTATCGGAACCAAATTAAATCATGTTGGAATTCGGATGGGACAACTTTAGCCTATAGCTCCCATAGGATAACTCGGGTATATTTCGCTTTTCACAAAGCTAATAGTCCACTGTAATCTATTCGATTACGATGTATAAAAATAATCACTGTTGATTTTTTTGAAGTCTATTAAATAATTACAATTAAATTTAATGGAACAATTATTACGTTAAATTAAAGTTAAGTCAAAAATGTTTAATTTAGTTTATGTTCATAAACGATATTACAAATATTGTTTATTAACATTGAAGTTTATTTATTTTAGTATTTATGCCATTATTATTAAATCATCAGTGTAGTTTTATAATTAAAAGTCTCTCACAAAGTAATTAATTTAATCGCAAACGTTAATTTCACCACTCTTCTTTCTGATCATAAATAAAAACCTTTGATCTTCGCCATTCGCTCTAAGCTAACTCGTTCCCATTCTCCTCTTCTTCTTACTCTAATACTTATATTTATACTTATATTATAATAGCTGATGGAGTATGACCGTGTGCGGCCTGGCCTACTACAACATTTTGGGGTGAATTTGAATCAAACGTTAATTTCACCACTCTTCTTTCTGATCATAAATAAAAACTTCTGCTCATCGCCATTCGCTCTAAACTAACTCGTTCCCATTCTCCTCTTCTTCTTACTCTTATACTTATATTTATACTTATATTATAACAGCTGATGGAGTATGACCGTGTGCGGCCTGCCCTACTACAACCTTTTGGGGTGAATTTGAATCAATAAGCCAGTTTTATGTTTTTATGTTTTGATTAATTATATATTCTTCGATTTAACATCAGCTTTTTAACACCACCAATCAGGAAGAAGATCAACATAATTATACAATGTGCCCGCATCTTACTTTATAGGGATTTCTGTTTTGCCCATAATATTCAGTGTTGAGAAAGGAATTATGTCCAATGTGGGGGATATTTATTCTTTATAAAATTTTTGATATGAGATTTGAAGAAAGTTTTTAATTAAATGCGAATAATTTTATTAATTGAAAAGTAGGTAATTTGTATAATTTTCTTTAAAAATTAGTTATGCAAATTAGCTGAAATCATTCTCCATGAAATTGAGCGTATTGACACAATGTCATTTGCATAAAATTGAAATCAAATTAAATTTTATCCAATTGCGATGAGCTAAACTGATTTTTAAATTAATTATTTTCTCACTGATTAAATAGCATACACAAATAAATAAATAGAAATAATGTTGTAGTCCTTTCAGATACGAAATAAGCTGCAAATGAATCCAATATTTAAATGTCCATTATTCACATTAATTTCGAATTTAATTGTATTTTGGACTTCTTCAGCTCGAATGCCTTGAGTCGTGCATTCAGTGTGCATCTTTTGTAATCCATTGGGGCGCTTATTAAACTAAACCCTTAAATAAATGAACGCAATTTGGCAACAAGCTGCGATTTGCCACTACCCAACTCCGATTTACTCCGCTTATCTTCAAACTACCCTGTAAGCTTCAGCTTTATACAGTTTCAATGGATACATAATGGTTGTTAACACTAGCAAGGGGTTGTATTACAAGGGAAATCATTTATTTATTTTTATAAATGTTCATTGAAACATATGTATGAAGTAATTGACTACATTAAAATACTTTATGTTTATAGATCTTTAAATAAACTGTTAATAATTTCTCCTATATTTGCAAAATACAATTAATTAAAGCTGTCTGTGAAATTATAACCATAGATATCGACTAAATCAAGTGTTATTTAACTGCTTCTAAGCTTAAACTTCGTAAATGCAAGTACATTTTTAATTTACAGGGTATATGCCTGCTTGGCATGTTCATTTCAAAAGATTTCCCACTTGCTTTAGCTCCGTATTCGCTGCCTGTTTATCAGTTTGGTTTGTTGTTTGTGCTTGCTTGATTGCTTATCCAAATTGAAGATGTTGTTTATCACATTCACTCCCTTTCTCTCCCTTACTCTGTTTCTCTGTGTGACTCCATAGAAACAGCTTCCGAAACATTGGACAGTGGGCGTGGCATGCCATTGCGTGTTTTATGATACAATTAAATGGCCGCCATGCGAAACGGCGCTAGATTAATTGGGCACCCAGTGAAATTACTCATACGCCCCGGTGCGTTGCCTCGACGATAGTTTTATTCCGGAGTGAAAGTAAAGCCCAAGGTGGTGGGGGTGGGGACTTAATAAGGGGGGCTGGGGTTGGTGCTTAAGCACGGTTGAAAGAATGCTTTATGTTAACTGTATACTGCTTGTGTTCATTTAACAGTTGCCGCCAGGTGGCGCTGCGGAAGCGGCCGCTCGTAAATTACTCGAATAATGAAAATAACAATACAAGCGTATTTACTCTTTGTTGCTACTTGCCACTTTGCTGCTGTCCGGTTGTATCTGGCTCATTTGCATGCACACACACACAGGTACAACCCATTTAAATGCACCTCGCGAAACGAATTCCTTTCTCCTGAGCAAAAGACTTTGCAGAGCAAGCAGAAAATCATAATTTAAGCAGTCGAATATATTACAAACTTAAGACCACAGCAAAAGGAAAATGCTTACGGGTTTCCGATCAGTTGCTGCTGATAAGTATGCTACGAAAATTGTTGCCTGCGATTGAATTGACATGTTGGACTGACTACTGAACTTTCTGCGTTCCAATTATCAACTCGACCAATTGACCATGCCCATGACACGCTTACAATAACAAAAAGTATGACATATACACATACTCATAACAAATATACAAGTAGTAAATCTTTCTGTAATGAGTTTCATTATGTGCGACGCATCTTTTGCGATTTAATTAAAGCCCAGCTATGTTCGCTTGATTGCCATCGCCCAGCACATTTTTATTTTCGTTTCGTTTCGTTTTTCGTTTTAGTATTCCTGTTTCCTTTTTTACAATTTTGAAAGTTGAGACTGCGGCCAAAAACATCATCGCATCATCGATGAATTGCCGCAGTCGTCGCCGCTTGTAGACTGTCATCGTGCACGTAATTTCCGTTTCCGTTTGAGCGAATTGAAGCCGGTGACACGCGACAGCTGTTTGCACATACTTCATACACCACCACACCACACACGCACGTAGAACGATGGAGAGTAGGTGGCACATCCATCAGCACGCAGCTCTAAGAAATCTATGAGAAATCCTGAAAGTCGAGTTTATAATTCCTAATAATAAAATGTTATTTTTAGATTTGTTTTCAACAACTAATTGTTAGTTAGATTCATATAACGGATAAGTTGCTTCATAAAAGAAAATATATGATAAATATATAAATGGATTAAAAATAATAATTAATTGATGTGACTGCAGTTCTTTATGCATATTTAAGCACAGCTTATTGTTATTCGGTTGAAATTTATTTTTTAATAAGCCCTTTTATTGTTTTCAGAGCTTTACAGTTGTATAAAGAGACAATATTCATTCAGCAAACTTCTTCGTTTTGAGAGACTTAACTTATACAAAGATTTTTAATTTTTTTTTATTAATATGTAATTTGTATATGAAATTGTGAACATACATGTTCACTTGTTTTTACTTGATTATTAATTTTTTTATTTCTTAAATTTTTATTTCAGCTGTTCATGATTTTATTTTTTTTTTATAATAAATTTATTATAACTATTTTATTATTTTTTTTTTTTATATTTTTTACTCTTTTTTTGCTTTGTTATTTATTTTAATAAAAATAATTACTTTTTTTGCTTATTTATATTTTTAATGACAGTTTTTGTGTAATTTTTTTATTTAAAATTAAATTAGTTATACAATTTATAAATCTTTACTCATTTAATTGTTTAGAATTGCTGATTAAAAAATGCTGTTCTCATGTTTTTTTTAAATCAATTTTTATTCATCTATTTATTTCATTTTTTATATTTATAAACCTATTAACTTTGGTAACATTTGATCAACTTTTTAATATGTTTCATATTCTATTATAATTTTACTTTTGCTTTATTTATAAATTTAGGTTTAACGCTATCGCAGCAAGCATTCTAATAATTATATTCCTATAGGAAATATTGAAACCTTACCAGTGCCAAATGAATTTAGCCAAAATACGTTCACTGACCTCAGAGTTATGGAACTTGAAGTCAATGAATCGCAGGCGATTTGTTAAAGGTAAGAAAATGTTGTTACTGTTGTGTAGTGTATGATTCATCTGGAGATATTAAAGCAGCTTACACGTGTACCATTGACTTGGCATCGGTGCGTGAAGGCCATAACAAGACTGATTATATTGAATCATTGATTCAATATTTAAAATTGCACACGCCTGTCTAACAATTTTGTGGCTGGCTACACCGATCCAACAACACGAAAATGAAGAAAAATAATATAGAATATATATATATATATAATAATACATATACACATGTTTTCGTGCTGTAGGTGTGTATGTGTGTGCGTGTGTGTTTTGTCAATGTTTGCGTGTGGAGTGTACATAAAAATAACTAAATCACGCGTAACTTTGTCGTTGAGCAAAATGTGCGAAGGAGGAATCAATTGACTATGGGAATTGGCAGCAGTTGTGAGCAGGAGTCGGGTGAAAATGTGATAGGGAAGGGAAGGTGTGCACACAAATGATTGAAAAGCAAACTAAGTGTTGCTGTTTTCTCCCCTACACATTTTTTCTTCCCCTTCCCCTTCCCCTTCCCCTTCACCTTCTCTTTGCCTATTCCCTTTCTTGTTGTTTATCTCATCCTTAAAGCAAACAACTCGTGAACTCATTTCATTAACTTAGCATACGCATTGAGTAATTGAATGAAAATCTTGCGGGCAACAACAAAAAAATGCAAAACTGATTGAAAGTAGAAATCATAGGAATTGCTTAATTGAAGAGTCGTACTTTAATAGTGTAAACTGTGTACAGTGAATGAAACTAATAGTAAATTTTGCAAACTCCACAAGGGTTTTTAAAAAAAACTAGTTTTAAGTAATGGTATGATTACAATTTTAGATTACGTCTTAGATATTCATTTATTACATGGGAATTTAAGAGTTAAATTTTAATTTTTATTAAAAAGTTAAAATCATTATGATAATCAAGTATTCAAATGACATATATTCTTGAATAAAATGTATTTTTTTTTTATAAATTTAATTAACAATTCAGATTTTTTTTTCTAATACTGACTTGATTAAAAAATTATTTTTTTACAGTAATTTATTAAAAAAAACTAACATTTCCATGTTCATATTTAAAATTCTGAAACAATAAAATATTTGGCTATTTTATAAACTATGAAAAATTTTAAATCAAATTTTTAAATGCTATTTTTTTAGAATTGTGTAATTGTTGGAGCGCCTAAAGTACAGTACAAACTCTGATTTTTATACATTTTTTCAATTATATTTTTCGATTGATATATGAAAATAGTGTTTATTGTAACACAAACACTTAAATTGCTAGAAAAAATGAGAGGAAAATTAAAGTCGATAAATATGCATTTGGTGCCATTACATACATATTTGTCATGTACGTAAATATCTATATGTATGTTTTGATACTCGAAGCCCTCGGGCTGTGATCTGAGACATCTGAGCTTGGGCTTAATACCGCAAAGCCAAGGCATAATAATGTCTTCTTGTTTGGTGTTGTTTTTGTTGTTGTAATTGTGGGCATGTGACTACGTAATTACTCGTGTTGTATGAGTATGTGCACACTTGTTATACCCTTTGCCGAGTTGAGAGACAGGGTAGTTTGCCATAATGATATAAATTAAAAGAAAGTACGGTAGGAATTGACAAGGAATATAATTCTCAGTTCTAATATACTTTGTTAAAGAATATGTAGAATTATGCATCCTTAAAATTCGATATATTCTCGGAATCCAAAACTTTTTTTAAAGGCAGTATAAAAGTCCATTTGTTAGATTTAATTTATTTATTTTAGATCTGAAAATTGGGTTTAGCATAATGGAGCGTAAATTGACTCAATGGCGAATTTTGTCACCTGAAAGTATGCAATGATTTTTTTAAATCTTAAGCTTACTGCAGCAAAATCTTTCTTTAATTCAGTGAGTTAAAAATTAAATTAAAAGTGAGTTAATGTTGAATTAAAATGGCAAAGTGTATCTTATTATCTTATTATTAAGTAAGCTTAGAAAGCGATGTACCGCAAGAGGTATCTTTTGGTCGAGGTGTTGTTCTGAGTTATTTTTTTTACCATTTTGTTGTCGTTTCTGAAAATGTCGTTTTATTTGCATGTCACGCTGCAGCATTCTCTTAACTTGTCCCCTTACGTTTCCCCCTTTCTTTGTCCCTACTTTTCCCTTTACCATTTCCCAATGCTTCTCCTCTTAACTTTAAAATTAAAGAAACGCCAAATGGGCTTAACATCTTAAGGCAGCTCATTCTAACTGTCTCTCTGTGTGCGTATGTTGAATGTGTGATTGTGTTTGTGTATGTGTAAGTACGTGTGTGTTTGAGTATAGAGTGTGTGTATGCTAAGCCTGGAAAAATTATGAGTGCGGTTTTTCGGTGCCTTCCACCTGCGCCTGACTGTTGATTCTTTCCACTTGAATGTTGTTTTTGTTTTTCTTGTTTCTGTTGTTGTATAATTGTTACTGTATTCGTTGTTGTTTCTGCCGCCTTTTGTAATTGTTTATTTGCATATTTCGCTGTGGCTGCTACAGATTAGCGTGAAGATTTAATGAAATTACATTTTATGAAATATAAAAAATAAAGAAAAACTCAAACTGAAACTGAAATGAATTATAGTCACTCCACAAAAAAATGAATATGAGAACAACAACAACAAAAATTACTTGACAATGTTTGCTAAAAGTTAAAATGCGAATAAATGTGAACAAAAATAATTTTGCGTGACTAATAGCATACCATATATGTCCTAGAATTTGTATGACATTTAACTAAATTTTATTTAATAAAGAATTGACACTTTAAATATTATTTTATATTTAAAATTCTTAATCAAATTTAGCTCAATTGGAATAATTAAAATTTACTCAATTGGATAAACTCAATGAATATATATAATAAAAAATTGTTATTTAAATAAAAATATTTTATAGATCAGTTTTTTTATTTATAGGTATATAAATCAGTTTTTCATTAAAAATGTATCAAAATATACATTTTATTTATACAGAAAAATGATCGATGCAATAATGCTTCAAATAGTATTTTCTACATACAATTTTAATTTAATTTTTATTTTTAAAATTTAATATTTTTTTTCATCTCCCAAAAGGATTCACCACACAATTCCAAGACAAAAGTTCATTGAGTCAACTATCAAAATAACTAAGAAACGCCATCTATCAGTTTTATTTCATTATCATATATGATTATTGCAAGAAAAATAAAGCCTTATTAGTCTCAGATACCCAACAGAGTGCACAATTGTATTCCTATTTTTTGGTTAGCCTTTTCTTGGTAATTGAAAACCAGTGAGGCCCACAAAGATGGCAAAGAGGACGACAAAAGCAGCAACCGAGGAAGCGAAAGCAGCAGAAAGGAGCGACATTGAAAATTGCGTTTGAGTTAACTTATCATGCCGTCATATCCGTTTGGTAATCGAAATACGCAGAAGGGACTAAGAAACCAGAAAAAAGGGCCCATATGCATATAACTCTGAATAATCATACATACTACTAGTACAGAGCACACGTACTTATATTCACACTCTTACTCGTTGAGCAGGTGCCTCACTGGCAATATCCATTTGCATTTAAGGAAATGACTTTGGTTTCAGTTTAAGTTACAGTTTCGTTTTCGGTTTCAATTCTGGTTTTAGATTTGGTTTTTTCCTGCCTTGTATTTTTTTCTTTCCATTTCGCACTTTTATTGGGAAATTGTGCAACAGAAAAAACAAGGTCTTCGTTTTTGTAATATTGACATAGCTCTGCTTATTTTGTTCACTTTTTCTAATACTTGCGGCACTAAATGACATACTTTAAAGACACCTTCAGTTTTTCGGGATTTACAGTGAATTTAAAAAGTATTAGAAATTTACTTATATCTAATTTTAAACACGTTTATTCTTTTTAGGAAAAGTCTCTAATATTTAATGTCTAGGTATTTTGTAATTTATTGCATCATTAAATGCAGAAATGCAATAATCAAATCATTAAAATAATACTTTACAGTCAGCAGTGCCACACTTCGTATGCGTAATACGGACTGCAATTTCCTCAAATTTTTATTTCAATTCTATTTTTATTCCTCATCATTTAAGTTAATTAAAATAAAATTTTATGAATTTTAATAGGTTGTTGTCTGGTAATTTGAATCAACAATAACCAAACTTTGGTTTACCATGTGTTTCAAGACGTTTCACTAATTGCGTACTCATATGAAAATCCTTTGGCTATTCGACCAATTAGCGGGGTGGTGAGCGGTGATGGCGTGAAACGATATAATTGGCCATTGGCGGTATCATTATCATTATTATGATGGTCATTATTGTTACCTCGTCAATTGTGTCTCACCTCTTGCACATTAACGTATCTCGCATATTATGTATCTTCCATTCTCTGCATGATGGAGCTCAATGTAATGCATATTTCATCAGTGGTCGTGGTGACAACAACACAAACAGCAGCAGAAACAGAAGTAACAACAACAACAACACCCACAATGGCAATGGCATTGCCAATGCCAGCAACAATGACAGCGTTAAACATCAAATAAAACAAAGAGGTATTTAAAAATTAAATTAAAGTTAAAAGCTCAACAATAATGAAATGAGCAAAATTGTTGTACATAAAAAATTGAAACAATACGTATATATTTGTGAATACAGTAAAATCGTGAGTTTTTATACCCGTTACTCGTAGAGTAAAAGGGTATATTGTAATCGTTGGAATGTATGTAACAGGCAGAAGGAGGCGTGGCAGACCCCATAAAGTATATATATTCTTGATCAGCATCAATAGCCGAGTCGATATAGCCATGTCCGTCTGTCCGACCGTCTGTCCGTCCGTCCGTCCGTCCGTCTGTATGAACAAAAGGATCTCAGAGACTATAAGAGCTAGAAAAATGATAGTGGTCGCAAATGAAAGGTACAATACCCAAGCAGTACAAGTTTGTTTTTGTTTTTTGACACGCCCACTTTAGGGCGTATTATTAGCATATAAAGGTAAATGTACAGGTAAACGTAGAATGTTTTAGTACAGAAAACTTTTTTGTTAGCTATGCTATCTAAACCAAATTTACACGGAAAGTACATGTCTAGGAAGTACATGTACTGACCAAGTTTGATCCAAATAGGACAACTATATCGTATAGCTCCCATAGGAACGAAAGGTCGAAAATATGCTCTAAACATGAATTTGTATGAAAATGTTCTGTGTTTGCCAAGCTATTTTATCCATCACCATTGTTAATACCAAATTGAAACTGAGTAACGGGTATCCTAAAGTCGCGAGGCGACTATAGCATTCTTTCTTGTTTTAGTGTGCTTCTGTTTGCGACACGTGGCTACATCAACAAAAAAAAAATATTAACAACACTAGCTGCAGTCGAGTCGACTATGAAAAACCCGGCACTCATTTGTATAAACTAATAAATAATTTTCGTAATAAATAACAGTTTTGCATACGGATTATTTTTAATGTGTAGTACCAGAATATGCACTAAGTGTGTGAAATTGGTTGATATAGCTCAACAAAAACTTTGTAGTAAGCACATCCGACTTGGCCTATGGAGGCTACATGATATAGTTGTTCGATCCCAATCACATTTGTTAGGAATATCCCAAGTGGTGCTACATACAAAACATGAACTACAGCTCTAGTTGTTCCTATGTTGTTGAAGGTGTTGGCAACACCTACTTCTATTTTTTAATCATAGTTATTTTTTTACATTTACTACATAGACTCGTTACTCTTTTTGCGTACCGGGGCTTTAAAAGATATATGTATTTGCGCTTGTATTGAAATAAAAATAAAATCGCAGTGACAATTCAATTAAAATATTTTTACATACAATTTCACGAGCTACCAAAAGCCGCTTGAGCAGCCGCAAATTAAAAAATCCCTCGCAAAAACACTCACTACAGTTGACTCGACCCCGGGTTAGAGTTCATTTTATATCGGCTTTGCAGTTGGGGGTTATTTATGCTGCAAACACAATATTCACATGTCGGCATGCAGTTTTTGTTGTGCTTAAAAATATAACCGCAATAGTTTGTGTGCACAAATGACAATTTTGATAGGTTTATGAAAGCATTATCAAGATGTTGTAAGCTGAACATTGATGCATTTATAGGCATGTATATTTGTGGCCTTTTGTATAAAAAGCTTTAAGGCTTAAAGCTCTTAAATACCAATCATGAAATAATTAATTTTTAAATTATGATTTTTATTGGCTTTATTTAAAAAGAAGTCGAATGTCGAATTATTCAACTTTAACATATACAAATATTACAGTGAATGAGAAACATTTTTAAATATTACTACATTTAGTTAGATATTGTTATACTCTCTGCAAGAGTATATTGGGTTTGTGCAAAAGTATGTAACAGGCAGAAGGAGGCGTGGCAGACCCCATAAAGTATATATATTCTTGATCAGCGTCACAAGCCGAGTCGATATAGCCCTGTCCGTCTGTCTGTCCGTCTGTCCGTCTGTCCGTATGAACAAACAGATTTCAGAGATGGTAAGAGCTACAAGTTCGAGCTTGGTGTCAATCGATCAGATATTTAGTCAGTCAATACAAGAATCTTTTTTTTTTCGATGCCACGCCCCATTCGCCCACAATAAGCAAAAAAGTGGACACACCTCGGGAAAAATTGGTGTTTTCGGCAAATATCTCAGTAACTATGGCACCTAGGATCACCAATTCTGGTACCGGAGTTGCTAGCGACAGCATAGTTGCGTTGCCATTTAAAATTTTGGACTACCACGCCCACTTTTCCCACATTTGATAAAAAAGTCTGGAACTTTCAATGCCGTTTCTGGCGAACTTGTTCGTATCCTACAGTAGTGTAATTATATAATTCGTGTGGAGACTAACTATATTAAACTATACTGAAAGGCGCATTAAAATCGGACTATAAACAAGAAAACTAGAAGCGTTACAATATTGATAATTGAACGCAATATCAACCCATAGGTGCAAGCGAGATAGAAACACACAAGCACATGTTCGAACGTTTTCGCTGCCTGTGTGTCGGCAGCGCTGCCCGCGGTCGCTGGCTGCGCCGAATACACACATATACATATACATATTGCCAAACGTATGTGTATTCGAATACAAACAAACAGATGTGTGTTTGATTATGCTTAGATTGTTTTTGTTTCAACGTGTTTTAATGCAAGTAATTCACATTGTAATATCTCGATACCGATTTTAATAATTTAATCGGGACAAATGCAGAGAGTATTATACGGTCGGGCGCGCTCGACTGTACTTTTCTTTCTTGTTTTAATTGTAAAGTGACTACCCATGAAATCCAAAAAAAAAATTTTTTTCATTTTATTTTTGTTGAGATTTAAATAAATATATAATTCGAATTTACTGCTTATTGAAGAAAATAAACTATTGTTATGAATTGCTTTTAAGAGTATTAAAATTAATGACATAAATAGTATATTTTTTAATCAATTTCTTAAACAACATCAATTGAGTTTATTATGTGACGCAATTTAAATTTAAATGATGAGAGTGTTTTCCTTAGATGAGTGCCAAATAAATACACTTAAATATATATATATATATACATTTTTATATAAACATGGATTTTAAAAGCAATCTTGTCAAACAGATTTTCCAAATGAAAACTGAAATAAGCGAAAGCTTTTTTCTTGTTCAAAATATCTTTTAAGCCCTATAAAAAGAGCAATATTCTTAAATAAATAATAAACTTTTCATATTTAAATCTATGGTGCAGAAAATCTTTTTATGGTCCGCCGTAATCGATCACACAGCCAGATGAAATGCAAAAATTTGTCTTTGATGCCAATGTAAATGTTAAATGTTTAAATGGCCAAAAGTGCTTCAAATGCTTTCGGCTTAAACTCGACTTACAAAAATAAAAAGAATAAAATACAACAAAAATTGTTTGAACAACATTTTTATAACAACATAACGTTGTTGCTGTAACTGCTGTTGTTACCTCCTTTAACAATGTTAAGCATTGGTCCAAAAACTGGCATCCTTTATCCCTTTTTTTTTTGTTATTGTGAACTCTTTGTACCCCTTTGCTGGCAGAGGTCGGGTGTATTGTAACTACGCTAGTGTTTGCTAGTGTTTCAAAATGAGATAAATAAAAACTTGGTTCACAAAATTCGTTGCTGTTTCTATGTAAGGTTTCTATGAATTTTTAAAGTATTTTTAAATGACTTGCAAAATGGATTAGCAATAAAATTCAAACAAAAAATTATACAGTAAATAAATTTTTGAAATATTAACATAAATTTGTTATTGCAAATTATATGAAATATAAAAGTTCTAATAATATTGACTGATTTATCTGAAGAAAATTAATTCATTTAATTAAAATTTGTTAAACCACAATCAAAACCTTAAACAAGAAATATGATATTTATAATGAAATAAAATAACTGTAATATGCATAATATTTGTATGATAAAGTCAGATAAATATAATTGCTGCCACCAATTAATTCAATATATACTTAAGGCTAATTTTAAGCTATTTTGTACGCTAAAAATGCTTAAAAATAAAAATATTATTTGAAACATCAAAGTTCTACCATGGAATTTTCAATAGAAAAGGGTCGATATTCAAATCAATTTATATTAATAGATGAGATTTTCTCTAAAATGTTTATAATTTATTGTTATTGGTAAAAAGAGGTCTTACTAAAATTAATAAGATTATTGTTCTGAATTCATTTTCTGATTTACTGTCAGCAAATGAGCATCATTTAAAAAGGTACAAAAATATTTTAATAGATACAAATGTATTTATAAATATTTTATAAAAGTATTCTAAAACTGTGATTTAGGACTATAATATAATAATTGGCCATAACACCCCTAATGGGGCTCAGCCTGATGATTTAGGACTATAGCAAAAATTATATACTGTATTAGCAATATGTTATGTAATTTATTTATAGGAAATTGGTTTAATTATTATTTTTTTTAAGTATATTTGCAAAGCCTTGAGTTGTATTTTGGTGTAAAGGGTATGCCGTAGTCGGTTATCTACTGTAGGCAAGTTCTCTGTTTATGCTACCGTTGTAGCTGTTGTTGTTTTGATGGTTTGGCGCGAGAGCGCGGATACAATTTTGTTGTATAAATAATAACAATAAAATGTACGTGCGTATTTTTGCAAAAATCCCACAAATTGTCCGCACAGCATCCGTGTGTTTTGTTGTTTGGTTTCGTTTTGGTTACATTTGCTTCCCTTAACATCTTTTCGCTCTTTCACTCCTCAGTTTTCCTTCTCTGATCCATTTCTTTTCGCAGCTCATCGTGACATTGTCAGCTGGCAATGATTGTGCAACAACAACAACAACAGCAACACCAAAAACAACCGATGCTACAGCAACAACATCTGTATTCTTACACAACAACAATTTGCGGTTTCTGACAGTTCGTCAGACATTGTGGACAAAATGTTTGTCATACATTTTTTGAAATCTATTGTTGTTGCTGTTGCAGTTGTAGTTGTTGGTGGTGGTCAAGCTGTCTACTTCGCTAGTTACACATTTGGATTTGAGTTATGCTATTCTAACAGCGGTCAACACAACAATCATATAAATAACTTGCAACAGTGACAGGTAAAATTCCGCTTTATAAACAACAAAACAATAGCCAACTATAAATACTGGATTTGTTCTTCAGCACCAACAATTAAACATATTGGATTCACTGCTAAAATATAGAGAATAAGAGTATTATGAGCTTAATGATAAACATCCCTACAAATATGCAATTTTTAACCGATTTGTCCTATGGGAGCTATAGGCTATAGTGTCCAAACTTTGTGAGAATAGCTATAAGAGAACTATAGTTCTAGTCGTTTCAGAACTATTTATTTTATTTTATTTATTTATTTACGTTAAGTTATCTCAAACTTTAAAAGTAAATAATTAATCCATTAAGAAGTATAGTAATGTGGAATTGTTTTTACAGTTTATTGTTTTTGAGTTTATTACAAAATAACTAAGTTTTGCTACGTGTCAATTTACTTTTGTGCACCGAAGAGAAAATTATTTTGGGTCCCGTACGAAAGGCCAAGATTTTGTCACAAAAGAAATAAAAAAATATTTGCATAAAATTAACAAATATTTATTCATTATAATTATTTATCTATCACTTTTTCCAAAAATTGTGCAAACAACTCAAATTAAATGAACACTTTCTGTGCTATTTTTTTGGTAAACTGATTTATATAATCATTGATGGTTGACATCAGTTTTTCTTAAGTTTCTGACTCATTTTAAATCTAATTATGTAAAACTTCTTTCAGCTTTTGCACTGGGAACTGGGAAGGTACAAAATAATAATCATTCTGTTATTATCTCCAGAAAATTAAATGAAATGTTATTGAATTTTATCAGCCATAACATAAGTCAATAAATTCCTTAATGGAATGCATTTTTATACTCTCTGCAAGAGTATATTGGGTTTGTGCAAAAGTATGTAACAGGCAGAAGGAGGCGTGGCAGACCCCATAAAGTATATATATTATTGATCAGCATCACAAGCCGAGTCGATATAGCCATGTCCGTCTGTCCGTCTGTCCGTCTGTCTGTCTGTCTGTCTGTCTGTCTGTCTGTCTGTCTGTCTGTCTGTCTGTCCGTCTGTCCGTATGAACAAACAGATTTCAGAGATGGTAAGAGCTACAAGTTCGAGCTTGGTGTCAAACGATCAGATATTTAGTCAGTCAATACAAGAATCTTTTTTTTTTTCGATGCCACGCCCCATTCGCCCACAAAAAGCAAAAAAACTGGACACACCTCGTGAAAAATTGGTGTTTTCGGCAAATATCTCAGTAACTATGGCACCTAGGATCACCAATTCTTGTACGGGAGTTCCTAGCGACAGCATAGTTGCATTGCCATCTATAAATTTGGACTGCCACGCCCACTTTTCCCACAATTTATAAAATAGTTTTCAAGCTTCAATGCCGTTTTTTCCGTATCGTACAGTATTGTAGTTTATAACTGGTGTGGAGACTAACTATATTAAACTATCCTGAAAGGCGCATTAAAATCGGACTATAAACAAGAAAACTAGAAGCGTTACAATATTGTTAATTGAACGCAATATCAACCCATTGGTGCAAGCGAGACAGAAACACACAAGCACATGCTCGAACGTTTTGCTGCCTGTGTGGCGGCAGCGCTGCCCGCGGTCGCTGGCTGCGCCGAATACACACATACATACATGCATGCATCATATATTGTCAAACGTATGTATTCGCAACAAACAAACAGATGTGTGTTTGATTATGCTTAGATTGTTTTTGTTTCAACGTGTTTTAATGCAAGTACTATTCATTGTAATATCTGGATACCGATTTTAATAATTTAATCGGGAAAATGCAGAGAGTATTATACGGTCGGGCGCGCTCGACTGTACTTTTCTTTCTTGTTTTATATTCAGTTTTTATACATGTTCTTAGACCATTGAATTGCTCAACAAAATTAACTCAATTTTAAAAGTTGTCCTGTTACGAATATACAACTCAGTTTACAAAGACTCTGACATCTTTGTTAAGTTTGAGAAATTAATAAAATAGACATCTGCATGAGTGCATTCAAAAGAGTAAATGAATCATTCGTTGTAAAATAGAGTACAGTGTTTTTATTATTTATTTATTAAATAAATCCAAGCAGCCATAGTATAAATTGACTGATCTTGTGATAACTAACTTTAAAAACCGTCTACTCTTTTGCTAAATCTTTAGACTCATTTTGCTAAATAAATACTAAATAAAATATTTAAATATAAGACTTAAACATCCCACGAAAACCGAATTTAGGAAATAAACAAAATTTTGAACGTTTTAATGGCCCTGTATAATTGATATGGCAGCTGCGGCGGTCCATACGCCTCTGAAGCTTACACATCATGTAGTAGTATTTTGTTGTTTATCGTTTTAATCTAAAAAAGTTTCCCTGAGAGAAAGTTAAAAAAAAAGCAAAGGCTAAAAGTGAGTTAATATTAGTGAACAATGTAAACATTTTTTAGCGGTATGATTTTCATAAAATTCTCATAAAAAATGACTGGTTTGGTATAAATTGTAAAATACATACAAAAAATTATATTGTTTTAGCAAAAAAACGTAGTAAAGCTCTGGGAAAGCACGACAAAATATAAAAATGCTAAATACAAAATATGAAGTCTTGATTGAAGCGATTGCCTAATATAAGTTTAAGCATCGATTTATTTGTTAAAATTATTCTAATTTTTAAAGAAATAATATAAAGTTAAAAATATATTTTTTTATTCACTTTTTGTTTGTCTAGGGTAGCTCATAGTCATACTCTCTCAATCCCAACTGTCCAAACCAGTCGGTTTCGCTATTCAACAGGATTCGAGCTTAAACGAGCAATGTCTTTTTTTTTTAGCAATTCTGTTATGAATTTTTCAAAGCCATGTAATTCTTTTGGTATTTTTCAGCGTAGGGTGGAGTGAGTGTAGAGCGAGTGTGTGCAGGTGCGTGTGTCGATTGTGTGTGTGTGTGGTAGATTGTGTGTTTTGTGGCACACTTAAAGCTTTTAACAGTTTCGAGTTCATTTGAGCTTTTCTCCTCTTCTCGCACACGACAGACGCTTAACAATAAACAGGTGAATCAAGCGGTAAATGGGCGTAGTCGGCAGCTAGATACCCTGTTAAAATTTGCAGTTGTGCGACTGAGTCAGCATCTGTATGTGTATCTGTAACTGTATCTGTATCTGTACCTGTATCTGCATCTGTACCTGTATCTGTATCTGTATCTGTATCTCTATCTGTATCTGTATCTGTATCTGCATCTCTATCTGTATCTGTATATGTGTCTGTAACTGTATCTGTATCTGCATCTGCATCTGTATCTGTATCTCTATCTGTACCTGTACCTGTATTTGTATCTGCATCTGTATCTGTATATTTATCTGTATCTATATCTGTATCTGTATCTGCACCTGTATCTGTAGCTGTACCGTAAATCGCCATATTTTTTTTCTGACTACCCTTCTCTGTATTCTTATCTATAACTGTAAATTTATTTGTTAATTCATGTACATTTGCATCTATGCCTGAATGAGTATCTAATTCTCTCTCTGAGATCCTATATTTCTGTAAATGCAATTGAAATTGTATACATAGTGTTATCTCTATTAGTATTTGTAACTGTGTCGAGCATCTATCCCAAAAGTCCAACTCAATCTATCCGCACATCATACCCCATTCGGAAAATTTGAAAAATGTGAACAGACGTGTGTATTTGATTATTTTAGTTTTTGTTAGCGCTGTCAGTGTTGGCTTTAATTGCCGCTAACCATGTTTTGTGGCCATTTTCAACCATTTTGCACCACTTTTCACCCTTTTCACTCGCTCGGTCACTTTGTGCTCCCCTCAGCGCGACATTTTAATTATGCATAACTTTGAGTTGGGTCGGAAGCATTTCAATATTTAAAGCTGCGTCTGCATTAGTTGATCATTTCTGAATGATTTGACACAACTTTTGATTGCATTTCGGAACAAACAAAATGCTTGCATAATGCAACAAGCGATCATTTTAATGGACTCAATGCAATTGGTCATAATTCAACGAGTGTGGGCAAATGATTATCAAAATTTGTTATGGACATTTGATTCAAGGGCGATAGATGAAAATATGCTCATTGCAGTTATCTATGGCTTTTCAAAAAGTTCCCAAAAATAGTATAGGGAAATTCAGATAGATTTTGTGGGAGACAGTATGTGGGACAGAGGGTATGTGTGTGTGTGTGAGAGTGTTTGTAAAAGAAAAGCCGAAAATTCTCTGTAATTAAATTTTGTCAACTGACACAAAATGTGGCATTCGGTTTTTGCTGCATTTCAATAGAGAGTTTTAATCTACGAGGTAAGTACACAAAGTTACGTGGCAATGAAATAATTTAAAATAAATTTGGCATTCAATTTAAAATTCAACGTATTTGATATTTTTCACACCGTACTCACGGTACTGCATATTTTACCATACAAATATAGCTATAGCTTCAATATATTTTTTTTACTTTTAAGAATATAAACTTAATATAACTTTACTTCTTATTAATTCAGAAAGGCCAAATGAATTTAAGAGCTTGTCAAACTTGGCAACCGAATTACTCTTACGCCCCTCCCATTTAAGCCAAAACAAAGAAACAGACTGCTACTGCCAAATTTCGAGATGGAAAAAAAGAGTTTTGTGTAGTCAAGCCAATACAAAGTCGAATGGATTAACGAGTACAGGTACCCGCAATCGAGTCTATATCAGTTTTCAGATTCTAACCCATTGTTGCACCTTGGGAAAAGGGGTAATATATTCATTTTTTCAGATGAATGTTTTTATACTCTGTGCAAGAGTATATTGGGTTTGTGCAAAAGTATGTAACAGGCAGAAGGAGGCGTGGCAGACTCCATAAAGTACATAAATTCTTGATCAGGACACACCTATGGCACTTAGGAACACCAATTTTGGTACGCAGATTCTTAGCAACTACAGGACAATACAATGGTATTGAGGCGCCACGCCCCCTATTCTCACAAGAAAATTAATAACTTTCAAAATTCAATGTCGGACTATAAACAAGAAAGCTAGAAACATATCAACATTGATAATTGTACGCAATGCTTGAGTGTAAGCGAGACAGAAACATAGAAACATACAAACATGTGTTTGAATGTTTTGGTGTATGTGTGGCGGCAGCGCTGCACACAGACGCTGGCCGTGCTGACCAATGGAATACATACAAAGTTTGCATTACAAACATACATATGTGTGTGCGTACATGTAATGGGAAACGTATACAGACAAATATATGAGTGTTCGATTATGCTTAGATTTTAGTTTTGTATTAACGTGTTCTAATACAAATACTATCCATTGCAATATCTGGATACTGATTTTAAAAATATAATAGGGAATAAAATGCAGAGAGTATTATACGGTGGGTTATGCTCGACTGAACTTTTCTTTCTTGTTGTATTTTCAGATGGGCTTTCTTAAGTAATTTGGCTATTGTTTTACGAGTAGTTGGATAACAAATTTCATAATAGCTTAAACATGAGTAATACCTTAATCGGTTATTGAATTCACCGTATTATAAAATTGACTTTTGTGAACAAATTATAATTGGGTCTACTCCAGTTAAGTTCGCTTATATTTAGTTACATTTTAAAAATTAGTAAAAGTTGATTACTGCAAATACTCTTGACTTCTATCTAATTGTGTTTATGAATTTCATATTTCTATTTGTTTTCTGCTGCTTTTATTTTATTGCTGACAATTATTTATTACACTTGATAGAATAACGTATAAGGTATTTTGAACCAGTAACAGTAACAAATTTGTTACACTGTAAAAAAACATGCTTTAAAAATAATTAAACACAATTTAAAATATTTTGTCTCAAACTAAAATGAAATTTTTAAATCAAGCACAAAATGCGTATAATTTTAAAACTGATTTTACGACAATTATAGTTCGCTTTTTTCATTAAATATTATATCAAAATTGTATAAAAATATATAGTTTAAAAACAATTTTAATATAATATATTTGTAAAAGATTTTAATATATTTCAATACAGAATGAAAGGTGTACCAAATGATGTTAATTCAACTTAAGAAAATTCCCCGGGCTTTCAAAAAATGTTTAAAAAATATAATTTGTTTACTGTAAGATTTTATAAAATTTGAATACTTAATGAATGTTTAATACATCATTAAAATATTAATATACAAAATAAATTGATTGATTTAATTAAGCTGGTAAATAGAAAAATAAAACAAAAAAATTTGTTTTAATGTTTTATCTTAACGAATAGTTAGTTTTGATCTTCTAATGGAAAAGTAATTTTGGTTTCTTTAAACTTTCTTTACCGTGTACCGCCAAATAGAAAGAAGTGATGAGAAGAAGATGAAGCGGAAGGGTATAGAGCTATAGACTGAGAGACAAAGCGCGGACCAAAGTGAAACAGACCAAAGAAAGCACTCGTCATTGAATCAAACTGTAACTGCTCTACTGGTAAATGTGGCAACCCTAACATGTTACAATTTGTTATTGCAAAATTTTGTTGTAGCTGTTGCCGTTGTTTTTGTTGTTTCTGTTGTTGTTGTAGGTGGTGTTGGTTGCCAGTTACTGGTTTCTGCTTGTTGCTGTTGGTTACATTGCAGCATCGTTTCCTGCACTGCAGCTTTGGCCAAAAAGCAAACTGAATTCGTTTTTCTTGTTTTCTTTTCTTCCTCTTCTTTGTTTCTATTTTTTTTTTGGTTTTTCTTCACAGTATCGCTTGCTCTGCTTTCTTGTCCTTTACGTGAAATTTTACAAATGCGGCTTTGGTTATGTTTAGTTCCCTTTAGCTCGTGCACCTCAATTGTCCGTGATTCTTGGTCTCAAGTCCTGGGTCCTTGCCAGCAGTAGACGCTGGAAATTTCATCACATGAATAAAGGACTGCTTAGTTTCAGAACCCGTATCACTGTCTAATTGTTGCTGGACTTATGGCAAAGGGTAATTAAAATGCTTTCAATAACTTAATTTTTATGTTTACGCTTTCATTAATTATTTTTTCTAGGAAGAGAGTATAAAACAAAGATTTATGATATTTTAATTAAAAATTGATTAAAACGTTTCTTTTATTTAAATAAATTTAATGACTAGCGTGCTGCTAGGCAACTTAATCTAGACATACAATTATACAATTATATATTTTTAATATAAGTAACGGGAATCAAGAGTAATAGGGACTATCACTGATAATTTGCATTTCATCTAGCAGATGGTGACGTTTAACTCTTCTTGTTTAAATCGCTTAATCGCCTTTCTAAGTAGTATTATTCTTATTTGTTTCAATTGAGTATTAATTTTCATAATGAATACAATTATATTTTTTGCATAACACTAATATTTTAATGCAGAAATTTGTTCAATATTATATTACATTATCATTTCGATTTGAAGTATAATTTATTTATATTATTTGCAGATTAAAATCACTTGGCAACGAATCAATAACTAACTGCAAACTAATGGTTTATAGATAAAAAAGTAATAAAATACATAAAATGTAATCAAATGAAATTAAATTAATAAAATTTTGCATCTACTGAATAAAAAAAACCCTGTGATTAAATTAATTAATTGAATTAACTTAAATGGAGCAAAATTTGAATAAAAAACTTTGAATTTTAATCTGAATGTTACAAGGTTTTCGAGCGCCTTAGAGTATGCAACAGTTATTGTGTTCGCTTAATGCAAGATATAAAAGTTTGCTGTTAGAAATGCTTCTATATATTCGTATAAAATGCGCTATTTGCGCAAGTCTTGACTTCAATCAGTTCTTAGGTGCTGCAGGATATGCATTTCTGTCGCGATCCTTGAAGCGTCTTCTGACATTCCACAAACAAAGGAGCTAAACAGAAGTTCTGTTTAACCAAAGTCGCAACTCGGCAGTTGCAACAGCTTCCTTGACTGTAAGACAGCGGAAGTCCTACGCATGCCGAACGGAAATGAGCAAAAAGGCAGCTCGGCATGAGACCCAAAAAGGATTCATAAAAAAAAAAAAAAACACTCAAAACATTTTCACTCGTCGCGGGCACTCGTGTTTCTCAGTGCACTGCGCTCTTTGACTCACAAGCAGCGCTCACTCAAAGTTTCCCATTCCTACATTCCTCGGCGACCCATACACTCCCATTCGGCTTGTTAGCCGTAGCGGAATATTGGGAAATTTCGCCGATTGAGTGAGTGTAAGACAAAAATAGCTTCACACACATACAAATCCACTCAATGCATTCGTGTCGTTTGTTTTGACTCGTCTGCGATGCTGCAGTCGTGTCGTTGGTTGCTCGTGTCTTCGTGTCGTCGCCACATCGTCCGGTGTTCGCGTCGTGGCGAATTCGGGCGACGGCTCTGGGACATAACTGTATTGGCTCTGAGTCATTGTGTCAACGCAGGCAAGCGCTACGGACGCCAAAAGCGGCACAATTCACTCCGTTGTGAGGCAGCGCTTTCAGTCAGCGTCGAGATTGCCACGTGCACGGACACGACATAAACCAACGCAGAACGCAGAACGTAAAATGCGCTAACAATTTCGAATTTGAGATCGTCGTCGCGTCACTTTCAACGTGTGCGTAATAAACCAAAACAAAAGTGTTGCAAATATTAAAAATATATGTAGATGAAAAAAATTAAAAACAAAGTTTAAAAAAAATCATTTTTTTTTTCTGTGCATAAATTTCTTATTTTTATTTATTTTTTTTTCAATTGTTACTGTGCTTTGCAATTGTGACAATTGTAAAATAAGTGTGAGTGAGAATAGTGCAGTGAGTAGATTTTGGCCTATTGGCAATTGCCGGCTTGCTGAGTGCGCGCCAAAAATGCAAATCATGTTTAGGCCATGTCTATATCAACAACAACAACAGCTGTAATAACAAAAACAACGGTAACAACTAACGTTAGTACAGCAACAACAACAACAACGACAAGTGCAAGGCAATTACATTTCGCAATTAGGCAGAGAAAACAAAAGCCAAAATCCAAATGCAAACAGTGAACGCTCGCTATGAACTTTGCTGTCAGAGTTACATACATATGTACATATGCTCATTTGCTCCACTGTACACACACACAGCCATGCTCACATGTAGATGTGTGTATGTAAGTTGAGCCACTTAGCGAATTGGCAGACATATTTTTAGCTATAGCTAAAGTCCCAAAAGTAAAAAGCACACGCAGCCAAAATACGGCAACAACAAAAATGCACAAGAAGTAGGAGGGAGCAGGAGGTAGCAGGAGGCACAGATGAGAATGAGAATGTGAAGAAGATGAAGAGTGGAATCACAGAGAAGACAGCAAAAGACGCTATTCGCCCACTGAGCGTAAAAATTCATTAATAAAAACAACAACAAGCAAAAATTAAACAGATGCCATCAACTTGTGCTGTCTCCCTCTGACCTGCTTTCATTTGTTTTCGCTCTCATTCTCGCTAACGCTTCTTCATCTTCTTTTGCTGCTGCTGCTGCTTCTGCTGCTGATGTTTCCCTTTCCTGTTGACTTCCCTTTTAAGCAGAGCAAAGCAAAGCAACGCAGCGCAGCTGAGCTCACCGAAAAATTATTACATATGTGTATGTATTATTATTATTATAATTATTATTATTATTAATATTTGTATACTTGTTGTTGTTGCTCTTGTCTGAATAAAATAAAACGCCAGCAATAACAACAAATTGATAGCGGCAACTATGACGAAGGTTTCCTTCTACCAATGCCTTTGCCTTTTCTTCTTCTCTCTTTACTGTAGCCCTTTCCTAATTTCTGTCTCTCCATGTTTTTTTCTGCCGCATTTTCTTTCTTTCAATATCTTATTTATTTATTTATTTTTTTTGGCTAAAGTTTGCATTATGGACGTGTACAAAATTTTGTGTATTATGTTGTTGTCTGTCTGTCGAATGTAGCTCAAGGCTGACACGCACTGTGCTCCGTCTTCTTCGTCTTCTTCTTATTCCTCTTGTGCATCTTTTTCGTCTTCTTCTTGTCGCTCGATGTCTTCTATGGGTTTTTCATTCTTTTATGTTACCCACTACCCTACAAGCCGAAAGGGGTTACAAAAGGGTATATGCATTACGGCTAATGAGACACTTCAAATATCAATTTCATATGAAATTAATTAAGCAGCTTTGTGCTTGCAAAATCCTTGAGCTGGAAATTAATTTTCCTTGTATTTATACTCATATGAGAACTTCTTTAGAAATTACTTGCAACTATAAAAAACTTTATGAGTAACACTTAAATAAATAATCCGTTTTAATGAAAAGCCATTGCTATTAAATGTAGTATAATGTTAAGTTATCTACATCTTTCAAGATTTTCAAGTTATTTAATCTGCATTTCTTAATATTTTCACTAAACTTTAACTGGCTGTATTCAAACATTCATTGAAGCTTGTTTAATGTGCTACTGAAACTGAATGCTGAAATATTTGCTTGTATGAGCAAATGTTTGTAATCCAAAGCTCGTAGGTTTTGGATCCTGTACTTAAATGGAGCATAGAGGTCTTTTAGGTTTGCCAAACGGGAAATGTGCGTTGCTGGTGTAAGGAGTAGTGGTAAATTCTTACAATTAAACAAATTTATGATCAGCTTATTTTTATATAGCGTTTTCAAGACGCTAATAATTTAAAATATATAAAATACATTCGTTTATAATATGCGTTTGAGTATTCTGCCCAAATTAGGTTTTGCTTGGACAACTACATCGTATAGATCACATAGATCTCTTCAGTCGAAAATTGTTGATATGGCAATTCTCTGTTATATGTTAGGTGGCAACGCTATTAGCTATTAAGAAGTATGATGAAATAAATTTAGTCTCTTGTAAGCAGCAACGTTGCAGTTCTTCTTACTCATCAAACCAACAGGTTATGGACCCAGTGCACAAGTGTGTATACTAAGAAATAGTGTACAGAGTAGAGAAGAAATTGAGACTAGAATTTTTCGGTGCATAACGGACAATGCAAGAAAACGAATAAGTATTAAAAAAGAAATTCAGAAAATGAGTTCTATGTACAATATTGAAAAGTTGGATGACACCAACTACGACTCATGGTGTGTCTTGGCGCGTAGTGTTTTGGTGCATCAGAATCTTTGGGCTGTGGTTTCAAACGAATATGTAAAGCCAGAAGATGAGACAAGTGCGGCGTTTCAGACATGGAAGCGCGAAAATGATAAAGCCATGGCAGTACTGTTTTTGTCGATAAGTGCGTCGCAAATAAATTGCATAAAGAAGTGCAAGTCAGCAAGCGAAATTTGGAGTGAGCTTCAACAACTTCATCGTCAAGTGGTCCCGTACGCAAGGTGACATTGTTTAAACAGTTACTAAACAAGAGAATGGCAGAAAGCGAAAATGTGCAAACGCATATAATGGAGTTCTCGAACATTGTTGAGAACCTATCAGCAATTGGAATAACACTTCAGGAAGAGCTGATCGTAATAATGCTGCTGGCCAGTCTGCCAACGTCCTATGAGAATCTGGTGGTTGCTTTGGAGGCCCGTGATGGATTACCTAGTCTGAGCGTCATAAAATGTAAATTGACAGAGGAAAATGAACGACGAAAAGTTTGCGATCAAAAGAGAGCACACAATCATTTTCTGCGCGTCCCACTGGATATGGAGGCAAGGGGCGAGGAAAATACGCAAAGACAGAGAGCCGTCGTGATTTTAAATGCTTTAAGTGTGGTCAGCCTGGGCATTTCGCGGCAAAATGTACATCAAAGAGGACAACGAAAAAATTCGTGGAAAAAATGTAGCAAAAAGCGAAGAAACAAAGAATAAAGAATCGATACATCGTTCGTTTGCTGGTGTTTCTGGAATTAATCGAATAAGTAAGAATGTTTGGGTTATCGATAGTGGAGCAACATCGCATATGTGTACACATCGTGAATTATTCGATAAGTTTGAGAAACATGACGAAAATATCGAATTAGCTGGAAACAATTTCACCACGGCGTGTGGACGAGGAACAGTGGTTGTCAACAGCCTGTGTGGCGTTAAAATTACACTGAAAGACGTGCTATTTGTTCCAGATTTGCAGTGCAACTTTTTTTGTCGGTAGGGAAGGCAGTTGCAAATGGATGTCATGTTGAATTCTATCAAGAATTTGCTAAGATTTACGATAAAGATGGTACGATAATGAAGGCCAAAAAGGTCGGCGGATTGTTTCTGTGTGAAACAAAGATTCCAGAGATATTGTGTGTGTCGAAAGCTTCGGATGATATTATGAAATGGCATGAGAGATATGGGCATCTAAATGTGCAGAGCTTGCAAGAACTAAAGAGCAAGGATATGGTACGTGGATTGACATTAAATTCAACAAGAATAAATTTGGACTGCATAAGTTGCATGAAGAACAAATGTCACGTGAGCCCATTTGAGAAGTCGCAAACAAGAGCTGATGAGCTGCTTGAGCTTATACATACGGACGTTTGCGGACCTATCAGTCAAATATCTAATGGAGGTGCCAGATATTTTGTGACGATGATCGACGATAAAAGCCGATATATTCACGTTTACTTCATGAAACACAAATCCGAGGTGACGAAAATATTTAAGGAGCACATCACCATGATAGAGCGTCAAAAGGCCTGAAGGTGAAAGTAATAAGAAGTGACAATGGAACTGAATATGTCAACATGGAATTCGACGAATATCTGAAGTCTATAGGAATCAAACGGCAGCTTACTGTACCATACACTCCACAACAGAACGGAGTTGCGGAGCGCTGCAATCGGACTTTGGTGGAAATGGCACGAGTTATGGTTAATAGTGCTGGCTTGAACGAGAGTTATTGGGCGGAGGCAGTCGCATGTGCTGCATACCTAAGAAACAGATCGCCGACGAAAGCATTAGATGGCACAACGCCATTTGAGATGTTTACGGGACATAAGCCAGTTGTAAAGCACTTGAGGGTGTTTGGAAGCATTGCCATTGCACTTGAAAAGGGTCCAAAGAAGAAGTTCAGGAGAAAGGAAAAGAATATACGATGGTCGGATACTCGGAGTCGTCAAAAGCGTATCGGTTGATCGACAAGACAACCGGAAACGTGAAGATCAGTAGAGATGTTGTCTTCATTGAGAATAGTACATTTAAGAAAGGTGAACCGACAGCTGCTATAATTATGGTGGACGACGAAACTGATGAACAAGGTAACATGGCAGAGAGTAATGGTATTGTCGATAATCAGCAAGACATTCCGGACGGCCAAGACGACATTCAAGAAGTGGCCGTAAATACTGTGCCGGAAAGTGCAACACCGAAAAGGGGTCCTGGCAGACCAAAAATTATTAGAACTGGCTTGCGTGGAAGGCCAAGTCTTCAATACAATGTACTGAATATGATGTTAGCCAATGACATCGAAGTTCCATTAACCATGCAGCAAGCACAACAGAGTCCTCAAGCCGATGAATGGAAGTTGGCAATGCAGGAAGAGTATGATGCTCTAATTGGAAACGACACATGGGATTTAGTGGAACTACCACCTGGAAAGAAGCCCATAGGTTGCAAATGGGTGTATACGTTAAAAACGAATGCATCTGGAGAAGTCGAGCGCTACAAGGCGCGTTTGGTCGCAAAGGGTTGCAGTCAAAGATATGGCATAGACTACGAAGAGACGTATTCTCCAGTGGTACGTTTTGCGACAATTCGAATGATTTTGGCAATGGCAGCTGAGTACGAGCTATATGTACACCAGCTAGACGTGTCGACGGCATACCTAAACGGGAGTCTTCAAGAAGATATATATATGAGCCAACCAGAATTCTACGACGACGAGTCTGGACATGTTCTGAAGCTGAAGAAGTCTCTATACGGCCTTAAGCAAGCGGGTCGAGTTTGGAACACAAAGTTAGATAGCGTTCTAAAAAGATGGGCTATCAAGCATGCGAGAGCGAACCATGCTTGTACACAAAATGTACAGAGAAAAAGACGATCAACATAATCGCTGTATATGTTGACGACTTGATGTTGGCGTGTTCAAATGAGGGTGAGATGCTGGCTACTAAACAAGCGATTTCTTCTGAATTTCAGGTTGTCGACAAAGGTCCAATAACAAACTTTTGGGTTTGGAAATCCAGAGAGAAGGAAAAACTGGTGCGATACGTGTGGGCCAAAAGAAGCATATAATGGGATTGCTTCATGAGATGGGCATGGTCAATTGTCGCACAGCTTCAATGCCGTTAGAAGCTAATTTTCAAGTCAACTGTGAGAATGAGTCGTGTAAGCGCGTTGATGTGACCGAGTATCAATCCGTCATTGGATCATTGATGTACATTGCGCTATGTTCACGACCAGATATTTTGCACTCAGTGTGCAAGCTTTCGCAAAGGAATTCGAATCCTCACGGCGAACATCTTGCTGCGGCAAAGCAAGTTCTACGATATCTGAACACAACGGCAGATTTGGCGCTGACGTACAAGAAATCCGGAGTTGATATAACTGGCTACGCAGACGCGGATTGGGCAGGTGACTCTACCGATAGGAAGTCGTTCACTGGATACACATTCATGTGGGCAGGAGCTGTTTTTTCATGGACGTCAAGAAAACAAAAATCGGTTGCACTAAGCAGCACGGAGGCAGAGTATATGGCACTCTCAGATGCTGCAAAAAAGCGATTTATTTGAGAAAATTAATTAAAGAAATGAATTTGTATTTTAAACTTGATTGTGTAACCATGCATGGCGATAATGTAGGCGCTTTAAATCTTGTAAAAATCCAGTTTATCACGCCAGAAGCAAACACATTGATGTAAAATATCACCATGTAAGAAATTGTCTTGAGCAGAATTTAATTAGTTTAACATACTGTCCAACAAATGAAATGATTGCCGATATACTGACTAAGAATTTGTCAAAAGTAAATCATAAGAAATGTACTGCGTTGCTCGGATTAAACTAAACATTAACAATCGAATTGAGGAAGAGTGTTGATATGGCAATTCTCTGTTATATGTTAGGTGGCAACGCTATTAGCTATTAAGAAGTATGATGAAATAAATTTAGTCTCTTGTAAGCAGCCAAACGTTGCAGTTCTTCTTACTCATCAAACCAACAAAAATCAATGATGAATACGAATAAGTAGTGGTATCTCAATCAAGCTCATATTTAGTGTAAATGTTAATTTTATGTGTATTCTACGCAAATTGTAATCTAATTTCAGTTATTAGTAAGAGAAAGGTCTTGATCTTATTAATTGTTTGCTCCAAAATGATTGATTACTCTAAAATAAGTACAGGGTCCTTAATAGTCGATCTACTCGCCTAATGCTTGCTTCACTAGTTATTCCACAAATTGTACGCAGACCAATTTGAAGTACAAACAGTATTTACATACAGTCCTGCTTTAAGAGCTGAGTCCTGGGCTGACCACCGGAATTTTTCACGCTTCGGGGAACCGTTCGCAGATTACGTTGGTAATTTTATTTCGTTAAAGCCCAACGCATAATAGCTTGGCCCGAAAATTGGTCAGCGGTTGTAGCATTTGTGGCTATTTACGTATGTAAATTCTTGACCTACATTGGGCCAACACAACAAAAAAAAAATGTAATAGCAGAAAGGGCCAAGACCAAATGTCAGGCACACATTTGTTTTGGTTACAACTGTGTAGGGAATTTTATTTGTTAAGCCGCCAAACTTGAACTTGAAATGGGTTAATAAAAAAAAAAAAAAAAAATGCCATTGCTCAGAATGAAGGTGCGGATTAAAACTTTAGCTAAAGAGCGAAATTGATATTTATTAATATTTAAAAATAGCACTTAAATAATCAAAATTATTGATTGCAAAAGTTTATCACGATGGTGGAGGTAAAAGGTAAAAGGATCAATAATTTTCATTGATATTTTTGGGGGAGTGTAGAGCAGAGTTAGAGAGTTTCAGAAACTGTCATAAGTTCATAAAAAATGTATGTTTATATGTAAAATTTCAACTATGAGCATATGTAAAGTTTTTTTCTTTAAAATATAAATAGAACGATCGATAGATTGACTTGATGTGTTATATGTACAGCCACTAACAAAATCTTAATAATTAAATTAAATCCTATTATTTAAGTAGTTCAAAAGTACTCAATAGTATGCTCTGAAAAGTATCGATTGTTTTATCTATGGTAAATACTTTGTGTTATGAAAAGAGGAGTGGTCATTTAAAAATGTATCTCATTAATAAAGTGGATTGTCATTGTTATAAAACAGTGTTGTAAAATACTATAAATTGTAGGAATTAATTAGATGCATTTCAATTGATAACTTTATTTAAATATAACTACTTCCTCGTATACATAATTATATGTTACGAGGACTTTGTCTATAAGTCTGCTTACTAAATCTAAAGTCACAGGTCATGAGTTAAAGACATATAAGTCTTTGTGTGTGTAAGTGTGCGTGCGTGTGTGTGTAAATTACAATCTTTACTGCTGCATTTATAGAGCGCATCTTTGGCTTGTTGTGCCCCAATTTAACGGTTGCCATAGAAATAAAAACCACTGCAAAGTGGCAATGATAAAAATACTCTCATATATAGATCGTGTCTAGTATGCAAAACGTATGTATATAGAAACATATGGATGTTTGTATGTCTGATTGTGTGTAAAAGGCAGAAATTTAATTTCATTATTATGCAAAAACGAAAAAAAAATGAAAATAAAAGAAAAGAAAAGAAAATATAATATGAAATGAACATAAAGGAAATACAGCGAGGGAGAGGGAGAAAGAGCAAAAGAAAGAGAAAGAAAAATGTTTGTTGACTAAAAAGTGAAAGCTTTTGAATTTTCTCAGCCGAATCTCGTTTGGTCTCTGTGACGTCCCTCTATCTGTCTGTCCCACTGTCCTGTCCCCCTTTCCTTTCGTTCCACTGTCTCATCCATTGCTTTCGTTCAGTGTTCTCGTCTCTTGATGCGTTGATTTTTTCTTTTTGCTTATGGAAATTAAATTTTGGTTTTCCATTTTCATGCACAGTAGCAGAAAACTTATATATATATATATTCTTTTTTTTTTCTGTTGTACTTTTCATTTTTCTCTTTTTATTTCCACCGGCTCACTTTTTATTTTCTGGTCAGTTAAAGTGACGACTGTTTTCGTCTTTTTTTTTCGCTTTTGATTATGAAAGCCGCCAGCATTGCGAACGATAATCACCAAGCCCTAAAGACAGAAGGAAAAAAGGAGTAGAGCAGGCCGGGCGGGAGGTGGGCGGGGTAGGGCATGCCTTTATGGGCCACAACTTCCGTGAATTTCCATTCTCCATTTCCATTTCCATTTCCCTTCGCTTCAGCTTTTGCTATTTCGATGTTCATTCTGCGTCTCATTCGCCATGAAATTTGTTAAGTCGTCTGGCAAATTTATGCCATTTATCGAAATCCTCTGAGAGTTATCGCGAAGCCGCAATTAGTTTTGCATTTGTACAAAACAATAAAAATTAAATTTACAAAAAAAAAAAATGTTTCAGTGTTCAAGCACCTGTTGATTTTCCAAAATACAAAACAACACTACTACACTGAATCATTGTGATATTTTAACAATTCAATGTTTGAAAACAAATAAATATTAATATATACAGCTCGAGTTACTCATATTATGTTGAAATTTTAATATAATAAAACAAAAATTACTTTGATTGATAAAATAAACTCATAATTTTGCATTTCCAGCATCAGTTTCTAATACATCTGATTAATATATTTTTTATTATTTTATAAAAATATTCTATGTAGCTGACCTTCATCTGCTTTAGTTTTTTACTCTCTTTAATTGTTGTACAAATTTTTTTTACAATTTTCAAAATGCTTAAAATAAAGTCTATACTCTTATGAGAATAAAACATAATAATTAAATACTTTAAGACATTTCATTTACATTTAAGTTTTCTTTTCTAAAACTGTACACCATACATAGTATCATTTTCTCAGTCAAGAATCCACTTCCTTTTAAATGTTAAACAATTCCCAATAAAATAAATACAAATTGAAATTTGAATGCTGGACGCTAATAAACAATTTAGAAATATACACATTTTTAATAAAATGACCGAAATCGCATGTTTGTCTCAGCTGCAACATTAAGTGCTTGTTTTCATGTTCTTCATTTTTTTTTTGTGCTGTGTGTGCTTTGTCGATTTATACTGTTATTGATGGAGTGATAAAATGGAATGTGCAAAGAGGAAAATCAATAATAAAATGTCTAACAGACAGAGGAATTTAGGTTTTTTCACATTGCGAAATAAAAAAACAAAAATTTTCACTTAATCGTTTCTTATTTCTAATAAAAATTGAAGTAAGTAAGGAATGCTCTTAAATTGCGTTCATTCTTTTGATGCGCTTTATATGTTCCTTTACCAATTAAAGGTAATCAATTTAGAAAATTGAAAAGGACCCCAAATGCTTTATATTCCCAAATGAAAGTTTGGTCTTTTAGTTGAGGTGGGACACCTGAAAATATTGTTGCATAGCAACCTTTGAAATCAATTCTCGGAAACATTTCAACATTTCCGACCATCATGTTCTCTGTATGCCATCTTGTGGTTTTTGCCTTTTTATAGCTAGATTTACCCGTTGAAATAATCTGTTTTCTATGGCTCCGAGTTTTCAATCTGTTGACTAGGTGACATTTTGTTTATACATTCCAAACTTAAACTTATAATTTTTTATTACTACAGCTAAAGTGGACTTGAATATTATATTCATATTAATTTAAAAATAATGAACTTATTTATCTTAATTTATTGCTATAACATTCTAAGTGATTTACAAAAATTTATTCATTATTTTTATTACACTTTTTATTATTTTATATATACATACATTTATTGCAACAACCAAAACTTACTTAAGCAAATCAACTTGATAAACTGTGCCTTTAACTAACTAATATAATTAGCTATTTATTTGTTTTTTAAATTTGTGTTTATGTCTTAAACATAATTTCATTCTATTATTAATAAGGATATTAATGAAAAACATGTTTAATTTGTGTTACTTCTAATAAAATTATATTTAGTTTGTTCAAGACCATTTTTGCCTAAAATGAAATCGAGAAAAATCCAGTTTCTTATATAAATATTGTACAAGGCTTAAATACAATTTTAATAAATAGAAAAACATGCAAAATAAAATAACTTTTGTATCAGCAATGTTAGTCGTGGTAGTTTTATTGCTTTTTAAGTGTAAACATTTTATTTAAAATGCACTGTTTTATTAATGCGTTTTCATAATGGAAGCAAAACTATTTTGGCTTCAAAAAAATATATTAAAATTAATATGTTTCGTGACTTTTTTTTACTCAGAGTCTCTTTTCGACATTGCGGTGCGCTACTCTTTTCCACATGTCGTATGCGTAATGTATTTGTTTAAAAGTGTTTAATGTTTTTTGGGAGTATTTAATATTAATATATATGCAAAACAATTGTTTTATGAACTTGAAAACACTTTAAATTTGTCATAGAATACATTTATTTACTGCCAGCGTTTTTAAAGCTTTGTTGAACATCACACATACGCCATGTTCGCACGAGTCTCCAATAGTTGCCTGGCTGCTTTATACGAGCTAAATTAGCCAAATATAAACACAAATCAATTACTATAGATGACTTTGGATATAGATAGATATTTGTTTACATATTTATATTTTCGTGTAGAACTAAATAGAACTAAAGATTAAAGTGACTATCGCTGTCGCCGTCGCCGTCGCTGTCTGCGTTGGCAGCAACCTTCGTCTGCTGCGGCAGCAAACTAAAAGTATTTGGTTCAAGTGCCAAATGAAATATTGACTAGGCAACGGGGCAGCGCTTCTATAAGAGACGCCGCGGCGCGACACGGCGCGTTGCGTTGCGATGTGATGCGACGCTCAAACTTTCAGCATATGGCGCGCGTGTCTGCAAAGCTTGTGTGTGTGTGTGTGTGTGTGTGTGTGTGTGTGTGAAGAACAAACACAACATAAGCGCCTTCCAGTTTTCAAATAATACTATCATAATGTTGCTCTAAAATAATAATAATAATAATAACATGGCAAATATTTCATATAATGCGCACGTTTTGCTTACCCCCTTCGATTGTCCATCCCCCTACCAGCCCCTTGTCCACTATCCCCTGTACCTTCTGTGTACCCCAATCCCAACCCCAAACCCAATCCCTTGGCACTACTTGCTCCCTTGGCTAACCCTGTTTTTTACACTGTCACATCTTAGCCGTGTATTGTTGCTGTTGGCGACAAACTATACAAAAAAGAAATTTTCCTCTCTCTCCCTTTCTCTCTCTCTCTCTGTCTGCCGTTCTCCCTGTCTTCTGCCCTCTTCCTCTGTCTTTGTTGCTGTCTCGGCCTCGGCGTCTGCTTTTTTTCTAATAATAAATTGCCAAAGAATTTATGTACTTGTATGTTTCGCTGCAGCATCAACAACAACATTACTACACTGTGCAAAAAAATGTTTTGATGCACGAACTTTGACAACTGCTGAAAGTTATTTCATTTAAAATACTTTACATTGTAAGTCAAAAATTATCATTTTATTTGTTTGGCTCTAATTTAAATGTTATTTTAACTTGACTGTTTTTCATAGCAAAATTACAAATTTAATATTGGTTTAATTTAAAAATGATAATAAATATTAAATTGTCAGCTTATAATTTCTTATACAAGTTTTTTAAATTAACAAATTTGTTTTTAAATGCAGTTTTAAAAATCTTTTTCTAAAATCTTAAAAAAATTCTTATAATAATTATTAAGCCCGATTATTATTTTTGTAGTGTAACAACAAGAATACAAACAAACACACACACACACACACACACATACTCATGCATTTTGTGTACACACATAAATGTATATAATACTTGTTGTTGTCGGGTTTTCTGGCCATTTTATATGATTTTTATTTATTATGCTTTTCCTGCTTAGTTTTCGGTTTATTCCGCTTTGTTTCTTGGCGTCAAGCATCGCGTGTTTTGAAGGTGTAACACAAATTTATAACTTTCACTTTCGCTCAATTCCCTTCTCACGGTACACACATTCCCCTCTGTTCACATAGCACTGCACCGTGGTTTATTCTTGGCGGCCATAATGTGTTCTCCTTCCCTGTCTCAATCCCCCCTTTCTCTTGGTGCTCTTGAGCAAACCACTTGAGCACTCAAAGCCCTTTCAGTTTCAATGTTGACACAGCTTGACTATCTTCGGGTTTTAACATTGCGATTTTCTTGGCTGTCAGCAGAGATGTGGTCTATCATGCTAATTCATTACAAATAGTTTAAAGCAAACATAAACACGCTCACACACACACATACACCGTGGGTCAAACAGTGGTACAAACCATTTTTATTTTCCTGAACAATTCCTTAAATCCAACAATCCGAGCTTTGTACAAACATTTTTTAAGAGAAGTGTAATAAATATAAGAACTTTTTAGGGCGCACAGTGGTACAAAACATATTAAAGAAAATCTAAAAATATTCATAAATAAAATTAAAGCTTCATTGCTTAAAATTTTGAAAAATGTTAAACAAAATTGAACGTTATAGTCCAGCAGTGGTAAATAATAAATTTGTTTGCATGGAAATTATAATAAAATGACTGATTTATAAATAGAAATTTACTTTATTTCAAGATTCCAAGAATGAATGATAACTATTAAACAAAGTAAAATAAAAGGCAATTTTTAAAAATTAAAATATTTTTTATGATAAAATTGTTTTTTCTATTATGTATATTTGAAATTATACAAAGAGAATATTTTTAATACTTAAAAATAATTTCTGTGACGTTCAAGCTATCCTTAGCACTGATTTTAGTTAGACTTACTAAAACAAATTTGAATCAAAGCAAAACAAATTAATCTTGTCACACTGTGGTTTGCTATTTTGGCTGTTGCTGAAGTGTTGAAAGTTTGTCGAGCCACTGATTTGGAGCTAGTTGCTGGTTTTGGTTAGTTTTAATTGAATTCGGCTGTTTGGTTACCCAAACGAATATTTTGAAAATACGTGAAAAATACTTATACAAATCGGGTCAAAATGGCACAACTTGTTGTTGCCTGTTTTTTCCCTTTCGCCCTTTCTCTCATGTCCTTCTTCCGCCTTGGCCGCCTTGAAGAGTCGGCAGATGTGGCTAAAAATGAACTGCGCGAAAACTTTTCTGAGCGTTTTTCAATTGCTCAACAAAGTATTTTCCTTGCGTTGAACTTTCACTTGCAAATGGCGAAAACTTTTCTCGGAAACTGTATAAAATGCAACGGGGGAAAAATAACTGAAAAGTAGTGTACATATGCACAAATATATGCCTCTATATACTATATGAACATACAGGGTATTTGGGTATGCTAGTTGTCTGCCACTTCATTGCGTCGTATTAATTAATAATGAAAATAATTCCCAGCTGTGTGTCTTCGTGTGTGAAGTATCTGTGTCTGCGCTTCATTTCAACTTTAGTTGCAATTTTGAATTTTTCGAGTATAATTAAAAATTCAACGCGAATTCATTATGAGCCAAAAATGTTAAACCCTTCGGGGAGTTATTTTCTATTTAATTTTGGCTTTTCACTTTTTCCCTTAGTTTTTTAAGCCTTATTCGTGGTCATTAGTTCCACTTGGTCACATATTATTTATTTTTATTAACAGATAGCTGTTTAGTAACAAAATTATTTAAATAATTGCAGTCTGCTCAACATTCGCTACTCAAACCCCATTTATTAGTTTACTTTAAGCTAAAATACGTAATTCCTTTTTTACACTGAAAGTACAACTATTTGTTCTAAGGATTGCATTCAAATATATTTCATAAAAAATAAAACAAAACTTTTAAAGCAAGAGTCGACAAAAACAAAATTTACTGTGTCTCTTAAGCCGATTACATGTTTTCCGATATTCAAATTAGAAATAAGTCAAACAATTTGTCAAACTATGTTAACATGTTTATTTATTCACCGCATAATTTACCGCGTATGAATAGCACATATTAATAGGCTTAATGCCGTAAAGTAATTAATTTTGATTAAGTACATTGACTTGATTTAGGAACCGCATGCATAACTCAAATAGCTTTATTTTCTCAATTTAATCATAATACTGGCTTATCTTTTTTGGCTATTAAGCCAGCTGCTTGGTTAGTGCGAGTAATTGAAACAGTTTTCGGTTATTCTAGTTGTTGTTGTTGTTATTGGTGTTTATCGGAAAAATGCTAAAGTTCGGTCGTGTGTGCTTAGGCCTCGTAAATAGTTGAACCAGTGAATGGAAGTGAATTAAAGTAATCAAAGCCAGCTCAAGATTAATACCATAATTTAAAAATCCAATAACAAGTAAATAAAGTAATTTTTTCAAAATAAATAAATTGAAAATCAAGCCAAGCTTTAAGCCAACATGACGTATGATTAACGTCAACTTGTTAATCGTTGTGATTTAAGGTAAGTGTCATAATTCACTTACCAATAATTAATATATATAATTGTATTGGACTTACTAACCAACACACGGCAATTAAGCAAACAAACAAAATGATGCATTATATTTTATATTCAACGATTTTTAACCGCAACACAATTAAAAATACAAATTAAATTACCAAATGTCGAAACAACACTAAAATATGCCCATGAGAGTTACATGCGTTTGTGGGCGCACTTCCTTTCCTTCTCTGTTGCTGTTTATCTAAAATTCCTCATTATTATTAAATTGCTTCTGTATAACCAGACGAACACAACACAATGGTTTTTGGCTATAAACACAAATATGTATTTGGAATAGTTTAGAAATTACAATGGAAATATATTTATATGCACATTTATATGTATAATTTGTTACCTTTTGGACTTTTCCCAACGGAATCAAAGTATTTGGTGCATAAAAAAATTGTACATGCGATTGCAATTTAAGACTCTGTACGCAGTCAGGGTTCAAGGGTGTATTAGCTTTTAGTAACTTTAAAACGGAGACTAAAATAGATAAAGCCACCAAACTTGAAATAAATCTTTATATGGGGATTGTTATGGACTTTTACCACGCCCACTTACTACTCGGCCAATTGAAAGTTTAAGCTTAAAATATTGAATAGGCCTTCGGACAAACACAGGGTCTTTTATAGTCGTCTGACTTGAATGTTGCTTAACTTGCTTGTTGCTTATAAATAAAATATTCGAGTTGGTGCTATGATTACCGTAGCCACTCGGTGTTAACAGACTGTAAATAACATTAATATTAAAAAAAAAAATTGTATTTATTCGAGTAATAAATTTGTAGATGAAAATTAATGTTGTAAAAATTACATTTTTTTTTAATATTCCAAATTTAAGATTTTTCAATTTATCTATTTTTCACACCAATTAGACTATAACAATGAATCTCATCTGATTTCAATTATTTATATTTCATAATTTTCCAACATATTCTATACGTTGAAATCACAAGCGGAAAGTAGAGATATTCTGGAACTGTATCACCATAGCCCATTTCTACCTTTAAAAATCGAAACTTGTTTATCAAACCACTTAACATAAAACGCTCATAAGATATTTGGTGTATCGCTCATAGGATCAAGCGCATTGGGATTTTGTGTATGTGCTTGCTATAAAGCCAGCATGTAAATAGGTACAGGGATATATTTTCACAACATAGTATAAAATAATATTGTAAATTTTTTCAAGACGCACAACGTCAAGTTTTGTGTCTAACGTTGTGTAAGCTTTAGCATTGCTGAATTCAATGACTCTGATTTGGTAAGTGAAAGAAGTAATTCAAAGAATTTACAATACTCCTATACTCTCATACATAAACATATCTATATTTATTAACATTTCTTATGCAGTACATATGACATGAAAGAAAAAAACACAAATGCAAAATCTCAAAATCTGCACAGTTTGCTGCCAACGAAATCTGTAAATACATCCAATGTGCAAATCAGAAGCCATTCACGCGGCACTTGACGCCACAGAAAAAAGTGCAGGGTTTGTGTAGAGAATGTCCGGGGTTATACCCTTTAATTTCCGCTACAATTTCAGTAAACAAATTAATTACTCAGAGAAATGAAACAGAAAACAATTTTAAGGATTTAAGATCAGGTTTCAATAATTTCATTATAATAGTCATAAAATCTATTCCCATACGAAGCAACAAAAAAGTTGCATTTGGAACGTTTTCAGATCTGAAACAAATATGTTTTGCTTCTTATACTTTTTTCCAATAATATTAAAGGTTTTCAAATCTCTTGTTATATAGTTTTATTATAAAATCCAACAATAGAAACAGCCAAATTTTACACTGTTAAATCTATCTGTAAAATTATTTAAAAAACTCCTTACGATATCACTGTACCTATATGTTGATGCTGCACTTAAAGGCTTAAGTCTTGCATGCCCTGTCCTGTAGGCTGCTGTGGTTGCAGGGTATGCTAAAAAAAAGTGGCATAAAAAATATGACAAACGCTTCGCGTTGCCATTTTGCATTTAAAGTTACTCGGAGTTTCGTTGATTTTTATGCATTTTATTACCACGAGGACACGCTCGGATTGTGGCCATGTCTCGTCTCTTGGCTGAGCCTTTTGGTGTGGCTGTTTTGGTAATGGCAAAAGTGGCATACGGCCATAGATGGCACAGTGGGAAGAGAGGGGTGTGGTGGAAAAGTAACGGCAAATACCCAAGTGAAATATGATACAACTCGGAGAGTGTGGAGTGAGAGCAAGCGCATTGCTTTTGATTTGTGTTTGTGACCCACAAAAATGCAAAATGCCGCAAACAAGCGAAGCGACAACGAAAACGTAACAAAAGCAAAAATCGACAGGCGAGCAGAAAGACTACGGAATGAAGAGAAACGTACAAAAAAAACACAAGCGTATATACGATAGTATTTGTATGTCTTTTTATTGCCCGTACTCAAAAGGAGTGCGGCGGTCTATTAGGCTTGTCGCAAAAATAAAAACCGCGTTACAGGAAAAAGGGGGCGTGGCCAAAGTCAGATAGTCGATAAAGCCACGTTCGTCCGGTTAAACAAGAGCTAGTTAAACTCAGAGCTAGGGCACTAAGCTTTGATAGAATGATCGCATATGGTGGAAAAACCGTGTTAAAAATTACTTAAGATATCAACCAAGATAACACGATAACAATTTCTGTTTTTGATTTGTTTTAGACCTCATAAAGCTCCACTTGGTCTCAGCCAAAATCACATTTTATGTACATATCACTTTGTATAATATTTTCATTTAGCTGTCATAGTAAAAATCTTTTTAATGTCGAATATTTAAAAGCCTCACATTTTGTACGGGGTCTTACACAGTCGATTCTCTAGCCAGTAGCTTTCCAAATAGTTGTTCTTTTTTGAATTTGTTGCACGGTAGAGTTTTTCCAGATTGAATACTGAATGCACAAATCATTTTCACTGACTAACTGAGAGAAACTGATTCTCGTTTTCGCATGCTCCCGCCCCCTTTTTCGGACCATTTGCAGCTTGAAGAGTAACAAATAGGATGACATTATAATGCCAGGAGCACTAACTCACAAATATCGCACTATGGCGCCCAAAAGTTGACGCCTATAAAAAACCAATAACTGTAGCATACATAGTTTTCAGAGATTTTTGAACATCCGCACACGGGTTACTCAACCATCGCACAATGGGTAAAATTTACACTTTTCAGGAATTTTGTATAGTTTGTGTTACAAATAGTACGAGTGGCAAACACCGCCTTTATGTTATTCCATAAGGCAAACCCGTTTGTCTTAATTCGTAATTTATAAACGTGACAAAAGAAACATAAATTATTTCTCTTTAGTTTGAGAAAGCTTTTCAATGTTTGCTTTAAACAATATATTTCATTGATGGTAAGCAATTTAAAAGTACTACTACCGACTACCGACCTACATACTTAAAAGTGCAAATTTATTGCAACATTTTAGGTATGTAACTAAGGGAAAATTAATACTTGTTATTACTTCAAATAAAAATCACGAACTCGTATAAAATATTTATTAGGTCTATAATTATTAAATTTGACGGATTTCAAAAATCATATTACTGTTAATTCTAGCTACAAAATGGCTAAAAGACAACACTGTCACACACGCAATATCCATTAAATTACACAGTGACAGAGAGTGTTGAAAGTTATAGTTCGAATCACATTGCGCTCGCGGCTATTGGCCCAAAGCGTTGACAAATTTATAGCCTTGTTTTGCCTTTACCATTTGTTGGTTGATTGAAAGTCTTTCTAAGCTTGAAAACTTTTGCAGCTCTGTGAATTGATAGCAATCCATATGAAAGTCCACTCTACCATACTCAAGCACCAGCCTTTTCACCCTTCGCCCAAGGGGCGTGACCAGCTGATGGCCTGTCTGACACTTCTGGCAGCCAGACAGCTTAATCGTGAGCTTAGCTCGGGATTTCTATTAGCAAAATGACATTAATATACCAGCTAACAGCACTATTTATCAGCATTCAGACAGGAATATTAAACCATTCTCTCATTTTCTTGTTGAGCAATATTAGAACATTTATTCTCAGCTTAAAATTTAATTGAAAAAAAAAAAGCAGAAAACAATTGAACTTGTAACTGAATTCGTGGCGCGTATTTTGTTGAATATCAGCAAAAGAACCCTGTATTCTGTGTTATCAGTACAATTGTTTTTCTGTTAGCCCACAATACAGGGTCCCCCTCAATATTCCGCGCATCCAGTGTACAGTTTATATTCATCGTTTAGTTGCGGCCAACGGGACAGTTGCTAACCATCCTACGGCTGAGACACGCCTGTGCCTCGCGATCATACCATTGTCCACTTGGACACAACTTCCTCTTGGGCTGATTGTTGCGGCAGACAAAGTAACGGCGGCAATGTTTAGGATCGGTAAAGACTGAACCATCAGCCTGATTCATGCAGTCGTTAACCGATTTGATATCTGAGGTCACACTCACAACAGCTCCGACTTCGACTTTTATTTTGGGCTTTTTTGTTTTTTGCGGATTACTATTGCCTGATTTTGGTCGATTTGTTGTAGTGCAAATTGTCGTGGTACATGTTGTTGTGGTTGTTTCGCAAGTAGTAGTTGTAGTGCAAGGTGTCGTGGTACAGGTTGTTGTGGTTGTTTCGCAAGTAGTAGTTGTAGTGCAAGGTGTCGTGGTACAGGTTGTTGTAGTTGTTTCACAGGTAGTTGTTGTAGTGCAAGGTGTCGTGGTACAGGTTGTTGTGGTTGTTTCACAGGGTGGAGTTGTAGTGCAAGGTGTCGTAGTACAGGGTGGAGTTGTAGTGCACGGTGTCGTTGTACAGGGTGGTGTTGTTTCACAAGGTGTCGTTGTACAGGGTGGTGTTGTTTCACAAGGTGTCGTTGTACAGGGTGGTGTCGTTGTACAGGGTGGTGTTGTTTCACAGGGTGGAGTTGTAGTGCACGGTGTCGTTGTACAGGGTGGTGTCGTTGTACAGGGTGGTGTTGTTTCGCAAGGTGTTGTTGTACAGGGTGGTGTCGTTGTACAGGGTGGTGTTGTTTCACAAGGTGTCGTGGTACAGGGTGGTGTTGTTTCACAGGGTGGAGTTGTAGTGCAAGGTGTTGTAGTACAGGGTGGTGTTGTTTCACAGGGTGGAGTTGTAGTGCAAGGTGTTGTAGTACAGGGTGGTGTTGTTTCACAGGGTGGAGTTGTAGTGCACGGTGTCGTTGTACAGGGTGGTGTTGTTTCACAAGGTGTCGTTGTACAGGGTGGTGTTGTTTCACAAGGTGTCGTGGTACAGGGTGGTGTTGTTTCACAGGGTGGAGTTGTAGTGCAAGGTGTTGTAGTACAGGGTGGTGTTGTTTCACAGGGTGGAGTTGTAGTGCAAGGTGTTGTGGTACAGGGTGGTGTTGTTTCACAGGGTGGAGTTGTAGTGCAAGGTGTCGTGGTACAGGGTGGTGTTGTTTCACAAGGTGGAGTTGTAGTGCAAGGTGTCGTGGTACAGGGTGTTGTGATTGGTTCACAGGTAGTAGTTGTAGTGCAAGGTGTCGTGGTACAGGGCGGTGTTGTTTCACATGGAGGAGTTGTATTGCAAGCACATGTTGTAGTTGTTGTGCAAGGTGTCGTTGTACAGGGTGTTGTGATTGGTTCACAGGTAGTAGTTGTAGTGCAAGGGGTCGTGGTACAGGGTGGCGTTGTTTCACAGGGTGGTGTTGTTTGACAGGGTGGAGTTGTAGTGCAAGGTGTCGTGGTACAGGGTGGTGTTGTTTCACAAGGTGGAGTTGTAGTACAAGGTGTCGTGGTACAGGGTGTCGTTATTGTTTCACAGGTAGTTGTTGTAGTGCAAGGTGTAGTGGTACACGGTGGTGTTGTTTCACAGGGTGGAGTTGTACTGCAACCACATGTTGTAGTTGTAGTGCACGGTGTTGTTGTACAGGGTGTTGTGATTGGTTCACAGGTAGTAGTTGTAGTGCAAGGTGTTGTGGTACAGGGTGGTGTCGTTTCACAAGGTGTCGTGGTACAGGGTGGTGTTGTTTCACAAGGTGTCGTGGTACAGGGTGGTGTTGTTTCACAAGGTGGAGTTGCAGTGCAAGGTGTTGTGGTGCAGGGTGGTGTTGTCTCACATGGCGGCGTGGTACAGGGTGTCGTTGTACAGGGTGTTGTTATTGTTTCACAGGTAGTTGTTGTAGTGCAAGGTGTCGTGGTACAAGGTGGTGTTGTTTCACAAGGTGTTGTGGTACAGGGTGGTGTTGTTTCACAGGGTGGAGTTGTACTGCAACCACATGTTGTAGTTGTAGTGCAAGGTGTTGTGGTACAGGGTGGTGTTGTTTCACAGGGTGGAGTTGTAGTGCAAGGTGTTGTGGTACAGGGTGGTGTTGTTTCACAGGGTGGAGTTGTAGTGCAAGGTGTTGTGGTACAGGGTGGTGTTGTTTCACAAGGCGTTGTGGTACAAGGCGTTGTTATTGTTTCACAGGTAGTTGTTGTAGTGCAAGGAGTCGTGGTACAGGGTGGTGTTGTTTCACAAGGTGTCGTGGTACAGGGTGGTGTTGTTTCACAAGGTGGAGTTGTAGTGCAAGGTGTTGTGGTGCAGGGTGGTGTTGTCTCACATGGCGTCGTGGTACAGGGTGGTGTTGTTTCACAAGGCGTTGTGGTACAAGGCGTTGTGGTACAAGGCGTTGTTATTGTTTCACAGGTAGTTGTTGTAGTGCAAGGAGTCGTGGTACAGGGTGGTGTTGTTTCACAAGGTGTTGTTGTACAGGGTGGTGTTGTTTCACAGGGTGGAGTTGTAGTGCAAGGTGTTGTGGTGCAGGGTGGTGTTGTCTCACATCGCGTCGTGGTACAGGGTGGTGTTGTTTCACAAGGCGTTGTGGTACAGGGCGTTGTTATTGTTTCACAGGTAGTTGTTGTAGTGCAAGGAGTCGTGGTACAGGGTGGTGTTGTTTCACAAGGCGTTGTGGTACAGGGCGTTGTTATTGTTTCACAGGTAGTTGTTGTAGTGCAAGGAGTCGTGGTACAGGGTGGTGTTGTTTCACAGGGTGGAGTTGTAGGACAAGGAGTCGTGGTACAGGGTGGAGTTGTTGTGCACGGGGTTGTGGTTATACAGGGTGAAGTGGTTAATTCCAGTTGATGGACATGGCCCTCCGTAAGTACTGCAAAAGCAGACAGTAAAATCACAGCTGTGAACAGCGGCAGGTTGCCTGTAATGGTAAAAGCCGAGGGTGATTCGAACTGTCGTTGCAAGGAGCTTACATATTCCTGGCGAACTTACAAGCTCTCATTTTATCAAATATTCTAATGAATAAATTTGGAGTCAATTTGAAAGCTTTGGATTCTGCACTGAATGATGGACTGTAGATGCTCGTCGAGTTTTATAGTCGATCGTTTGGTTCTTATCTGCAGCAGGTGCACAACAGTTATGTTTGAGAAACATCATGTTACTCTTGTCATGGCCATTAGCAAATTAGCAGCAAATGTTTGAATTACATTGAGCATTGCACGGCAAACATTTTTCCAAAGGCGAATAAGAATAAAAAATGAAAGTTCTTACAACGAAAGTACCATGAAAAAGAAGATAAAGTTCGATATATTCATAACTAATTAGAGCTACAATATGATATTGCACTTCTACACTTTTCCGTGAGAACACTCTTAGATATAGTAATTAAAGGCAATTGTTGCTTAGATAAGTCAGAGAAGTTGTAAGACCGTACTTAAAAGGACTTATCTAATTCCAGATAATATTAAAATCAAGTATCTACATGTCCATTCAAATAGGCCAAAATTAATTAATAAAATAAAGCTCGAATCCAGCGGTTCTTGTGAGGTTTTGCATAATTTTTAGCACTCGCAAAGATTTAATTTATAAAGAAATTCGATTTTAGAAACAAAAATATTATAGGTACTTATTATGGTATTCGTTTCTCTCAATAAATAATGGAAAATATAATTCTGCAAATAAAGCAATGTTCGCACATATGTACTATTTGATTTGTAGTTAGCATAGTTTGTTGTTATGAAATTTTGTTCTTGCCTGGGCATGTTTAAGAACGTGTTGAAACATGTTTTGTTGGCATTGGAAGAATGCCTCATCGTTTGCACAGTAGACGCAATGGGCAGCCAGAAAGTGGCTTGTAGAATCAGTTCAGTGGGTTCAATATTGATGTCTTAGTTAGGTTAAAAACCATTTGGCCCTTTTCCCCATTTTCCATTTCCATTCACTTACACATTGCCATTGCCATCCCCATATCCATGCTCATTTTGATTTTTGGCCCCGGCTGTTGGTTATTTCACGACTTGAGAACGTTCGAACAAGCTGATGGTATTGACATTTGGCTCCAAACCATTTTGGCATGCCGTACAGAACGCAGCCTGTGAAATAGTTGAAATTGACTGTTAACTGATTTTTGGGTGTACCGCTATGAAAGAATGATTTCCTCTGTCACGCCTTAAACTCAATTCTCTTTGCCTAGGCGTCGTAATCGTTTTTGGTCAATATAGTGCCCAGTTTCATACAAAGCTAATGCAGAAATTAAAGTTTCAGTTCAAGTTAACACAAAGTTCTAAGTAAGTTGAATAGTCTAATGACATGATCCGACATCGATCAGTATATGTGAAAGTTAATAAATTCAAATTATAATAAAGTAATCCGATCAGGATGTTTTTGATTTAATAAAAGATAAAACAAGTTTAAGAATAGTTTCCAAAGAAAAATAAGGATATGGTTATTTTGACTTGTATCTTAATGATGATATCATAATATACTATATACAATCTATACGTTCACCTCAGTGAATTACAAACTTCGTTGCTAATTTACAATAGCCCATGTGTATAAGAGTAGAATAGATGTATTAGGCCGTTAGCCAAAAGTGGACAATGGAACAACTGAATAAGTGGATTGCCCACCGTCCCTGTGTCCACTGCCCAATTGGATAACTGGCAAAGTGAACAAATGGCAAACCAAGTGTCGGTCATTTGGCAGCCGATAAAAATCCTGTGCACAGTAAAAAGTCAGTGCCCCCTAGGGGGCGTGGAATGAGAATATTTATGTCTATGTGTGCGTGCATGTGTCATAATTTTGGGACATAAAATGGCGCTGATTTTGAAACAGTTGTCGTTAGGTATTCACGTACCAAAACTAGCAGCCAAACCCATGGCACATTTTCAACGAAACGAAACTTTCGTAATTAAATGTAACTATTGCAGTTAAGATTTATGCAACACTTTTTTGTGCTGTTCTCCATTTCAATTTATGCAGAACAAAATTTCAAGTTACAGTGAACGGCGACAAACGCGATAGTAAAGAAGAAACATTCAAAAAAGTAATAAAATTGTTAGAATAGTGATTCAGCACAGATGACAGATAAAATATATTCATTACATGTATCACTGCATTAATTAATTTCTTACAGCTAATGAGTCTATCGATTGTTGTCACATTAAAGTTATTACGTTGTCGATGGGGGTTTTAACGAAAACTTTTCAGTCTATTTATATAAAAATGATTTTAAAACAATGTGGATTTATAGAGCTTTGTACCGAATACTAGTTTAGAGTCGAATTTTTGGCAATAAATTATTTTTTGTCATTTAAAATAATAAAATTTGAAATTTTGCAGCTTCAGTCCGCCATTATGCAAACTATTCAATTCTGCATATTTATGCACAAATAAATTCGTTTTTTTGTACATTTTAAATGTAGCCAATATTTGTGCAGTGATGCAGTATGTTCTGATGCTGTATTAAATTGATTTTGAATAGGTCGGGGGGTTTTATCGTTCATTCAGCTCAATTGTGCACGTTTAAGCCATTTGCCACACATAGTTAGAGTTATTCTTGAATTACTCATACGCCCTGTGACACCGGTAATCGATGACAGTTACCAATCGCCTTGTCTGATTGGAATGAGAATGTATCATAAAGTCACCATAAATTCTAAAAAAAATGCAAATTTTGTAAACTCTGCAAATATATTGCTATCCAATTATCAATCGCATGATAAAACCCATAAAATTAATGACAATGAGTGAACAGTGAATTCGAGTAGAGCTTAAATGCCAGAATTTAAAACAAGGTTTATTGAAATACAAACATTAGACACTAAAAATCGAGTGATTTTTAAAATAATTTATGAAAAGCTTATATTTGAAATGTATTATTAATTTCATGTAATGTAATTGTATAATTTAATTTTAGCTAGTTTATTTTACATAGCATCAAAGCTATGTAATTAGTTAATTTGTATCTAACAGTTATCATTAACATGCAAACTTATTGACCAAACAAATTGCCACTGAAGTGCTGCCAGTTTGTTGTAAAAATAATTTAATACAAGATAGAAAGTCTGTCTTTGGCATGTCAAAGATTCGATACTCTATAAGCAAGTTTTCTATGGTTAAGAATTAGTTAAAATTAAAATTTGATATTTTCTTTCTATTATATAAAGTGTCAATCTTAAACTAAGTTATTAAGTTAGACACTGAATTTAAAATATGATAATTTTGCTCATGCAGCCATATAGTGATCCAATCCGGCCTTTTTACCTATAAACTAAGGAACAATTTATATTTAATATTTATTTATAATTTCATGCAGTCTGCCACAAACATTAACGTTACTGTTATACCCCCTGGAAGGGTATCAAAACATCTGGCAGCACCAAGCAATTCTTGTAATTAGATACACTCTTTTCGCTGTGGTTCAATTGCACTCAATGTTTGCTAACAATCTGAAGTGAGAAGCAATTTGAATGCTTATCAGCTAATAGATACTTGCGTGGTAACATGAAAAAGTCTTGTCTAATTATCTATGAGATACTTGAGAGTGTTGTTCCTTTGCAAATTCCAGCAGATACATGACCAGCACGTACTAACTGCATTTCATTGGCACAACTTGTGGCAGTACATGGAGATATCTCTGGTCAAAAAGTCGAAGGACTAATGCAAGTAAAGTGCTGCTAACTGAATTTAAGGAACGTAAATTAAGCACTTAAATGTCCCAAAGCTGAACCCGGTGCGTGCCAAAGTTGTCTGGCCCCAAAATGTGCACAAATTATGGCTAAGATGAGAGGGCAAAAAAAAAAAAAAACTAAACTGAAGAACAAACAGTGTGTGGAATGGAGAGAAGACAGATGAGAGTAGAGAGTAAAGAGTAAAGACAAACACAAAGATGAAAACAAACGTGGACTCGGCTCAATGGCAATTTGTTGTATGCATATGACTATAGAAATTAAATTAAGCCTACTAGCATTTGTGTGTATGCATGTGTATGTGTGTGTGCACGTGCGTGTGTGTAATATTGTTGTGTGCAAGCGTTGTGTCAACAAATTTTTCTATGCTTCACATTGTAAAACTCATTAGGGAAGTGACCGGAAATCTTAGAAAATCTGCAAAGACACTAAAAGGATTCACACATCCTCAAGCTTTGTTTAACACCCGCACTCACATACCGTCACACAAGCACACACGCACAGACACGCACACAGAGGCACCTATATGAGCACTAGAGCAGTCATGCATATACTTCAATTTTTCAACAAAATGAGTGCACATTTGACAAACACACCTTCAGTGTCACGCCAGAAAGAACAGAATCCCGACAGGACCAGAACATATGTGCTTCTGGGCGCCTTCTGTCTACCAACTCTCCTCCTTTCCTCCTTTCATCCCATTTCCCATTTTCCCGCTCTACTGTCTCTGCCTACCCATCAACATCGGCTGGGAACTGCCGGTTCTTGTAGGTTTTACACTTCACATGTTTTTTTATCAGCTCTTGGCCTTATGTAGAAAATGCTGTCCAAAATCTTTGCAAAAGAAAATAAAAAACTTTGCGCAAATTTTGTACGTCCGCAGACTGCACAGTGGTACAACTTAAGCAAGCAGTGCAACAAAATGCTCAATTAGCTTCAATCTTGAAGAAAAACATTTATTTAAATTTTAAAAGAGAACTTATGTATAGTGTTGGTCAAGTTTATTGCAGCAACTATTCTATTACTACTTACTCTTTACATTTGATGTCAATCGAAAATTACATTAACTTAAAAACTTATTTTCAAATAAAAAACAAAAATAAAATTAAATAGTCTCAAAAAAAAATCTGCTTTATGACCCCATTTTATATTATTTTTATTGTAATAATTTATATTATATTTAATATTATGCACTTTATTTGTGATATTAGAAAAACTTAATTTTAATATAAAATGTACATGTATCACAATTTAATTTAAAAATTTTGTTACACAAAAATATTTTTTCGACTTTAAGTTCTAGACTTTAAACACGTTGAGCGATTTTTGTCTTAGCACTAATTTTTAAAAATACGATAAAAGCCTAAATCATTTGTTAGTTTTTGATTGGTTTTCGTCAGACCATGAACCACTGTGCGCCGTTGTGTTGCCATGTGTGTCTTTCTGTTTGTATGTGTTTTTGCAAACCTGATTGGCGTGCGAATGTGTATGTAGCTTTATGTGTGTGTGTGTGTGCGTGTGTGTAAGTGTGTATACCTAATTCAAGCTCATATTTTACAAGAATAACAAAATCACTGCATAGCTGACGTTGCCCGACAAAGTTTGAGTTTGAGTTAAGCAAACGTTAAGCGAAAGAAACCAAAGGGACGAAAGTGTATGGAATGACGGGGAATGCGGAAGAGAGAAAGAAATAATGAAAGGGGGAAGTGTTTGTAAACAAGAGAATAGACAGGAACAGGGACAGGCAAAGAGCCAAACAAGAAAACAAACGAGTTGGTTAAGCAAACCCAACAGCTTAAGAATTGTGCGATCGCATAATGCAATGGAGTGTGATAAAATTAAAAAGCAGTAAAAAAAGTAAAAAAATGTGTATGGTAAAATACAAAAAGATATCTGTGTCACATCAGCAGCGATAGAGGTCCAATGCCCTTAATATATGAAGTGACATAAGAAGTGAAGCGTTTTTTATTGATCTAGGTCTAATACTGTGTCAAGTTTTATAATAGGTCGGTCATGATAAAAGATACTTTAAATGGCTTTGATCTAGTGATATGAAAAAACGTCCCAATATATAATCAATTTAATTTCGATACAGTGTATGTCGATGGATACACCCTAATGTTCATTAAAAAATCTCACTTAATAAAGTTTGACAAAATTCAAAATTTACGAGTTAAAGTTGTTAAATGGGTTTCAGTATTTGTATCGAGATTCAAACATCTTCTAACAGATAATTTTACATTTCGGATAAACCGATCGCAAAATATCTTGATAACCGCTAAGAATTTTTTTTTTTTAGGTCACTGGACATTGGTTCCCGACGTTTTTGAAAATTTTTTTTGAAAATAATCGTAAATGACTAAAAAATATCAATCTATTAAACTGCTGTGTGTTTGAATAAAATATTTCACTGCAAACATGGGACAACATTTTTTAAAACAGTGCTTAATTTCAGTTTCTGAAACCCACTTAACCCTTCATATATGGAAATATTCAAATCAATTAAAAACTTTAAAAAACTAAACATATAAGTTTAGTATTTATTTTAAATGATGATTTTAATATTTATAAAAAATGTATCATGCAGGAGTAAAACTAATTCAATTCACTTAAAACTATTTTTAAAAAATTTTAATTATTTTTTAAAATGTTGTGATTATATAAATTATAGTTGGGAATAAAATAACTAATTGAATAAGTTTTTTTTTTCAGACATAAAAAAAATTGCAATATCTAATAACAAATAAGATTTTCTTAATTGATCAAAATCATTTTAAAATTAGTTTGCCGAAAATCCGATTTAAATTATACATGTAAATAAAAAAAAAAATCAATGAACATTTCCGTACATTGACGATTCCAGTACGTGGTTTATAGTATTATTTTTGAACAGTATAAAGACATTGAACGAGCGTAAAACATTTGTATTCTGATCAGAATGCTATGAAAAAGTCTTTCAATAGTTTTTGCCACTATAAAAATGTCAATGGAAAAATGCGAAACAAAAAACATAACAAACAAAAGTAAGAAAAGCTCTAGTCGAGCGAGCCAACTGTAAAAGCCCCTGTACTCAGACTAGTGCCTATTATGTCTTACAAATGTGAAATTTTGCACAATTTGACCCATGGGAGCTATGGCATAAAGTTGTACCATCCAGACCAAACTTGATAAGGATGCTATACTGATACCATGCACATAATCTGTTTGATCTTGATAGTGTATTTGATATATATGCTTAACAGGGTCGCAAAGCCGCTATCTACTTGTTACGCTTCTGGCAAACCCAATAGACCCCTGTAATGTTTTGGACTACTTGGTCTATAAAGCAAAAACAAATTGCAGGGAAAAAGAGAAAAATCTACAACAATTCAGTACACATTATTTAAGCAAAAGTTTGAACCACTTCGGCCGTACAAATTGTTAAATAATTGCAGTTGCTCTTGCGCTTTTGCTGTTTTCTCTTGTTGTTTAGCTTCTCCAGCTTTTTCATTTTTCACATGCAGCCGTCGCCTCGTTGCAAAATATATATAAATGTATATTTGTATTATTATTTGTATACCCTACCAGAGGGTACCCACACTTTGTCGCAAAGTTTGTAGTGCTTAGAAAGTGTGGTTCATAAACAAAATATGTTTAATAAAGTCTAATAGGACTACTATGTACTATTCTATTAAAGTGTTCTTTCCTATTTATAAAGCAACTGTTTTATTCAATGTACATCCAACTTAACTTTACAATTGAACTTTATATTTATGTATATAGTATTATGATTTTGTACAATATTTAAAATATGGAATTATTCTTTTAACGCGTTTTAGAATGAGCACAGTCTTTAATTATCTACCATAAAAGAGTATGGAATCTGTGTTGGGCCAAACTTTCTTTATTTTTTAACTTTGTAAATTTGCACGTTGTTAGTTTTTATTATATCCCCGACTCGGTACTTATGTTTTCTTCGTAGAGCTCGCAGTGTTGGAAATTTCAACCTACGTTCTGTTACATATTTTATATACTTTTCTATAACTTATCATTTTAATTTGTTGCTTTTCACGTTGCATATTTTTTCATAGTTACTTTTTTATTTTTATTATTTTTTGTTTTGTTTTGCTTTCCACATTTGTCGCTGCTTTGGCACGTTTTGTGTTTCGTATTTTGTTTTCTTTACATTTTCGTCTGTAGAACAATTGCAAAGTTTTGCCAAAAAACGCTCGAATGAAGTGTGGGACAAGTACCTTAAATGTTAGAGTGTGATAGAGAGATAGAGGACGAGAATGAGAGAAATAGATTGAGAGCAAATTCTGACCACGAACGATATCGGAATGAAACTGGCCAAAGCCAAAAAGCTAGAAAGCTTTCGAACAAAAGAACTAGTCAAGTCAAGCAATTAAACTTTTGCAATAGCTCTCAAGGGTGGAGTGGAAGAGAAAAAGGGTACATGGTGGAAGGGGGGAAGGGTAAGGGGGAAGGAAGCAGCCATGTTTGAGACTTTGTTGCACAATGCACAACAATAAACAAGCGATTTGCGGTACTTGAACATATAAGCGAATAAAAAAATACAACAAACCCTCGAGTCCATCCAATGATCCAATAAAATCGATAAAATTAAAAAAACAATAAGCATTATTAATACATTCAGGTAGAATAATATAAGCATAGTTTGGCCAAAATGTATTTTGTTGCAGTTTCGTTGTTTCAAACCTGTCAGAATTTGAACAGGCACAAGTGATTATAGCTACTGCAAAAAGTATATTATTTAAAAGAAATTATTCATGTAAATAAATTTAAAATACATTTTATGTAAAAAACTCATATGGTTTATGCATTTTCTGTTCTTATCGTTATAAATATTCTACTCGCTTAATTTGATTAAATAAAAAAAAATTATGTACTGTAATTACTGGATGATTAAAATAATCAAATGAAAAGTTCTTTAACTCAAAAACTTAAATCATATAACAATTCCGTTGACTTTTCAAAGCTCCTTTGTATGCGACACAACGTTGAAGCTTCTAGTAAAACTTCTATATTACGTGTCGTGTTACATGTGTAATATTTAATTAGTAATTACCGTAATTAGCGGAATGTGATAAAAGCGCGTCGTAACGTTAAATTGTAAAATGCAGCCAAGTTGATTAGCTGTAAGCAAAACGATTTCATTGCATTTCTGGGGTCTCTCTTGTTAACAATTGGCCACAATTTTCATGTACATTTAATTAAAGCCGCTGCAAGCTCAACTGAGTTGACCCAGCATACAGTCTCTGCCTCTATCTGTGGCACAGTCTCTCACTACCTTTAGCTCATTGTCAGGTTAATGAAAAATACATGGATACACACAGACTGAAAGCAATACACTGTTGAAAAAGATGCACAGGCACAAAAAGTTTTTATACATATGCTGATAATTTTATCTACTCTTAAATCAAATTTTGTGATTTAACAAATGTTTTTAAGAGATTGAGTATTTTTTAGACATTCATCTAAACAATACTAAATTGACTTTGAGCGAGCTAAAAAATGTTGAGTTACTTTCTACTATGATTAAAGAAAGTTTTACATTTTAATTAAAGTATTAGTGCTTTATCTGAGTGTTCAGTTTTGAAGTTGCAAATTATTTTTTACTGTGCATGAAACTGTGTCAGAAAACATATTGATGAGTGTGCAAACAAATTGATAAATGCAACAAGAACAGCAGAAACCGTGAGAACCATGGAAAGAGAGAGAAAAACAGAGCTGAGCTAAAAAGCAATAACAACGGCTAAGAGATATTGGTGAAGCGACAGAGAGAGCTTGGGAAAAGGGGGAGATAGTGAGTTTGTTCAGCTTGCCAAGCTCATCCAAATAGATTGTCCTTTCATGCTGGTCTAGCCAGGCAATTGCAAAAGTGCTGAATGTGCCTTCAGGTTGGCAGCTGGTTCTACAAATGGCTGCTCGGATCTAACTTACACCTTTCCACACACACACACACACACAGAGAAACACACTCACACTGACAGCTGTGAGCACGTCGATATGCATCCACACTTACTGCCATTGATTATCCTGCTGAAGGCACGCGTTGATTGATATCCTCACTTGGGCTAATTGAATGAACGTTCTGCTGATAACCTGTTTAGTCCTTAACCTTTTCACATTACACATTCCAAGTTACAACACCCTTTGTTCCTAAAACCTACTGTACAAAAATATATTTTACATTCGAATTCATTTATTCAGTTATGCGTATACAAATTTTATCCACCCACAGGCAAATGACGCAAATTGTATGACCAAACTCATAGCACTTTCCCTCAAAAAAAACACAAAAGTCCCTCCTCAAAATTCCTTTCTTCCACCCCATTCAATCACATAATTTCATCATTTTCATACACAACAAACTGACGCATTTCAATAAATTCGAAAATTTATTGCAATTGTGCAGCGTGACGAGTTTTCCAGTAATAATTTTATGCAGTGTTGTTCTTGTTGTTTCATTTAACAATTTTATTGCTATTATTGCTAATTTTGAATATGCTGAGTGCAGTTCGTATACAATTTTCGAAATAATTCTGTTGAAAATTGTGCAACTGTCAACTGAACATAAGTTATGAATAATTTAGTAAATACTCCCAAATTTTACGATATTATTTAAATTATAAGAAATGTCTAAAATGCCTAAAATTATGTTAATATTACCACTTATTCTAATTACTAATCAGTATTCATTTTGCTTAGTGTTCAAATTAAATTAAATTATAGAGTTGCTGAAATTTTGAATTGTGTTTCTTTACATAATATGAAAAATGAATATTAGTTTTAGAATTCAGAAACAAGTACGAGCTGAGCATGGGCAAACATTAAGTACTCATGGCCAGTTTTTCAATACGATGTATCATTTGGACAACACTTTAATAAAATTTTCCCCGCGTGGATTCCCAATAATTTAGCACTTTATATCTGCAAAAGTGTAATAAATATTTATGGCATAAAATATAAATTCTAAGCGAACTAAGGGACAAATTACACGTCTGATAAATTGTACGTTTCAGACTTGTTTACCCTGTACTCGCTGAGCCATGGTATGCTGTAAACACTGAAATGTGTGCAACTAAAAAAGACATTTTCGGATATTACTTTTATCAGTATACATTTTGCTTGAAGTTGCAATACTGTTAGATATGAAAACAAATATTTAAATTGATTAATGGATATTATTTAGTCGATTTTTGATTTATTTTTAAACTTAGTTCACTAAAAACGTAATTGTACACAAGTACATAAATCCTATTGCACATTGACATAGCAGCTGATAAAATTATCCGTTTACTTTCATTTTGGCCTTTTAATTCGCCAACTAAACATTTAGTTGGTATATAACAATAAATGAATAAAAAATAAATGTGAGTTTTAAGTTAAAGGACCAAATGTGACTATTGTCAATGTGTTTTCACTACACATGTATTTTCAAGAGCGCAAGTATGTGTTTGTGTTCGTATGTGTGTGTGTGTGTGTCTGTTATTTGAGTGTGTTTCCGGCAAATCCGATTATGCGAACAAAACGCGTTGCATGCGCGAATTACTGTCCAGAGAAATAAAATGCAACATTATTCTTTCAGCCATAACCCCTTTTTATACCCGTTACTTACGAAGATTGGGTATATTCCAGTTCTGGAATCAAATAGTCACAGCTTAACTTTTGCAGTGTCTTAAAAATTTAATAAATAAAGTTTGCTTTTAAGTAGTAGCTGCTAAAAGTATGCAGTACTTTTTATTAATATTGCTTTTACCGGGTATTTTAAAGTCGAGGTAGAACATATAATTTCAAGAGACGTTAGCTTCTGAATAACACACATTACCTCACTAACCTAACAGACCGCAATGTCGACAATGTCAAGTCGGGCACTACAGTAAATACAGTCTAAATGGAACGCGTTGAATGTGGATCAGCAGTTGGGCAGATTCCACGACCGTTTGGCCAGTTTAAAATTGCAAAAACGTGAAAAAGAAAAGCGGTGAGGCGGTGTAGAGCGGTGGTATTGTGGTGGGAGGTTGGCAGGTGGCAGCAAAAAAAAAAATGGCAAATGAAAACCCGTTGGCAATTGTACGCGTGGCCGCTGTTTAGACAAGTTGAAGTAAGTTATAAAATGCTCGAGCTTTTATTTATAACGACATCACAAATTAATCTTGCATAATGTGCCATGTGTTGCATTCGCGATGCGACGTTCAAGTGTTGCAAAAACCAAAATAAAAAGTAAGAAAAGCTACAGTCGGGCAAGCCGACAGTAAAAGACCCAGTACAGTTAATTTGGTTACTAGTTTTAGTAGTTATGAAGTTAGAAAACTGTTTTTTCTCACCATTTCTGGGGGTGGTAGGGGCGTGTCAACAATTTGAGATAAACTTGGTCTTCTCGCGAAATTGGCGGACACTAGCTCTCTCCCAGTTTCGCGCATTTCGCTTCTTACAAACCTAATAGACCTCTGTACTCTTTAAAAATCAGCTTATTCTTTCATGAAGTGCTTACTTGGAATGTTCATATTCACACACACGCAATCAAACACACAGCCTTACAATGTACAGAGATACACCTGATAAATAGCACATTTAAGTGCAGGAAACAGGCGGCAACTTGGGCTTAACTGATCATAAAAAAAATGAAAGATTTTAGAATTTTAAAACTAAGAATTGTTTTGTGAAAGATAAAAAGGTGTTTTTAGTTTTTCTACTCATGTCTTAAATGAAACCGTTACCAAAGCCGTTGGAATTTTAAATTCATTTTAGTCAAAATAACTAAAAATATTTGAATATAAATCTCATTATTACAATCATTTATTCAAAGTGTAACTTAAAACATTTTCAGTTTGGTAAACAGTTTATGATTTAGCCGACAAAAGTTTATCAATAATATTGTCAAAATAAAATTTTCATTTTAGTAAAGTTTTTAATTACTGCTAAACAAATAAACTTAATAGCTTTTTTGAAGATTTTTGTACAATTTCTAAAATTTAATAAATTTTGTATAATTAATTTTAAAATATTTTCGAAATTGATAAAACCACGACCTTTTATTTCTTAAATGGGGTAATTTGCGTCTAATAAAATGGAATGATTAATAAAAACACAATTTAGAAAATTAAACTTACATATTATGCGGTAAAACATAGAACATGTTTAAGCACAAATGCTGCAGAAATTATGAACGCAATCTAATTGCTCATACCAATGACATAAACTTATTAAATGAGAATTAATGATAAAGCCAATTTCATTTAATACCGTAAGTAATTGTTTGAGTAATTGGAAGTAACAACATTGTTATAAATTTAACTTTGCCGCCAATGAGATCATTCGTTTTGTACACTTTTGTCGGGTGGACGTGCTCAGAGCTTAGCTCTTTGGCTATGGCTCAAAGTCAGGCACATCGTTGGCATTTTCATGCCAAGTCCATCTCGTTCTTCGTCTCCATCGTCAGCAACTTCTGCTCTTTCTTCTCTACTCCTTTTCCACCAAATCTCTCTTTTCTCGTTTATCGTCATCTGTTTCGCGTGCTTGTTTCTCTTTGTGCGTTCATGAAAAATTACAACTCTCAGTATCAGGCATATCGTGCGATAAATTCTACTGAGAACGCAGACACACATATGAGTATGTGTGTGTGGGTGTGTGTGTGAGTAGCAGGCAGGTTAATTTTGATGCTCGTTGCGTGTAGGATAATTCATTGCCTATTATCTTTTTTGAGCTGCAATTTTTTGTCGGTGGGTTAAAGCGGTGCCTAAAGGAAGGTTTACGGGTGGAAAATACCTTCCATTTATTTTTTGTGGTGGGGCTAGAGATGTGGTGAGGATAGCAAATGCTTTATTAATTTAGTGTGTGCCAGGGCAGCAATATATACTATAGTCCAGCCCTACAATGCGGTAGACGTGCTACGGTCTGAGTGACCACCCAAACAAACCACCCGACAAACATACACCCACATGGCTAGAACAAGAACGTGTTGGACACACAATCGAGCCTAATGATTTATGAACCGAACGCGCTTCTAGCCGCAAGGACCTCAGTCTGCTCTCCTCGCTCCCAATGGCCAAGTGTGTGTGTTCCTGTGTGTATGTGGGCCGTAGGCTGGTAGTAAAATCTTTTTTTGGCCCTGTAGCTTACAAGGCTATTATGGTCGCCAACAACAGTAAGCCTAGCTGAAGGCATGAAACTTAAAAATAATGATATATATACATAGTATGTAATGATACCCGATTATTATTATTATTATTATTATTATTATTATTATTATTATTATTATTATTATTATTATTATTATTATTATTATTATTATTATTATTATTATTATTATTATTATTATTATTATTATTATTATTATTATTATTATTATTATAGTATAGAAATTAAGAATTAAGAACTAATTTGTGCTGGGTTTGCTACTGTCGAACCCACTTGGTTGTAGCCTATACAACCATTTTTTCCCCTCTGTTGTGGTATGTACCACTGGCTCCAACACTACCTCCGTCTCTCTCTCTTCTCCCCCTGTCTCTCTCACCCTCTGACCTGGTGTATGATATATGAGAGCGAAGTTTACCGACTGCTTAAATGAATTTTTCACGCTGCCGGCGTCTTATTTTCGTAGCTAGAAGGAGGCAGGGGCTTTTCCATTTTACTTTGCTTTATGCCATTCCATGCTGTTGACTCGGAACAAAAGTCAACGTGTGCCACACACACACACACACACACACCGAAAAGGAGTCTATAAAAGCGGACTAAGTGAAGGTTGAAGGAGGCTCAGTTTATGTGACAATTATGGGTCATTTGTAGTAGAAGAGGAAGCGGGAGAAGTGAAAGAGGAAGTGAAATCTATTTGGAGTAGAAGATTTGATAAATTCGTGTCTGGCGCTTTTGCTTTTGTAAATTGTATGGCAATTAATGGGAATGTGGTTATTTCACCTGACTGCCAACATGGCATGCACTTTAACCCCTACCACCAGCTGTTCACTCGCTCCCCAAGTGCGTTATGCATTTACTGGCAACAGGAAATAATAATTGCATTATCCACGTCTCATGGTTTTCAAATAAATTGACTCTGATGTCCAATATTGTATTAAACGCTCGACAGGAAGTTGTCTGATTGATACGTGTGGTCTGACCAAATGTGAACCACATCAATTATACTTGAAATGAAACGGAACTTTTCCAAGTAGTTAGTTCAATTTAAGTGAATTGACCCAAGAATACTAAGTACATAAATAAAAGGTGTCGATTTAATAATAATGCATTAATTTCAGACAACAATTGAATCAAATAATCACTGAACGAAATTCGAGTTCGACTTTATGATACCCGTTAGTCAGCTGTAAGTTAGAATAATATAGCTTTATTATGTAAAAATTTGTGAATTTTAAGTGAATTGACCCAAGAATACTAAGTACATAAATAAAAGGTGTCGATTTAATAATAATGTATTAATTTCAGACAACAATTGAATCAAATAATCACTGAACGATATTCGAGTTCGACTTTATGATACCCGTTAGTCAGCTGTAAGTTAGAATAATATAGCTATAGAATAAGACATAAGATTACTTACTTTACAAATCTCCTCTCTCTTCTCCCTGCATATACACAATTAAAACGAACAATAACAAAAACTGTTTTGTGGGATTCAGTTAATTGGTTTATTTGGATGAATAATAGATAAATATCTTCACATTTATTTTGTGGCTATTTACTTTTAATTAATAAAGACATTGCTGGCGCATAAATATTTAAAAGACACATCTTCTTGTTTTGTAAGTCATTTAATTTTCTGGCTTTCCTTAAACTTGACATTTCGTTAAGCTATTTATTGTAGTAATTGGAATTTCTTTAGCATATTTTGATATTGAGCACTTGCTAAAAAAATAACTATAAATTAAGAAAAATATTTTAAAGGAATTATAATTAAATTTTGTCTTTTCAATATTTTTGTTTTTAAATTAATATTATGTTAGCGTAGTTCAACTATCCACCTATAACTTGAAAGAGCTGAATACATATGAATATTTTTTCATTAAAATTAGAATTTCATTTGCATTCCATTGATACAATTGATAATTGAAACCAAATTAACGTAGTATGCATGACTGCAAGGGCATTTAATCTTCGGCAAAAACAGCCATTTTTTCTTGTTTCAATTATTGAAATCTCTACAGAATTGCCAGAGAGATTTTTCCTATTAATACTTTTAAGAATTTATAATGCTTTATCCGGAAATCATTTAAATTTACTTAATAGTTTTTTCTCACTTCGTTCACGGTTTTAAACTGCTTAAATAATACATTTTTTTAATGGACGAATGAATTTTTCGTTGGTATTTGCAATCCATTATGAGAAGATGCAACCTGCCACCTGAATTATACAAAGAGTAACGTGCAACGTTCAACGTGCAACTTTCCACTTTTCACTTGCCACTTTCCACTTTACAAACTGAAACTCGAAGCGGAACTAAAGTTGCAATGAACTGAGTTGAGCTGTGTCATCGAGAGCTCGTGCAGTCAGAAATTGAGAGAAGAATACTGTGTATGGAATTATTGGCATAACTTCATATTTCACAACTTTTTAAATGTCATGGTGGCCAATGGGTGTAAAGGGGGCGATGAGAACTCGGCGAATGCATTTTACGTATACAAAAATCATTTATTAAACTGCAATGTCGCACAAGTATGTCAATATCCCTAAATAAGAGTGTACACTTTTCAAGGATCAATGGCACTCGATATGTTTTTAAGTTTGCAGTTATTCGACCGTTAAAATGCGACTTGAAAATGTATCTCACGCTGTTGAAAGTATCTTGAATGCATAGTGAACATGTTTGGCTGGGTCCACTGGTATTCAGCTGGTGTTCACTGGTATTCAGTAGAGTCCATCAAGTGGCTACTTGGCCCTGGCACCATCATTAGCTTAGCAACTTTGCAAATTGAATTTAAAAACGTTTAACGTGCTCCGCGGCGAATTGAGATGGGAATGTCACTTGTTCACTTCAAGTCTCGTTTCTACTATTTACTTAAGCCTCAACCTTACTTTCATACCCAAAACAAAACAGAAAAAACACACAAATAGCATAGAACAAAATTTACACTGAGAAAATAAATTAGCTGATTAGATTACTTCATTAAAATTTTTCATTACTACTTTTTAAGTAATGTTGAGCATTTAAAGAGTGTCTACAGATCCCTCTATATAAAATTAATTTATTTAATAACTTATGAGTAAGTAAGAGTCCTTAAAAATGTCCTTAAATAAGTTAAGCAACAACGAGTTTTAAATTTTTAAAACTTTTTTAAATTTAAGTTAACAAAGGAAGCAAAAATGTTCTTGTTATCTAAAAATAGGATTTTGTATTAAATTGCATTGTGCATTCATTTTTGAAGTGCGCTGAATGCGAGAAGAACTTTTTTAGTGCATTCACTTCATTTTACACCCTGTAATTGCAAATAAGTCAGAGGTCTATAATTATATGTAATATTATTTATTGTATACTGGCCAAATATAGTAAGATTTTAAATTAACCAGTCCGAGTTAATATAGAAATATATATATAGTAATAAGCTTTGTGTCCTTTTAAAATATCTGCTGTAGCACAAGTACAGGGTTTATAACTGTCGACTTGTGCATTTGTATGCTTGTCTATTTTTCACAGTGTAGCGAGTTGGAGTTGGTCTTGAGTTTAGTTCGCTGGGGATTTGTTTCATGTTTAAAGTTCGCTTTAAGTAGCTTAAGCGACAGCAGCAAAAACTTGACGGCATGTAGTTAGTTTTTATGCACGGCACACACAAACTTGGCCATTAGTTGATAAATGGGCAAAGGCTTTAAAGAGACATCGTAACACCCACCAAACACAACGGCATTCAGCAACATAGCACCACTGGGCCCCCAACCAGCACACACCCACAACAGTCAGTCGTGAGTCGCTTTTAATGAAGCGTTTTAGGACGCACATATAAATATATATACATGTATAGATATATACATCTATGTATACAGTTTATATATGTGCATAAAGTTCTTTGACACTGAAAGAAGCCAAAAAGTTTGGGAAACCAAACAAAACCGGAAGCTGGCAAAATGGCGAAAAGGCATTTATTTGGTGTTCATTCGTTGTTTGGTTGTTGTGAAGGGCTCTTTGAATTGACACGCCGAAGTTGTTATTGTCTTTCTTGTTGTTGTTGGTAATGAATATAATTTAAATCAGCGACAGGCCAAGACAAGCGACAGTATCAAATCAAACTCGCTTCCTTACTCCACCAGCAGCAGCAGCAAGTCACATTAAGTCAAAGTCCAAGTTCAGTTCAAATCGTGAACTCAGCACAAAGGATCAAAATTGACATGATGTTGCCAAGAGCTAAGCAGCAGCAACAACAACCGCATTAACAATACTCAACTTGTAAACGCCAAGAAGCTGACAGATTTATTACACTGCGCGACACAAACTTAATGACCCACATCCTCATACCAGTCCAATTTCATTTCTATTATTAACACTTCAACATCATTACAATTTGCAGTTCACGAAAATCAATTTATAATTCATTCACAGCGAAATCATTACACTAAGCTTAAAATAAATATATTTAAGTTCGAGTAAAATTATAAATTAAAAATCTAAATGTAATTTAATAAAAGTTGTAGTTAAAGCTGTAATTAGATAAATGGGTAGTTAAATTAATAATTTAGACTGTAAACTGACAGACTATAAAAGAACGATGTTTGACGCTCTCGTGTACCATGCAATAGGCTAATAAATACCACAATAGCTTAGCCAAAGTTGGACAAAAGGCTTAAATAAAGCCTCAAAAAAATAAATAAGTATTCTGTTAAAACAATTAAATGAATAAAAACTACTTTACTTAATTGAGTAGAAAACATATTGACTTGACTTGGCTTTAAAAATATGTAGCTCTTGAAATCTGTAAAAAATTTTTATCTTTTTTTTATATAATTCCTTATAGTAAAATCAGAATAAAAGATTGAAATGTCACACAAATTATGTTAAATCAAATTTTTGTTTGTGAACTCAATTTTCGTTGAGTGTATACGAAAATGCCATGAGTTTGTCGTGAAATTTGTCAACTGCGTAAAATACAAATTGATGAAAATTGCAATGCGTGCAATAAGCAAAGACATAAGTACATGGGAATTTAGTTTTGAACTGATCTGAGCTGAGCTCAGTTGAATTGAGTTGAGTTATATTCGAGTCAACTGCATGAAAAGACTGCTTCTCACTCTGTGCTTCTGTCAGCAATATGTCAGCAATTCCTTGGCGAATGTTTCACATCCCAATAGACATGTCAAATGTTGAATGAAAGACAAAGACGGAGACAGCGAAAATGACAGAGACAGAGAGAGAGAGAGAGCCAACTGTTGGTGGGTCAATGAGTTTGGAGGGATGTGTCGTCCTAGTCACGATGTGAAAGTACGACAAATAATTAAACTGCGTGCATGTGTCGTCAATTCCATTCAGAGTGTTTCCGCATCTATACTAAGGATGTGCCACGTTTCCATACCAAAGTCATGTCTGTTAATTCCCAATGCCATCATGTGACTCGGTTTGTAGTTGTCTCTGTGTGGAAATGTAAAGAGTGGTGTTTGGGTATTTCGGGGGGCAGGGCAATGGGCTGGGGGCTAGTGGTACATAGTACTGCTTGATGGCGCCCCATTGGCAACCTTTAAATTTACAAATTAATTTCATGTTACAAGCAAATTCGTAAACAAGTCTTAATGTGCACTAAAGCGTGTTACCATCGCGGCAACGAGGCGGAGCCAACGAAGCCACTCGAACCACTATGACCCACAACGCACGAACGACCCAACCACCCACGCGTAGGGCTGCCACCACCCACCAAATAATGTTGGGCGCCCGCCAGACACGAATTCAGCATTTATCTAGCGCCACTTGAATTGCTGGCACCGTAGACAACGACGACGACGACGACGTCGACGTAGGACGAGCTAATTTCAACGCCTTTTAAGCGCACAGTGGCACCAATACAGCAAAAATCAACAAGGAAATTTAACATTTTTAAAGACCAATTAAAATATTAAATTCCATTTCCATTGCGATTACGATCCATCCCCTAAAGGGACTAGACAATGACTTGAAAGATATATTAGTCGATATAGATAAAAAATGTAAAATTGTACACTGAAAAAAACTCTACAGTACAGTACACAAACTTTTCAAAGTTTAGCTTCTGAATTTTTACAGAATAAAAAAATTCTATTGAAAATTGATTTTTAATTAAAAAGATTATTTTATTTTTATTGCTCCTATATCCTTTTGGTTTGTGTCGGTGTTGAATGCTCTTCCCATCAGCCCACCAAATGTGCATTCCACACTCGTTAAACCGAATTGCTTTGTCTCTGTTGATTTGCAGCTTGCGTCGGCAGAACTTTGTGACGTCATGAATTGAAGTAAATATTTAATAACTTGTATGTTTGTAGAGCGACCGCTATACAATTTTAAGCCTTCTTTAATATTAAATAAGCACACACTGTTTGAAATTGCGCCAGCTTAATTTTTTTAATTTCGTGAACGGGGGGCGTGACATCTTTTTTAAATAAAAATAAATTTGCAAATATATATTTATTCATATTAGATGCACAAACTTTCGTTTGATTTTAATCTGTCAGTTCCATTTTACTATTGAAATGTTGACTAATTTTTGTCTACATACTTTTTAAATTAAAACTAAAACATATAGGGCTTGTTACTCGGATTAATCTACACTTAAAACTTGTTTTTTTTTTTTTTTTAATTTAAAATTAATTCATATTTTAAATTACATTTGAATCAAAACTGTCCTAAAATACACAATGCCAGTGCTTTGCATATACAAATTGCATTTTAGTTATTATTTTACTTATTTATATTTACTCTGTTTAATGAATAGTATTTGAATTCGCATATTTTGTAAACAAATGTTATGAATTAAAATAAAAGACTAAACCAAACGCTATATACAAATAGACTTATTCTAAAATATAAATGAGTTGAAAGTTGATCATATATTATTAACTAAATTCACACAATTAAAGGAAAATTCATTACAACTCGTAGTGTTGATTGCTGAGAGAAAATTTAAATACATTTGTTAAAATGTATTGTGCCAAAATACAATTGAATATGTGAATAGATACACGCTTTAACACACTGTGCAGTTGTTTGGAGCTGTCAACAGTCTTTTGGTATGGTTTCAGTGTCGTTCCATATTCCAATCCTAAACCCAATCCCAATCCACAGTCCTCACTTCTCATACCTATTTCGTACATCTACAGCAACTGATGTTCTGATTTTGTTGTTGCTTTATGTAGATGTGTGAAGATGTAGAATCATGTTGCGAGTTTTGGCAATCCCATTGCCAGGGGTATGTTCAAATTTGTTTCAATTCTGTTCAGCCCACATGAAGTCATGCCTTCAATGAGGGGAAATTCACCCAAGTTGGCGAATCAGAGCTGCTGTTAATATAAAGAAGGTAATTGAGATAGAGCTGAGACCAAAAAAAGATGTAGATGAATTTGTTGAGGGAGAAACAGTGTGTAGGTATGTAGTATGTACCTCCGTGTGTGTATTTTTGAGGTCCTTGTCTGGAACTTGATCAAATTAATCAAGTACATTGAAGGGCACTTGTGATTTTCTGCTGATTCAGTATTTGGCTATAAAACCATGCGTGGTCCAAGTCCGGCAAAATCCAAGCGTTAGTGGAGGCGAGACAATGAATGTACATAAAAATAATAATTGGAAATGAAAACAATTTTCATTGCCTGTGCGCAATGAAATAGCACAAAAGAGGCGCCGAATCTGAATCTCATAAGTAATTTCAATAGGAATTCCAGGTGCTGCATGACATAAAAAAATAAATACATATACACGCACACACACATACACATACATAAATTTATGATTATACTGTGTAGCATATATGCTGTTTCTCTTGTCCTTTTGACCTTTTTTTTTTCGATTTCATTGAGCGCAATTATCGCGCCTTTCAAGCAAAATTGACTGCAAACGCGATACAAAATAAGCAAAGATGCCAAAGGACAATGTCAATGCCAATCGAAGCCATTCAAGCTCATAATGCGCTTATCAGTGGCACGCACACACAGGCAACTTGCCACTTTGCCACTTTGTCAGTTGCCACTTTGCCATTTGCCACTTTGCCCCTTGGCTATTGCCTTTGTGACATTTGTGGCGTTTGCATATGCATGAGGCCCACGCGGCGTATGCGCAACGATTTCGCATAAGAACAACAACAACAACAACAACAACGTGTACAAGACAACAGTTACAGTTACTGTAACTGTTACTATATCGCTTGTAACAATTACCGAGTCGCAGGCCAAAGCTGAAACAATGCCTGTTGGCAATAAAAACGCAAGCCATAAAATGAATTTTTATGCTACATTTTCGCAATGCCTGCAGCCGTGCGCACATAAGTATGCTACCTTTTTTGACTTCTTCCGTTTGGTTTCTTTTTTGCTGATGCAGCACCCAAATCTCTGCTGCTACAAATCGATTGGGCATATACACGCAAAGAAGCGGTTTGCAGCATTCATAAATACGATTAAAAATTAAATTTAAAAAAAACTACAGCTTGACAAGAAAAAAAACAATTTAAGCAATTGTTCGGTTGTTGATATAAAAAACAAAATTTTTGTTACAAACTATTTTCTGTTTTACTTGCCAGTCCAAAAATAGAGCAACAAATATTTCTTTTATATCCTTTTGAATGCTTTTAAACATTTTAAATGGTAATTCACATGGTAAAAAATCGACTTTTCACATAAAGGCTAAATTTACTAGATTTTTATTTCGATCGTTAAATGAATTTGATAGTTGAAATAAATGGCAATGCCCTGAGTGTTGGTCGAAAACATAGACAAGTTTATAGCAGTTATGGTGTTTCTCAATGCGCTTCTTATTAAGTACTTCAAAAATACTTTGAATAGGGTATCTTTTAGTGTAAAATCTATTCGCAAAAAATCGGCTTGTTTGCTTTCATTTTTTTAAGTTTTCCATTGACTAACGGCTAAAAACGTGGCTTGTTTTGTTGCCACAAAAGAATTTTTTCGTGTGTGCAGTTTGGAGTCTGCACCCAATGGACAGCAGAAAAAACAAATGCAAAGAAAGGGGAGGAGTGTGCTGGTAAAAGGGGGAAGAAAAACGTAGGTGCATGAAGACAAAGATACATTTACACATGTAGTGCATAAAATGTTTATGAATTTCAGTTTATGGCGCGTAAAACACGCCAATAAATGTTCCAAGGCATTTAAATGCCTCGGTCTTGCCAACTGTAAGCTCTCCATCTCCCCCCTGCCATTCTTCCCTTCTCCCTCTCGCTCACTGTAACCTTTCCTTTTCCCCTTTTTCATGCCGGGCTGTTTCGTCGTGTGTATGGGTGCTTGTGTCGCAATAATAAACAATCAGAAATGGCATAAAGTATGCGGAATCAGCGACGCCTTTGCCCCATGGCTCGTTGCCACTGGTGTTAGTCGTCCCGCTGGTTCCGGCTTCGGCTTCCACTACGTCTTTTGCTCCGTCTCTGCTTCTATCAGTCCCGACTGCTTTTCAAGCGGAGTGTTGAGTCTGTTGGGTCTGCCCGCTCTGATGGTCCTCTCGTGGGCGCATGAATATTTATGCAAGGCATTTCGTTGCCACTTTTGAGGGTGGCATCTGCATTGCTTTTGCTTTTTGCCCTCCACTCATGGACGAAGGGTGTATTGATTTGGTTTGGCACAAAGTGTAAGATCATGCTACTTAGCCTTACACTTAGATTCACTTTTTTTCCAAATCTAAGCCTATCGATTTAAAAAATAAAACTTGTCAATTATTTATTTATTATTTAATGTATACAATTATTTATAACTATTGGCAAAAAATAACTATATAAATTGTTAAATGATTAATAAATTACTATTTTATTTGTAATGATTTATATTTAAAGCAGTTTAAATTTATATATGCTTTATTGAAATATGCTGTACAAATCAGATTAAATTTAAAAAATATAATTTCTTTGTGTTGTAGGAATTTGTATCCTAAATCGAATATATAACAGACTCAAGTGGATTTATTTAAAAACCACAGCGAGTTACAGTCACTGCATCTCCATTTAACAGGTTCAGTTAACTTTAGCCATCTGTTGAAATCTATAGTACGAATCTCGTACTGTTGGTGTGCAGATCTGCACATTCATACATATTGTATAAATTTTTTGGAAAAATACAAGTTTTGATAAGAATTATATTTTAATTTCATTTTTTGAGAAAGAGAAACATTTTTTAAAAATTATTTTTTTTTAGTTTTTTTATATTTATATATTTATTTATATATATAGTTATATATATATTTAAATTGAGTAAAGGGTATCTCAGTGGTCGTAATCTCGTGTAGGGTCTTTGTCTACTTGTACCTTTTTTGCTGTATCGTTTGCGTATCTCTTCTTGATTTCCGGTTAGTTATTTTTTTATGCGCTCCTGTGTGAGTGCGTGTGTGTGTGTGTGTGTATGTGTGTGTTGCGCCAAGTGCGCTCTAATGCACTTTACGACACTTTATGGCTGTTGCGGTGTCGTATGCGTTATAAAGAACACGACAGCTGTGCGTGTCCATGTGCGAGGTGTGAGACATGAGCATATGTCAAGCATAAGCATGGGTTATGGCAAATTGATGGAACTACTCACACACACACACATGGCCATTTATGCGGTTACCAACGGTGTAAGGAGTTGAAAGGTTTATGGACATTAATCAACGTGCGTTTCTCTCTTTTACTTCATCAACTTTATGTACATAATATTCACTGATTAGAATCCTTTGTGGTCACACTTAAAACAAACTGTCTAATCACTGCTATGATTCAATGTGGTGTCATTTGTGTGCGTTTATTTATTTATTTTTTTTTTTTTATATATTTATATTTGAGTTTATTTTTTTTATTTATATTTGCGTTTATGTCACATGACAGCTTAGACAATTAATTTATTAAAAATATCACTAAATTAAGTTCCTTTATTTTTTAATAGACCGGCAAATAGGTCTGGAACAAACGATTTTCTTTCCATAAAATATACTTTCATTCGTATATTTAAAATTTGAGCTAGTATTCTTTGAACTGAATTTAAGAGATATTTAAACACTTAAAAAATTTATTAAATACACTGGCCTAATCTACAAATAAGTTAGTTTTTTTCAACATTTAGAACTGTGTTGCAATCATTAAACAATCACTTTTGATAACATTTAACATTTTAAATAACAGTTCCATAAATTCTAAACTTTCTGTTAATTTACAATGTAGCCCATAATATAAACACATAAAATTTCCTAGATTTTACTTTGTACATGTCTCGATAAATTAGTAAAAGCTAATTTCATTTCAGTCATTTCATAAAGTATAAACACTAATTTAAAAAAAAAAAATTTTTTAAATAAAACAGACAAAGTGACAAAGTCAATTAGCACCAGTTCCAAACACAGGAAAAAAGAAACTTCCATGGAATGTAATAGTAATAATAATAATAATAATATAAGGATCATTTCACTTGTGACAGTAAATACTACTTTAAAGGAACGCAGATGGCCGTATTTTATGGTACAGGGTATTATTACTTTACGCAAGAATTTTATTTTAACGGTCAGTACTTGGACATGGTGTTTTGTGGGTAGGGGAATAGTGAGGGGCTGGATTGGGAGTGGCTACTACTACTGTTAGCCAAATGGATTGTGCGCCTGCTTGTCTGGCACTATGCAAATTTTGTTTGGAGGCAGAGTACTTAACGCCACGAGTCGCATAAGACAAGCGAAGCGCAAAAAATTTGAAAAACATGCACCCACACTCAAGACACACTCACACACACGCACACAAAGGGAACGCACACTATTGAGGCGTGTAATCAAAGTGTCTGATATCAAAGCAGCAAAAACGACGATGGGGACAAAGTTATGCATAAATTTTGGACGCCAACTCGAAACGACTCGAGTTGACTCGATTCGACTCGCAAAATCAATACAGGAAATAAATTAGTTTCGGCTCAAGCGCCAAAATCAAGAGGAAAACACGAAGATAGAAAAAAAGAGTACAACAACAAAAACATATAAAAATGGAAGAGAATGTAAAATAAAAGGAACATAAGTAAAAACAGAATTCGCGTTGCGAAATTCGAGAACGGATGCGGATTTGGATTTGGAAATCGTAAAAAAACGTAGTGGGAAAACTACAGTCGATGAAGTCGACTTGAAAAGACTCTGTACTTAATTGTAAATTAACATTGATAATCACTTATTTTATACAGAATACAGTTGAACAAACGGTAGATTTATATTTTTAACACATCTTCTGTCTAAAAGAGAATTATCCCTCCACCAAACCTAGCAGACCACTGTACGCTTGATGAGTACAGGGTCTAGTAAACCGCAAAAACAAGCGAACTCTAGATGGCTGTACATTCCTCCATCCCCTTCTGCCAAGTGACAATGTATAGTTGTTGTTGTTGTTGGCACTACTTCTGTTAGTTTCCGCCCATTGTACTCAACTCCTCCCTCCTTTTCCATTAGACCTCCACCGCCCATTTCCCCGTGGGCAGACGGGGAAAATGAGAGACACGAAAGCCTAATAATAGTCGCACATAAAATTTTATTAGCCAGAGCGTAACAATTCAATTGGGTCATGCTTTATGGCGCCACTGGCCGCATTTTAAAGCCAAAGTCATCAATGTGGGTCAAAACGACAGGTGTCGACTATCCACTGGGCAGAGGGGTATCCAGGTGGCAGCATCTTTATGCTGCTCCCAGGCAACTACCACCTGCCATCATAGAAAACTAAATTACCAAATAGTGTTCAAATAACCAGAGGCCAAACACGAAACATAGAAATAAACCAGCTGAAAAATTAAAGCTGCCAACTGAAAACAAATTGCTTTGCAATATCAAATGCCCAATTCGATTAATCGATTTTCAAGCCAATCAACTCAGCTGTATCGAAATGAAATACTCTTTTCATAACTGCATGAGAAAATCGTTTTTCAAAAATAACAGTTAGACATTTAGATAGTTAAATGAATTCGGGTTAACTAAAACATTCAACATGTTCTACAAACCTGTATTCATTTTCAGACAATAAATTCATGGAATTGAGAACAAGAATTTAAAAACTGTTAGATAAAGAAATTGTTTAAAGCCCTGTTAAGTTTTTAGTTTGATAATTCATATTATTGAATATTTGACTGATTATTTTAATTGGGTCAGGAATAAATTATCGCATAATAATAATGTTAATAACATGAATATTTATGAGAATAGTCGCATAAATTAAAATAATCAAAATAATAATTGTAAATATTTCCAATAAACTTATTTATCTCAGCAAATAAAAAGTATTAATGTACGAATTTTAAAATAAAATTATTAATAATATCCTGAATAATTTTACATATTTTGTATAGCATTCGTACCATTTTATTGATCAGCATCACAAGCCGAGTCGATATAGCCATGTCCTTCTGTCTATCCCTCTGTCCGTATGAACAAACAGATTTCAGAGATGGTAAGAGCTACAAGTTCGAGCTTGGTGTCAAACGATCACATATTTAGTCAGTCAATACAAGAATCTTTTTTCGATGCCACGCCCCATTCGCCCACAATAAGCAAAAAACTGGACACACCTCGGAAAAAATTGGTGTTTTCGGCAAATATCTCAGTAACTATGGCACCTAGGATCACCAATTCTGGTACCGGAGTTCCTAGCGACAGCATAGTTGCGTTGATATCTAAAATTTTGGACTGCCACGCCCACTTTTCCCACATTTGATAAAAAAGTCTGGAATCTTCAATACCGTTTTTGGCGAACTTGTTCTTATCGTACAGTATTGCAGTTTATAATTCGTGTGGAGACTAACTATATTAAACTATCCTGAAAGGCGCATTAAAATCGGACTATAAACAAGAAAACTAGAAGCGTTACAATATTGATAATTGAACGCAATTGAAACACACAAGCACATGTTCACATACATACATACATATTTGCATCATATACATATTGTCAAACGTATGTGTGTTCGAATACAAACAAACAGATGTATGTATGTTTGATTATGCTTAGATTGTTTTTGTTTCAATGTTTTTGTTTTTGTTTAATGCAAGTAATTCACATTGTAATATCTCGATACCGATTTTAATAATTTAATCGGGACAAATGCAGAGAGTATTATACGGTCGGGCGCGCTCGACTGTATTTTTCTTTCTTGTTTTTAAATATTGTGCTTTTATCTTTTATTTCAAAACTAAGAAATGCTTAACGTGTTAAAGCAGATAAATCCAAGTTTGCTACTTTTTCTTTTAAATTGATGTTACTTTCATGTGTAAACAAAATAAATGCTCGCAAATTCTGGGTACTTTTGATAAAGCTTTTGTGCACATTTAGCTGTAAATAGGTCAAAATGGCATAAGTAAGTGTTGCAATAATTACTGGCTAAGGAATACATATATATACATATATATATATTTGCTTGGCATTCGTTTGGGGAAAAGTTTTGAAGCCAAAGCACAACAAAAACAAAACAGAAAAAAACTTGGCTTATTTCAGCGCTTTTCTCTTTGGCTCGCACTAAATGAAACAAGTTTAATTTATTTGTTCAACATTTTTCCCCATTGCAGAAACAGCCCAACAAGGCGTGGCGTAAGGCAAGAGGGGGAACAAAGTGCAAGTAACTGGATATCAACAGCTTAACACTGGTGGTGTTCATGGTGTTGTCGGTGCTGCACGAGGGTCGACTGAGAAGACACAGGCTACCACAAGACCAAGTCCAACAATGGAGCACAAAATGTGGAGACTCAGCAGATGGTCGAGTGGTTCAGTGTTGCCACGGCCTAGATGCTGGCTACTAATGTTACTAATTATTGGCCAGACTGTTTATGGTAAGTGCAAATAAAGGAAGGGAGTATAAAAGAGATAAACGTAGTGCAAAGAATGCGTGTGAAAGTGGAAGTGCGAGTGGGACTGGGAGTGGGAGTGAGAGAGATGCTTATCAGCAGTCAACGCGCATAGGAACAATTGAGATAAGTGGCCCGACTTATGGCAAAAGTAAAAGTGTCGAATATAAAACATACCAATGCCCGCTTGACCTCATTAGCCCTTATTTATGCAACCACACACACGCACACACACATAGTTAGTTAAATATATATAGCATGTACATATATATGCATGTATGTGTATCTATATATGTATATATTTGCACATTTGCGACACATGTCTATGGATGATGTCTCCAACTTCCTCGCGAAATAAAATGCAAACATTTTCATTTGAGTATTGTGTGGCATCCATAAAATATCGACCAAGGCACAGTGGGTTAAGTGTTCAGAAATTTAGTAAATTTCAATAATTTAACAAATAACAATTACTTTTGGGAGTACTTAAGGGAGTACCCTTATTATTTAGCGCTCTATAACTTAACTCAATAAGAATGAATGAAAAATTTTGAGTCTAAGCTAAACAAGAAAGAAAAGTACAGTCGAGCGCGCCCGACCGTATAATACTCTCTGCATTTTCCCGATTAAATTATTAAAATCGGTATCCAGATATTACAATGAATAGTACTTGCATTAAAACACGTTGAAACAAAAACAATCTAAGCATAATCAAACACACATCTGTTTGTTTGTTGCGACGGACACATACGTTTGACAATATATGATGCATGCATGTATGTATGTGTGTATTCGGCGCAACCAGCGACCGCGGGCAGCGCTGCCGCTGCCAGGCAGCAAAAACGTTCGAGCATGTGCTTGTGTGTTTCTGTCTCGCTTGCACCAATGGGTTGATATTGCGTTCAATTAACAATATTGTAACGCTTCTAGTTTTTCTTGTTTATAGTCCGATTTAATGCGCCTTTCAGGATAGTTTAATATGGTTAGTCTCCACACCACGATACGGAAAAAAACGGCATTGAAAGCTTGAAAATTGTGGGGAAAGTGGGCGTGGCAAAATTTATAGATGGCAATGCAACTATGCTGTCGCTAGGAACTCCCGTACAAGAATTGGTGATCCTAGGTGCCATAGTTACTGAGATATTTGCCGAAAACACCAATTTTCACGAGGTGTGTCCAGTTTTTTGCTTTTTGTGGGCGAATGGGGCGTGGCATCAAAAAAAAAAAAAATTCTTGTATTGACTGAAAATATCTGATCGTTTGATTCTTGCTCTTACCATCTCTGTGTCTGTTTGTTTACGGACAGACGGACGAAGACAGACAGACAGAGACAGCAGACAGACAGACAGACAGACAGACAGACGGACAGACGGACAGACGGACATGGCTATATCGACTCGGCTTTGTGATGCTGATACGAATACAACTCTGTGTGTGTGTGTGTGTGTTTGTTCGCTTGCCTGTAATTAATTGACTCGCATTTTCGCATCAAACATAAAAACAACTCAAAAACTTTTGGCAAACAACTTTTCTCTACAATCTGCGAGTATGTCAAAGTCTCTGCGTATATGTGTGTGCCTGTGTCTCTCTCTATGTGTGTGTGTGTGTGTATTTTTGTCCAGTACGTGTGTGTTTGTTTGTGCGTGACCAAAATGGCCGACAATTGCATTCACTGCAGTCAAGGTCGCTTTGTGGAAGAAAACTTTTTGCCCCATTGCAAAATTGTCGCATGTGGCAAGCAGCCAAATTGGTCAACGGTGTATCTAACAACACTCATTCATGTGCATAAAAACACACACGCTCGCACACACATTTATGTAGACAAAATAAAAAGACACACTTATACATATATCAGCTTGTATACTTTACTGAGTAAATATTTGTTTTGGGTAAAGATAATGCAGAGCTAAAGCGCCATAAACACAAGTTAAATGAAATAAACACTTCGTTCTGAGAAATTTAATGCATTTATGCAAAGCCAAATGAACAAGTTTGGTTCGAAACATGAACTAGAACTTGAATAGAACCTCGTGTTATTTACTTATATGTGATAAACAACTTTAAATTTTAGCTAAAAATTTACTACAACTTTTTATATGTTTATTGACAGCAATTTAAACTTGGTCTCTAAGATGGACTATCAAATGATTTTTATTTCAAAAATAGAAAAAACGTTTAATTTAACGCAAATCGTTTTCGCTTTTCTATAAAACTTTAACTGCTTATCCATTATCGGTATTTTAGCATTGCGTGAGTACAAAAGCATAAAAATTCCAAAGGTGTTACCAGTAGAACTTGCGTTGGAATAATAGTTGAGTTTGACAGTCTCGTAAAAATTATGGCTAAAAAAAATAATTTTATTATAAACTCAATTTTTATAGACAGTCAATCAACTCTAATGCGGACTTAATACAAAAATAAGCGAAAATATTTGATTGTGCGAGTACAGTATTTTTGTAAAAATGGCACGTTAAGCATATTTAGTATACAATTTTTAAACACATAGACTGTATTTAATAATTTTACATTTAATAGCTGCAGTATGGCTCTTTTTTGAGACACCGATATACAAATTATATATTTTTATAATCTCTGTTATTAACATAACTATAACGGCATCATTTTGGTTTATGTATACCTTTGTATACTTGTGTAACCTGAAACGTTGCAACAAATCAACAGTATAAAGCGTCAACTAGAAAGCAGTCAACACTCCAATAAAATTAAAATAACATAAAATGGTTATGAAATATATAATATATTAATTAAAAATGTCAATTTTAGCCACAATGAATGAGACTTAAAATTTAAAGTAATTAGTAAATATAAGTAATAATAAGATTAAATCTCAAAATAGCATAATATTTAAAATCTTAAAGTGGCCAACAAAAAACATTGAAAATACTCTCAAATGAATATTATCATTTTAACCGATCATTTTATTGACTCATGCAAATCAAAATTTAAATATTTCATTATAAAACTGAAAATTCGAAAAATTAATTTTAATTTGTATATTAAATAAATCACAGCTTGTGAATTACTTAACTACTCAATGGAAAGTAAGATAAACGTCCCAATTGTAGCAAATAAAGAATCCTCAAAGGGTCAACAAATTTGTTTGTTGCCTGTGTTTTTATTAATTTTTTTTTTGTTTTGAATTCACTTGATAGGCCCAAATGGCTTTTTGTGTCATGTTCAATGAAAATTGTTCTCTGTAATTTGATTTCTTTTATAATTAAAATAAAATACACAAAAAATATACAAAAACAATTTTGGATACATAGTTTTTTGCGTTAATCAAAAATTAGTTAAAGTCAATATTCTTGACCATGCCCCCTAACCAATGTCTTCCACCTTCTGACCCTTCATCCAGATATATTGGTAACAGCTGTTGGCTGAGCTGCTGCTAGGCCGGGTTGACATTTCATCATAATTGAAAATTAATACATGCCAAAAACGCGACCCGAACGCAACAGCCTGCGGGCGACAGCAAAGACGGCTTCGAATTAGGCAACAAAAGTTAATTTACGTTTCGTTCAACAAACATCCGATGAGTGTTGGAAGCACACAAATACGTACACACACACGCACACGCACAGACTCACTCACATACACACTAACACACACGTACAACATGCATACGAACTGGCACACCCTGTAAGTCAACAGCAGTGGGGTATGCATGGTGAAAACTGAACTACAAATATAAAAAATAGTTCAAGAAAGTGTCTGTCTTTGAAAGCAGATCTTTCGATTATTTATTTTATAAATGTTTTTACTACAATTGAAGTAAAAAGAAAAGTGCATTATTATAATAAAAAAGATTTCCAATTTTCCAAAAGCCTTTAAATAAAACAATATCAAAGTTACAATTTTTAAAAGATCTGCTTAGTTATTTTTAATGCCTTAAAATGCTTTACAGTCTACGTAGTATGTCAAGGGCATTCAACTGTTGTTGGACCCAACAGCTTTTGTCTGCTCTTTTGGCATTTTTCATGTGGACTCAAATATGTATACTGTATTTTGTTGGCTCTCCTCGCTTCACTAATAATTGAATAATTTTGACAAGAAAAATGGTACTAAAAGTGGAATAATTTTCAAGCCTTAGAAGTTGGCAAAGATTGGGGCTTCCTTGTCGGAACTCTGGCAAGGGAATTTGAATGGAACATTTTTTTCCAAATTGTGCATGCTACACGTGTGGCATGCCAGTCGAGCGGAAATGAAAACGCTCTTCCTTTCTTTCTCTTTATCGCTGTCTTTTTCTATCTCTCATTTGCTTTATATTTTTGCTGGAAATTTAAAATGCAAAACTTTAAAATAATAATATTAATAAAAACTGTCGGCCTTGGCATTGAATTTAAATAAATACAAATAAAATGCCATTAAATTTGCATTAAAATGCGAAATGAAATTCTCGCTAGCTTAATCAAATTGCAATGTGTTTTCTGGATTTTCCATAGAATTCAACAGAATTTCTGGTCAATAGATAAACAAACCTTTTTGGTTCGTTGCCTTTGAAAACTTTGCTCCGACTATTTGTGTTTTGTGTGTTTACTGTACAGGAATTGGGATTAACCAGCAGTAAGGTCCTAACAATTACTCATTGCTTTGCTGCTTCAGTTTGTGTATAGTAAATCGTTTATTTATTTACTTCAAACTGGAAACTGCCAAATGTTACCCAAAGTGGTCATTAATTAATGGCTAAGTACTTTCATTTAGTCCGAGCCTCGGACACGGACTCCAAATCGTACTCGAAGTCGGACACACGCTGTGTTCTGGGATTGTTAGTCCAATAAAATACGATTCCAGACTACGTAAACAGCATAGTCAATGATTTTATGGCTAAACAAAGTCGTTTGTATGACTTTTTCTTAATTTGACTACTAATTAAAGCTATGATAATAAAAAGAAATATAAATTGTTGGATAAACAATTTATTGGCATTCCAATTTGTCATCATAATAGATATAGAATTATGGAGAGTGGAAATAAATACTCCATAAATCAATGGTCAATTTGTAATTGATCAAAGTTTTGCTCAAATTAACAGCTTTAATAATACTCGATTCAAGCATCATGTACTCATTATTTCATTACGTCACTGACTCGAGTAAATTTCGAGTACTTGGGTTTGTTGGAGTAGTTCAGTTTCACCATTAATCTTAATTGATGTCTAACGGTTTCATCGATTCTTCTCTTCATCTTTGTTTCTAGGTAACCAATTCTTTTGCTCAACTAATTGATTGATTGAGCAGAAGAGTTACGTATTCTCATTAGAGTCTATGGTCATAACTTGTTGTGAAAGTGGTATTTGCACGTGGTCTTAACAACCTGAGTTAAGGGTATAATAAATTGTGCTGAATCAATAAAGAAATAGAACAGTACTTAACAATTAACTAAGAATATAAATTTTAGAAAAATGTATACATTGTAAAATAAATTTACAAATAAAATTTTTTTAATAAATTACAATTTAATTAGAAGAAATAAGAAACATTAAATTTTTTTAAAAATTAAAATTAAAGTAAAATTGTAAATCTATAACTAATTTGCAATAACTCAAAAATGTTTAATTTGCATATTTTTTTTTTTTGTAGTTTGAACCACAGAAATAAAATAAAATATTAAGCATTATTGCATGATTTTTATATATTATTTAATAAAGTTACTCAAATATCTCTGGTAATGAATCTAAAAATCCCCGGAAAACCCAAATAATTTCACATAAAAATAGGATCATATTAGTCAGTGTTTAACATATTATAATCAGTCATAAATAATTTATAATTTAATACAATTTGATTAATAATTACTATGAACTTTTTAAGGTAAACTAGAAGAAATTGTGTGTTTTTTCATAGTTTTTATGGATAAACAAATTTTATTTACTCACAATTTATAGTTCGACAAGTAAATACCAATATATATGAATAATTAAATGAGTCTCCACAATTATTTGAAATGGCCTATGTATAATTAAACACAGCATCTTTGTGTCAGAGCTGTCAAGAACTTAAATTGTGTTGTCAAGAAGCCGCAGACATTGAAATGGGTCCTTTTAGGGTTCATATTAAATTCATGTTATATTTAATATTATGTGTTAAGCGAGAAACGGAGTTGATACTAGGAAGCCACAACATTTCTTTAACAAAACCGATAACCGATATGTCAAATTCTGTTTGAAGTAAAACATTATCAAAGGCTATCAAACAAATAATTGATGGATTATTAACATGATTGCGTTGGCTTACAGCAAACGACTGGTCACATTTTATAATACACACAAATATTATTACGCCATAAAAAATTTTGCATTTATAAAGGAAGCGTGAAAATTACTGAATTAAGTGCTGTGTTTTCTCATTTTGACGGCAATAACCATTTTGGAATTTGTGAAATTTAATCGTTTGCGGAAGTGGAAACATAAGTTATTATGTATTTACAGTGGCTGCTTTATTATACCAGCCATTTGCCATTTGCCATTTCCCTAGCACCATTTATTTAATTGTTTGCTAATTTAATAGAACTTAAAGTCTTACGCTCAAGTGGAAGAGTTAACTTGATGTTAACAAAAAGAAGGAAGAAAAAAACCAAAAATTAAAGAAGACAAGAAAGAAAAGTACAGTCGAGCGCGCCCGACCGTATAATACTCTCTGCATTTTCCCGATTAAATTATTAAAATCGGTATCCAGATATTACAATGAATAGTACTTGCATTAAAACACGTTGAAACAAAAACAATCTAAGCATAATCAAACACACATCTGTTTGTTTGTTGCGAATACACATACGTTTGACAAATATGATGCATGCATGTATGTATGTGTGTATTCGGCGCAGCCAGCGACCGCGGGCAGCGCTGCCGCCCACAGGCAGCAAAAACGTTCGAGCATGTGCTTGTGTGTTTCTGTCTCGCTTGCACCAATGGGTTGATATTGCGTTCAATTAACAATATTGTAACGCTTCTAGTTTTCTTGTTTATAGTCCGATTTTAATGCGCCTTTCAGGATAGTTTAATATAGTTAGTCTCCACACCAGTTATAAACTACAATACTGTACGATACGGAAAAAACGGCATTGAAGCTTGAAAACTATTTTATAAATTGTGGGAAAAGTGGGCGTGGCAGTCCAAATTTATAGATGGCAATGCAACTATGCTGTCGCTAGGAACTCCCGTACAAGAATTGGTGATCCTAGGTGCCATAGTTACTGAGATATTTGCCGAAAACACCAATTTTTCACGAGGTGTGTCCAGTTTTTTGCTTTTTGTGGGCGAATGGGGCGTGGCATCGAAAAAAAAAAAGATTCTTGTATTGACTGACTAAATATCTGATCGTTTGACACCAAGCTCGAACTTGTAGCGTATAAAAATATCTCGAATTTGAAGCAGTTTTAATGCCTCTGTTATGGCTCGTCGCATTTGCCAGTTTTGCTCCAAATGTGAGCTGACCCAATTGTGAAGGGACGCAATGCCCATTGCCCCAAGGGACTCATATCTATGCCTGGGTCTCTGCTGATGTTCTTTTCCCGCCCTTGTTACCCACTCCAGTTCCACTGTGCCTGTGGCCCACTGTGCACGAACAGCATGCAAAAACTTTAAAGCATTGACTTTATTTAACATTAGCTAATTTGTGCTTTTTTAAGTTGTTTTTTAATTTATTTTCCAGCAGCCATAGAATTTTTCCCCTAATTTCGACTCCCTTTAGTACCCTTATTCGTATTTTTACTCGTTTTCTCTGTTTTCCGCTTTGCTGTTAGACAGGCGACTTAAGTGCCGGATGGCTTGCATTTGCCATCTGCATTAACATTGCAGTTGTTTTTCTCCTTTCAGTTGCTTTCCCGCTTGTAGCTTGTAGATGTTTGTTTTTATATTTTAGAACCAGTTTACAACATAGAAATAAATGGTCTATTCGATTCGTCAGTAAAAAATGTGCCAAATAGCCAAAAAAAAAAGTCCTAGCAGACTTTATATAGTAAGCATATATTCTTGATTAGACTTAAAAAATAAGCAAATAAAAGATATAAAAAGAATCTTATAACTAATATATTTTTAAATTTATTCATATATTTAAATTTATATTTAAATTGAATTTATGAAACACATATTACTTTTAAATATAATATTTTATATATATTTTAATAAAATGTTGACGTTGGTATCCAATTCAACTGATTACAGGGACCTCTGCAGTCAGCTCTCCCGACTGCTGTTGTTTCTACCATGTTTTTTTTTCTATGTGGTATTTTTGTTGTTGTTTTTGTTGCTGTCTTGACACTGATTTCAATTATAAATTGTTTTCCTTTTGCTCTGCTTTTTTGTAGCTTAACCCATTCTCCTTTACTGTCCCGATTCCTATACCATTCATGTTAGTCTTTGTCTATTCTCCCATTTCTCTTCCCCTCCCGACTAATACCATATACCCTGTCTTGATTACCACTGGGTATAATTTTGCAGTTGTTGGAAATATATATTATTAAGTAATTAAGAAGTATTTATACAAGTGAAGAAATATAAATTGAATAATTTTCTTTTAAAATTGGTTGAGTAATTGATAAATAAATAAATTTATTACGAAATTATAATATTTATGAGTTAATTATTATATTTTTACGATCATTATTCAAAGATAAAATAATTGTGTGGAGTTAAATTTATAATGGCATTTTGCTATCATTTAATTTTCTTTTAATTTGGAGTATCATGAAGTTTCTCAAAACTTGCTGTTTCTGTGCATTATAGAAAATTGTATTATCTTTACTCTAAAGCTATTTCAAAATCCAAGATCTGCTTGAGCTGAATTCCAATAATCAAATCTGTTTTGCTTGTCAATATGCCTCGTACTGTCGCTTGTGAAAGGTATAAAAACTTTCAGCGCCTTCCAAAGTTCGTCTCCATATGCTAAGCAGTTTTTTAATTTTCCGCGTGATTTACGGGACAGGATGATTTGCATAAAGGGTATCTTTTAGTTGTATTGCTTCCGATTTGACTGCTTTGCTGCTTGTTATTTACCGTCGCTGTTCGTGGCCTCAGTGCGTTTTTGTGATTGCTTTCTCAATTGGCGCGCCGCGTGCGCTGCTGGCTATCACTTTTAATCTAAGTTGGCAACAATGCGTCCGTGCCACGACCTGATGCGCTGTCCCCTTTTGGACCGAGTAGCTCCACCCTCCACCAGCCCCAAAGTCCTAAAGGCATCCAACTCCAAGACAGAGCCCTACTTTGGATGGAGGTTTTCTTGCGTTCAGGATGTTCGCTGTTCTCTTTATTTATTTATTTATTTGTAACTTTTTTTCCAACACTCTTGCCCACTTCCGCTTGTTTTTCATCGTCTTCGTCTACATCTTTGTATTATTATTTCTTTTATATTTATCATTTTCTGTTTTTTTTTTTTAATATACCTGTTAATAGCAATGAGTTTGAGTTTAATGCTGCATTGTTTGATCACATATATTATTGATTAGTTATCAGGAGAATAGAAAATTGTTTAAATACCAAGACTATTTTGTTGACTATTACTATTTTAATTATTATTTTATAAAGTCTTTATTAACAAAGAAATAAATTTTATTTCCTATAGATTTTTTTTTTTTTATTTTAAAGCGAGTATGGATTTATTAATTTATGTACTATAAATCATTTTATTTTCGAAATCGCAATTGAAATTTTGTAAATTGTGCCAAATATTCAAGGCCTTTATAAGTACTGAATTATTGGCAACAAATTATAAGTGAAAATTAAATTTCTTCATTAAATACATTTTCCAAATATATGCCAAATTTATGCATACATTTCCACTGAAAGAACCTATGTCACGCGCTAAATCAATTAAATTTACATTTTTTTAAATAATATTAAAAATAGTTCAAAATTTTAACGCGCGCCTAAAAGTATGCAATAGTTTTTTAATCAATGTGTGCCTCAGATTTAAACAATGAATCAAACTACAACACGTAAGAAACGGGTATTTTTCAGTCGGTAGTCGACTAATGCGTACATATCTAATGTTTTTTCAAACGTTCTGTTGTTGTTAAGCTTTTCTGCTGTTATTTTTGCCGGTAATCCTTGCGGCTATTATTCGTATTCTTAGCCATACATTTATTTATCAATTTTTACGTCGCAAACAGGCCTTGTGTTTATTTATGGACAGACGCCTTCGCGAACTGACGAATAAACATGACCAAATGGTCGATATTTCATCTTTTGAGGTTCGCCCCATCGGTAATTATTGTAGCAAATTGAACACTCCCATTTATGGTCTACATACTTATAGTACTTGTATTACAATGAATTTTCTCTACTGTTTTCTGATATAATTGTAATTATATACAGTTAAATAAGTACGGGATCTATTTTCAGTTTCATGGGTTTGCCAATTTTTCTACATATTTATACTTTATGAGAACTACATGCATTGAAAATTTACCGTTTTTAATGCAACCATTCTAATCAACTGCCCATGCGTATATCGTCAATTTGCCAGCAGTTTTTCATTTTGGGTTTCCATCTGGAGAGGGCTAACGAATAGCATTTTGGGCTGAGTGCACGGGTAAGTGATAAAAGTTCTTTGAGGTATGCCATGATGCAGTTTCATGTCTGGGTAAAGACATTCATTGAGTTTTGTGCTGGTCTCAATGGCAGTTTCCTGTTCATTCTGATGTTGAAGGGGCAATGTTGCTCCTGTCGCACACTGATTTAATTTTGAAATCTTTTTGTGCTTTCACGCAAATTAAAGTGATGGCAGCATGGGAGGTGCAAGTGCCACTGACAGCAACAGGAGCAGTAACAGCAATAACAGCAGCCGCTTCTCCAGTTGTTTAAATTCCACAGACTGGGGCTGAAGCGTCAGCACGGGAAACAGCGACAAAGGGGAGGAAAAACGGGAGATAGGGACAAGGTTGGCATCAACCACGGCAATGGAATCGCGTTCAACGCACTTGGCCGCAGTTTCGGTTAATAGATCGTCATCGACGTCGTCAACAACAAACCTTTTACACTGACAAAAAAAACCGCATTTTTATGAAATTAAATTGTTCAGTTCATTTAGATGTGTTTTAGTCGAACATACTTTTATTGCCTATGTTAATTTAAATTGTTTTAAAGCTCAAAATACAAAACAAAATTGAAAATGTTGTGCTTCAAAATTAGTTATGTGAGATAGTATTGAAAATCTTTAAACTTTCCAACTAGTATTCTCAACTTTTTCTTTGGACAAATTCAATTTTCTGAAAGGTTGTGGTGCCTAAAGAAGAGGTACAGCTTCTTTACTCAATCAGTCAGGCGTAGTTTTCAATAAATTTTTAAACACTTATCTTTAAATATATATAATTAAATTACATGTAAAAAACTCAACACAATCATAGGATCCTGAAACTATTCCGTTTGCTTTCAATCAAAATGTTTCTTATACAGTCATTCATGCAATTGAGGTATCATGTGGCTGTACATTAACAATTAATTAACGCTGTTATGGCCAGTGTATTTCACCAGGTTCTGGTAACAGCGCAGAATTTGGCTTTTGTATTTGCTTTAACCTCTGTCATTGGGCTTTAGGGTTGGGTTTTTGATTTGACTTTGGAAACGAAATTCTGAAATCCATGACTGGTTTTGAGAATGTCATAAAACTGCCCACAATTGTCAGACACTTTATTTCCATTTGACAATTTGAAATTGAAAATGTCGGCTTCGTTCTTACAAATTATTATGTGGCATTAAATCAGTTAGTTAGTGAATCTCTCAACCAGTCAATATTTGAATGCGACTATTTGAAATTCACTTGACTGATTTGTTGACTCTCTCATCTCTGATCAATCTAAACCGCACTTTCAAATTATGTCACAGCAGATGGTGGTGAGTGCACTGACTGTTTCACAAAGGGGCGTGGCATCGGCTTTGGTGGGTAAGTCAGTGAAACTGGCAGCATAGAATTCAGCGATTCCCAATTGCACAAATTGCATTTGCCATTCAAAATAAATTGATGGAAAACAACACAAAATAAAAACAAGAAGCGCGTCTTTTCAAGCGGAATATTAAAAAAATTATTCAACTGGCAAATATTGATAAAGCAGAAGCAGCAATTACCCTACCAAAAATTTCATTGAACTTTTAGCAATTGCTTAAATTTATCTCAGTATTAAATTTGTGCAAATTAAACTTGTTGAATTTTCTAGACATGACAAAACATAAAATCATCGTAAATTACTTAAGCATGAATAAGTTAATCAACTCTTTCCGCTGTTAGCTACGAAGTTTAATAAATAAACTACAATTCGTAGAATCTCTGATCAGTAGTGTACACAAATCAAGCCAGAATTTATTTGGGAAACATATTATTTGATTGTCAATTCAGCCAAAAGGATTGCATTTGTGTTTGTAAATATTTCTAAAAAATGGAGCTATGAATGTTGCACAGCAATTAAAAATAAATTAAAAATAACAAAGCATGCCCAAGATTAAAAAAAGAGTTTATTAAGTTCCCAGGGTGAAAAAGTTTGCTATAAAAGTTAATTTTCTTAATTAGTATATTCCCTTTGGCGACAAAACTTATTAACTTCTCACTTATAAAGTTTACAGACATTTTAATAAATACTGTTATTAAACAGCAGACGACCGCTGGAAAAAAGTATGTGGAAAATTCTGCCGAAAGTCTATCAGTCTTCAAAGTTAAAAATGCAATTTATAAATTTTTATTTGCTTTCTTAAATTACAAAATTATGCTTTTAACAATGAAGATTCTTAAATGTATTGACAAGCCTTAAAAAAACATAATATTTCTAATTTTCTTATCTTTTACTTTTTATATAATAATAAATTTAAATTAAATATTTTTTGAATTTATGCAAAAACTTGAACTCAAATTTTGAGCTTATGAAACGATATTCAATTCAATTCCGAATATGAAAACTAGAGGTTTTATAAGTGGCTCTCACAATTTCAATTGTTTCAAAATTTATGATTTATATTAAAAAATATTATGTTTGTTGAGATGTTTTAATAAAAATTAAGCTTTATATAAATGCAGGGAATCTTTATATCCTTATTATGTCAGTAAAAAACTATCGGGATCCGATAACTACATATGTCTATTTAGACGTCACATTAATTATGCCAGAGAAATACTTAGACTTCCTGGCTTAACTTAGCTTGTGCTGTTTGTAAATATTAAATAAAAACCGAATAATATTTACTTCAAATTGAAGTTACAAATAATGTTAGTCACATAAATAAAGTCACACAGAAAAGAACGTGTAACGAACTTGTTTTTATGGACAATTGGGACATCAGGTTGCATTGTTAGCTAACTAGCGTGTAAATGTCAAAAAAGGCTTAAAGTCGGTTTTGGGCAAAGGCCAAAAGGAGAGGGGAAAATGAGTCTGTGATAAGAGGAAAAAACAGTGGAAGTGAATGAGGAAAAGGAAGAGGATAAGGACATTGGGATGCTGATTTTTGGTGTTGCAGTGTGGCTGCAAAGTTGGCAGCTTCTCGCAACGAAATATAATAAAACTGATTTTATTTTTATTTATGTGCTGCGCAAGAGCAAATTGAAATTCTGCAACACGAGCGGAATCTCTCGCCAGATCGCGGTGCCTTTGCCAGAAAACTGTTTGGTATGGCATGCCACATCCACATGCACAAGCAGATGCATATCCTCATCCATATCCACATCCACATCCACATCCACATGCACATTCACATCCATGTTCACATCATCGCGTGCCGGCGAAAGGCAAACTTTGAAAATGCATTTGTCTGCTGCAAGTGTGATTGAGCATGTGTGTTTGTGTGTGTGTATGTGTGTGCGCGTTCTTGAGTATGTGTACTGAGTGCGTGTTTTCGCACTCTTGTATATATTCTTTCGTTATTGTTGTGCTTGCCCCATCATATTCAAGTCGGCATCGTCATCCTCAGCACCTACTTAAACTCCATAGACCGAGAGAACTGAGAACTATGGAGGACTGTCGACCGTAGACCGTGGACTCTACAGGACTGAAAGTGCCAACAAGATGATGTTGTTGAAGTTTCTTCTGAAGGATGTGTTCGCCACTTACAAATAATGGCATGTCAGCCGTGAAAACTTGCAACAAATTCATATCGCAATGCCCCTGCAGATTCTTGTATCTGTGCCGGTGAAGTCGTGCGTCTGTCGTAAGCACCTGCAGACAATTCACTGTGCGGGTATTTCGAAAAGTTGCAGGAAACCGAATAAATGGAACTAAATAAAAATATTTTATAAATTTATACAAGGAATTTGAGTAAAAAAGTAAAAAATATTGAATAAAACATAAACATTTATTTTTAAATATTAAGATTGTTTCATATTCTAAAATATTTTTTTAAAATGTTGTATGTATTGAAATATTTAGTTAAATATTAAATACATTGTAAATTGTCAAATAGACAAATAGTTGTAAGCCAACTTCTAGTATAAAAAATCCTTTAATTTAATTGTCTTGATGTTTTCATTTCAAGTCATATTTTTTTACATTCCCATTCCTATAATTCCCAATACTTTTTTTCGGTGCACATCAAGCGCTAGATATTTGTTTAGTTAAACCATATTTAAGATAAAATCAATATTTTTATTTTAATTAAAATTTAATTATTTTCTGAGTCTAAGTCTGAAAATGAGTACTCTGAACTGAACCATTTATAACGAAATTACAACGAAATCCAATTGATATTGCCCATCTTATTCTTGTGCCAGCCCTCGTTGCAAAAAACAAACATTAATATCTCATTTGTAATTGCATGCAACATTTACAATTTACATGTATTTAATTTTCACTTGTTAAATTGCACAATGTGCATATAAATTATATGGTCTTCGGAGTCCAACGTTGGTTGATATTACAAGACGTCCATCTGCTACCTCCTCACTCAGACTACTTTAAAATTTACTTGTAGCAAAAGTGGCCTTTTGACACAGTAATGATCAGGAACACAAGAGGTTCTTCGGTTAATACCGGAGAAGTAATTATTGTAGGTATAAGAAAATAATAAGAAATCAATGCACATACATACGCTGCACAGTAATTGAAACTATAACTACAAAACTTGTGTCAGCATTATTGAAAAGGGTATGGCCACTGATAACACCATGTCATATATTTCTCATTGTGCATATCGATTGAAAATGTGCTATACATCGAGTACGAGGTCTTTACAGTCGGTTAGTTTCATTGTAGTCTAGCTTACTAGTCAACTTAAATATTTACTATATTTACAACGTTAAGAACAGTCATTAATTTGCCAAAAGTCCTCCCCTTTGTTCGCTCTCTCTCTCGCTCTTTCTCAGTCTCTTTCTCTTGCTCTTCTCCACGCTTGGGTAATTATTTGCCCTTTTGCTTCTGAGCCATTATATGCAGTTGCATATTTTGCATTCTAACAAACATAATGAATCCTCACGGACAACAAGCAAGAATAGGCGCAATTTGAATGCAATTAATATCAAAACAGTTTCAACACGGAAAAGCTTAAATAGAACAATGTTTTTCAAACACAATGCAGAGTCAAGCTGAGCTAATATACAAGTATCCAATCAAGGTACAATGGGGTAAAATGTGCAACAATTGGGCAAAAAAAGAAAACACTATTTTTACATTCTGTAAAAACTAACTAAGCATTCTTCCTTGTTTAAGTTATCTTTTAGCCTACCTTTAAAACTAAATGAATAAAAATACATGAGAAGCATATTATAAATATAATAAATTCTTCATTACTTTAAATATAAATTTCCTAGCTTTAAAGTTTCACTGCAAATATTTTACAATTTTTCCATAGTGCAGAGTGCTTTGAGTTTAGAATACCCAATTTGAATACCTATTCAATAAAATTTGCTGAAGCATGTTATCGATCATCCATAGAATGTTCCCAAAATGTATAATTATTTGCCTAGTGCTTTTAATATTCAAGGAATTTTTGTGCTTGAAATGTACCGTAATTGGTATTCCCAAAATGCATGAACGAATCCATCAAATTGTAGGTTTTGTACTGTGAAATAACCTTAAGAGCTTCATTTTTGTCTAAAATGGAATTTGGACTGTTTTCTTAAAGTCGCTTAAGTTAATGTAAAAATAAAAATTTTACAAGTCACTTGAATTCAATAAATTTTCAAAAATTTTGAGAGTAATTTTAATATTTAAAGTTCACATATTTTACTCAGAAATTTTGTAAAATATATCTTTAACTATATATGTTAAGTTAGCTCTATATTCAACATTTAAAGCTACTAGCCAATAAACTAATAAATAAAACACTACAGAATTTCTTACCATAACTACGTGTAACGAGTTTGGAGCACTGAATTCAAGTCAGTTGAGTGCTCTTAATAAAATCAATTACTTGAGTCTTACACTGAGCTACAAGGATTTCAATCAGAGAAACTTAAGAGATTCACACTGACTTTCAAATGTCTTCTATTCCCTTAAATACATATATATGTGTATTTGAGCAAGTGTCATATATGCATTAAGGTCTAATTTATTCAAGAGAATTCGAACTCTGAAAGCATCATAGGGAAACCAATTAGTAAATCATGAGAGAATATTATATATGTACCAAGATGAAAGAGAAAGCGGAAGCTGAATTGGGGCCAACTAGCTAAAATCTCCTTTTCCTCTCCCTGTCTGTCAGTAGATGGGGATTACAACGAATATAAAACTGTAAAATTTAATAACAATTCTTATTCACTGACTTTAAATCTAAAGCATATGCACAGCGAATTGCAGCTGAAAGAACGGGAATTCCCCCTTTTAGCTGTCATCGCAAAAGTTTTAGTTTTGCCTTTGCCAAAGGGGGAAACTACACTATGATTATAATCTTATTAGTTGAATGTGGTCTAATTAGTTTCGTTCTGCCTGTCTAATTATGTACTTCTGATTTATGGATTAAATTTTGAATAAGAAATAATTTGTATAAATCTAAATTTAAATTATTAGTTTATTGTTAACTATTTTTTTATTTAATTGATTAATTAATTTATTAATTTAATTCATCTAATTAAATAATACGATCAAAAATGATCGAGGCTCATACTGAATCAATGTGCGTATACTTAATATTTTGATTTGCTATTTGATGTAGACACAATTTTAAACTCCTATTCTAAGATTATTATTTTTAGCGAAAAGTTATTTGCTTATAAAGTTTTTAATGCACTTGAAAGTTTTCCGATTTACGTTCTCAGTGGATTTCCCCTGTGTTGGTGGAAAACCACACAAGTTTTCGTAGGATATTAAGTATTCGACCTGCCGCGGACAAGTTGTTCGATTTGGTTTTTGGTATAATGGCGACAGTCGAGACAATACAAACTATAAATATGCAAAGTCAGAGACAAGTCACAGTAACCAAATGGGGCCAGAGCTGAGACAACAAACAGTGGACAGAATGGGTGAAGAGAGGAGTGTAGAGGAAAAACAACAAAATATACACTCGTATATAAATAAGTAGGAGTTGGAGCTGTCTGACACAAAAATGGAATTTCCCAGGCAAAAGCTATGCCAAAGCTGCTCCTCTATCTTTATACCCTTTCTTCTTCCTCCTTAATCTGTCTCCCTCTCTCCCTCTCTCCCTCTCTCTCTCTCTCTCTCTACTTCCTTTCCTGTCTTTACCCCGCGTCCAGCGGTGTCTCTGGCGCTGCAAGCAAAATGCAAAATTTATTGCAGAAAACTACAGAAACAGTGGGTGACGACGATGCTGCTGGTTATGGTAGTGCTGCTAGTGCCGGTGGTGCTGGTGGTGCGTTGTGGCAGCGGGTGGCGGTGCGTATTCTACAGCCGCCAACGGATGAAGTGAGGCGTGCAAAATGTGTTAAGTCTATTGAGTGTATTAAAGCAAATAACTGCTGCGAATGAAATACATGCAACAACTACAACAACAACGGCAGCGACGGCAACGGCAACGGCAACGGCAACGGCAATGGCGATGGCGATACATGCAAATGCCAATGGCATCGGCAGCAGCGCACAGTGGGTGCTTTAGCTTATGAAGCAAACATATTTAAGATTAACCCAAGTTTGGTAAAAAAAAAGTGTAGTTATCTTTTGTTAGGCGTTCTTTCATTAATGGTCCCTTGAAAGTTAAAATATAAATTTGAATTAGCATTATGAAAAACCTAAAAATAAATAAATAAAAATATTTTTTATAGTGAAAAAATTTCACTGACATTTTTGTAGAATTTTTTTTTTTTTTTTTATTAAAAAAAATATATATTTTATTTTATTCATTTATACTCAAACGAAGGGTGACTCTTGTGTGGGGGTGTTTACCATAGATTATTAACTACAAATAACCAAATTAGTATTATTGTTAGTCAATATAGTTTGATTGATTAATTTATGTGAGGTGCCAACACTCAGACGCATTGCACCAGCACCGGTTAAGAATATGCGAGATAGCTCAGAAGAAGAAGAGAAGAACAGCTGAAAATAAGTAGTCGACCTACAGTCGTTCGAGAGTCTTTCTAAAGTAGTCATCGTCGAGAAAAGTCGCATTGTTGTAAACCACTGATATTTGTTAACCAGCATTCAGATAATAATATTAATAAACACTTATATTCGACAATCTCACATTTATCCTTGCGAAATTCATCTTGAACTGTTTATTGAATTTAAATTATTAATGTATATTTATTATTTTATATTATTAAATTATATTAAATCGGATTATTTTCTACACAATCAAATAAAATTCGATAATTTCAAATAATTTCTGTGTCTTACAGCCAAGAATAACAAAAAATAATTTATCATTTATCGATAGCAAATATATGAATATTTTGCTAATAAATGTTACATTTAATGATTCACACCCACAATGACTTTGAATGGTAAAACAAACTTTAACTCTTAAATTTTTTCTTTTGGAAAACTTGGTCTAGCTAGCCCACTGTGCCGAGCTAAGCAGTGGTAAGGGGCAGAGATACTTAAATGCCAAACACAGTGGCGCACACATATGCAAATATGAATATAAATGAACAGCGAGTGAGCGAACGAACGAATGAGTACCCAATGCTTGTGACTAAAGCGAAACTAAATCAAGCGTGCTGCTATATGTGTGCGTGGGTCTTGTATCATTGTATCTAGGTATCTATGTATGTGCGTGCATGTGAGTAGATGCCAAAAGTTGAAAGTTAAACTTATGGGCGCAAAAGAAATCGACATGGGTATTACAACTAAAACAAAAGTGTGAACAAGCGCAGCTGCTGTGGGGTAATAACGAGGCCACGACAAAGTGTCACTGAGGGGCGAGTAGGGAGCCGGGTCGTGTCGAATGTTAAGGAAATGGATGATGTTGTTGTGTAAAATTTACAATTATGCGACCTAGTCAGAAACCTTCGATCCCAGACACAGACACATTTGCTAAGCTTCCCATCATTTTCTACCTTATTTTGCACCCCTGCGACATAGCGGTAAATGGGCTTTTCACGTCGCGAATTTCAAAATATCTACATATTTACACCCATAATCTCTCCGTCCCTTTAGCACACATTAAACAGGTAGTTCAATGAAGTGTCAACATTGTCAATTGAAGCATTCACAGCTAAAAGCACAATTAAAGAAACTTAACTTGGCCAAAAGTCGGAGCAGCAGAAAAACACGATGAAAAGGGGAAGCAGAAAGTCGATTACTGCTAAGGGACTTAATGTCGACTCTGAAGAATAGAATCCCAAAATTGTGGCAAAGCAAACGTTTAAACTGAGAGTGAGCCAACGAAACGCACTCGAAGCTCATTCAATTGGTTAATAAAAGTTCTTGGCTTTAGAAATCAAATGTTTTAAATTCCAGTGGAATTTGCCATGGGGAAGAAAGTGTCGAAAATTCTCAGCTATGTTATGAGTAATTAAAAATAAGATTATTTCAAGACTTGTTACAAGTTAAACAACACGTGTGGTTAGATCGTTTTTCATATAATCTTAATTGGAATTTACACGACTTGGCGCCTGATTAAGGAGCTTGGAAGAAGTTTGGAAAGTAATTCTTGCTTCAAATTTACCTTAAGAGATTTTTAAACAAATTTCAATCCACCAATTAATTAAATTATTCAATTTCTTTAAGTTCTTAATTAATGACTCTTATGTCACAAAAGGAATATTACAGAGATTTTTAAAGTTATACAAATTTAAAATTAAAAGCATTTTTAAGCCACTTGAGTGTTTAAACACTATTTGTTTATATGCTACAAATTTGCAGAAATTAATTCCGCAAAAGTCAGACTCTCAAACACTGTTTAACACAGCACACATATGTGGCTTGTGACAATCAAGCTTGTATTTCAAATATATATTTCTATCAATCAAGCATTTAATTTTCAGTCAAAATTTAGAAATCCTTTAATATGTTTGTGCCTGTCTATCTAACTGTCTAACTCAGACAAACAGGCAGTCTATTTGATGTCATCAAAGTCACATAAAATGCAGGCTAATTAAACATACATGAACATTATGAGATTTAACATTCTAGTCAATGAGCAAAGTCTGTGTCTACAGACTTAAATGCACAACTCTCTGCTGGCTGTGAAATATTTATTATGACTGTAAATGACGGATCTTAAAAGCACACCAGCAAGAGTATTGTGTGATAGCAGCAGTGCAGACAAACTGAATGAAGTATGCGTTTTAAATAAATTGTATTTAATTAAAGTTATGAGCAATTCGATGACCGACTGGCAGTAAATTGCTTTAATATACAGTAAGGTAATATAAATACATACACACACTAACATGCATTGAAATGCGTGACTTTAGCCATAGATGGCACATGTTTCCCGAGCAACAGCTGTAAAATGTAGCATACTTACGGGCATTGGCAGTAACGAGCAGCAAACAACTAGAAAGAAGACGAGTGAATGAACTCGCTCTCCCCTACTCACATAAATCCACTCCCACACACACACACACACACACACACACACTCATATACAGCGCGATTACAAAAACATCAACACTTAATATGTTTATTAAATTTGTTGCTACATCATTAGGCACTAGCAACCATATAATGCGAGGCAAACACTTCGACAATAACCCACACACACACACACACACAAGAACACAGACATTCACACACATACTATTACAAAATGAGGTGGGCATCTAGATGTTAGTACACTCTCCCCCTCTCTCTCTCTCTCTCTCTTCATGATATTCTTTTTATACCCTACGCTCCATAAAACGTCTACTAAGGTAATTCAAACTTTGTGCAAATGCATGTTACACTTGCCAACATCATGAAGAAGCCGTTACACAGGCCATAAAGGACATGGCCCAATGGGAGCGGTGAAGTGGGATACAACAACACACATAACTGTACATCCAAGCATATTTATCTACATTTTTAGTTGCAATGCATTTTTATATCTTTCGAGATATAAAACTCAACACGTTTGAGCGAAAATATCTTACGATTTTATTTAAATTCCATATCGATAAATAAAAACGTATATTTCCTTTTTATATGAATTCCTTGTGTAACCATATAGCTCAAAAGACTGAATAATAAACACTAATAAAATATAAACTATAACAAAATCTATTTACGTATATTGAAGTTTAAAACTAATCAATTTCAAAATTAAATCTGTAGAGTTTTTATTTACACTATTTTTAAAACCTAATGCAACGCCATTTTTTGAAAGGAATTTTTTATATGGCTGAACGAACATCAGTTAATGAGGACTGCAAAACAAACGTTGTGTTTATACAGAGCAAAACTAATACATAAACAAAATATATAAAAGAGAATAATTAAATTTGGCATTAACAATGAAATAACTGAAATTTAGTTCGGTATAAATCTCTTTGTTGCGAAAATAACAAAAGTTATTTCTGTAAAAAATACATTCCATTATTTTATGCAATATTGTTTTTTAAATAATTTGTAATTTGTTAGTTCAATTATTAAGGACTTAATTGAATTTAAATTTTAGTTTCCACACTACTTAAAAAATTAACTTTAGTATACATTTTTTAAATCAAAGACTTCTTGTTAATAAAATTGTTTGCCAAAAAAATCCATGTTTTCAGCGATTCGAGGCAATGAGTCATGCGAATACCCTGCTTGGGGCATAAATGCAATGAGTAGGGGGGATGGTCGGGTGTGTGTAGATGTATGGGTGTATGGGAAAGTGTGTTTGTAGATGTATAGTTGTGTGTACTCTAGGCCACTTAACTTGGGCTTAACGATTGTTATTTAGATGCAGTTACAGTTGCAATGCAGCTGAACTCCCAACTGTGTACATGCCCGACAGTTCAAATAAACTCAAGCAGGAGTCTACATCTATGTGCATGTATGCGTGTGTGTGTGTGTGTGTAGGTGTGTGTGTGTGTGTAGGTGTGTGTGTGTGTGTGGGTGAGTGCGCATTCAAAGAGTTAATGCTTTAAAAATTTGCATTGCCTACTTTTTGGCGTTCCATGAAAGTCGAGTGAGATGGAAATGAAGAGGAACTCCGAGCTGGCGTTGACGCTGGAAAATTCTGTTTACGTTAGCGTAACAAGTGCGTGAAGTTTGCAGTTTCTGCAAAGGTACAGCGCACACAGTTTGTTCATCTTTTTACGTTTTTGCCGTATTATTTTTATTTTTTCTTTGCTGCTGCCGCAAAAGTTATGCGCATTATTAAAAAGCAACGCGATTCTCGCATAAATTTTAATGCTCATGATTATTATTATGATAATAAATTTCATGGAAATATGCATGGCGTTCGTGCGTGCGTGTGTTTGTATGTGAGTGTGTGTTAAATCATGCTGACATTTTCAGACAACAACATAAAAAGTCTAAGCCTTCATTGTTTACTTCATTTCCTGTTCTGTTTGCAGCTGCGGATTTTATCAAAAAGCCAAGCTATTTGAAATGGACCAAAGAACTGCAGACAATTAAATCGGACCACCAGCTAAATATTGACAACAGTACTTCCCACTACGACACAGCACTAGCCACGACCACAGTCGTAAGTGATCGAGAGCTCTACGCGAGCAGCTCACAGTCTCCAAGATCGGGTCGCATTGAACGACAGGCGCCGGTACCGGATGTAGTGAATCACTGCCGACTCTTCGTGGAGGGCGATCCCGTAAAGAACGAGTTATATAGTCCCGAGTATCCCAATCTGTATCCTAAAAATATTAATTGCACAAGGATTATAGTAGGTGAGTACAAAAAACATTTTTCATTTAACTCAATCTAATTAATTTATGTAATGCGTATATTGAAAATTCATAATATAAATTAATAATTCAATGAAAAGTTGCTTTTAATCATTTAACATTGGTTGAGTTCCCTTGCAAATGAATGTATAATTAAGATAGAATTATTAAAAGGATTCGAAATTATTATAGTATTGAAAAGTATTGTTATACCCTTACAGAGGGTATATTGGTTTTGTCACGAAATTTGTGACCCATGAAGGAGGCCTTTTCGACACTATTAAGTATATACATTCTTGATCAGCATCAACAGCCGAGTTGATATAGCAATGTACGTCTGTCTGTCTGTCCGTGCGCCTGCATAAACCTCGATCTTCGAGAATATAAAAGCTAGAGCCACTGAAAGTCCGTCCTCTCCACGAGCAGTCGGCTTCTTCTATAATTTTTTTTGCATGTAATAATCATTACTATGAGTACAGGGCCTTTTACAGTCGACTCGCTTGTATATTTTATTGCTACTATATGAACAATCGGCAGAAGATATGCTCCAAACATTTGTATGAAAATGTTCTGCATTTAACAAAGTATCTTATCCATCACTTAAACGATTCCACTAATTTTGTTATCATACCCCATTGTTATAACGTATTGAAATTAAGTAGCCGGTATTCTAAAGTCGGGAGGCGATTAAAGTAATCTTAGTAAAAACTAATTATATATTAATCGTCGGCTTGAATTAATATTATAAAATGCTAAGTATGTTTATCATTTTAAAGTTTATATAAGAACCAGTGCATAAATGTCTTGGAGTACGATGCAAATATTATGTTGAACAACTTTGAATATTCTTTGGCACATAATTAATAAAATTTTTTTAAAAATAAAATTTTTATTTTTAAGAAATTTAAGACGAAGTAGACTTACGATTTAATATGAGCTTGGAGTTTAAATCCGTCATAACAGCCAATTTTGAGCAAATTTTGTGTGTTACGTGAATGCAGCGAGTAGCTGGGAAAAGATGAGTGAGTGGATGAGTGAGTGAGCGGGTGTTTGGGTGGTAAGATGGGTGGGAAAGTGAGTGGGTGGTTGTGTGTGGATGAGTAACTGCAATCAGGTCTCGTTAAAGATTATATGGCAAGCACTTTGCTGCCGGTGCAACTTACTGCAAATAATTGCAAGTCTTAACCAAGATGCGAGTTGGCAGAGGATTGTGTTGACATTTCAGACAGTGATTCATTCAGTGTATCAGTCAGTCAGCGAGTCAATCAGTCAGTGAGTCAATCAGTCGGTGAGTGAGTCAGACAGTTTTTCAGTTTAGAATGAGAATTGCATCGCTATTAAAAGCATTAGCGTGTTTCTTTGATGGCCTCCAAATGGAATTACGATTGCCATTGGGACTGGGAATGGGATTTGGATTGGGATTGGGATTGAGACTTAGATTGGGATTGGTATTGCAGATATGGATTTGAGTTTCAGCTGAAGATTGTGTTGTGGATGACAATGGGGATGTAGATAGAGATGAAGATGAGAATCGAAATGGAGTTGGGAGTTAAGCGTTGAGAGTTGAAAATTGTGAGGATAACAATCGTCATATTTGCCCCGAGTTTCGCTTGACTGGCTTTCTGGTCCCATTGCTTATCTGTTAACGGGGGCAAAATCATTTGTCAGTTAAGACAAATGCGAAGCAACGCAACGCAACGTAACGCAGCGTTTGCTACCAGGAAAAAAACCTAAGCGAATAAAATGATTGACTTTCCATTGGTACGCATCAGCAGCAACGATTCTGTAACTCTATATCAGCCAGTAGTGCATACACTGGCCGAAACAAAGTTATAGGTTATAAGAAATTTATTTAGTATAAATAGTTGAAAGAAAATATTTAGTTTCAAATATATTTTACAAGAATTAAAAAACATTTTTGTGACTCATGGTAAATTTTTAAAATATAAATCAGTTTTATTTTTTTTTAATTTAGCATAAGTCATAAAACTAATTTAAATTTAAGTGAAATATTTTTTCATCCTTTAAAATAATCTTTAAATAATGAATTTATTACTTTTTATATTCACGGCAATATAATCAATATAAATAATATTTTACCATATAGTAAAAATAAAAATATGGAAAAAGATATTTCAATAAGTACCTTACACTTGCAAAGAGTTTTTTATTTATTTTATTTTGTCTCTGCAGCAGCTAGTGTTTTTAGTACTGTATTTATCTGCATTTGGTTTTCATATATGGTTTCGCTTCCACTGACAGCCATGTCGAAGGAGAGATAGACAGATGGATTGAATAGAAAGTGATAGAATGAGGACACAGAGCTTTCGCTGGCTCCAACTGCCAATGGCAGAATAGCAGGCTTATTTGCATATCAATATGTGCCGTTAGGCGACAGACCGGGTCATGTTACCAGCCTGTTGTTTGTTGCCAGCCTTCTGTCATCTCTTGACTCCCAAATGCGTCCCCTTCATGCTCTCTCCTGAGCCTCCATCGCTTTCAAATGCCTTCTGTGTGCTGCTGGAGCTCAAAATGTTAAGCGTCTGCATTAGTATTATTTAAGCTTATGATTTTGTGTATGTCTGTATAAGTATTTTCAGCCAGAGGCATCCAAATCTCTAAACCTCTCTCCCTATTCTGCTCCCTTTTTACCAGCTCTCTACCTCGACATGCCATCAACTTTGTTTGAGTTCAACAACTAATCTATTTTCCTAATTGCAAATACCTATTATTAATGAGCTTTTCTTTTCCCTTTCAAATTTATAATAAATGGAAAATTATTAAAAATATTATAAATATTATATAATTAATTTAATGGAATAGTTAATCTCTGGTATGTACATGATGTGAATATACAACGGCTTACACTAAGTCGAAATCAAAATAATTATAATTGAGTGTTGTCAGTAAATGAAATTACAAAGTACAACAAACAAATCTTTCGTAATTTTACCTCATTTATTTTGATTGTTGATTCGAGTTGTTTCCCAGACAACTTCACTTGACTTTAATTCAATTATATTTAATTGGTCGTCGGAGCATCGAGTCTAGGAATATTTTAATTAAAACTCCCTAAGTCCCAACGTTAAAAATTTATTTTCTAAAAATTAAAACACTTGTGACGACCTTCAGATTGGATTTTCCATCATGACAGCAGTTTGCTAAAAATAAAAGCAAATAATTTTTAAACATCGCATAACAAAAGAATTTCATAAAATTGTCAACTAATTAAATCAAAAATTCTTGAATAAATTTGCCAAAAATTAATGCGTAGACAAATTTAATATGATTCAGATGAAAATGATTTATTTTTTTTTTCACAAATATTAATAGATATAAAAAACTGGGTCAGTTGACTCACTCAAATGTATCTTTTCCTTCATCCAAATTATAGTTTACATTGCAATGGATATAGTAATTTTACTCAAAAGTTACCCTTACCCTCTGGTTAGGTACTTCGCATAGTCTCTAATTTGTTTGAAATTTGTGTAAGAAATTCCAAATATAAATTTTGCTCAATTACTGGTTTTCTTCATCTCTCACTCTATTTACGTCTCAGTCTTTCTTTGATTGTGGTTCCTTCTTTTGTCGAGGCCAATCAAAGTGGAAATCCCCGTTCACATTCAGAGTAGCTCAAACATATAATTTTGTTTGCGTATGTGTCTGCCAGTGATTCAGTCTTTCATTACAGCTCCATTATGTTATGTATACGCAACGTGGTTGGACCATCCCAAGGTCTGAGCTTCTTTCTCCTTTTCGCCTCCCCATCTTGAAGCTTCCAAGCCTTATACCTGAAGGTCCCTGTTATGCCATGTCTGGTCACAAAGGCACCACAATTCGCATGGTGTGGTCTTCTTTTTTTTTTTTTTTTGTATTATCAAGTGCCATTGATTCATGCATGGGACTCAGTCGTTATCATTCGTTTATCTGCCCGTCTACACCTACTTTTCGGCTGCATCCTTCTTTTCTCGTCCTTTCCACTGCTTTCAGCGTCTTGATGTTTTCTTTTATGCTGCCACTGAATGAGTCCCTAGTTGCATTCATTTTGGACTCACAAAAACGACGCCGAGTCGATTTTCAACCTGAGCTGTTGTTAATCAGACGCCTACGTTTCGCCATCCCTTTTCCTCCCCCTCGCTATCCCTCTCACTTTAACACTCTTTCAGTTTCTTTCTAGCAAAAAAATTCAATGGGAAATGTTTGTCAATAGTTGGTTTTGCGCTTGGAAACAATTTCGCAGGTCTGTTTCTGAAATGTTGTTAGGTTTATACATAGTATGTCAAAGGATTTCATAGTTTTGCACTTTCACTGACTTTTTTCCCTTGGTTTTTACTCGAATACTTTTGTGTTGACATTAACAGTAAGGTACGCGCACAAATAGATACTAATCTTTTTTACATAATCATTATATCACAATCGGCTCATCACAAAAGAAATAATTTTTTTGTTCCAACTTTCATTGGCAGTACTTTTTTATGCATACAAATTTGTAGTCAATGTAATCATTGAAATCACGTTACACAATCAATTCAAAAGCTTTTGGGTTGCAAATATTTTAAACTTGCTACCAAATGTGTGAACAATTTTTTATTCATTTGTGTCAAATAAATAAATTAAAATGTGATAAAGAAGTTATATAGTACAAGTTTAAAATTGTAAATCTCAGGGACATATTTTAAATATGCTAAAGTCACCATCATTTTGATTATTAAAATAAAAAAATAAAACCAATGCAATTTACTACTTAAAATAAATAACTTAAATACACTTACATATATTTTATACAATTAACCAATTTATTAAAATAACTTAAGAAAATATTATCAGGTGTAGCAAAATATTAGATACTTGTACTATGTGTTAATTAACTTTTCACAATTGGAATCATAATTGACCGCAAGCTACAAAGAAAGAGTTTTGCTTGACCCGTTGATTGTCCAATTGTCGATTGGTATCCAAGTAGAATAACTAAATTAGGTCTTCGCTTCATAGTATTATTTCTTGTTGAAGTCTTGAGTTTTAATACCTGTTTTGTTCTTTATTTGTTGTTAATTGCAGCGCCAAAGGGTCAAGTCATCCGGCTGGACTTTCGCAACTCGTTTAATATCGAGGCCAAGGAGGGGTGCAAATTTGATTATCTTGAGGTAAGTAAGTGCTGCAATGTGGCAACAACAAAAAGCGAAAATAAAACAATAAAAACAACAACGATAACAGTAAAGGCGAAATTTGCAGGGAATATAGAACTCAACTTTGTTGTTCTGCCAAAGCAAGAAAATCTAAACAAAAACTTACCCTGCCTGCGCTGGGCAAACTTTCAAATTGTTTCCTTTATAAAAGTGTTGCCTTTTGGCACTTTCTATGCAACATTTGCATGGCTATTTTTTTGCACGATGACACAAGTTTTAATTGAAAATTGGCAATGGTCAGTTTTGGTCGCGTTGCATGTCACTGTCCTTGCCACAGCCCCCACGTGTCGTATGCGCAATATGCAACAACCCGGAAGGCCAACCGGAATGCTATTGCCAAGCCAAGAACCTTACGAGGTGCGACCCAAAAGACACTTAAAGCCAAACAGGCTCAAGTTTTATTCTAGCTAAGATTCATTGTTGATTGACACATTTTCATTTGTTGTTGTAACTGATTAAGCGCCTTCAATAAAGTAACAAAATTTAATTAAATAATTACTAGACCAACAGCAATCAGTTTTACACAATTTGTTAGTATTCACTAGAGAAATTATGCTGTGTTTACACTTTTGCCTTACTTTTGTAGCATCCCTCGTAAGCAAAACACAATTATTCCCCTAATGCCAGTAAATCGTTGCTGTCACGGGTTTTAGCCCAGTTAATCATTTGATAACTTCCTTTACTAAATGTCGTGTGGTTTCGTTTCCAACAGTTTTTTTTAGACCCCGTACTCTAAAAAAGAGTAGAGGGGTCTATTAAGCTTGTCAGAAGCGATATGTGCGTAACAGACAGAAGGAGGCGCCCATAAAGTATATATATTCTTGATCAGCATTAACAGCCGAGTCGATATAGCAATGTCCGTCTGTCCGTCTATAGTTCCCCTACGTCCCCTAGCTTCGAATATTCGCAACTTCAATCAGCTCTATCATCACCTTATGCACAAAGAACGTGCAACGTACCAATATAACTATGCTCACCAAATGCCAAATGCTCACCCAAAGAACAAATCAGTTGCTCATTACATACTTGTAAGGAAATGAAGGAGTAAGGGGTCTTATACAGTCGGGTCGCTTGACTGAAGCTTGTTTTCGTCTCTCATTTTTTTTTTGTCTTACAATTGTAGATACGCGATGGTCAATACGGTTTCTCAACAAGAATTGGTAAATACTGTGGCACAGATTTCCCTCCGGAAATAATCTCGAAGGAACGTTATCTGTATCTACATTTCCATTCGGATGACACAATTGAGTACACGGGCTTCAGTGCCGTATACGAGTTTTTAGATCGAACAAAAAATTCACCCAGCACCGATCTAAATTGCACAATTGAAACAGGTGGCGCCGAGGGGTATATAAATTCAACAGATGTGCCACCTGACATTATGGAGCAGGTGGTACGTGATAAAATTGCACTCGATTGCATTTGGCGTATACAAGTAGAGAAAAATTGGAAGGTGAGTGAATTGCAATTAAACCAATTATATTAAGATGAGTCTTATCTCTCTTTCTTTTTCTCTCTATCTCTCTCTCTCTTTATCTCTCTCTCTCTCTTCTTCTGCCTCTGTTTATTCCTTGTAGATTTTTGTGAAATTCATATTCTTTTCATTAAGCAAACCGAATGACTGTGACACGAACTTTCTGGATATATTCCCGGAGCAAACAGTGATGCCATTAAGGTAAGAGTTAGGGCTATCATTGGCTGTTGAGTGTTCTCATTTTTTTTTTGTCGGGTACAGGGCGTGTACGCAATGTGGTGCCGTGGCACAAACCAATTTCCGCTTCACGAATACGCCACACAATGTGAAGTCAGCCAAAAAGCAATGTAACGCTATAAAGATCAAAGCATGTAAAGCAAAATTTCAATTTATTACCGGCCAAAGTAAATTGTATGCCAACGGATGTTGCGGCGACGCCTTTGACTCGCCCAACTAGAATTGTTTTGTGCCACCAAGCGAAGCTTATTCCCAGTCCCTGTCACAGTCTCACTCCCTGCCTCCGTCTCTGTCTCCACTCACTGTCGCTATTGCTGTCCCTATCACACAACCCACAGAACCCACATCCACAATACAATTCATGCATATCCTTACACTGCCTGCTTTTTCAATTCCCTTTCATTTTCCACAAACAAAATATTAACCCTGCAGTCACGACGCTCAACCGTTAAAAGCCCAATTGCCGTATGTACATTTTGGAACTTAGTGATAAATATAATTTTTAAAAATAAAACACTGCAAAAAGTAATGTTTTTATTACCACACATTTCTTTCATTGTTTCAAGTTTTTAAATAATTTAGTTATTGTTTTGATATGCTCCAACATGCAGGGCATCCCACGTTAAATAATAATTAAAATTAACGGATTAATAGATTATTTAACAGACTTTTTGTTAAAGTTTGCTGCAGTGAAAGCAGTGCTTACACTAGATATTGAGATTTAGCTGCTCATATGAATAGACCAAATTGAGCACAGAACCAGAATCCCATTGTTTACTTCAAGAACTGAGCTACCATTCAACAAATTTCCACTTGTTGCTGGTACGTTCACTCTCTCCCGCTTTCCCACCGTCGCTCTCCACTATTTCTCTCTCTCTCTCCATCTACTTGAGTATTATAGCCTCGATTCTCAGGCATACTCTCGGGTTTTGTGTGTCCCACTGCTGGGAATAACGGCAATGGCAGAGGCAACGGCAATAGCAACAGCAACAGCAACAGCAACGGAAACGTCAATGACAGCACCACTCAAAGTGATTGACTGTTCTTTCTATGCAACCCTGGGTATGTCTGTCTGTCTAGCCGACCAGTCTTACTGATTTGCTGCTAGTTGCCATCGCCATTGCCATTGGCCTGGTCATTGCTATTGGCCCTTTTGACATTGCTATTGCCATTTCCATTGACATTCGCATAGTCATGGCGAGAACTGTCGCTCTTAAGTGTCCGTACAATTCCCATTCAAATCTTTGTCACAATTTAGCACAGGTGTTACTACCTAGTTGCTTGACTAAGAAAACACCTGGCAAACAAAATACACGGTGACAAAAATAAATACATTTATTCTGTTCAAATTTTATAATATCATACAATATAATTATTATATAATGATATGTTGTAAAACATTCCTACCCAATCTGTAAAGAATCGAATGACTTTCTCATATTGGACATATCTTTTATTTATTTATAGATCTCATAGATCTGTGTATTTTATTCCTGACATACTTTTTTGAGTATTTTTCCAATTAAAATAAAACTTTTTTTTTTTTAGAATATATTTAATAGTCAATATTAACTGTTGTCTTTAGTCTATTGTTTTAAGAACTTCGGTTAATTGACAGCACACAAAAATTAGTAGCATATTGCTCTGAAAACTTTTGAGGTTGTCTAGGGTACTTACTTATACTGGTCATCATTTTATCCAAAGATTAAATTCCAAATAGTTCACATTTTTCAGTTAATAAATTCATAAAAGAAAATATAATAAATTATAAAAATTCAAAGAATTATGATTTTTTTTCATTATATTTATTTAAGTCGATATTCTAGTCTAGAATTTTTCAATTCAAGAACGCATATTTTCGTTAAAAGTTATTTACCCCATTTAGAATTAATTTTTATAAACTATTCAAATATAAATAAATAAATAATAAGAAAATGGACAGTTAAACTATCAAAAGTTTTTTATTACACGCCATCAAAAAACACTCAAAACTCGATACCCCAAACTAGAACACTTCCTTATGTTTCTAGTGTAGGGTATATCATAGTCTACTTGACCCACACCTAATTATCAAACTATGATCAGATATTCAGTATATATTTTCATAAATAGCCCAAAATTAAATTGCTCAGACAGCAATAAAAGTACAAAGAAAAGTTTGTTACATAAAGATAATAGAAAGGACAGTAGCAATAATAATTAGAAGTTACAGCAAACTACACATTATCATGATCTTACTGTTTAAAATTTTTGCAAAATTTCACAGTTTAGTACGAATAGAAGTCCCAATCCACATTAATAAACCACGTCTTCCTTAAGTTTAATCGTATTGATTACATTTGTCTTTTTTATATCCTCATTTAACTATTTCATTTAACAATTTTCTCTTCTAATTTTATTTCAGAGTGAAAAACTTCTGCGGTTCGGCAGGCGAGAGTATTACGTCCGAAACAAATACTCTCCACATGCGATTTTATGCTGAGCCGAGCGCACTTGGCTCCAAATTTTCCATACTATACACGGCATTCCGGGAGAAAGGGTCGGGACGTAAGTTCAACAACTTAACTTAAAGCTCTAAGTGTACAATGTCCAATAAAAAGGACAAAACACTGGCAAAGAAATTCTCAGAACAAATGAAAGCATTCCAAACCCATAAGATTATTCTCGAAAATTGTGATAAAAATATTTTTAAAAATTCTACATTCAACAACTAAATTCTTAAATAAATAAATGTATTTAAAGTAAAATAAGTTAAGTTTTATAATATGAGTATTTACAATTCCCAACAAGTTTAGCAGTGTGGAATTAAAATTGATTTAATTTCTGGGTTAGACGACAGAAATATATACGAAATTTAAAATATTCTTTTTTTAGAAAATGTTTTATGGTAGCTTGGTTAAATTAAAATAAACGAGTAAGAAAGTCAACAGTCAAGCGACTGTAAAACTGTAAAAGACCGAATAATCAATTAAGTCTGAATTTCACCATACGAATAAGTAATTTTTTTGTCATATGGAGTTGTCCGGTCCAAATCAAACTTGGTAAACTGGAAGGGATAGTAACAGTCTTCATATGCACATGTAGCATTTCTTACTTGTAATAATTTTGATACTCATGACAGACAAGTAGCTTCAATCCATATTAAATTGTAAAAGTTATTAAACTGACAATTTATAGGCATATATTTCTTCCGATGTGATGTGTAACATAATGATTGGTGAATTTAAATGGTGGTCAGAGCGAGGGCACTAAACAAAAATCAATGGCAGTTGTGGCAAATCTTTCAAATTTGCTGCACGTGCGTTACGCAAACTTTACAAAGGAATCGCAACACGAAATGAGAGAGGGAAGAGGCAGAGACAGAGACAGGAACGAGGACAATGGGCATGGCCCAAAGCCGAAGCAATCCTGCGCTAAGCTTGCGCAATCCCGACTCACCACACAAGAAAACACCACAATCCACAGGCCACTGTGCACAGTGAGGCACAAGCGTAACCAAAAGGAGTCGAGGCAGACATTTTTTTTCTTTCTACCCTGTGTTCTGAAAGTGCAATTGGTCTGCCATGGTTGTCACAGGTTTAAATAAAAAAGTACGAGTATCTTTGGTTTTAATTTTTGTCACGTCCCATAAAAAACTTGAAAAGTTCACAACATAAGCTCGGCGTGCTAAAAGCAAAGCTTTTTTACCTCTAAGACTTGTGTAGCTAAAATAGTATGATATATGAAGTTGGCTTAAAAACCATTTTAATTTCTAACGAACAGTAAAGGATTACTAAAAGTCGAGGTATCCCGGTCAACGCTGTCAATTTTCAATAGTTTGTGTGCACAAACAATGGACATTTTGCTCACTTCTTCTGTGAGCAGTTCAAATGTTTAGATCGGCTATTTCGCATCGCTACGTCATTTAGCTCTTATAGGAACTTAGGTATTAAGTATTTGTATTTAAATCATTTGTGTTTTTCGAGATTTTCCACACAATTTTATGTCAACAATTAGAATATAATCCATTCGTGATGATCAAACTATGAAGATCTTTTAGCTGTCAGCAGAGATCTGCAAGGGCATCACATCTTTGGCTTGAGAAAAAAAAATGTTTCTGTTACTTTTTTTATTTTGGTTGCTGGCTTTGCTGCCTTTCGGTCTTACTCACTGTTGGACCCTTTTGAACATGGCCTATAGCTGCGGCAAACAACAAAGATGTTGTCGTTGTCTCAACAACTGTCTATGCCGTTGTCTAAGCCAACTTTGTAGCTGGTTTGGTTTTTGGCTATACGAAAAGCAAGTAAGCGTCTAAATGTTTGTCTAGCTGTCTGTATATCTGTCTGTCTGTCTGTGTAAGTGTGTGTGCTGCTGTTTGTCTATAGAGCAGTTTTGTGTGATTGCCGCCTGTTGCCAGAGGCTAAGCACTCTCTTGTCATTCAGCGATTGTCCTTTGTTCCTTTGCTCATTGTTAGCTTCTGCACAACGCCACTTTACTTTACAGTTTGCCAAAAACTCACAGGGCAAGCCACAGTCTAGACAAGGACAGACAGATAGTGAGAGAAAGGAAGGAAGAATACGACTGTGGTTGTACTTTTAGTTGTCACTGTCAAGGCATTGCAATTATTGTTGCTCGAGGACGATTTATGTTTGAGATTATATGTATTTGTTCTCTGGCTCCTGCTGCTGATTGCCATTTTTTTATGCTATGTGCAGAGCGCCCTCTCTCTATTCCGCTCTATCTCTATGTCTGTCATTCTCTGCGGTTTTCCTCACTGCCTTCGTTTATTTTTACAGCTAAAAATACACCGCAAACTGTGTGTATACAATATGTGTGTATAAGTGATCTGCTTGTATAGTAAAGTATTTTATTCTCAGAGTCAGGAAAGTTAAACATAATAAGCAAGGTGAGCACCTAAAAGATTGCCTACTTTCCACCATGGTCATGTTTTCTGAATTTTAATTTAGGCAATGATTTTAATGCTTTGCATTTAAGTCGTTTTAAAAAAGTGTTAAATTTATTTCGACGGGAATATTTAAAAAAAAAATCTTAATATGAATTTCTTTTTTTATTTAATTTTTTTAATTTGTTCAATATAATTTTTGTTGAATCTGTATAGTAGTCGACACACATTTTGTTTGGTAGGTAGGTAGGAATATTTATAAATAAATATATTTTTTTAAAAACAATAATTAAAGGAAATTTTAAGCTTTTCTTTAAATAGAATGCTAATCAAAAAGTTTTAACTGCTGGCACATATTGTCTAATAGAAGACCAGTTTCATTTCACCATACGAATAGAAAAGTCTCCTACTTGTGACAGACCCAATAAACCCTTGAACTTTTGATGAGTACTTAATTAAAAACAAAATTTAAGTGCAGCCAAAAAATTACAGTTTAAAAATGAAAGCTTAGTTTTCTTTAAGCACTTTATTAAATTTAATTTAAATTTTGTTGTTATTTCATTCACACACAGAGTGCACTGCTGATGAATACGATTGCGAGGATGCGACCTGCATAGCGAAAAAACTGCAGTGTAATACGCGGGACAACTGTAAATTTCGCTGGGACGAGGAGAAGTGCAAGGTAAATATAAGAAAAAATATTCACAAACCATCTGTAACCCCCTCAACCATCACTTACCCTTCCCATTCCCCTTGCCCTTTGTACTTTCTTCCATTATTTGGGCAAAACATTTTGCATGCATCTAATTATAGGCCAACAAATGTGCCGCAAACTCTCCAACTGTCATTATAAGCCTATGCCCAACACGTTCACACTCCATACACACACTCACAGGCACACTTGAACATGCACACACCCACACACATACACATTTACATACATATAAAAGTACGTGTTCTCATACGCAAACAAAAAGTTGCCCAAATAAGCTTTGTTACCAAAAGTTTTGAGGATTGTATTTCAGGCGTGCCGAGTCATAGCTTGTCCCTTTCTATATGCATCCCCTCTCTCGCTTTATCCTATTCTTTGTTATTAGTTGTTGTTGGCCCAACAATTGTGTTAGATCATTAGATTTGATAAAGACTTCGGAGCCAAAGCACTCGTCGACCCAACAAACTTATCAATGTTGTGTGTTCAAAACTCAGTTTTTGGTTCACAGCTTTATATTTTTTTTTTTCTTTTGTTGTCTTCACAGCCATAAAAGTGGTTTTCTGGGAAACCGCAAATAGTTTTGAGTTGCCTGCACTCGTAATCTACAAATTGTTTGTGTTTTTAGTCCTCCTAAAATTTTAAATCTCAACTAATTGCAAAAGTAACTCTGAAAAAAAAAAAAAAAAATGCAAAATAGTTCAGCAAAACTAGTAACAGAGTGAGCTGTAAGATATAGTTGACCGATCCGGATCAAACTGGGTGAGGATAGTTACAATGGCACCATACACACAATGAGTTTATTTGCTTAGGCAGCTTTCAAATTTGGTCGATCTAGCCCCAATAGTTTCCCAAATCTAGTTGTTCATACGGATAGACGGACATCTTCGTCTCGGCTGTTGATGCTGAACAAGAATACATATACTTTATGTGGTCAAAAACACCTTTTTCTGCGTTCTTCGCAAATTTTACTTATGACAAACCCTAAAGACCCCTCTACTCTTTTTTAGAGTACACGGTCTACATGGAATACGGCATTGATCCCATTAGTTCAAGCATTTATGCTTTTAACTATTATTAGGAATTGTTAAAACAAGTGAATTTCCTACGCACATAACTAACGTTAATCAAATTTTCAGTAAATTATCTGTAAGATAATTTGCTGCGAAATAATGTGCTTATTTTGTGAGCTTATTCACATATTTATAAATTTTTGATTTATGAAGAAATACTTAGCAACTCGAACTTGCAAGAATAAATGAAATTTGTTTTGTTTAAATTGCTTAATTGTATTGCACTACGTTGAATGAAGTGATGCGATTAAATACTTTTAATTACAGCATCGATAATATTTTGATTGCATTACCAAATAATTCAAATGTTTTGAGCCACTTACTTCATAATTAGCTCATTGGGTCAATCATAAGTTCAATCATGTGCATACACAAATTATGTTTATTTAATTAATTCACATTCAGATTATTCAACGAATTATTTCTTAATTGAACGCAACAAATTTTGTTCGAAATTGCAAATCGTTTTATTTAGCAAAACGCAATTATATTCCTAATCCATATAATTTCAAACTAAACAATAATAAGCTTTTCAACCAATTGTACAAATTGTTTTTTTTCTTTATTTGCTGGGAATTGGATTCGTATGGTAGCCAAGCATATAAACAATTTATTTTATTTATTTATTTTGAATAAAGTTGATCCATTTTATATAACTAATTTCATGAAATATATAAAATTAAATTAACGAAAATGCACTAATATTTATTGTGACTCTGAAAAAGTTTTTCATAGTTATGAAAACTTGAACTTGAACGGGAACATAAAATTCATGTGCTTATGTAAATCAGTATAATTTATTGTAATTCACTTAAATTTTGTTATTAATTGACTAATATTTGATTATAAAATAAAATACTTTTTATTGATTCGTTGCAGCCAGAGGCAAAGGATCAATCGGAGCACGTGGTAATCATTGTAATCGTATTTGGATTAATTCTTGGCGGCATGGTAATCACATTTATTGTGAACTGCGTGCGGAAGATAATACGTGATCAGAAGATAATACGCGTAAGTATTGTAATATTGCTTGATTGTAATTAAGCAAGCTGTAAGCGCTCTATTTCCCGCCAAAATGCGTGTATCCCGTCCCCCTTAGAACTTAGACTGTCCAAAACAGCCTGAGCAGCCTTCGCCTTAGTCATAGCCATAGTCTTAGCCAATTTGCCTTGCTCTCTCTCTGTCTCTCTCTCTCTCTCACTCTTACCATTACACTCAGACACTTAAACTATGTCTCTATCTCTACTCTGCTCGCTCTTTACCCGAAATCACCTCTCGCCCGTCTCCATTCTGTGACTAGAGTGTGCTAGTAACTGATTAAATTGCATCACACACCTATCTGAACATTTTTCTTTTAAGCGTTTATGTGCACGCACACACACCAAACAACATAAAAGCTAACTGCATAATGTAATGTATTTAAAGTTAAAAATGTTTAGTTATTCCAGCTGAACAGATATGCAAAATGTAACCAAACATGAAACAAAATCCAGCTGCTTTTACAAATTCCTGATTCCGCTCTCGCTTTAACCCTTTCCTTTTCTTTCTCTATCCCTATCTCTCTATTTATCCGTGTGTCCGTGTATAACATAATGAGCGCATGAAAGTATGCTATGATTTTTACGGGTTGCCTTTTGTTTTCGCGTGCAGCTGACTAAAATAGCCGGAATTCTAAATTAGCTATAGAAAAAACAATACAAACTATGTGCACAGAAAGTGCACGCATAAGCACATACCCAGTAAGTAATATCTTTGTATTTTCCTCCAAACGTTGATAAAAAAAAATTAAATTTTAAAATAATAAAAAAATTAATTTGAAGATTAAATTTATATATATTTTTACGGGCTCTCGTCATGCCCTTTTTGCTCATTTACTGCGCACAGGGTATAATGAGTTTTAATTGCAAACATTAAAGAGATATTAAGACCACTTGGAAGCACCCAAGCCATTAACATAGCCATCAACGTGATATCATTTGGATTAAACAAATCCATAGCAATGCCAACTGAATTCGTGTTTCTTAGAATTTTATTGCCTTTTGATATGTTTTTATGGAAATATATATCTAGTTCATACATATGTCAGTATTTTTCGGTGCAGGCGTGCTTGAAATTAATTTCATTGATTTCATATGAGTTTGACGCAAATGAGTTCCTTTCATTATTTTAATTGCAATTTTCCGTGCACACAACGTTTACTTTTCTGCAGAATAAACTTTATGAAAAGTTATGTTTTCTTTACTTTTAAATCAAAATTGTACTTTAAATATTTTTAAAGCAAAAATAAATATTTATATATACATATGTATATATATTTGGAGTTATATTGAGATAGAAATGACCATAGTTGAGGAAAAAAGAGCAACTTGAATGCAGGACACGACTTATTTTCATGGCTCATCGCACATCAATTGTGCTTACTGTGGAAGCATAAAATTTCAACAGAGAGCGAAGTGAAATCAGCAGAGGAATTGACAGCTTTTCATGGACGTACACACACATACAAACACACACATACACGCACATTACGTATACGCAATGTATATAGTGACACATTACTTGGTATATGAGTACTTGAGCTAGCAGCTTAAAAGCTAACCTAATACTGCTACAATTTGTCTGCACTGTCAATATTACTTATACGCCACGTGACCGGTTGAATGAATGATAGCATCTGCTTGACCTTGACTACGAAAGCAGACCTACGGCAACTCGGGTGCTTAAGAAACTGAGCTGGAGACTAAGTATGAGATTGTAATTACAATTTATGATGCCATCATCAACCCGTTTGATTTTCCACATTTATAACCTCTCAGCACTTATAAAAAGAGCAAAGTACGGAGTTGCATGGAATACTAATTAGTTTTTAAAAATGTTTAGATAAACATTGACATAAAGCAAACAGGAATAGGAATTTATAAGTTTAAGAAAGCTCAAGTTTTTTTAATATTAAATTTCCAAATAAATATTTAACAAAAATAATAAAATATAAATTTAACAAATAAATTTAAATTATATTTAATTTCTTTTGCTAAAACATTAATTTCTGAAAATTGACTCATGGTATTCAACTGTCGTGCGTGCTCGTCTTTAACCCTGCTGCCTTGCTTGGATAAGATCAGTGGATCCCTTTAGGGAATGCCCACTACATCAGCTCGTTTGCTATCTGGGGCAGCATTTCATTAGCTGTCGATTTCAATACAACTCGCCCAAATGTGTTCTCCTTGGCTCAGAGTCGAACTCCAACTCGGACTCGCACTCGTACTCGGACTCGGACTCGGACTCTGTGGCACTCAACAAGCTTCCCCTTATGGTACGGCAAAAACCATTTTATTGTCATGACATTGCCGTTGTCAGCCGCCCAGTGGTACCCCTGGGGTATTACTTGCTGAGCCAGCTCACAGAGTGAGAGGCAAAAAACAAGTGTGAGTGAGTGAATGAAAGATTGCGTTTGACTTTTGCAATATTGACGACCAACGTTTGAGTGGCAAAAGCAAAAGCAAAATCAGTAACCAAAGAAGCAGGAAAAAAATGTAGCTTGTGCTTAAATTGAATATCATTTTGTATAAGTTCCTTAAACATGGCCAAATATATATAGTATATGTATATACATATATATATATACTACTTCCATCTGGTTCATGGCAAGTTAATTAAGTATGTGTGTGCCATCGGTTTGGGTCTCTAATGTTAGGCACTGTCGTTGTTTTTTGCCCATATATTTATAGAACGCGCAACCAGCTGCCCAGATGGCGGCAGACCGCTTGATTAAACACACGCCTTCCAGCTTGGATTTGTGTATTTTGCTGTTTTCTATTTGCGTTTACCAGCAGCAAACAGACAGAGAAAGCAACACTGCGCTTGAGTAACAGAGACAGACGGGGAGACATTTGTAAGGGGGCACAGGATAGGGCGGGGAAGGGGGAGCGGTGTAAGGGGTTCAGTGTAGAAATCAGTGTGAGAAAATTGGAAAAAGCAGCCCTAGTTTGCGAAACACCTTTTAGCCAATTCCAGTTAACAAATTTCATTTGAGTTGACTAAGTTTGGCACACGCTTCATCAGTTGCCTTCGTGTGTATGTGTGCCTGTGTGTGTGTATTAGTGATGAAAGAGTATATCGGCATCACGAGTGTTTGAAAACTGCTCTTTCATTTTGGCCAAACAATCGTGCCTTTTGTAGTAGGCTGCACATCAGTATCAGCTGTTAGAATATAAGTATTAGTATAAGCATAAGTATAAGAGTATAGGAATAATGAGAAAGAAGGAGAAGGAAATAGAAACGAGTCAGTTCAGAGCCAATGTTGAAGAAGATCAAAAGCATTAAAATTAAGTCTTGAAAGTAAAGTAGTAAAAAGAGATATAAAGTTTGTGAAAAGTGAAAGAAAGAAACAATTAATAACTGAACTATACCTCTGAATTAATAAGAGCTAAATAAAAATCTAAAATACAAAACTACACTTTGAATATATGTAAATTTTTAATGACATAGTCAAAGATTTTAATTTTACACAAAAACTTTTCTTGGTACTTACATAAATTTATTGCCATCCGGAAAAAACTTTAATGACAGAAATTACTATATGACTTTATACCAAGAAGCTAAAACATTTAAACATTTTTCTTAAAAAAAATGAATATTTTCTGGAACTAAACATATACAGTTCTGTCTTTTATAAGAATAGCATTTCCTTGTTATGACAGAGCTTCGATTCATTTTATAGTTAGCCAGAAAAGTGTTTCTCCACAATTTTACTTTAAAAATACAAAATTCTCGCACTTGTTTATTCAGAAATCACTGCCCAGAAAATCAAATTTTAATCAAATCAAGTTTTAAATTTGTTTTTGAAGTTAAAAGTATTTATATTTTAAACTTTACAATTATTAAACTAATTTTAGATTTGAAAACTTATATTATAATTTTATATATATATTTTACAAATTTTTTTTTTTTTGAGAAATTTTCTAAAAAAAAAAATTATGTTTTTTAAATTATAAAAAATACCTTAAAATTTGTAATCATCGTGTTGTAACGTATTTGCAAAACATGTTTACATTTTAATGTACATCACTAGTGTGTGTGTGTATGTGAGTGTGTGTAGTGGTATCGCCAACAAGACCAGTCAAAGTCTATTCTACATTTCGAAATGTCACACGCCATTTGAATTACCAGACTGCCAACAACAGACGACACCTACGCCAAAAGGATGTCATTCTATATGTGCTCCATTTGTTTCATCGCCATCTCCAGCTGCTCATTCTCCTTATCCATCTGCTGCTGGCCCTCCTCCCTGTTACCCACTCCCCATTTTTGGCCTACAGACAAACGCGACTGCATGTCTATTAAATTCCTGGCTGTTAGGCACATAGAAAGGCGTTCGTATCCTTGCCACAAAGACAAGGCGACAAGATTCCTCGCACGCAACGTAATATTGTCTTTCCCAATGTCAGGAGTAACTATCATCTCCCATCTCTCCACCCTGTCACTGCCATCGCCCCTACCACCACTTCTCCCTACTATAACCTCAGTTTACCCTCTTTGGTTTCACTGATATCCGACAATGACTCTACAACTTCAAATAGATCCACTTGTGCCAGATTGCAATGCATTTGAATTGCAACAATGAGGGGGCATCATCAGTGGTTAATTAGCATTCAATCTAATGGTATGCCCTGTACATTTTTGGCTTTAAATGGGGAGTGCTGCCAAATATTGTGTAGATAATTTTTGAAGCAAAGCTGAAATATAGCAAAACAATTCAATTAGTTAATCTTTTGATCGGATACACCGCTGATTCTAAATTAATGTTCAAAAATACTCGATTTAACTTCTAAATTATACTTTATACCCTACTTTAAACTATTTAATGCAGTTATCGAAGTTAAGTTTTTACAGCGTATCACTAAGTTGAGCATTTTCTACAATAAACTTTCATTATTATTCCATTATCAACAGATACCTGGAGTGTTATAATATCAGTTTAACAATTCTATGAATTTCATAATGAAACCGCGGTTACCATAGATATATTATGTGGCTATAAATTCATTTGATTAAGTTATACTAACTCTGTATGGAACACAATTAGATACGAATTCCTAACACATCTATTGAAATTTGAAGCTAATCAGGTTTAAAGCTATAACTAACAATTGATCAAACTCAAAGCATATATTTAAGTTGTATTTTATGGCATAAATATAAGTATTTTATATGTATCTCACACATACATATACTAAAAACTTTTAGCCAATAAAATCAGAGGATGATAAAAATAAAAACATTTGCTTAAATATGTCAATAAAGCGTAAAGTTTGTGAATGGCATTTATGCGACTCGAAGTCATAAAAACGAATGTAAAAAATCATTTAAAAGCCAATGACATCAAAAAATAAAAGTGTCCAAAGTTATGATAATTTTGTGAAATCCCAATCATAGTCCAATCCGTCCGAAGCAAAGCAAACATTCGATAGTTAAAGCAAAAAAAGGGTGATAAAAATTGGCTATAGAAATAAATATTATTGGCAGAAAATGATTTCCATGATTATTTGGAATTTATTATTAAATTGAAAACAATTCAAGTGCACAGTGTGTGCTAAAAGTATGTGCGAAACGCATTCAATGATTATTTCTTTTATTTGCATCGTTGGTAAATGCCCATGCCTACAATTAAATTGCAATCAGCGTGAAGGCGTGCACATCAAAAGGCAATTGGTAATCAGTAGTCAGTAATAAGTAATCAGTAATCGGTAATCGGCAATCGTTAATCGATAACATGGTGCGGTGAATTATAAACTAATGATTAAATCATGTCAATTATTGGAAAGCCCAGCCATGCACACACATACACACACACACACACTCGAACCAAACTTGAACTTTATCCTTGAGTTAGAAGAGAACTTTAAGCGGCTTTTTGGGTTTCTTGGGTCGGGGCTTTCGAGAACGCCGGCTGAAATTAAACCCTACACGCCCAGTAACACTTCAACCAACTCTGCACAGTGGAACAAATCATATATTTTTTGGAACGTACTGTTTTCTAGTTGTTGCTTTTGATCGATATTATAATGTTGTTTTCTCAAAAGTTGAACTTAACAGCGCTTTAACAAGGATTCTTAAATAAAATTAAATTAAGGGCACAAAAAATATATTTGTTAACATGGTAAATAAAATAATAATAATAATAATTTATTATTATCATTATTATTATTATTATTATTATTATTATTATTATTATTATTATTATTATTATTATTATTATTATTATTATTATTATTATTATTATTATTATTATTATTATTATTATTATTATTATTATTATTATTATTATTTTTAACTTTTGTACTCCTGAGCTAACTGAGCTATTTCTAATTTTATTAAAAAGTTAAAAATTAACCAAATAGACAACTTTCGATATTCGACATATTATCCTTTTATTAGACTCAGTTTTTGTTCAATGCACAAATGTTGAACTCTTTTAACTCTGTGAGAAAGTTGTTTGGCTCCTAACTTTCTAATAAAAACTCTAAAAAAAATGCATTTCATCCATGGTGCACTCGAAAGGAGCTGACTTTCCAGTCAAATTGTAAAACAGCCGCTGACTATGCACGTCGAACGGTTCAATAAGCACACACTGACACTCCAAAAAGGACGACGGTGCTACGACTTTAACAAACCCCCATCCCCTGTCACTCCCCCTTTTTGGTTGGATCAGGAGGAAAGGTGGCAATCTGATTATCGCCTCAAGTGTCTGCCAGCAGTTCAAGAGGTGTGTGTATGAGTGTGTGTGTGTGTGTGAATATGTGTGTAAGTGAAAAAGTGTTTGTGTTTGTATGTTCGGCATGGGATGACTGTGCGTGCCTTACCTTTTCATACTCGTTATTTGCTGATGAAATGCGGTATACTATGCAATTTATAATGCCATTCAGATTGTTTAAAATTCACAGAATTTAAAAAAAATTCCAAAATTATATTGATTTAAATAAATTCTTTATCATTTTTTTATAACAAATATAAATAGATTTCAAAAACTTTTAAAGTCACAAGAATTTAGTCAAATTTAACCACTTCTGTAAAGCTTCTGCAAATCAAGCTTACTTTTGCAACTTTCAGCTTTTTACATAGAAACAGTTTTTTGATAATATAGAAAATAACAATTGTAAAACTAAGCTTATTGTTATTATAAATATTTCCATATCCAATTTAGTTTTGTGTAATTTAACTACAGCAAATTGATGTAAATACATATAACGTATAACGCAATTTATGGATAGCTCAATTTGTAATAAAAAGTTTAGCGCCTAAAACTATGCACTCGTTTTGTTGTCTTTCAAGAAGTTTACAACGAACTAAGAAATATAATAATATAAAAATAAATATTTATTACTTAACGGGTATTTTAAAGTCGTGCTATTGAAAAGAAAAGTTAGTTTTTTGCAAGCTGCCGCCTTCAAGCTACCAAACTGCTTTCTGGGAAATTATTCGTGGAAAATTATGCCATCACAAAATGGATAAAGTCTGCAGAGACAGAGGCCGATAAGGGGCGGAACGGGGACGAAACTCGGCGTAAAAGAATAAGTTGAAAAGTAAAAACTCTGGCATTCTTTTATTGCCGGTCGCATTTATGAAACTGCATCAAATAAATTTGCACAAAGCGCACATCAAATCAAATCAATTCAACGTCAGCGGATTTGATTCAGCATTTTGATCGAACTTGGCTGTTGGATAAGCCGTTGGCTTAGTGGTTTCCAAAAGGGGATGTAGATGGAGCGTCGTGGTTGGGGTGGTGACTTCACGCAGCCACTGTATCTATATATCTGTATCTTTGAGCCACACACACAAGGAAATTGCTTTGCGGCAATGCCATCGTTGGCCACTTTAATATGCCGTTACGCCAACTAAATGGCGGCAAAAACCAGCCAAATAAAAATGAACCAAAAACCGAGAAATATAAAACCAAAAGGAATATATATGTGTACAAAATAAATCGAAGTGTAGAATAAAAAAACAATAGACGAAACCATGCAAAAAAGGAATAGAAATACTCGTAGGAAGGGCAAAGGATAAAATATTCACACATATGCATGTACAATGTGTGTGTAATAAAATAAATGTATGTATTTCCATATGTGCCACAGTGCTACAGTTGCATGCAACATCCGCCGTCCATTGTCCTTTGTCCGCTCACTTTACTTGCGTGTTCTTTATGTCTTCAGTGTCTAGATTTTAGCATGTACTTCTAGATAAAAATATCTATATGCTTCACTTCCACTTCCACAACCACTTCACTCCATTTCCACTCGTTCGCATATTTGCCACATGCCACATGCCACGCAATTTTGGCAGCAAGAGTCGCTGCAAGCGTCTGCCAACTGCTACACAAAGTTCAGTGCTTGCCACTTTGGCAACAAACCATCTACCATTTTTTTCCTTGTTTTTTTTTTTTGGCCAATGGTACCGTGGACATACGAAGTAGCTTCCACATTCCTAAAGTTGACATTGCAAATGTGTAAACTGTTAGCTTGTCGCATGACGACCTTTCATTTCAGACCACTTTCAATTGGGTCTATTAGTGGGGCTAGGTCTATTGGCTTAAACCGCTTTTACAAACACTCAAGTACCTGAGTCCAGTGCCACTTTTATACAATAAATAAGTTGTGTCTCTTTATACCCACTTCGGTAATTTAAGTGTTTAAATTTGTTCATTTATTATTTAAAAATATTATTTGCTCATTTTTATACTCAATTTTTAAATTATTCAATTGATCACATTTAATTTTAAATCGATTACTAAGATGTGACTCTGAATCACTTTAAAAGCTAAGTCGATTCACTCAAAGTCGATTCATTTACCATTTTATTAAAACACTATTAAGCTTTTTTTTCAAACTTCCCATAAAATATACATTAAAACGTCTTACAATATTAATTTTATGTATAAAATATTTTCATTGACTTTTACTTTTTAATAAAAATTACAATTATTTAATCAAATTTTTTAAATTAAAAATGTAAAAAATGTAACAAACAATAATAACTATAAATAACTATTAAAATATAATGGCCAACAAATTTACTGATTTTATTTCTTTTTTTGGGAACATAGTTATATTGTATGCTATTTAAAAAAAAATATGTTTTAATTAAACTGTTATCTTTAGAACCCCATTTTTATTAGTGTATAGCGCAAAATTGCCAAGTAATTTCAACATAACGTAGGGTCGTCTTATATTTGGCACCGACCAATATTAAAACCACTTTTAAACTGGTTCACTGATGGTAAATTTTGACCAAAATTCGAATTGCTCCAGTTGATGTGGGTGGGTGTGTTTTGCTGTGGGTGTGTATTTTCTTGAAGCCAAGTGAAGATGGAATCAAAATGTGTTTTCTATACGTTGTAAAATGCCACGAGATAGGATTAAGCATAAGCATATTGCCCTCGCCATAACTGCATCCAATTTGGTAACAGCCACAATGCATATTTGAACCACCAATATAAACACACACACACACACGCACACGCTTACATACACCGACTACACACAGACAGGCAAACAACTTAGCCTTAGAGTGATATTTTAGTGTTGGCTGTTTGCAAAGGCAACTCCAAATTCTACTCCAATGGCAACGAGCTGTGGCTGCTTCTGATGCGGTGCTTGATGTGGCCATAAGATAGGTACAGTGGGTCACATTAACGATGAAACACTTGTTCGAAATGTATTCAAAATTAAACTGTTTAAAAGATTTTCCTTGGAGCATAATTATACAGAAAATAGAAGGGATTTTGTTCCACTGCCAAACAATAATTCATAAATTAAATTGTTTTCTTTGTGGACCCCAATTTTTAAAAAAAGATCAAATTAAAGCATTTGTAACCCAATGTTTAAAGCTTCAAAAAACTGTGTGTTAGTAAAACAAAATTTAAATTAAGCATGTTGTTTTTAAATTAAATATCACAAATTTTTATGATTCATATTCTTTTTATTTGTATAATTTTTTGATATACTTTTGTATAACGATAGAAATTCAGCTGTTTGAATCATTTGAAATTAAACAATTTTTGTACATTTCACACACTGTGCCGTATAGGGAATGAGTGCAAAGGGACGAGTACGGGGAGTGTGGATACGAAAAGCATCTTATTTTGGTGCTATTCGTGTCCTGGTAGCCGTCTTTAAGATAAACAGCTCACGAGAAAACGCGACACATATGCGTATAAAACTTGAGTAGTATCTTGATGGAATAGAACAGGAGAAAACGAACGGAAAGGGGAAGTGAGGAAGTGGGGAAGAGGGGCAAGGTGGTGTAGTGGAGTGGAGTGCACATTTGTTTGATAGTTTTATTATTTTAGCAATTTTGTTGTCAGAACGGCATCTGACAAATGCATTTTAGCTTAATTTGATAGCATTTCGCTCGCTCTTTCAACCGCTTGGTTGCAATTTCTTAGCCCAATTGTTGCTACAACGCTGAACTGTATCTGCTACACTTATTGCAAGCATTTCATATTTCATATAAATTAAGTAATACTTGGCCATCTCGGACACTTGAATCCCCGCAGAGTGTTCAACGTATGACGCATGGCAGCGTAATGGAAAAACTGCCATTTCCGCCAGAGAATAAAATGTTTTCTAGGATTTTGATTTGGATTAGAGATTGGGACTGAGACTAGGATTGGGATTGGAAAGCATTTTGGTTTCGCTTACAGTCCCCGCTGGTGAATCTCCCACCCCCTCTCTCTCTCTCTCGCTCTCTCTGCATGGTTTACGAGTATCTAACTTACGAGTATAACACGCCATCAACTCCAAGCTGAACTGAGCCTGTCATGCATTTGGGAGTGCAATATTTTATTAGAAACTGAAATCGCATACAGATTTCAATGACGGAGGCGGACGGCGGGGGTGTGAGCCGGAGGGGGCGGCGAAAGTGATAAGGCGTAGGGCGAATAATGGGCGTCTGGTTATGTGGGTGTGTTGGATTCTGGGCATGTTCACGGACATTGGTTTAAGCAGCAAGTAATAACCAACTTATGTTGCTAACCGTATTTCTTCTCTTACATCAATTCTCTCCTACTGCTCCCCTCTCCGCTTCGTCTCCTTACCCGCTCACGTTGAACTGACTGGGCAAAATGAAATGAAATAAATCAAGCTGAAATGCAATTCGCAAAGAAACAGCGCCACGACCATAAAATAATACATACCAACATTTAAACATACATACAGACTTGGAAAGCAGGCAGACTGGAGGCAGGACTGAACGTTGGCTCAAACTGACACTAAAACCTTAAGCACATGAAAAAAAAATAAATGTTTTAAAATATAATGAAAACTGCCTTAAAACAGGGCATGCAAAAAGAATTCTATAATAAGGAAAACTACTTGAAAATAAAAAGAAAATCAAAATCAAAGACTCCCTCAAAGCTTGGATGCCAATTCAAACCAAAATAAATTTTCAACAGCATAAATTAAAATGATATTTATTAAAATTAATTTATTAAAAGCAGTAATTTTTAATTAAAACTTAAATTGAAAGAAAATTGGGCAATATTAAAGTACAGAACTACAAACTAACAAAATTTCCCAAAACAATCAAATCATTTAAAGAAAACAGCTAAATAAAAACAAAAAAAATGTTTGCCAAATTAAAGGCGTTGGCAATTTTTAACAGTGTAGATGAAGACATAGATTAAGTCTGTTCCTGCTCCTGTTTTCACTCTACCCCACTCTCTCCAACACCATGAAGAATGCCACTCGACGACTTTTCATGAGACGAACAAAGTGAAAAGCGAATTGTGAAGAAAAAAAAAGGAAAAGCTTTAGCTTAATGCGAATTGAAATGGTTGCACTTAAACTCAACACTTTGGTGTCGATCCTCTTGCCAGTAATCCGCCAACTGTGGAATTGTCATTTTTGGTGCGGATTTCCACCCTCAAATACCCAATAACTCTGTCAATCATTTAGATAGTCAGCTAGTTTGTCAGTCAGTCATATTTTTTTTGTGGATTGCACAGAATTTTTGTTTCGCTTAATCTGACGGGATTACATTGCAAAGCATTGGTTGACTCAGCGTCAACTTTTGGCTAATTTTAAAATCGCAGACTGGATCAACTTTGTATTTGCACAAGCAACAGTTAAGAATACCAAGAGGAGAATCAACATTTTTGTCCACATGTATTGTTTAATTACCAAGTTAGACTCCCACAAATATTAACATAATTGATTTATAGATACAACCTTGATATGTATTTGTTATAATATTATATTTACAGAGAGTATAACCTCTGCAAGAGTATATTGCGTTTGTGCAAAAGTATGTAACAGGGAGAAGGAGGCGTGGCCGACCCTATAAATATATATATTCTTGAACAGCATCACAAGCCGAGTCGATATAGCCATGTCCGTCTGTCTGCCCGTATGAACAAGCAGATTTCAGATCTCATATTTAGTCAGTCAATACAAGAATCTTTTTTTGCCACGCCCCATTCGCCCACAATGAGCTGAACCTCGGAAAACATCGGAAACAGGCATAGAATACGGTCGGTCGTGCTCGACTGTACTTGAATTTCTTGTTAAACTTACAAACTTCAGTAAGAGTAAGTAAGAGATTGTTTTCACACACTGCCAGTTACTTCATTAGATTAATTTTACGGCTTAGACTATTACTTCATTGTTTCCCTTAACTAAAATTTCATTACTTTCCTTAAATTACCAAAGTACGCTTACCACGGGCCACATTGAAGGGATCGCCTTTAATGCGCTGGTAGCCTCGCCAGCTTCGCAACTGGCGCATGTCCTTCTTAACGCCGACGAACCTGATTCGCCCGTCGCTTCCTGGAATTACCTTTACGACCCTGCCCGTTGTCCACTGTTGAGGTGACGTGTGGTCCTCGTGCACCACGACGATATCCCCAATCTTCATGGATAGCAGCTTCCACCTGTAAGAGAAAAAAATCTCTCTGCTTTGTATGCCCCGCTCGAACGAAGCGGCTGACCCATGAGGAAGTGGGCTAGAGTGAGCGCCTCTCTGTCGCTGGGTTCACTGGCCAGTAGTGTCAGCGGCCTTGAATTCATTGTCAACGTCGGCCAGGTGACTTTGCACCTCGGACCTCGGTGAGCGACGCGCTGCCGATCTGCCGCATTAGCAGGTGCTTCACTGCTGCCTCAGTGCCTGCCTAAAGTGCGGCTCTCCTGCAGGGATGAACCTCCACTACATCCCTCATTCCGCTGCGAATAGCTGAAGACTGCTCTACTGCCGGTTGAAGGCGCCCTGAAACTCCCTTATAAGGAGTTCACGTCGCGTGATGTACATGTTCAAAGTATAAATAAATGCATTAGTGGACAGGTCTGCTACAAGTTCCAGGTGAACAGCCTTCGAAGCAAAACAAACGAACACTGCCATATACCTTTTAATTGGGTCTCGTCTTCTAGCTCGCAGCGAAACATTAATTAGACCATAAAAGTCTACTCCAGAATCGTTAAATGGCCGAACCGCCGAAAATCGATCGGCCGGCAAATTCCCCATAACTTGCTCCATTAACTTCGGTTTATACCTAAAACAATGAACGCATTTCCGCACTGTCTGACTGCATTCTCGTCGAACATACAAGAGCCAAATCCTCTGCCTGAGCAATGCAATCAATTTGCTTCTGCATGAGAGTTACCACTACAAACATTTTTTTGCCATCAGGACTGGGAACTTGGCATCATAATCTAATGGCGGATTCAACATTTTACCTTCTACTCGTATTAACGAGATTATCTTTCCAAAATCATCAGAATTCTGAATAAACGGAATCAGCGATTGCAAACTTGCTTGCACAATTTTACCCTTTTGAGCCTATCGAATTCAACCTTGAGTTCTGCTCGCTGAACTAGTTCCAGTAATTTAAAAAAAGCGAAGTTTAATTCCTTTCTCGTTTTGACTTTGATATAAATCTGTACATGTACGCAACTATTTGTACCATATGCTCTATGGAGGACCAAGTCTGGAAATGGACTTGGTTTTAAATGAAGCGACTTCCGTCGTTTGCCCAAATATAGATGCAGCACCTGTATAGGAGCTAGCGTAAGCGTATCTGGGAATTTAAACTCTATCTAGCTTAAGAAGATTCTTCTTGAACTTATTCCATCTACTATGCATTTCCATGGACATTGTATAATCAAACGGCAACTGCACGCCTCAGCTCCTGGAGCAAATGTCTTGCCCTTAGGCTAATAGGGCTCAACAAGCCAAGTGGACCACTGACAATATGTTGCGCTTGGTGGGACTTAGCTTGGCAAAGCTATCATTTATCTCATACTAAGCGTTTCGCATCAGCATCATGAAACTCTAAAGTTCTTCATTTCCGCCTACTTCTAAGAAATTTGGATGATTCGGAAACCATTTTGGCAATTGAAATCCGCACGATTCGGAAATTTCGGGCACTTGTTGCATATCTTTCTTAAAGTTTCAATATCATCAGCCGGAGTGAGCATATTGTCGACGGAGAAACATTACAAATAATTTCTGAACCAGGAGCCCGGGTGTCCTTATGTGGTACACTCAACTCTGGCTTTCTAGTTCCTTCTGGTAGGCCAGATCGAGCCAGAAAACATGTTTCCTCAAGCATTGCGTGGCTAGTATTGTCAGGATCATTTCCATTGATCTCCGAATGCAGATGCCGAAACGTAATGTCTATATTGTGCAACAAGGAGTCAAGTGGCACAAAGAGACATGTACATATATTCACATATGCAGTGAATCGTTTGCGCACTGTTACCTGGTCATCACTCTTCGCTCATCGGCTCAATTTTAGGCACTATTTCCAACTTAATTCTGCAAGATCAGCAACTCAACGCAGTCTAAATTCAAACTTCCTCTAAAGCCAACAGCTCCAGTGAAGGTCAGCCACCGAAACTGATACTCAAACACACCATAGCCTCGAAATGTCTATAAGACCCACAAACGCGATGAGAAGTCGTTGCTGGGGCGCCAATGAAAAATCGAAACAAAAATTTAAATAAAACAAATTGCAAGTTATTAAACAATTTACTGTTAAACTACTGTAGTTCATGGCAAACAAAAAACTAACTAACTGCTGCTCTTAAGTATAACAGATTGTTTGCACACACTATAGTTTACTTTAATAGATTGATTTTATGGCTTAGGCTAATACCTCATTGTTTCCCTTATTTTAAAATAATAAAAATAAAAATAATAACAAGTGTGCTGGATGGTGCATGTTTCTCATCGCAAATTGGCTTCACCTACATTGGTTAAGCCGATTAACATTTCATGGCATTCAGTTCCCAGTTGTGCTCAGTTGTGTCGTCACAACAACAATATTCATATTCATGCTGGAGTACCCTTGAGTGAATATATTTGCGAGTACTCGTACCATCACTTAGTACCACTCTTATTGTGCTTTTACTGAGCAACCATAAATGACAACACATTGACGCAGCAGAAAATGGACAGTTAACAGCACTTACAAATTTATTACACTTCTTTTGTTTGTCATTAGCAGTCAGCTCGTTTCATTTATGCAATTGAATTCATTTTTGAGCAGACAGGTGAGCGCAGAGAAGCCATCAAGAATTTCCAAAACTATGTACACGTGTTAAAATTCCATTTATTTAATCACTAACTAGAGAAACGAAGACTTTAAAACCAAAACGAATTTGGTTGTGTTACAAAATTTTAATTAAATTCACTTGTGAGTACTTAATGTTCGGATATTGATTGCAAACAATTAATAGATTCTCTGGTAACTTTGCCTGCCACACACACGCTCAGACACGGTCACACACACTCAAACATACGCTGGCAATGCCAATGCCAAGTGATTCAGGAAATGCAAAAAGTTGAAGCCAAGTTAATTTTCAAATGCCCCAAGCCGTTAATAGAACACTAAGTCAAAGTACCCACAGACCATGCCATGCTCCATAACTTTATACCTTCTTCCATTCATATTAGCACCTGTCCCCGATTTCTCCCACTCCTTCTGCTTCACCTCCACCTTCACCGCACTTGTGCGAAATTCCAATTAAACAAATGCTAAACTTTTGCATGCAAAGCAAAATCACTGATGCGTTGTTCCCAAAACTTTTACATGATCAAAAAATCCATTGGGCAAACACACACAGATACATAAAAATAAACCTGTAAAGACGGTGCTGTAAAAAGGAGGAAATATAATAAAAAGGAATTCATGAAATAAATTTAAAAAAAAAAATTGGACAAAAATATTTAATATACTCAAACTTGACTGTAACCGACAAATTAGTTCAACACATGAAGCGTCAAATTGTCAACTAGATATTGCACAAGTAGTTGACTGTGAGATACCCTGCAAATGTACAAAAAATATTAATTTAAAATTAATTTACTTTATTGAATTTTCGATGAATTCCATAAACGCCAACAAACCTATTTGACTACATCTACAGGGTATGCAAAATATATAAATGAAGCAAATTTTATCTGCAATTGCGACAATACACAAAAATTTCGTTTGAACAAATTCAAATATTCAAAATTCACAATCCAATGATGAAAGTGATAACAAAAATGCAGTAGAAGTGCGAAATATTTATGAATTCTGCGCAGCAATATTGTGGCCAATTAAAATTCTCAATAAAAAATAAATTAAAATAAATGAAAATGTATTTGTATATGTGTGTGTTTGAGTGTGTGTGTGTGTGTTTGAATTTATTTTGGCAACCAGTAACATTTACACAAAAGGCTCAATGAACGTTGCGGTAGCATCGACAATAATTGGAATTAAGCTCTGAGGAATCAAAGTCAAACCAAATCGAATTAATTGCACTACAATAAAATTAAACAAAATTATTTTCACCACCCAACAGACGGGTGTGTACGCAATTCATTAATTTAGACTCGAACCAAAACTGAACTCAAAAGTCCCTGCCGTCAGCTGCCAACAATCGAACAGTTTGTGATATTCATAATTATGAATACATGATGGAAAATGTTCTCACCTGGCCCCTTAGGAAAATACTCGACAGTCTTGTGGTTTCTTACTTATTGTTGTGGTTTTCAAATCGAAAGAAAATTGATATCCACACGAATTATACTTTAAAATGCAGAAATACTGCAAATTTCAATTATTTTAAATAATTTATGTTAGCTTGGAGTATTTCATGACAAAGACTGCTGCTTTCAATTTGATTCTCTTTGATTATTATTTTGTTATAAAATGCGTAGCAAGCTCAGAAATCATTGAATCAAGCTCATCAACAAGACGAACTAAAAGGTTTTTCCTTTTTCGCTTTATTGCATCTAGATATTTTTCTCTGCCGACATTTCATTTTAAATAAAAAAAAAATAAAAATACAGTGAGTGCTTTATACAATTCTTTGTTCGATTCCATTACAAACTTAATGAACACTTTTATTAAATTGGTTACCGTGGAAACTTTTGTAACTACTACAGCGCCGAACGCAGTTCAAAATTAAAATTATATGCAATGAACTTATTATTGTTACAAGCAGTTGAAATTATAATTCCATTGTTGTAAATAAACACCTGCTGGTCTTAAATTCTGCATTTATTGCCAATTTTCAGACTGTAAAAAACTTATTAATACTTCCCATCGATTAAGTTTAATGACAAGAACTCGCAAAATTTATTTTCAAAATTTAGTTTCAATAATTTTTTAACCCTTTTCAACTAAGGAAAACTTGTTTGCTTAATATTAAATTTCTTGTGTTTATTAAATGTATTATTCTAAATGTATTATTTGAAGTCGAAGTAGATATAATTTTATTCTGACATATTTTAATTGAAAATTGGATTAGCTGTAAGTCTTTCGAAGAAAAAAGTCGTTCTCGTTGCTGACTTGCTGAGCTAAGAAGATTATCGTTGGTCCGTTATTAAGTTATGAATGGCTTTTCAATACCAGTCAGCAAATGCAAAAGACATGCATGAATTGCAGTTCAATTGAATGTCTGAGATTCAGTCGAGGTAAAAACCTGTGCCACTGAGCTGTACACATTGTTATATTTACTTATTTCTTACTCCTTACTTGTTGTGTATCAAGGTATGCTGTGAAAGTAGAATCAGAGAGGGGAGACATTTTCGGTAGTAAATCTAAATCAGTAGTAAATCTAATCATATTGCAAATTCAATTATGGAGTCATAATGGATGTTTTATCGTATATTTATAATATTTGTCCATATTGGTATCATATGGCAGCTATGGTCACTAAGTACTAGTTTTAGGTATGGACAACATATTTTTATTACACATTTAAAATGGATTACAAAATAAAACCGACTAATGGGTGTTCTAATTATACCCTAGTTTTTAGACGAAGTTTGTAACGCGTTGAAGGAGGCGTTTCCGATACCATAAAGTATATATATTCTTGATTAGCATCGAAAGCCGGGTCGATATAGCCATCCTTGTCTGCGCGTCTGTTTCTATGAAATTTGGTACAAATCTGTATTCTCTCTGCACGCAGATCATTTGTATCGGACAGATCGGAGCACTATATTATATATAACTCCCATAGGAACAATCGGCTGAAATGCTTAGTATAAACATTTTCGGTGTCTATTAACCGATTTCAACGAAATTCACGCAGAATGAGTTTCTAATCGTGTCCCGTCATCCAAATTTCATCCAAGTCGGACTTCTAAATCATTTAACTACCATAGAAATAATTGGTGAATGAAACCAAGTTAATGCAAGGGTATTTAATCTTTTGCGAGTCGAAGATAAATGTTTTTCTTGTTTCTCTTAATAATTCTCTCTCTCTCTCTCTCTCTCTCTCTCTACCACATGTTCGTAACACTTATATCTTTTACCGTTTCTCTTATCAATTTTTAAAAATTTGTTGCAAATGTTCCAATTTTTTTTTTAGTTTGGCATGATGTCTAAATTGGGAGAAAGTTATTATTTTGGTTAGGTTTTGTGACAGGTAACCATTTAATGGTTTAATTTCCAGCTGAGATAATTATGGCAAAACTACGTATACGTAATTTTAGTTGTTGTTGTGGTTGTTGTGGTGGCTGTGTATGTTAAAGTGGTGTTAGATGCAGTCGTTTAATGCATGAATCTTTCTTTAAGCTATACCATTTCAGTCTCAGTCCATGTCGCATACAAAAATACGCATACGCACTGATAGCCATTGACCATATACTACACACGTCTCTTTCTCTCTTTGTCTTTCTTTCGCTCTTTCGTTTTCACCGTTTCTTTGTGACTCTAAATGTGTTGTCTACATGTGTCTGTCTCCGTCTCTGTCTGTCTGTATTTCTTACTGTCTCTTTCTGTCACACAAAGTTGGTGTTTCTTTCTAAATTTTTCACACTCTTCACACACACACATACACACTGTCTGTCTCCGTCTTTCTTTGTCTCTCTTTCTATCTATCTTTCTCCCTATCTATCTCTCTCTCTGTCTTTCTGTCTGTTTTTCTGTTTTTCTATATGTTCTATCCACAGGATGTGCCAGCGCTGTGCAATAGCGTCTATCACATTGATTCCTTTGTGTTGGGCGCTCCAAAGAGCGCTATATTCGTGGGATTACAAAACGATTTCATGTGCGATTTTGCATACAATATCGAGAACGAGCAGCGAAAGCAACGCCAACAGCAGCACAACGACCAGCATTCAAGCTGCAACAACAGCAGCCACAGCAACTGCAGCAGCAGCAACAACAGTAACAGCAACAACATCAACATCAACAACAACAACAACAGCAACAACTGCAGCAACAGCAGCAGCATTGTCAGTGCTGCCAATAGAAGCCAAAGAAGCTTTGAACTGCAGCAGGGAAATGATTACGATTGTGATTACGACTGTGATTACGATTACGACTGTGTGAGCAACAATGGACAAGAGCAGCAGACTCTACAGTCGCTACAGACGCTGCCAACCTACGACTGTCCCTATGTGCACGAATCATTGGAGCAGCTGCAATCCAGCTTGGAGCTGCAACAACAGCAGCTGGAACTGCAGCTAAACCGGGAACAAGAGTTGGAACAGGAGTTGGAACAGGAATTGGAATTGGAGCAGAGCATGCAACTGGACGATGATGAATATGACGATGGCATTGGATTTAGCTGTGACAGCGACAGTGTCACCATGGGCGAAAATGATGAATTTTTGGTGATACCTGGTTACTGCCTGCCAACGACCACACAGAGCCACTCGAGCAATTCAACGCTACAGGGCAGCACTGCGACAGGCACGCCAACAGGCACAAATTGTTCATCTACATCAAGTGAAATGGATGCGATATTGCCGGAACTAACACCACCGCCGCCACCACCGCCAACACTGCACATGCAGCGCGAGTGGGACAGGGAGAAGGAGAGGGAGTTGGAGCGGGAGAGTCAGAGGGAGAGGCAGAGGGAACTGCAACAGTTGACTGAGAAGCCACTGCCAAAGGCTAAAAGGGCTCTCAAATTTTTCAATAAAATCATTTGAAGCGAAGACTTTTTGTACTCAACGAAGAGCACGTTTCGGGCATGTGGGCGTGGCATGGCGGTGGCATCATTAAAATTGCAAAAACTCTTGCACAAAAGATCACACATACACACACAGTCGTGCACTTTATTTGACCACATTGGACATCTTTTGGGCACATTCGCACATTCTCTCTACTCTTTCATTCTCTCTCTACCTCTATCTATCTCTGTTTATCTCTGTTTATCTCTGTCTGTTTCAGCCTCTTCCTTTCTCTACCCATTTCTCTTTTGCACCCTTGTTCTGCCTCATTAATTTTACCCTTCCGCTTAGCCCTTACCTGTTTGCGAAATAAAATATGCAACTTTTTGAAGTGTAGCCACGATAAACTCTTTATAATCAAATTTGCAGTTCGCCATAGCCAAAGGAAATAATCAATTCATACATATATTTGTAGGCAATGTCCAAGTGTTAAGCGAGTAGAGCAATCTCCCAAAATCTCCCTGTCGAAAAGAAAATAATCAAAACGATTGAAACAAACTATTTTCTGTGTCAAGCAGAAAAAAGAAATTATCACAAAAATAAAATCAGTATTTACTTATAATGCTTTAGCTCAGTCCTTAGTCAGTCTAGAGCATGCTTGCTCTGCAGTTGCCACGCAGATGCATTTCAAATTTACTACAAATTGATGGCATTAATAGTCGAGTTAACAATAAATGGTTTAGCTAATTTTTAGATAAATATATGCTCTAAAAATAAATATTTATAAGAATTGGTCTATTGACCTGCAATTAAGGATATTTTATGTCTATGTCACTGTAGTAAATAAAGCAGAACAAACATTTTCAATACAACAAATCTTATATTAATATAAAAGTAAAATTTTTAAAAATTTTTTTTAAATTTCTGTACTGTCTCAAGGCACGAAATTCTGTCAATATGTGTATCAGAAATTAATGAAAAATATTTAAAACCTTTTCTTTTATTTAAAATTTAAATCTCATAATATTACTTAAATTTTTTCAATGTTTAAAAATTTTTGAGACCAAAAATCTATTTTGTTTGTTTTTAAGGAGACAATTTTACAATTATACAAATCCATTAGCTTTTTATCATATATTAAAATTGGTCTGGATATTTTGTCTTTAAAATTACTTTAGTCACTTAAATCAACGTCACTTTCACACAGCTAAAAACTGAACTCACAAAAATTTAATAGTTCATCACTTTTGTCTTCAAAAAACATTAATTTATTATTTTGGGTTTATCTTAAACATTTAAAGTAACAGAGTTATTTCTCTAGTTTCTAGTCACATAGGTATCTTCACCACATTTGGGCATACCACATGGAAACATTCCTTTTACAAATGAAATGCAAATCATAATATAAATCTATGACTTGTTCATTACCTTTAACTAACTCAATGTGTTTATGAACAGTATTTAATATCAACATTTGAAGTTCTTTACTTGTGTCTTAAGTCTGAGTTTTAAAGAATTTAAATCTGTTTGTAAACACGTCTCTGTCTGGGTATAAAGTGATTCAAAGAGATGACTAAATGCCCAGCAATTACTTAAATAAACATTTATATATACACCTGTCCGTAGACAATTAAGTACAATTTTCAATTCACAATTCTCTAGTGTCAAAGAAAATGTTGCAAAATGTTCAACAACACCAATCCTTACAATTTATGTGGCTTAAGAAGCTATGAACAATTTACATGTTGTCAATGCAAATAGAAAATTAAATGAAACACAAACTAGGCTTACCGATGGCCAAATATCTTGCAGGAAAATTTGAAAATATTTAATTATTTTGTATTTTGTTATTCTTGACTTATTTTCTTAACTTTTCTATTCTGACTAAATTTATATTTTTGTTTTGTCTGAAATGTCTTCAAAGCTCTCATGTTGTTTGAATATTTGTATACCCTAAAAAAGTGTACAGGGGTCTATTAGGTTTGTCAGAAGCGATATGTGCGTAACAGGCAGAAGCAAGCTTTTTCGACCCATTATATATTCTTGATCACCATCGACAGTCAAGCCGATATAGCCATGTCCGTCCGTCCGTCTGTCCGTCCGTCTGTCCGTCCTTCCGTCCGGATAAAAGTGGTCGCAAATGAAAGGCACAATACCCAAGCAGTAAAAGTTTGTTTTTGTTTTTGACACGCCCACTTTAGGGCGTTTATTTTCATATAAAGGTAAATGTACAGGTAAAACTAGAATGTTTTAGTATAGAAAACTTTTTTGTTAAACATGCTATCTGAACGAAATTTACATATAGTACATGCCTAGGAAGTATATGTTCTGACCAAGTTTGATCCAAATCGGGCAAATCGGTCAAAAATACGCTCCAAATATAAATTAGTATGAAGAACTTTTGGGTTTACTAAGCTAAATTAATCAAACTCACACAGAATACATTTGCCATGAAAATATACATACTGAAAATATGCTCTAAACATGAATTTGTATGAAAATGTTCTGTGTTTGCCAAGCTATTATATCCATCACCATTGTTTATAACAAATTGAAAGTGAGTAACGGTATCCTAATGTCGCGGGGCGACTATAGCATTCTTTCTTGTTTTTAATGAATATCCTCAAAATCTTGCATTAAAACTAATTAGTTTTTATGGAGTTCAAAAAGTGTTAAGACTCTTATAAGTAGTCAATTTTCAATTATTTTAATGTGGAAATGTCTTGGGAAGTTTTATTTTTTAAGAAAAACTTGGTCAACAGCAAGCGCTTCTCTTATTTCTAACAGGTTTTTTGCTCATTTTTTTTTTTGTTAGCTTTCAAGTATCTTAAACGAAAGTCAGTTTTAGTTTTATACCCTTGAAATATTTAATGGTTAAAAGTTTTTATTATAAGAAGTTTTAATCATTTTTTAATTGTGTTGTTACAAGTTTTTGTTATAAAATTAATACAAAATAGTTTGTGAGAAGATTGTAACTGAGTAAAATATAAATTTGTTATTTTTTTTCGCACTACAAAAATTAGTTTAATAATAATCTTTGTGACTCACGAATGTGAGTTTTACTTAACTATCAATTTGGCTTAATTTAAATATTATTATTAATTATTTTCAAGTTTATTCGTGCAACTCTTTAACATTTTCTGTTAATTTATTTGATTTTCTTATGCTTTTCAAATTAAATCAACACAATCCTACATATTTTAATGAAGCTCAATTTGGAAATAAAATAAATATCATTCCTTGAGAAAATCAAATCAGCTTTGTTAAGAAAAAGCTTACGCTCTGCTAGCTTATTTATAAAAATAAAACACTTTAAGTGATTACTTGTAAACATAAAGCGAATAGCAAAAAAAAAAGCAAAAATAATCAATTACCCGAAAGAGAAAATTCAAATAAGCGCATAAAAGTAATTGAAATGAAATCAACGGCAAACAGTCGAAGCATACGCTTCAGTATCTTATCAAAAATCAAACAATTTTTTTTTTTTTTATATGTACTTAGTATGTATTAAGTATATGAATATATATCAAACTGTAGTAGAAGTAGTTGTAGTTATTCAAATTGCTGGTAGCTTAAAATTATGAAATAATGCTATGGAAATGGTAAAATGTATAATAAACAGAGAGAGAAAATGAAAATGAAAGAAAAAGTAAATGAAAAAAAAAATAAGAAAAGCATTAAAAAATGTGCAGCAAATGTTTGGCTTGTATTTTATTATGAATGCAATTTGAGGTGCAGTCGAATAAGGACCACAATGCGGCAATCTTGGCAAAGGACTTTGGTCGGAGGTCAACCGCTAAGAGTCGTGACCCTTTCGTTATCCCAACCACGCTCCTCTCCTCTCCTCTCCTCTTCCCATCCAAATCCCCTTTGCCACTCAGCACATTGCTGCCTTGTCTTGTGCCATTCAATTCACTGTAGTCCTTCGCTGACCCATGGTGTTCTGTGCCGAGGACTCTTGCCTTCATTATTATGTAGTTGTATTTGCGTATTTACGCTTCGTTTTATGCTCTTTGGCTCTGTGAGGCGCAATCGGCGTATTAATGACATCGACTGGCGCTTCTCTTTTCGTCTCCTGCTCTTTCTTTCTCTCTTTTCTTCCTCTGTCATTCTGATGAAGTATCAGGTGGCAAGCACTTAATTGCTGCCCCTTAATCCAGAAGACAGTGTTGGGTATAAATATAACGCATACGCCACGCTGCACACAATGCAACACATCGAGCAGCAGCCTCAGCTTCAATTTTACGCCTCAGTCCTTGTCCTCGTCATCGTCCTCTTCTTTGTTCCGGTCCTCGTCCTTGTCCCACTTCCTTCGTCCAGTTTGAAACTCAGGCTTTGTTTGCTGCTTTCCTGTCTTAAATCGCTGCCCATTTTGCCTGCCCCGTTCGTTTTGCTTCATACGCCATCAGGCGACCAAAATTAATTGAAAATATTTTTATTATGCTTATTATATACAAATATACATACATTTATTGGGTATCGCTATCGTTTGCTCGTCTCTCATGCACATTATTGGTTTCTCTGGCCATTTCTCTGCCATTTCTTGGTCTTTGCAGGAGCACATACGGGAGTCCAAGGATAGCAAGCTGGACGAGTTGGGCAACGTTTCCAAGGGCCGTTCACGTGAGAACATATCAAGGTCAGTTAGCCCCATTCACACATTCTCAACTATTAAAACTTAGAAATTCATTAAGCTGTTTATATAGAAATATTGGTGTTGCTATAAAGATTAACAAAACATTTACAATTAAAACAGTTTAAAATCCATTTTTAAAATTATCAGCTTTATTAATTATTGGAATAATTTTAAAAATATTTTTTAATATTAAAAAACAGAAAATTTTAGATTTAAAATTAACATTTAACGATTATCACATAAATAATCATAATAAATAAATGACGATATTCAAAATATTTTTTATTTTATTTTAACAATTAAAAATAATAAAAAAAATTTTTTGTGTTAAATAAATTAAAGTCTTGAGCCTATACTTAAAATATTTTAAATTATTTTACGATGTTTTACATCTTAATACCAATCACTCTAATTATTTGTATTGGAATATTTGAAAATTATTTGTTAAGTACAACTTTTTATATTAAAGTGAATTAATATTTTAAGCTATCATTTAAAAGTTTATTGCTAAGTTTATTTATTATATTTAATTTAGCATTTGTTTTTTATATTTATATTATTTAATATTTTTATTATTTTATTTTTTTTTTTATTATTTTATTTAGTTTATTTTATATTATTTTAAATAGTTCTACAGTATGCTTCTTAAATTAGTTTGATTATGAAAAATTTGCTATTATATTTATGCACTTTGTTGTTAACAGTGTTTACTTTAAATTTAATTCTCTCATTTATAATTCCGCATATAATTTATTTATCTACAAATTTTAATTATTTTATTGTGTTAGTTTGTAAAAAATAAAATTGTCTTTCCACAACTTTTGCCTCTCCATGCGTTTAATTGCGACATTCTTTTTTCCTGTGAATTATTAATACAAATCCCCTTCCATGCAAATTTTATCTGATTTTTATTATAAATAAATGTCTTTATTTTTGGCATATTATTGTAATGGTCATAATGAAATTCAAATTTTTTCAACATTTTAATCTTTAACTAGTCGATGCTGTTTGTATATTTTTTGTTAATTCGTTAATACCTTTAAAAATGACAAATATTAATTATGTTTTAGTCTAATATAATTATCTTTTATTAGTTTCCATTTTAAAGTCAATAAATTGATCCCTATAAGTCGGTATTATCGCTTTAATTATTATTATCATTATGGGCTAGGTTGAAAGCTAATTAAACGATTCTGAGAAAGTCCAGTCCATTCCCGCTAAAATTCATCTGCCGAGTTCATCGGTCCAATTATTATACTCTCTGCAAGAGTATATTGGGTTTGTGCAAAAGTATGTAACAGGCAGAAGGAAGCGTGGCAGACCCCATAAAGTATATATATTCTCGATCAGCATCACAAGCCGAGTCGATATAGCCCTGTCCGTCTGTCTGTCTGTCTGTCCGTCTGTCCGTATGAACAAACAGATTTCAGAGATGGTAAGAGCTACAAGTTCGAGCTTGGTGGCAAACGATCACATATTTAGTCAGTCAATACAAGAATCTTTTTTTTTTCGATGCCACGCCCCATTCGCCCACAATAAGCAAAAAACAGGACACACCTCGGAAAAAATTGGTGTTTTCGGCAAATATCTCAATAACTATGGCACCTAGGATCACCAATTCTGGTACGGGTGTTCCTAGCAAGAGCATAGTTACATTGCCATTTAAAATTTTGGACTGCCACGCCCACTTTTCCCACATTTGATAAAAAAGTCATCAATCTTATTAATGCCGTATTTAGCGAACTTGTTCTTATCGTACAGTATTGTTGTTCATACTTCGTGTGGAGACTAACTATATTAAACTATCCTGAAAGGCGCATTAAAATTGGACTATAAACAAGAAATCTAGAAGCGTTACAATATTGATAATTGAACGCAATACCAACCCATAGGTGCAAGCGAGATAGAAACACACAAGCACATGTTCGAACGTTTTCGCTGCCTGTGTGTCGGCAGCGCTGCCCGCGGTCGCTGGCTGCGCCGAATACACACATACATACATGCATGCATCATATATTTCCAAACGTATGTGTATTCGAATACAAACAAACAGATGTGTGTTTGATTATGCTTAGATTGTTTTTGTTTTAACGTGTTTTAATGCAAGTAAAACACATAGTAATATCTGGATACCGATTTTAATAATTTAATCGGGATAAATGCAGAGAGTATTATACGGTCGGGCGCGCTCGACTGTACTTTTCTTTCTTGTTTTTTAAGCTGAAAATCTTGAAATTCATAAATTCATTAATTACTATCATGATTATTATTCAGCCTACTTGAAATTTACTTATTTTTGGTGTGCTATTACTGCACTGATTGGTTAAGTAATATTTTTAACAAATATTTAGCCTATCGAGAATAAATTAAGTTTAAATGACTAAATACAACTTTATTTTTTAATTAGAAAATGTAGACAAATTTTGCTTATTTTTAATTAAAATAAAAATAAAATATTTGTATAAATTTTAGGCAAAAGCATTCGCAGACCTCGTTGCAAATACTGGATGATGTTTCTAATCGTTATTACCGCGAAGCTGTTCCCATATCGACGAGTAAGGCCGACTTCAAGGAGAAGGAGCACAGTATTTTACGTCGCCATGCGGACATGACACAAACCTCACTCTGCGGTGGCATGGACGATGGTGAATCCACATCAACAACGACGGGAACTCACGAGCTGATGACAAAGGCGGCGATTGCGACCGCACCGGTTAATGCCTGTGATATGGGCTGTCAGACGAGGTGAGTGTACGGAGGAAGAAGGAGAGGAAGGGGGATAGGGATAGTACTAGAAAGGTTCTGGTCATCATCATCAGCATGAGCTATAAACTAGACGCGAACAAATTGCAAAGTCAACGCTCAGCAAACAGTACAAACAATGACAATGTGTCCATAATGTGGCTCATCACGGAATGCAGGAAATTTTAGTGTATGGTGTGCGGAGTACAGACTACGGAGTACGGCTTAGCATATGAGTGTTACGGAAATAGGGCCTGATGCTTGTACAACACAAATCGATGCAAATATTTGTATTTGCATGCGACTTCATTGAAGCACAACGAGAACACACAGCTGACTCAGAGTCGGATACTGCTCGGGAAAGGGGTGTGGAATGGAGGGGTAGGAGGGGTAGGAGTAGAGAAAGGAATTGAGTATTTGTACAACGACAGCATTCAGAGACATGACGCAAGCACGCACAGCAGAGATGAGAAAATTTCTGGAACTGTATTAAATATTTCATGTAATCGGAAAACTTTAGCAGTTACTGTTACACTCTACTGGAATTAGTTACACAAACGTTCTCAGAATAATAACAGAAAATCGTATATAGATGTAGGTAGAGCATTGGCATTAAGATTAAATATAATAAAAGCAACAGTTAAGTGGAGTTAATGGCAACACATTATTGGTAATAGAAACAGTAACAGTAAAGTATTAAAGTTCTAAAAAAAAGAGCTAAAAACCGATATTATTTAAGCAAATTCATTCAAGCCACAGTGTTAACAGAGACAAGAAAAGCAGCAGGAAGGTTTACATAAACTTTGTTTAAAGCTGAATAACTAATAGTTAGAGTATCAGTGGCAGTTGAAGTGAATTCATTACTCATTACTCTTAAAACGGGAATACGTTGGTTTCTTATTAAATTATATCTTTGCTTAGTGCATTGTTTAGAAATTAATCAGAGTGTGTTGAGAACAAAACACTTAAGAGTATGTAAACAGTTTTGGGAACTGCTTAAGTACAAGCTTAAGTCGGGCAATAGAAGCACTTTAATCAGCAAAAGTCTATACGATAAGAACAGATTAATTGAGACTAGTAATTAAAGCATAAAATTTGAAATCATTTGAACATCATTGGTAACAGGCAATGAAACAGAACAATTTATTTTCAAAGAAGAACAGGAACAAAGTGTTCCCAGTAACTGGAAACAGGCAGTGCCACTCAAGCAAGTTACAGTTAAATAGGCGCAAGCGATAAGAGTTGTTAAAACTGGGATTAGTTGAACTAGTTTCACTCAAATTGGTTGTGTAGTGGGAACAGTCTTGGTACATTTGTTGTGTTTTCAATGAGGAACTAAAATAAAGTTTGGAAACAGTTCACAGTAACATATTCTGGGAACAGTTATTGCGTATAACTACTGGGAACACCTACTGTAAACAATTTATAGTAACTCTAGGAAAAGTCTCTCTTGGAAAACGTTGGGAACACTTCCAAATACAATTTAGGAGTACTCACAGATGTCACATGATTGTAGGGAACAGTTACCGTAGCAGAGCACAGCATCCCTAACATTAACAATCGCAGTCAAACGAATAGGAACACTGACAACACAGAGTAACAGTTGCAGTATTTGCTTAGAGCAGATCCCCTGTTACTGCAGGTGAGAACAGGAAATACATGAGTTGAGACAACTGCGATGTCGTAGGGCGCTACGACCTGACCCAGTGGGTGTGGTATGCATGTGGGCAATGTTTGTGGAAGGGGGTTTACTTAACGAATATGAAAGTCAAATATTAAAACATTTCACTTCTCTTTGCTTCCCTTTTGTCGCGCCCCGCAGGGATTCGCTGTTTGCCAACAGTCCCAGTGCCGTTGCCACGCTAATGAGACAGAAGTCCAGCTCCTCTTCGCTAGGTGGTGGTAGTGGAGCTGGCGTTGCGATGATGCCACCGCCTCCGCCGCGTTTCTTCTCCACATTTGGCTATGATCATGGACTGGGACCGGTTACCGGAGTTCCCTCGACGGGCTCTGGTCTAATGGCAATGACGTCACAGTTGCCAGCATCAACACCGCCACCGCCAGCACAGCAATTGCTTAACACGTTGTCAAGACGCAGTCAAATGCACTTGCAACATGGATCATCACCGCATGAATCGATGGAGCTGGAGGAGCGTCATAGTGGCGTCGGTGGCAGCGGTGGGGGACAGCGCTCCCACTATGGCCTAATAGTAGCATCCAGCGCCAAGCCGCAGGAGATCTGCCATCATCACCATCAGCATCAGCAGCAACAGCAACAGCCACATCAGCAGCAGCAGCAGCAGCAACGTTTGCATCATGCACATCCTGCGCACCAACATCAGCAACAAGCTCCCAGTGTTGCCACACGTTTGCCGCACATGATGCTGCCGAAGGGACAGGCCCAAATGCTGCCGGGGAGCAAGGGCGGCGTTGGCAATCCGGCAGCAGCGGGCAAACAGTTAAAGAACGAGGAGTCCAAAGTGTTCATCGACATACGGAATTCAGCACCAGACGTGATTATCATGACGTCCCATTGACATTTAAGGATTGCCCGCCAATCAGCAACAGCAACAGCAATGACCAACAATGAGAACAGCAGCAACAGCAACACAATGGCCGGCATATTAACCACAGCCACAATGGCGCCGTTGACACTACACGAACAGGGACAGGAACAGGGAGATGAGAGGGAACAGCGCCTGGGGGAGATGGCGAAGAGAGAGCAGGGGGACGAGAGGGTCAAAGAGCGCGACAGGGAACAGGGAAAGAAGCAGGGCAACGGACTAGAAAAGTTGCAGGGAACACACCAAACAGAGGAACATGGAAGTGAGGGAGAACAGGAAATAGAACTAAGGAAGGAGCGGAGCAAGGAGGTAGAAGAGAAACAGGAAATGACAGAGGGTATAGAATGGAGAGAGGAGCAAGTTAAGGACAACCCTTGGGGAAAGGAGAAGAGAGGAGAGGAGGAAGGAAAGGAGAAAAAGGGACTGGGGCAGAAAGCTGCAGACGTAGACGGAGACAAAGACGAAGACGAAGACACACACGAAGCTGGACATGGACATGAACACGCCGCGGTGCAATCAGGCACTCAACGAATACCAAACGGCAATTTTCCGGCCGAAAAACACTGTCGCATTCAGATGCATTTTTTCTTTTCATTTTGCAACTTTTCATTTATTTGTTCCCACTCAAGTTTAATCTTTATTGGCTGTCTTTAAGTTCAGGTAATTTTAAAATCATTTTCTGTTTTTGTTTACAGCTTAAAGTGAGTTGCCGTTAAGCGTGGCCTGTGACAGTTTTGCGGGCAACCTCTTTGTTGTTATTGTTGATGTTGTTGTTGTTGTTGTTGGGCGGTAGTGGCTCTTGTTGTTTTTGTGGTCGTGGTCGTTGTAGTTGTCGTTCTCGTTGTTGTCGTTGCAAATTGTTTCTGCTGCAGCTGCCGAGTTGCAATTGCAATCCAGCGAACAAGAGCAACAAGATTGCTGCGCTTAACAATGATTGCAGGCGATGTAGGTGTGTACACACACACACACACTCATACACACACTGGGACGAAAACACACACAAACACATGCACAAAGTGCAGCACTTACAGCAAACGTCTACCAACTAGAAACACTTTAAAGTTGCTTTACAAAAAATTTCACTTATAAAAACAAGTTTTTTTTTGTTATTTTTGTTTAAAAGAATGTGCAAATAATTGATTGACTACAAGCTACCCTGTACTGTCACGCACTAGCTGAGTGGTATTCCTGCTTCGGGCAGATTCTGAAAGCAGCCTTCATGCAGCTTTCTACACATCTTAGATAATCGCTGATCAATAAATTATTTAGTAGCTAGAGTCTAAAATTAGTAACAAGTAATTAGTTACATTTAATTTCCTTCTTAACTACAGTGCAGTTTATACTTCATCTGTCTTTATTTCTTTGAGTTTACAAAAAAAATATTTAAAAGCACTCATTTAAAAACATTAGTTCAATTTAGTTTTTCAACTTGTTTATATTTTTATCGGAAACTTGAAAAACATGTGTTTTTCTAGCTATTTCATTTGATTTAGTTAAAAACAAATGTTTTTTCGCGCCAAAAGTTTGTTTATTAATCTTTTTTTATATAAAAAAAAAAAGTACTTGAAAAAAAGCGTTAAAAATTGTTTAAAATTTGAAAATACATAAAAAATATTTTTAATTTTATATATAAAATTGAACAATTTTAAAGAACTTTTAAAACTAGAGTTTAAGATTTTAGCCATTTGCCCGCTAGTTTTAAACTCAATTGAAATGTTGCTATTCAGCGAGTGTTCACTGTGCATGTGAAAGCAGACTGTAAGCAGACAACGTGGACAACGTGGCGTATGAGCAGCATGCTGTGACTGCCACGAACTGGACAGTTACGCCTCTGTGCAGTTGTACACCCTTTTCACTACCCTTTTCACTACCTTTTTCACTTGTTCCTTTTGCCCCTCCGTTGTTTTAATGCTCTAGCTTTTAAGCTGACTGAATCGGGCAAAACTTCTTCATTTACATGCATGAGAAACGTGACTTAGCCATGTCCCTCGCACCGCTCCACCAACCTCCAACGCTCACAACGCCCCTTGGAGACGCGATGCCGCAGAGTATTTGATGTTTTGACCAGGGAGTTGTGCCAGACAGTCCATCCATCACGTGCACGTGCAACCAGCAGCCGACAACCGGCAACAGGCAAACCAGGGATGGGCTGGCTTCCCCCAGTCAGGACTGGGAAGTGTCAGGACTGCGAAGTGTCAGGGCTGGAGCACATACTACCTACAACAAGCAAAGCAATTTGCGTGAAAATAGTTTTTAAGTGATTTTCCTTGCATTCGTTACGCTTTCATGCCTTTCGCTCGCCCCACCTCTCCGCTCTCACCTCTGCACCGCCCCTCCCCCCCCCCCCACTCCGCTTTGTGATGTTTTAATCATTTCACTTAATTGTTTTTACCCCTCGTAATGCCAAACAGACAGCTGAACATCTGCACAGACTCACTACAATATTTTCCAATGGCAATAATCCGACTTTTCCCTGAATTTATCATTTGACGTTCTTCATTTTTGCCTTTGACATCAGTTTTTTACTTCTTTTTTCTGTTTATCGAAATTACTTTTTGCTAATTTACCTTTTAAAAGTCTTTCGTTTCGTCCAGTTGTTTTCACGTCCATCAGTCTCTGAGCCAAAAACAACTGTCAGATCGCAATTAGCACGGTCGCCATGTTGCGTAGGGTTATTCCATCGTGATGCGGTGCTGTGCGGTGGCGCAGTAATGCGGTGATTCACTGATTGCCACCTCCCTATACTCCGTCAGTCAATGTCAAAGAAAAGGGAACTTTTCATGCTCGTTCCAGCTTTAAATTTCATACAAAAGGCGTATAGAATTAAAGGTGCATCCATGTGGCAATTTTTCAATAATCGATACTATCGATAACAAATTTAAATTGCCATTTCAAGCAATAGCTGTGTCATGAACACAACTATTTGTGTTCACAAACTAATGTAATTAAATTAGAGAAGTAAAAAGGTGTATTTTAAGATAATTGTTTAAACTGACTATGTATCGAAAACTATCGATAGCTGTACTTTCAGTTGCTGCAGTTTATTTAGGTACAACTTCGGGCTTATGATCCTTCAACAATTTTAATAGATTCAATTGCTTAGCATTTTTTTCTTAACAGCGATTTCTTGTACAGCATATTTATCGAAAAACTATCGATAACATGATTTTTTTGTAAGTGCCAGCAATAATTTTCGAGACATAAAGAAACTCATTTACTTACAAAAATATAGGATTTTAAAATTGATTGCAGTTTAGAGAAGTTTAATCGATTAAAATTGGGATACTTATGTATGTACTCACGATAAATCGATAGTTGGATTTTTCTGTAGAAAGTGCTGAAATATGGCAGCAGACTGAATAGACTAAATTGATTTTCAAGCGGATATTCAGAGCGATCTTACGTACGCTGGTAAATCCCAAAACTATCGATAAAAGAGGCGTCTGCAATTACAATCGATAGTTGTAAGGGAAAGTAGTAACTACATGAAACGCAAACTCGAAATGACTTGATCAAGTTTAGCGAACATTGAGTGTGTAGGCGGTGTTGATGGGCGGTGGTGGGTGTGGTTGGGCGGAACTCGTTACTAAGCCAAAAACGCCAAGCAATTTGATTGATTGAATTGAATGAGCAACACGGCGACATGAACAATGATGAGCATGAACGAATTAGGCAAAGGCAAAGGAGGGGGACGAGTTGGCTGTAGGGGTGAGGGGCGTACCGAAGGGAGGGGAATCCAAAAAAAAAAGGATCCACTCATTACTCAACACATGCGCTGGGTCATGCAGTCCTGGCGTCATTAGCAAGATTAAAGGATTTCTCGAAAGTGGCAACCACAAGTTAAACTCAAAATAAATGTCCAAGACAAACTCGAGGACAATTTAAAGTGTCATTCATGTCAAAAGGAAAAGGCGAAATAAAGAGGGACAAAGAGGGAGAGTGATAAGGAGAGGATATGGCAAATGTCAGTGCTTAAAATCTAGCCTTTTTCCGGCTTATTCTGCGCGAACTCACGCTGGACAGTCTGATGTGCAGTTTTCCATGCAAATATGGGAGGTGTTTTTTGGAATTTACGAGGGTCGAACGGGGGCGTGGCGTCAATTTGAAATAAATTAAATCTGCTGCCAAATCATACAGACTTTCATTCCAAATTTGGTGTCACCAGCTCTTATAGTCTCTGAGATCTGAGTGTTTCTACAGACGGACAGTCAGACACACATTTCAATATCGAATCGACTATTGATGAAGATCAAGATATATATATATATATATATATATATATATATATATATATATATATATATATATATACTGTGTGGGATCATTAAGCCTCCTTCCTTTTGAAAAACCTAATAGACTCCTGCAAGTGGAAAACGTGGAGTGGAAATCTTTAAAACTTTAATCAGAAATCGAAGCTATTTTTTAAGAACAAATTTAATTTAGTTTTTAGTTTTTAATATTTTTTAAAACTTAATATATATTTATTTTTTTTTATAGCTAATAACATGCCGTAATTTGTTCACTTATTTTAAAAATTAATTTTAAAATGTTACTCTAACAAATATTAATTTTTTTATAATTTTTAAAATATGTAAATATAATGTAGCACAAAATTGAACAATAGTCGTTGCTTAAACTCAGACAAATTAGCTCAGAAAATGAAATAACTTTTTTGCCCTAATTACCACTTTAGACATTTTTCAAACTTTTCTCTTTGAGTGGTTTCAGTGGCCAAAAGTTGGCATCACTGGCAAACATATTTTGGGGGAAGTACCTAGCTTAAAAGGAAGTAAGATTTGCCATTTGGGACTTGGGCAGTTGAATGTGTTTTTTAAATGCCAGACCCTAAAATGGATTTGCATTTTAACCGCAAAACTCATTAAAAATATGAAAATGTTTTGAAATGCTTGTAAAAGTTTTTTCCAAGAATTAAACACGCAGAGGAATAAGTGTGTGTGTGTGTGTGTGTGTGTGTGCGTGCTTTCTTTGGAAAATAGAATATTGTTTGAAATTATTTGATTTGGCTTTATTTCGCTTCGTTCTGCTAAATTACTTTCATTATTTATTACATTTTTGTTACTTTATTTATTTTATTTTTATTTTTTTTTTTTTTTCATTCTTTTTAGGGAACGACAGAGGCGGAATGTTGACCAACCAAGTGGCGATAATTATGTTTAATTGATTGCGCTTTTCACACATTTTTGATGGCAGTCCTTTAATTAAAACTGTTATTATTTTAACCACATACTACGTGTAATCGTTAGTACTAGCCATTAAATTAAGCGCGACTAGATATTCTTTATGATTTGACACTTTTGTCGTTTTTAACTTTGCCATTTCTGTGTATAACCTGTAGACGTGTGGAGTGGGTATGCTGATTTTGTGCTATACTTTGCAATTTGAATCGGAAAATTTGTTAAGAGTTTTACAAAAATTTCAACACATTTTTAAATTAATTTAAAAACGACACAGTTAGTTAGCGATGATGATTTCTAGTGTTTAAATGAAAATAATCTTAAGTGAGGTACAGGGTATCTGTCATTCAAGCACACTCTCGCTTAATTTTGGTTTCCAATTTTTTTTTTTTTAATCACACATAACTGTACATATAATCGAAAGCGTCGACAGTTATACTGCGAGTTATCGATAAGCTTTTTATACTCCGATATATTATATAAAATATAATGCTTAAAAACTATCATAACTGTTATACACTAACAATACCAATGAGGAGTGTGTTTTCAGTTTGTCAACGACGACATAAAAATAAATTTAATTTTTTTTTTTTTACTACTCATCGTAGCTAAATGTAATTTCAAATAAAGTTCAACTTAAAACTGAAATGAAAGCTAAGCTTCGGCTATAGAATTAATATATTAAATACGAATAAATATTTAGTTATGTTTTATCGTTTCTCAACTTGACAAATTTCGTATCTTAGTGGAATTGTGTAAATACATCAAATGAAAATAATAAAAAAAAATTGAAGGAAGAAACTGTCGAAGATTTAGCGATTTTACTACAATAAATAAATGAATTACTCGTAATTGTCTAACTAGTTAAGTATAAGATTAAAAACTAAACAAGGTTTTTTTTTTTTTTTTTTTGTAAAGAACATTTTTTTTGTAAACGAAACTAAATACTGAAAGTATAAAAAAGAAACAATACCAAAAGATATAAAAAGAATTGATGTTCACATCAAAATCAAACAAAAACTAAAAATGGATAAAAATAAAAAAAAAACTTTTTATTAGATGTTACAAACTTGAATACAATACAATATAAAAATTAATTGTCTTTTTTTTTTTTGACTAGCATTAAAACGCATGAAACTAACGACTGCAAGTATTTGTGTGTATGTGTGTACCGTTGTTGTACGGTAAAAAATATTATAGAAAAGAAAATGGCGCACATTATGCATACATTGAATACAATATGAAATAAACAAAATAATAATAAATAAAATAATAACAACAAATGCATTGTTTAAAAAGTGAAAAGTAATTTTTAAGCCCAATTTATTGTGTATGGCCAAAGAAAAAATGAAAATAACTGTATAAAACAAAGCAAAAAAGCGAAACAACAACAAGAAATCGTGTCAAATGTGACCAAATAAATTTCATTGTGCAAAATGAGCAACTTTCTGTATTTTTTCTTTACCGCATTTCATTCACAGCAGCGCCGATTATTCTGCAATCCTGCGATAGTTAATCTGTTTGCTATACGGTCATGTCGTAAGTACAGTCGACTCACGGGGAGTAGGAAATAACTGTTATACTATTAAGTACAGTCGACGCTCGGGGAATGGAAAAACTGTTATACTATTAAGTGCAGTCGTCGCTCGGGGAGTAGAAAAAACTGTTATACTATTAAGTACAGTCGTCGCTCGGGGAGTAGGAAATAACTGTTATACTGTTAAGTACAGTTGTCGCTCGGGAATGGAAAAACTGTTATACTATTAAGTACAGTCATCGCTGGGGAATGGAAAAACTGTTATACTATTAAGTACAGTCGTCGCTCGGGGAGTAGGAAATAACTGTTATACTGTTAAGTACAGTTGTCGCTCGGTTAATGGAAAAACTGTTATACTATTAAGTACAGTCGTCGCTCGGGAATGGAAAAACTGTTATACTATTAAGTACAGTCATCGCTGGGGAATGGAAAAACTGTTATACTATTAAGTACAGTCGTCGCTCGGGGAGTAGGAAATAACTGTTATACTGTTAAGTACAGTTGTCGCTCGGTTAATGGAAAAACTGTTATACTATTAAGTACAGTCGACGCTCGGGGAATGGAAAAACTGTTATACTATTAAGTACAGTCGTCGCTCGGGGAGTAGAAAAAACTGTTATACTATTATAATCAAAACACAGAAAAGTTTTCTGCCGATTTTACAAAGTCTATAATTTTCCATTGGTTTTCATGCAGTTTGTTAGAGGCTTATAAACTAAAACTAATGTTTCAGCTAAGCTCTGAGAAAGCTAAAATGTTAAAAAATAAATTTTATAAATAAATTTAATATTCAAACAAAATCAAAAATTCTATACAATTTTCCGCATTTTTAAGTTAAATTGTATTTAAAATAGGAAAAATTAAAATTTTAAAAATTAGCGCTTCCAATTAAATCCAATAAACAAGACAAATTCAGTTTAAAGCCGATCATAGTAAAGTTAAATACAGTGAAAGCTCTACTCGCGGACAGCTGCCTTAGGCCATCATACAATAATATAAGGTAGTCTCGTCGGCTGCAGAAGCTCGTCGTTTTACCGTCAAAGTTTCAGTGCGGTCGTGCTTAACATAGAGGAAGGTTGTCTGCGACCGAATTTTTTAAAATTTGTTAACCATTGTGGGACCAAAAAACATGAGTTATTGCTATTTTTGTTAAAGCTTTTTATTTTCAGATTAGATTTAAGAATTTAAACAAAGAAAAACAGGTAACTAGCATAACAAAATCAACGTTTAGTAGCAAAATGAAAATTATTAAAAATAAAACTAAAAGACTTCATCTATTTGTAAATTTTTATTTTTGGTTATTTTAAGCCCCAAGGGCCAGCGGAGGGTTAATCAACACACTGTCCTGCCGTTTCATGCGCACTCAGTATACAAAGTGTCTTTCACTCGCACTTATTGCAAGCATAGCAGACACAGTTCTACTGCCGACGAGACTACCTTATTATATTGTATGATGCCTCAAGTGGACAGCCCGATTAGCAGGCCGAATTTTGTAGTTGTACAGCATGAGTTTCACACAAAATCCGTTCTTGTAGGCGGACAAAAATACTGGAACCGTGGCTGTCCGGCCAAGGAAGCTTTCACTCTAATTGTAATTTTTTGAAGATTTTATCAAATTTTTTTTAAGACATTATTTGTTGATTTTTGACTCACTCTTTATGTATGTATGCTTTAAAATCTTCTATTTGGAAATTAAATCTGGATAAGGCAACTATTTACATATATCAATTTCTGTATTGTATATTTTTTTCTGACAAATCGAAGACACCCAAGTACTCGCTGTGAAAACAGGGTCTAAAAGAAGCTTATACTGCCCTGGTTTGAAACCTTTGCAAGGTTTTCAACTAAACTAAGTTATAACGGCGTTAAAAAATTAATTCTAAACGGCTTCGACAACAGGCATGAGTTTTAGATAAGGTTTTAATCTTAACTGTGGACTAAAAGCGGTGAGGACCTATTCTCAGCCGAACCGGTTAAATTTCGGCTTCGTTAAAATAGAGTTTCAGGCGTATAAGAGAAATGTCGTTCAAAGAAACTAAGTGTCCTGACTAAGTAAGCCCGCTCTACCATTTGAATAAACTGAACACAGTTCCACTTTTAACGAAGGTAGCCGACACAAAATACAATCTACAGTTAACGAAATGTATAACACATGTGATGATGAGTGTAAATATATCAAATCTGTTGACTTCAAGTGCGCAATTATTTTTATGGCTTTGTTTTACAATTGTTCAATGTAAATACGCAAATTTAGTTGCATTATTCGAGCAAAAATGTACAACTGTTCCCAGCTATATCAGCTGCTCGCTTAACGAAACCGTTAACAGGTGGAGCAGCATTTGCCGTGTGGAGCAATAATGTTAAGTTCGAGATGTTAGTCGATAACTGCGCATTATCGATAAGCATGCAGTTCCAGTAAGAATATCAAAATTCTTAAATAAAATTCTAATCAAAGGCAATGTCCGTGTGTAATAAACAATAACAAACACCCAAAGAACTGCTGCAATGGATGCAACGGAAGACCAGCTAATACTAGCCACTGGTGGCTACGATCACACCATCAAAGTGTGGCAGGCACACACCGGCAACTGCATAAAAACCATGCGCTTTGTGGAGACATCGGTGAGTCCTGAAAACGCAACAAAAACAAAAAACGAAACTAAAAGTGAAAACAAATTATTAACAATAAATTGCAGCAAGTGAATGCGTTGGATCGCACGCCGGACAAAACACGACTGGCGGCGTGCGGTTATCAGTGCATACGACTCTACGATCTGGAATCAAACTCCACGGGACCCGTTATCAATTTTGACGGTGTCCAGAAGAATATAACCCGTTTGGGCTTCCAGGAGGAAGGAAAATGGATGTTCACCGCCGGCGAGGATCATCGTGTACGAATCTGGGACATGATCTCGACTCCGCACTGTTCCCGTGTCTTCGATTGCCAGGCGCCTGTAAACGCCGCCTGTCTGCATCCAAATCAGGTGGAGATTGCCATGGGCTCACAGAACGGTGGCGTCTATTTGTGGGACGTCAAGTCCGAGGAGCACGAACAACTAGTGCCCGAAATGGATGCCTCCATACAGGATGTGGCCATATCACCCGATGGCCACTACATGGCGGCGGCCAACAACAAAGGAAACTGCTACATTTGGCAACTGAGCATCAATACGAACCAAAAACTGAGCGTCATTTGTCCCAAGAAGAAGATACAAGCCCACACCCGTTCCATACTCCGTTGTAAATTTAGCCCAGACTCGCGTCTGTTGGTTACAACGTCCGGTGATGGCACCGCCTGCATCTGGAAGACCGAGGACTTTAGCAAATGGCGAGAGCTGTCCATTGAAAACTATTGGGTATGGGATGCGGCATTCAGTGCCGACTCCAAGTGGCTGTTCACCGCCTCCTCCGATGGTGTGGCCCGCCTTTGGAAGCTCTATACCAAAGCCCTGGCACGCGACTATACGGGCCACAGCAAGGCAATTACGGCTCTCTCCTTTAAAGACGAGATTGTGGCCGATTAGCGTAAGAATAATTAGCCTTTTAGTTATAGTGATTAGCCATTAATTTATATACTTTATACTAAACATATACAAGCACTAGTATATGTACTATAATTAATAATTAGTTGATTAGGTCGAGGCACTTGCAGCAGCCAGTCGGACTGACGGTAAGACCTTGTCAACAGTCCACTGTCTATGGCTATGGCTGTCCAACATAGCCAGTGGACACTGTAGTTCTGTACCGCATAAACTAGTCACTTTCAAGCAATTGGATTGGATTCCATTCCCGGCAGTTCGTCGCTGGCCGCTGAAAGTGTCCCAAACTGGAGCGCAAAGGAAGCAGTGGAGGAGAAAGAGGGGTGGCGACAGTTATTCCCTGTCGAGATGGGATGGCAGGACACGATATGGATCCCAGGCATCCAAAACACAGAACTGAACTGAGTTCTACCTCTTGTAACAAAATATATAAAAATTTTGCTTTTATAGCGCAATTTTTTTCATACATTTTATAATAATATATTATTGCCGATACAACTAATAGTTTATATATGTATATAAATATAAATATATATATATATGTATATGTGTATGTGGATGTGAGGAATGCGATTTAATAAACCTTATAGGCGTGTAATAATAATAAACATTAAACATATATAAGTACTGACATTTAAAACAAAATTTGGTTTCAATTTTGACTTTTTGGTAAACACAGGAGCGGAGAGAGATAGAGACAGAGAATCGTAAAGCATTTGCTGCACTGCTCAGATCAGTTACAAAACGAACACACACACACACGCACACACATAGATATAATTTTAAAAAAATAATAATTATTAATTAGTTTGAAAAATTGACTTTTTTTAGTGGTGGAAACTAGTCGACGTAGTTGATGTCTTTAGCCACAATTGACTCCTTGATAGGATCGGGATCATCGCCGAGTTTGTAGCCCACAATGCAGGTGACATCCACGGGTTTGCCTGTGGGATTAAGCAGCAGCATCACCTGGTTTATGGGTATGGCTGGACGAAAGGGTTTGTGGGCCGACATGGCGTTATCCGTGGGCGGCAAAAGGCGCACCTTGCAGGGCTAAAAAGCAGTTGCATTTGTCAGAATGTTCACTGTAGTTAGACGGGGTCACTACTCACCTTTTTGACACTCGCCTCGAACTGAAAGTCCTTGACTTCCTGGCGGCTTTTGTTCTGAGCCGATATCACAATTACAGAGACGTGGGCACTGGGACGATCCTGGGTAAAGTTGAGGCTTAAATGCATATCGTCGTCGTCGAGCACCACACGCTCCTCTCCTGTCGCCTGTATGTTGTCCAGCTCAATGTGAATCTCGCTGAGATGCTTGACGGGCGTCGGAGCAGGCGTAAGATTGGTCACCGGAGTAGGAGCGGCAGTGGTAGTTGGAGTGGCAGTGGGAACTACCTTTGTGGCCTCCTCCGACTCCGACAAGGGCTGTGCACTCAGCAATGGCACATCATCTACCTGCTCCAGCATAGTCAGCGGTTGTGGTGGCTTCACCTGCATGCGCTCGCGCGCCAAGTCGTTGAGTGTCAGCTTCTCGGGATCACGCTTGAAGCTAGCCATGCGATCCTGGGCGGGCAGTATCTGCTGGAACAGCTCCTCACTTAGCATATCAATCTGTGGCATTTTACGACCACCCACTACGCCTGCCCGATCATCTCCAGCTGCATTGCCATTGGCCACAGCATCTCCAACTGACTGCTTCCTTGGACTGAGCACTTGGGGCTCCAACAGTTCAGAGCCGGCAAAGGGCTCGGAGCTCTGCGGCTGTTGCTGCTTGTTTTCGCTCTCCGCCAGAGCGCTGCTAAAGATCTCGCTGAGATCAGAGAGCACATTGGGCTTGACATCGCTGTTAACTGCACTAGGAGCACTTGGAGCAGTGGCGCCACTGTCCCCAATCAAGAGATCACCCAGCAGTTCATTGAGCAATGCGGTATTTTGGGATGTGTTCGTCGCAGCGGTGACCACAGTAGATGTGGTCGTTGTTGCTGCAGCTGTCGTGGATTTCGTTTTGGTGGGCGAGGGCACCAGCTGCTTGTAGCGTGTCATGGTGGCCACCAGTTCGCCATTCGTCTCCAGTGTATCATCTGCGCAGCACAAAAGAAGAGTCAATAAAGTGAGTGGGGAGGATGTGGAAAGAGATTACCTATGAGCTGGGAATCGGTTTCACCCAGCAGCTCGGGTAGATGCTGGAAAATAGGCTTGTGCTTCTTGCAGCTCTTGTAGAGATCCTTGATGGTCTCGTTAACATCATGATCATTGGGGTCATAGCTGTCGAGCATTTGATTGAGCAATCGCATCGTCTCCTGCACCTCCTGCAGCACAATGCGATGCTGTGCCAGCAGATCATTGCGTCGTGCCTCCTGTGCCATTCGATACTGCAGCAGAAGATTAGCACGCTTGAAATTCTCCGGATCCTTGCTCTTAATCAATTTGGCAAACATTGCCTCATCAATGGTGCTGAGCACACTATCCGGCTTGGCCAGTGTCGCCGAGGGTTGAACGTGTTCGATGTCACCCTCCTTGCGAAGCATGTCGTAGGCATCGCGTATCTTCTGACGCTGCGGAAACTTGGTTGTCCAGAGCAGCAGGCATTCCATAATACGCTGCTTAACCACATGCGGTGTCTCGGCGCCCAGGTACTTCTTGGACACAAGACGTATGAGTTCGTTGAGGAAACGAAACTTGGCGGCTTCATCTTGAAAGTCTTCGCCGCACTGCATCATGCATTCCTCCAGCAGCTATGTTACGAGCAAATACATAACAAAGAAATCTCATTCAGTTAACGACACAGAAACGAAAAGAAAACCGCAAACAGTGCGTGTGTATGTGTGTGTTTGAGTGTATAAGTCAACTTGTGAGTGCGGGCCTATTTCTATGGGTGTGTGTGTGTGTGTATGGGTGGGCTATGCTTATGTGGGTGTGTAAGTGCGTGTCTGTGTGTGTGTGCCTCAGACTTACCGCAATTGCTCGCGTCGCTTCGGTTACGTTGGTGGAACGTACCTTAGCCACAATCATCTCCTGCGCCTTGTGCACCAATTTGCCATTGCTACGCACCACAATGCAAAACATTTGCACGCCCAGCTCATCGACACGTTCTTTCGCTGGATTCGTTGCGCGATCTATGCCATAATTACAAATAAAGGTAAAGGGTTCATTGGGTGATTGAGGGGCTGGTGTTGAGGGGTGTTAACAGTGGAAGGCGTTGCAAATGCAAAAGCAGCTGTGCCTTTTTTATTCCTGTGAAACTCACCCAGCATTTCGGCCATTATGCTTTCATCGGTTGTCATCTTCACATTAAATGCTTTTCAACTGCTTTATCAACAAATACAAATCGAAACGTGGGGAACTTACGTTATCCGGCTAATTTGAACAACAATCATATTGTTTTTGTTTAGAGTTGTGTCGCTTCGTTCAGAATAAGTTCAGAAGACCGGGTTAGTGAAACAAACTTATGAACTTATTCGCGAACTAAATCGTTCTTGGTCAGCTGGAAATTATTTATTTCGAGACATTTTATTTTGTTTATCAAAGTAGGAGAAACTTATTAAAATAGAATATTATATTTTTAGTTTACTAACTAGCACACATTGAAAACAATTATGTATTTTAGTGGTATAAATGAACAACTGAAAACGTGAATCAAATGAGCAACTAGTTCTTGCTGCAAAAAATTACTCAGCAGTTTTGCCAATAAGTCGCAACTCTAATTATCATCTTAAGCTAGTGCAGCCAGAAAACGGTTATAAAAAATGGCTAAGAAATAAGCTTTAATATTTACAACCAAAAAAATTTTTTTTTTTTATATTACCAAATCAACCAGCTAATAATATTTAATACATTAATATTTCAAATATAATTACTAAATATTTTGGTATTGTGTATACAAGTTTATAACTAAATCGATTGATCAAATTTAATGAAATTTAAATTTTGTAAATAAATCAGTGAAAATGCACTTAACAACTATTGACAAATTGCCTTAGTTGGCGCCGCTGTTTCAAAGTTTTTACGGCTGATTCATTTGAAAAATAACAAAACTGGCCATGAAAAAACAGCCAGTCCGAATCACTCAAAAACTCTAAGCTGCTTTTTGCGCTTTGAAAAATAAATGTTTACAATTTTAAACATTTTAAATAATGCTGAATAACAAATGCAGAATTTTTTTTGTAAGAAAATATTCGATAACACCATAGTTTAGTGTTTCACTGCAGCCCTACAATGAAAATACAACCCTGTGCGTTGGCCGGAAATAAATTTTTGTGGCATTGCCGCACACTGCCACAACATGTTCTTTTTCAGGCGTACGTCTTTGCGCATACATCGTACACCGATTTCTTCCGTGAAAAATGTAAGATTTTCCTGTCAAAAACAAAGTGTACAAACATAAAAGTATAAGAAAATGAATTGTAAACACACCGGCCATCGAAAACATACAGAGGTTTTGTGAATTGCATTGCAGAAATGTCAAAACTGCATTGCCGTCGTTTAACCACGCACAGTGAGGTTAAAAACGGTGTTGGTTTTTTTCTTTTTTTGTTTGTGTGCGTGTATTGTGTATGTGTGATATGTACGGTGGCTGCTGTGTGTTCACACGTGTTTGCATTAAATTGCAAGCAATAAATAAAAATACATAATTTTTTTTTGAAAAAGTCCATAACTAAAACCGCAGCAGTGGAATTGACGCCGTTGTGGTATTCAAATGGACCACATTAAAGCCCATGGTTTACTATTCCTCTTAAGGGTATCGGATCGAAGATACTAACCTTAATAAAGTTTAAAATCAACAACTTAAATGAATAATAAACAGTATTAGTTATAGTATGTCAATTGGTGACTAATTTGTATTGCATTTAATTGGTGTACATTGCAGCATGGCCGAAGTAGCTGAGAACGTTGTGGAGAACTTCGAGGAGCCGGCACCACTAGAGACTGAGGCTGCCGAGGCTGTGCTCGATACAAATGTGGTTGCCACCACCGAACTGCCAGAGATTAAGCTGTTCGGACGCTGGTCTTGCGATGATGTGACTGTCAGCGATATCTCGCTGCAGGATTACATTTCCGTTAAGGAGAAGTTTGCACGCTACCTGCCCCATTCGGCTGGTCGCTATGCCGCCAAGCGTTTCCGCAAGGCTCAGTGCCCAATTGTGGAGCGTCTCACCTGCTCCCTGATGATGAAGGGACGCAACAATGGCAAGAAACTGATGGCTTGCCGCATCGTTAAGCACTCCTTCGAGATCATCCATCTGCTCACTGGCGAGAACCCACTGCAGGTAAACATCGTCATCAATCAAGGCTTGTTAATCAAAACACCGTGCCATGCTAAACTGCGCCCATGCAAAACTTATCCACATGGGCGACAGGTAGAATGTGCACGCAGATTAAGAAACGTTTCAATATCCTAGTGTCTGAAGCTTTAAAACTCTTCTTACTCTCTTGGAACTTGAAACTACAAGTACAACAAATAGAAACATGTGAAGCAAGAGCTTCCCAGTCTACCTCAATGCCAGGCGTTGTTAATCTCTGACTGCACTGAGCATACTCTATAAACAGACTGAGAGCAAAGCTTGTTTTAATATCCTAGTGCCTAAAGATTACAAAAACCTCTTTCTGCTCTCTTGGAACTTAAAACCACAACTATCAATATAAATACTATACGTAGTCCTCCTCAATGCCAAACAGTCATATCTCCAGACTGTAGTTGAGCATATTCTTCAAATGGACTCATAGGAAATGTCGTTCTAATATCCTAGTGCCTAAAGATTACAAAAACCTCTTTCTGCTCTCTTGGAACTTAAAACCACAACTATCAATATAAATACTATACGTAGTCCTCCTCAATGCCAAACAGTCATATCTCCAGACTGTAGTTGAGCATATTCTTCAAATGGACTCATAGGAAATGTCGTTCTAATATCCTAGTGCCTAAAGATTACAAAAACCTCTTTCTGCTCTCTTGGAACTTAAAACTACATTAAAAAACAATGAACTAAGTCATACGCTTACTGCTTATGTCCAAAACTAAAACCTCATCAGTGATTCATACGCTGATTTGGTATTCAATTGGACTACAGTAAAACCCATGATAAACTATTCCTCTTAAGGGCATTGGCTAAAAGATGCAATCCTTAATAAAGTTAAAAACCAACAAAACTTTCCTTGGTCACTTTTTAGTCCTCCTCAATGCCAGATGGTTACATATCAAGACTATAACTGAGCATATTTTAAATACGGACTTATATTAATTATAGTTTTAATATCCTAGTGCTCGAAGATTAAAGCCTCTTCCCGCTCTCTTGGAACTTAAAACTACAATCACAAAACTGAATTATAATGGTTTCAATTATGTCCTCAACTAAAACCTCATCAGTGATTTATACGCTGATTTGGTATTCAATTGGACTACAGTAAAACCCATGATAAACTATTCCTCTTAAGGGCATTGGCTAAAAGATGCAATCCTTAATAAAGTTAAAAATCAACAAATTAAACTCATTAGTCACTTGGTAGTCCTCCTCAATGCTAGGCAGCTTGATTACTGTGCTGATCCTGAGCATCTATATAAAATGGACTCATATTGAAAAAGGGTTTTAATATCCTAGTGCTCGAAGATTAAAAACCTCTTCCCGCTCTCTTGGAACTTAAAACCACACTTGAATTTCCCAATTATATATTGTTAATTTTCTGTAGAATATATTATATTAATCTGGTTTACTTTTCTAAACTTTTTGTAGATCTTGGTCAGCGCTATCATCAACTCTGGACCCCGTGAGGACTCCACCCGTATTGGTCGTGCCGGTACCGTCCGTCGCCAGGCTGTGGATGTGTCGCCTCTGCGTCGCGTCAACCAGGTGGGTTTTGGATCATCTACTGATCGTCAGTAGCCAACAACGATGGCGCGCAATTCGAACAGCGATTGCGTTCTTATAACATTGGCTAGATTAAATATCTATCTTATCCGTAGCGTCGCAATGTGTAATTAGCAGACATTAGGCGTATGAACTGAAGAAACATCTTTTCTCATTTGTAACCAACTTGGTTATTCATGTTCTTAACTTATGATGCTTTTTCTTATTCTTTTTGTAGGCTATCTGGCTGCTGTGCACTGGTGCCCGTGAGGCTGCCTTCAGGAACATCAAGACCATTGCTGAGTGCTTGGCCGATGAGCTGATCAACGCCGCTAAGGTAAGCATAATAGATATAAACTTATATACCTAGATATCTGATTGGGTATGTCTACTCTAATGCCGCACACTGTATTGCCAAAGTGTGTTGCCTCGCTTGTAGACCAGATCATGAGCATTTTTTGTTCGGCGTTTGTTGCCAATTTAAAAAACGGACAATAAGTTTTAATTGACTGTTTAATTGTTGCATTCGTTATAGAATCAAATTCAATTAATATTTAAATATGTCCAGTCTAATTCTACGTCATGTCACTTGGATATTGTCGTAGACTCGCTTTTGGACAAAAGTAATGAAATTTCTTTTATTATCCTTGTGCTTGTGGCAATTGCCAGCTCAATGCACACGAGAAACGTAGAAGAACAGTTAATATTAATATTGAGTTTAAGCATAAGACAACTAAAGTTCATAAATATTTTACTAATTGTTTTATTTAACTAATTTTGCAGGGTTCATCCAACTCCTACGCCATCAAGAAGAAAGACGAATTGGAGCGTGTTGCCAAGTCTAACCGTTAAGGAGATATATGTAAACAAAAACAACATCAACAACACATAAATAACAAATATAGTTTGTTTAATGTCCGATTAAAATTTGATACTTTACGTTTGGTGTACATTTATATATAGATATAAAAAAAAGCGTTTCTATCAATTTTTAAGCGAGCATTGAGCGAACTTTTGTGGGTTAGCGTGGAGCTAAATTTGCACATGAAATGTTCAACAAATAAATCTGTGTAAAACAAAAATAACTATAGGACACAAAGCTTTTTTTTTAATAGCTCTAGATTTTGTATCACTAAATAAATTTGACAATATTTTGTACGTACTTTCCATACGTCATGGGGATGCCATACGGAGCCACATTTATTACGCCAGCTGATTTGAAAAATTGCCCACGTTGAAAGCAGTTGGCAAGCGGAATTCGCATGTGCTCGTTCGATAGATTTCGATAACATGAGCAATTGCCCTTTGTCGCATACAACCCTGGCAGTGGCAACGCTGGCTATCGCAATAGTGCTACCATACTTTGCGTATTTATACCGATTTGAATTAGCGCATTTAGTTAATAGAATTTGATGTCAGAAAGTTGGCCATTGCTGTAAATGTGGATAAAATGTTCAATGTGAACACGGGTATTGTCACCCAAAGCACCGATGTAAGCAGTAACAGCACAAATTCAAATACAAATCAAAGTGTACAGCATAGCCAGTAAGTAAAGTCAAAAAAAAAAAAAACTCCAAATATAGTAATTGTACTCTAAATCAACAAAATATCTGAACATGCACAAAATTTAGATTTCACGAGCAAAAGTTAATTGAAAGTTATTGTCGAGAGTCGGAACTTTTGAAAGTAATTAAAGACGCTGTCGCAACATTTACGCAAAATTACAATCTAACGCGAAATCCGGAAGAAGCATTAGCTCCAATATTGATACGCTTGGATTTTGTTTATACGGAACTAATTAAGCACGGCCAGCAGCTGCTCTATTTCGCACTTCAGGAGCCCCTACAATTTGAGGAAGCAGTCAAGTACTCGGTGTACGGACAAGTGCGCGATCTCCTCAAGACCAACGACAACGGACCGAAGGTCATTGACATTACACAATTACACACTCAGTGGCGCATCTTGGATTTGCCGCTGCAGGAGGATCTGTTGTTCAACCCAGCCAAGTACAGGTGTCGTCTTGGTCTAGCCCTCGTCCACGGCATCTTGTCAGCCTACACGCCTCCAGAGATACTGGTGTAAGTTGTGACCACACATATCCTTTGCAGACTATGTTATCGCATTGTCGGGCAGTCTGTAACGCTTAAACTGGAGCTTTTTGGCATTTCGGTAAAGTAAAGCTACCAGGACAAGAAATCGTACTGTAAGATCACGTCTATTTATATTGTGCAGGTCTGCAACGTAGGCAGGCATCACACAGACCTATTGATCTGTTCGTCCGCTTGTCCCTTTATACCACGGAAACAAATAGAGCTAGAGCCAGCAAGCCAATTTTGTATTAGATTTGCTGCATAAGTGGAAAACTTTTAAAGCTTAATCTACACAAAACCCACACATTGTGTATGAGGTTTGATTTATTATATCTTGCTTTAGATCGCACCACTATATCATAAAGTTTCCAAGTTTTCTCTTGATAATCGGTGATTCATTTAAACACGTTTCTGTCAATGCATCTACCTCGTATTTAATGCATTTTCTACATACATACTTAGCAATTTTCGATTCGGTTCTGAGCGCTTTATCGTATCATTAGAAAGACTTTAGCCAAGCAAGCCGACACCGTACTCATTCTAGTGTGCATTTTTGGAACTCGTACTTAAAAAATAAATGTGTGGACAGACATACGGACATTTTGATATTTTCTTGGCTGTTGATGTTGATCAGGAATATATATTCTTTATGGTTCTGTCTGCCTGTTACGCACATTTCGCTTCTGACAAACCTAGTAGACTCTTGTACTCTTTTTAATTACGCGGTCTCAAAGCCAGCCACGAATTAATGTTTTGTAAGAAACCTCTTTGATATTCGAGACATATTTAAAATCTACTGTTTTAGAGCTTAGAGCTACTTTTTTAGAGCTTATTATTAGCATTAAAATGTATTTATTATTTTAAATTATTTATTTAAATCGTACTCGCACATTTTGATATACATCCTTCGCTAATTTGTTATGGATCCGTTTACTATATCATACAAGAGCCACTTTCCAAAACAGTTGAAAAATTGTAAATTGTATGAAAACAAGTAAGAAAAGCTACACTCGAGCGAGCCGACTGTAAAAGACCACGTACTCCTTGTGCGAAGTTTTCCATACATATGAGCAATTTTCACCCATTTGTCCTATGAGAGTAATATATCATTTGGTCTGTATTTGGTGCTAACAACTGTAGTCGTTTTCAAGTTGTCTTTTTTAACACTTTGCGGGGGCGGCAGGTGGCATGGCATCAATTTGCCTGACGTAAGGACGGACTTTCATTCCAAATTTGTTGTCTCTAGATCTGGTAGTTTCCAAGATCCAGGTGTTTATACGGACGCCTCTACTTTTTTTAGAGCACGGGGTCCAAAAAGACAATGTCTACAAAGATCACACTAGGTGTTAATCATAATCCATATATGCTACATTATGCAGCTCACATAGATGATCTCCTAGCTTCCAAAGTTCCAACATGAAACTGATTACCTCTTCATTTAATTGTGTATTTCACAGACTACAGTCGATTTGGTACTGCGGTGGCGGTTGTATGCGAAACGCGATTCAAACGAGCTCTACGGAAGGTAAGTTCGAGTTTTTCTTTAAAATCCAATCAAATCTCAGAGCTCTGGTCGTTTAGTGTTTTTTGTTGATATGGGAAATGTTTTTTGTTTCCATTCGTGTTCAGTAACGATAGGTTTTAACACTTGAAATATTCAATAAATTTTTTTTTCGATTCGAATTATATGTAGTCATAGACATATTTATTCAGTAGTGTCATAATAATTTTCCATTAGTTTCTATTTTTTGTATTCCAATTATTCTTACTATTTTTTGCGTGCTTGTCTGATTTGGTGCAGCGCCTTTGTGTCCTAACTGCTCGCGATCCATGAGCGAATACCAAAAACTACGCACAACCGAGAATTATCGACTTATTGCCATCTTACCGAACTCCAGTGTGGGAACGCCAAGAATAGTGAATCGTATAAATCGACCGATTATCGTGCGTCTACGAGGTGAGCATGCACACATCTTTATGGAGTATATACTATAATCTTTGGCTTGCAGCTTATACCTACGATTGTGAACTGAAGTTGGGAGGAATTTATCTGGTTACTGGTTATTATAATACAAGCACATCGTGTAACTTTCAATTTGAGTCATGTCATTTAAAAAGAATCCCAAGAACATGAAGAACGAGAGGGAGGAGCCGCCGCTTAAGGCTGATAACGCCAGTGGCTTTAGACCCTGGCGTTCCCGTCGTGTGCCCGTTCAGCTGGTTGATTTCCTGGTTTCCGACATAGAGAAGGCGGCCCAGTCTGGAGGTGATTCAGCTGTGTAAGAGAGGGAGAAAGGCGGGAGTACCACATTTAATTTAACACTTGCTCCTTTACAGCTCAAACGTCAGTCCGGTGGTTAGTGCTGGTAGTTCTCGCAATACACCCAAACGTGTCGCGAGCGAGCCCAAAACTGTTTGTTTTGAGCCAAACGATGATGAGTTTCCAGCTGTTGGCACCATACGCACCAAGAAGGCCAAGACAGCACCAAGCTCCATTGTTGTGGAGCCTCCAATAGCACCGGTGGCTCCTATGGTCATTACAGAGGAGGAGGCGGAGGTATCGCAGCCGAAGAGATCTGAAAAATATGGCAACAACCAGAAAACTGTTAATAAGTGGCTAGAATCGGTTCAGCAGCCGGAGATGCAGTCGCAGCAGCTGCCAGCGGCACCGCTACAGCTGGTGACACAGCAGGCACCCTTAAGTGCTCCAGCCATAGTCAATGAGGTGCCACAGGTGTCTCAGGCATCGCATGTGCCGCAAACGATTAGACCCATTCCATGTGCTCCAACTCAACGCTCATACACGGCTTCAGCTGGCGCTGGCAACGTGCGAAGATCAGCACCGTTTACACCAACGAGCCGTCCAGCTCCGTCGCTGCCACGCACATCAGGGGATGTGCACAGCGCACCTCTGTATGCGGTTGTGCCACAATCTGGTCGTCCCATTATGCGCACACTTTCCACTTCCAGTGCACATGATCCGAGAATTGGTGCTCCAAGTGGCAGTGCTGAGTCCTTGATAACTGGTCCCAACAGGCGTTTTCAGGAACGTCGCCAGCGACGTGAACAATACTCACTTGATGGCTCGGGTTCGGCAGCGGGATCTGGTGCAAATTTACCGCCACAACTGTCCGATGAGCTAATGCTGCAGCAGGATCATGTGCCAAGCAGTGGCCGCAGCGAGCATGCTTCCTTTGTGCGGGAACTCCAACAAGCGATGGACTCCAACTATCCACCCACGGACATAGTCTCGCAGAGCACACTCAATTGGAATGCTGTTGAGTTTCAACCAAGGAGTCTGTCGCCTCCACCACCAAGTGACGATCCCTTGAAGTCACAGGTCCCTGCACGATACTTGGACACCAGATATTCCATAACCGTAAGTGACGTGTGCTCCTCTGTTCCTGAACTAATCGTTGTTCTTTTTGGTAGGAACGTCGTCGACGACAGCGTTTCAATCGCACTCTGAAGCCGGGCGCGATGTTTGAGCTGCTCGAGATGCCCAGCGATAGTCAAGAAGCACCTGCAGTTATTTCGCCACGGGGTACAAGTAACCAGTTTGCCGCTCCAAGCTCCAATAATGATGTGAACCAGTCGGTTTTTCGGTTAACCAGCCTCCCCCTAACTGGCATAGGAACGGACAAGGGCCAGGTAGGGGAAACGGGATTAGATATGTCCCACAACCAGACGTTGTCAACTATATCCGGCCCCGGCGACAGTTTACCATGCGAAACGCGACGAGCCAGAGTACTGGAGTACTTGACCCGGGAAATGGATATGATGCGTGGGGTGGAACTGGATTTGGAGGATCAGGACGACGAGGACGAGGACAATTCCAGTTGCCTATCGGGGGAAACTTTCGATATACTAGAGGGGGAGGAGGAGGACGAGGACCCTTCCATATGCCTATCGGCGAGAACTTTCGACATACCAGTGGAGGAGGACGAGCACCAGGAGGTGTGCCAAATAGAGGTACAGCTCGATTTATTGCGCCAATCGATGCTAATGTACGACATTTCCGTGGAGCCCCTCAATCCTATATGCCCAACGGAGCAATCAATCGCAACATTCGAGGCAGGGGACAGTCCACCGCTTTTGGACATGGATCCATCCATACATCAGGCCAACGCGTCGCCTTTCCTAACACCCGAATGCAAGACCAACGCTATGCATTCGGAAACAGGCCCAATTGGAGCAGCACCAGTGGCAGACGTCAGCAGCAGCAGCCATAACAAGTCTTCACAGCCACCATATATGCTGTTCCTCAAGGGTAACGCCGCACGCCATAATGTAGAGCCGGATTTGAACTTTATGCCGATGGGCATTAAGAAGTTATATAATGTGATCTGTTCCAAATACTCGGACTATGCCTTTGTCTATACGCTGAGTGCCCAGCTGGGTCAGGGCGTTATGCCCATGGAGTGTTATGTCTACCTTAAGATGGCACTGCTCGTCAGCCTCGCCAGCATTGACCTGGACGAGCAACGTACTCCTATCTCCCTGTGCGTCATCTGCACCGATAGCTGTGTGACCAGTCGCCTAATGAAGAGCGTGGGCTTTTTGGCTCCACGCTTCCTGGGTCCCCATGAAGGTGGACAACTGCCGAGCTTTAGCGGCTTGCCACCACGCAACAATTGGATACAGGCCAGTCCACTAATGCTGGCCCAGCAGGGAGTTTACTTTGTTGGCGACTGGAGTTGCCTGTCGCGTGATCAGGCCGAGGAGCTGGAAAAGTCGATGGAGAACAACAGCTTAATTGTGCCACAACAGCAGACGGAGCAACCACTCCTAACAGCCATTTGGACCTATTGGCAGCCGGAAAATGCAACCAAGCAAACTGAGGCTTTTGCCAAACTTTGTCCGTAAGTTTTTCCGTTTTATTACAAGTACAGGGTACTTGTAGCTTATACAGTTGGTATACTTTTTGTACCCACTTTAAACATCATTCATTTAAAATATTATGTGACCTTTTAGCATCTTTGGAATGCCCGTCTACATGGATGGAGTGGAGAACGATGCGTTGTGGGATTTTGTGCTACGTGGGCACCATCGCGAAGGCCATAACCCACTGAAGGATGCAATGCATATTCCCACCGACGATTTGATTTCACTGCTGGAATTAGTACAACAACGTAAGGTTGTTTTCACCAAGCCAGCAGAGCATTTACTCAAAAAGTATTACATTATCTCACGTGTCTTACATCCAAGTGAGTTGATCTTCCCTCTCATTCACATTCATGTTCGTTTGTTTATATGTATCTCTTTCGTTTTCAGCCGCATTCAGCAGCAAAACCTATGTGGTACTCAAACAATTTGCTGAATCTATTACAAAACTTGCCTTGCGTCTGGACGTTCTGGAATCGGATGTGGTTGTCGCTATATTCCATTGTGAAAATTTTGTCCGTAACATTTTTGGTGTCGGGGAGTTTCCACCACCATCAATATCCAATTTCAATATCATCTCCCGTGTTGATCCGTATATGAATATCTTTACGCGTTGGTTATTTCAATATTTGGAACGTTTCGAGGATAAAGCCGTTTAGGGTAGTGCTGCACAAGTCTTTAGTTATTTAAATATCTCGTTCATTTTACAATCAAGAAAAAGTGTTTGGAAATTTACAAGGCAATTTGCAAAACATATTTTACAATTATCTCTTGTTATTTATATAATAGAGGGAAAACGCCTCAAATTATCTTATTGATATGTGAGTATAAATAAATTGCTATCAAAAATCACATTAAATTTGTTATAAAGTACATAAGTGTATCTATAAAATAGATACTTATCTTGTAGTTGAAACTACGCATTAAATTGTTTAGTATGTAATGAAATTAGTAGCAATTGGCAAACGATTTGCCTAACTAGCTTTTAAGTGTTTGTCCTTAAGAAAAAAAAGACACCATAAGTTAAATTTTGTTACTTTATTATGTATTTCAATAAAATTGATTTATGATCCACGATCTAAAAAGTTATTGTAGTATTTTTAGAACCTTCAAAATGAAAAAGATGAAAAGTATATTGCCGAAAATGTTATTTAGATAAAATATTTTAGTTTATATACAAATGTTTCTCGAGTAATGGATTGACTTTATCGTAAAAGGTTGCCCAAGAGGTTATACGAAATTTAGTTATACATAATAGCATTAAATTAGGCAAAAATCACAAATATAAAGTTCACTTTACAAAAAAAAAACGATTTTTTTTCTATAGGTTGTAAGTATTAGAGGTAGAAGACCTTCTATAGGTACTTTCATATCAGTTTAAGTCCAAAAAGAGCAAACCGGTTTTCTGTAAGTCAAGTATTAACGTTTTAATTATTTGTAATTTTTAAACACTATTTTACCTTTAAGAAACACAAGTGGATGATACTTTTGGCACAAAGGTATGCGTATATGAATTTTTACAAAATTAGCATGATTTGCTCGATTTGTTCTGGAAAATAACCGAATTTGGAATTACTCAAAAATCATGTATTTTCTCTGGCTACGCAGTGATTGCAATGTGCAAATCTGTCACAGTTTGGATGTGATTGCTGTAAGACATACATCACTAGACAGCTAAATTCATTCTCTTAGTAAGGTTTTCGCATCCATACCAAGAAGAATTCCGTTTTGATACTGTAGAGCATGTACTCTCAAAAAGATTAGAGGGGTCTTTTAAGTTTGACAGAAGCGAAATGTGCGTAGAAGGCGGTGTGGCCGAACCCATAAAGTATATATATTCTTGAGCAGCATCACAAGCCGAGTCGATATAGCCATGTTCGTCTGTCCGTCTCTCTGTCCGCTGTCCGTATAAACAACTGGACCTTTGAAACTACAAGAGCTAGAGACAACAAATTTGGAATGACAGTCCGTCTACTTCACGAGCAGATCAAGTTTATTTCAAATTGGTACCACGCCCCACCGCCCAAAAAATTGTAAAAAGCTTTTTTCACAATACAACTTGTAAACCGCTAGAGCTATCGGTACCAAATTCACATATTGTGTATGGTACCATTAAAACTATTCTCATAAAGTTTTATCCGAATTGGACAAATATAGCCTATATCTCGCATAAGACAAATCGGGGCAAAATAACAATTTTGTATTGAAAATTCCGCACTAGAGGGAGTACGGGGTCTTTTGTAGTCGACTCGCTCGACTGTAGCCTTTCTTACTTGCTGAATTTTAGAGAAGAAATACTAAGACGGTTTTAAGTGATAAAGGTTTAACAACAGCGGAAAATCCCAACAAAAAACCATAATTATATTTAGGAAAAAAACATTGATTTATTTCTATCAATTTGTATTTAATTTTGTTAATTTCTTTTTTGATTATCGTTTTCAGTTGCCTGAGCACAAAGTTTGTTTCAAGTCCATATTTTTTTTTTTTTTTGATAATTTATAATACAGAAAATTAAAAATCGAATTCGACAGTTTTGTATGTGCGTATAAAATAAAATTAAATTAAAATTATTACATCAGAACTTCAAGTTACAGAAAAAAAATAAAGTTTTACATTAACATAGTCATAGGTCAATTTGGTTATTAGTTATTTATATATATTTATAAATATATATGTATTTTTATATTTGATGCAATGTTTGCGTTATTTGCGTTGGGGTTGTCCATAATAACTATGATGTATGTATATAAAAATTTATATATAGATTTATAGATATATAAATGTATTTATGTGTGTAAAAATAATGCTTAGCTTGCTAGATTATGACAAATTAAAAGCATAAAAAATACATTCTTCACTTTGGTCCAGTACTGAAATCTCGGATTTCGTTAGTTGCCAAAATTGTTTGCTTAGTTTCTTTTTGTTTTTCGTTAACTTTTCTTTCCATTTTTTGTTGTTTTGAATACATTTGAAGAGTTATGTAACACTGACAGAATTGAGCTCACTTATATGTCTAGGTCTAGAATCTTTACAGTTTAAAGTATTAGATTTTACATAGTAAGATTTGTATATCTATACATTATACATTATATGCTACAAGTTGATTTAAATTGAGCTTATTACAAGTTTCAATAGTCTAAATTACCCTGGGCTCCCGTTATGATGGCATCAATCCAGATACGTGCCGCTGCATCGGATGCAGCCTGTAGATTGTAGCTACGTTTCTTAGTCTTCACAATGAAGGTACAATGTGGTCGACCACTTTTCGAGGCATTCAAATGATCCAGATACACCTCATCGATGGTCTGTTAAGGAATCGAACAGTTTAGAATTTTGTGGCATTCATTAAAATCTTTGTATACTCACCGCAAAGTAGGCGCCACCGCGCGGCTTTCGCTCCGATTTATCCGAGTAATAAATGAGCGCACTGCGCTGACGATCGAGCACAAACCAGCGTCGGGACCACGCATGAAATGTGGCGCCCAATTTATGTAAATAACTAAAGTTAAAAAGAAATAAACAGATTTTAGTATATATTTTTATAAATGTGTTTTTAAATGAGATTTAACTCACCCGCGACAGCTTTGAGCATCGACAAAGACATGTGGACAGAGATCGATTTGATGGCCGGCGGTCTCAATGTGATGCCGCAGATTCAAATCAGGCGAAAAGATGGGCAGGTAACGGGTCAATGGCCTTTGATGCTTTGGCAGCGCACGCTTACGTTCGCCATTTGCGCTGGCTGTGCTGCTACTTCCGGTTCCGGCGCCACTACTGCTGCCCCCACTGCCGCTGCCCGCCGATGCCGTATCCTGTAAGTTGCTATTGCTGCTAGCTCGCTTGTTGCTCTCCGCCAATGAGTGATCGCCGTTGGCAAATTTGGGCGCCTCAATGGACGCCTCACAGTTGTTCGCCTCGGACAGTGGGCGTGGACTGCGCGCGGTGGGCGCCACAACGCCAACAATAGCATGATGCTCCAGTTCTGGCTGTGAATGACGTTGCTGTGGACAGAGCAGAGACGAAAAGTATTAAAATAAGTGGAGATTCCTAGACAAGAGAGTGGACTATAAGTAGATTAGCGGGTTAGCGGGTTAACGTGTTGGCCAACTCTATAAATAGTGATCAAACCAACCGCTACACCCCTTCACTCCCCCTCTATGAACACTACATATGCTGTTTTTGGTGTCAGTGACAAAGCTACGCATTCCTCTGGCCTGCCGCCAAAGCGTTTAACCCCATAATGCCCGAAACTTTCATGTAGCAAAAATTCAAGTTTAAACCGAATGAAAAAAGGCTAAAATTAAATCAGTTTAAAAGTTTCAATTTGAGTGTGTTTACACAGCATAAATAGCTAAAATTAAATTGATTCAAAAGTCTTATATGCGTAATTTTATGTAGCATAAAAAGATAAAATTAAGTCACTTACAAAGTTATAATTTAAATAAATACATTTGTTGTTTACAAGTATGTGTAAATTTGAATTACTTTAAAATTGTTAAAATAAAAAATTTAAAAAATCGAATCTTACTTAAATTGATTTATTTAATTGTAAAATTTATTTTAATTAAAAAAAAACATTTTCCTAAAAAAATATGCATTTATACTTGGTTTAAATCATAAATAAAAACAATTCCTTATTTGAGGAAGTATTTAAAATACGTCAAATGAAAACAAAAGAAAAAAATTATTTACATTTTTGACAGGACAACAAAAATTAAATCAGTTTAAAACTTTTAAATTTAAAAGTTGGTTATTTTCAATTCTTTTTTTAAGTAAAATGCACACTGCTACAAAATTGACTATAAAGGAGTGTAAATGCTATAAAAGTTGCTTTTAAATAATATTACAGCACAAAATTTTACTACATTTTAAGTTCGGTTTGTGTTTTCAAAAATAAAACTGACAGAAATGTTTACAACTTTTGAAGCTTCAAAATGTGCATGTAATCGTTGATCTATAACTATTTAGAATGATGAGTTATTCAATTCACTAAAACAAACAGATCCTCGATAATTCATTTTTTTTAAGCGACACTACAAATTAAAATGAATTACCGAGTTAATCTTATTCTACAGGGAAAACGGCGACTTAGATTAAAACTTAAATTCCAATTAAATTAATTTTGTTCTTTTTTACGTTAAATGTTTTTGCAATACATTGACTCCTTGCTAGTCATAGTTTTATATTTTAAATTTAATTTTGATAAGTTTTTAATATTTTTTGATAGCAACGAATTGAAATGGTTTTATTTATTTTGACTTTTTTTAAATTCATTAAATTAAGCTGAAATTCAATTAATAAAACTTATTGACTTTAATTGAACTAAAAAATATAAAATCTTTAATTTCAATTAATAAAGTAAATAAAAACTTATGCACATGCACGTATCTGTTATAACATTAATCTGATAATTAAAACAGTGAGCATGACTGATTAAAAAATATTCTTGACGAATATATTTGGATAAACAAATTTTGGCAGACAATTATTTTTGGGTTTTCCCAAATTGTTTAAGTTATATACTTAAACAATTTAAGTTGATTAAATATTTTTAAGACACTTGTCACAAACCACTTGTAAACTTTGTAGAAGATTAATTCATATTCGAATTTAAAAATTTTGCATTAATTTTTATTGATTTTCATGTAAACTTTGATTTCCGATGATTTAAATCACTCAATATTCAAATAGTGCATATTTGTTCGATTGATTGATTGATAGCTGATTGATCACTCACTAGGTAATAGAGTTCGCTGCGCTGTCGTGCATTGGCATCCATGCGGCGATGCTGCACATATGTCATCCAAACGGACATGATGTTTTCTGGTTAACGGGTTAACAAACTAACGGTTAACAACGAAACGGTTAACACTAAACTTGAGTTGTTGCAATATTAGGCGTCTGTATCTTTTGCTTGGCTACGCGCAATTGAATGGAACGAAAACCGTGAACGGGCGAATACGGAATAACCGAATCGGAATGGATCGGATTGGATCGGAATGAACTTAACGTCCGATGCGGTAAGGCGGCCAAAAATCGAATGAGAAGAGCGCGCACATTGTGTCCAGCAGCGACGAAGCTGGTATATATTATGATTCTTGATCAAGATCGGCCAATTATAATCGTAATGGGCCAAATACGATTTGTGGGTCTATTGGCTACTGGATATTGTTTAAACAATATTTACCACCAAGGTAAACAACAACAACGATAAAAACGAAATAGACGATGAGCAAGTGCCAGAACAGGAGCAAGAGGAAGAGGCAGAGAAGAAGGAAACACAAGACGTGGAAGAAGTGCGCAAAGCGAGCAGCAAATGGAAACTGACGATCGGTCGAAAAACGAAGGAAAACAAAATATAACTTTTGGGAAAAGCTACAAAAGAACAGAACGACAGTAAATAACCCTGTACTCACAACATAAATATAACAAAAACTTGTCTATAACTCAACTTATTCTGAATTAACATCGGAGGTTTAACTTACTCCTGACCAATTATGATCAGAAGACACCAAGTGTTAACCGAAAAGTCCAATATGATATATAATAGTATTGCTGTTACGGCCAGATTTGATCAGTATATAAAACAAGTATTTTTGTTTCATAAACCAGACCAAAGTGTCTGAGATAATTCCAGTAGTCTGTTATGATTTTAAAATAAACTTAAGGGCTAGATGCACCCTTATTCAAATTTAAGTCGCTCTAGCTTGAGTTGATCACAAACCCAGCACACCCCTTTACTATAGTCGCCTACAGAGTCCAAAAACTAATGATGAGCAAAGAAAAAAATCATCAGCTGGCGCTGAATATAAAGGAAAATATTATTATATACTTATTAATAAGTGTAGTCCATAGAACTCGGCAGTTGGGTGGCGAAATCGGGTGCTGCAGGGGGTGGGTGGTATTTCGAGAGAGCTGTTTGCTTTAAAATTAACATTGGCAAAGACATAAAAAGCAACTAAACAAAATTAAAAAGAGCGCAAAAACAAAATGTCGACAAGATGAAACAAATTCTCAACTCATAACTCGTGACTAACGAGCCGACGATCGACATCGTGACGTTTTCTCGAGACGGAGATAGAAAGTGAGAGAGCGAGAGAGAGAGAGACAACTAATGATAGTGATAGATGGAAAAAGTAGTGCGAAGTAATACTTTTAAACTAAACAAGATATAGAATTGATCTTTGATATGCCAAAACTGTAATGCCCTGGACCTATCTATAGTAATGATATGCAATATACATATATGTAGTATTTTGTTCCGATCTAAGAAATAATTGGCTGTAATGCGCCTAGTTAGGCAGAACGCATGTGTCGAGATATTTCAACAAATAAACGAAAAAAAAAGGCTTGTCCAAGATTAAATACCCTTGCAGTCATGAATATTGCGTTTCAAATCGTTTCAATTACCAATTCTTTCTATGGGAGCTATATGATATAGTAGTCAGATTTTTATGAAATTTGGGCAACAGATGCGGAACGATTAGAAATGCATTTTGTGTGAATTTGGTTGAAATCGGTCAATAGACACCGAAAATATTCATACTAATCATTTCAACCGATTGTTCCTATGAGAGCTGGCAGCTGATATAGTGGTCCGATCTGCCCGATTTTTAAAAATGATCTGCGTGCAGAGAGAATACAGATCTGTAGCAAATTTCATTAAGATAGCTTTAGAACTGAGAGACTAGTTCGCATAGAAACAGACGGACAGACGGACATGGCTATATCGACTCGGCTGTGGATGCTGATCAAGAATATATATACTTTATGGTGTCGGGAACGCCTCCTTCAAAGCGTTACAAACTTCATGACAAAAACATTATAGCCTCTGCAAGGTTATGAATAGTATATCACTTATGATATAGTGCTCCGATTAGATACAAACTTAGGCACTATTATGTTATGTTAATCAACTCCAGTTTGTGGAAATTTGCTTAGTTTAGCGTAGTTAATAAAAGCTTACCTAAATAAAAAGCTATATAATTTAGTACTTCGATTTCAACCAAAAAAAAAAAATAGTTGTTAATAATTACAGATAAATTTTTGTAAAGCTTATTAGCTTTAAAGATTGTATCAACTTTGATCTTCAGCCCTCCTTAAATTTATTACAAACTTTTTAAATAATTTGTTGTACCCTCTGCAAAGGGTATAAGAAGACCTCTAAACGATCTCTACGTCAATTTTTTTTGGCATTGCGATTACTCATCAAAAACTCGCAGATAAAACATGAACTCATACAATCTAATACGATTTATGCGTCAATGCCGAAGAGGAAATACCCTCTAATGTAAATAAAGTGTCAATCATACGATAATAATTATTAAAATGCGCAAAATATTGTGAAGATCAACAAAATGCAGTTACTTTCAATGGATGAAATTACTACGCATAATTCTATATTTACTTTTTAAATAAAATATAAAAATCGAATGATCACATCCTACAAAAGCTAACAAATTTTTATGATTCAGGTAATACTATAACATTTAACGACTGTTTTTTCATAATTAAAAACTATTATATACAAAAAGGTAAGTTCAATAAATGACCTTAACTCAAGATCTAAACAAATGTGGTTTTATTTTCGAAACAAAGAATTTAAGTAAACAACAAAAAAAGTAAATGTTTAGCTAATTGAAAAAAACTTTTTGGTTTTTCTATTTAAAGGAAGCAACTAAGCAAAACTAAAACTAAACTAAAAGTGCTGCTAATTTGTTGTTTGCCCCTCAAAAACAATAAACTATTTGTCTGTAAAGGAAATGCGATTCCATTAATTACTTGTAATTGTTTTTCAAATGTATGTAGTTAAGTTTTTGTAAACTAGTGTAGTTTATCTACGTTTATCTGATCTCAGCGAAAAAAGATTTCATTTCATTTTTGTAATTCCCAAGCGGTGTAATCACTTGACTATCGCGTACGACAGTAAATAACAAGTGTTAAACTATCAATTAATCACTTAGTACTATTTTACTCATTAGTTTTACTAATTAATAATTTCTAACACTTTTTTGCTAAACGATATTCTTTCATTTTATGCGACTTAAACTTGAATTTATATAAGTTTGTTTATGAACATTTTTTTTTAGGATTTTCAAGTTAGTTTTATTTATATTTATATGTGATAACAGTAGACGTAATCTATTTAAATGTTATGTAAAAGTTTTACTTGTAAATGCCCTGTATTATCATACAGAGTTTAGTCACAAACTGAGTACCCACGCTAGTGCCCAAACAACACACTACACTTTGCTATTTTTTTAATTTTAGTTTTTACTTTACTTTCACTTTGCATTTGACATTGATTTTTTGCACAGCATCAATCACTACAGGGTATGGTGTTTATAGTGTTGCAGGGCCATAACATTTCAAGTATAATTGTCTTTGTACATAGTATCTGTTTAGTATCGTTAACTAATTGTAATCTTGGCCAACATTTGATGGCCATGTAAATCTATCGTTCCAAGTATTTTTGGCCAATTATTTGAATTGTTTATTTACAAAAATGAGCGTGCGTTCAAAAACTGTTTAAAAATAATTTGTGTGTGTGTGTGTGTATGTAGCGTGGGCGGGGCGTGGTCGTGGGCGCAACATTTGCCTTCAATTTAAACGCAAGAGGAAATAATAAAAAAAAAATAACTCAAGTAACGAAAACTTTCGTTTTGTTGTTTGGCCTAGGTTAAGAGTATCTTTTTTTATTTTTTTGTATCTTTTTTGGTCTCACCTGTTGGCCGGCATTTGTCGTTGTTGCTGTTGTTTTGGCATTGCCATCAGCTGACGCATTGATGATTAGTTTTTCTTCTGCTTCTTGTGGTGCTTTTGTAGCTGTTGTTGTCGTCGTCGTTGTTAGCTCATTGAGTTTCTGCAATTCGCTTTTCTCAAAGAGTTTGGCATCTTTGCCGCCGCTGCAAGCAAAACAAGTGACATAAATTATGATAAGATAAGCAAATAAAAAATACATAATTAAAAGTAAAATATAGTATAGCGCAGCTCGAGGCAGCGCCAACACCTATTTTAATTCAAACAAATGCTAGAAAAGCGAGAAAGCTAAACAATTTTAATGCAAATTATCTATAAAAAATTTATGATTTTTTATACATGTTCGTGTTGTTTTTACACAAGTTTGTTTGCTTAGTATAACTAAACAAATTAATAGAAACTTAATAGAAATTTTATAAATTTTTATTCAATTTTAAATCAAATCAAAAACTATTTTTTTTTTTTATGTATTTCTAGATATATTTGTTTGTGTATTACTGTCAAACAATTTAATGCAAAAAATATCGAATTTTTTACACATTTTTTATGAATTTTGTATATATTTGTTACTAACGCTTACCAGCATGGAATCAGCGCATTCAGCTTATCCATGACTGTGACTAATGCAGCCTGCCGAGAACTGCGACTGCGACTGGCGCTGCTGTTGTTACTGCTGCTGTTGTCGCCGCTGCTGTCAACTGTTGACTAAGCGACTAAGAGTTTGGGTAAAACGGAATCCGAATCCGACTCGGAATCGGTATCGAAATTGGACGCAAGGCAATGAATGCAAGGCAGAGTCACTCAGAGTCAGTTGGCAAATAAATGCGCGACGATCCCACACAAACAAACACAAGCACACACACACACATGCACGCATTAAATATTGTGCACAAGAGAAATGAAAGAGCGAGCGCAAAGAGTGCAAACACAGTCGTATGGAAAAGAAAAGCAACAAATATAACAGCTGATAAGCTTATCAGACAACAGCAGCAGCAGCGCAGTCGACGTCAATTTTAGCGTCGCCGTCGTAATTGCAACAGACTTTAAATTCAGGTGACGTCGCCGTCGCTGTCACCGTCACCGTCGACGTTGTCACCGACTTTAACACAACTGGACAACTGAACAAACTGAGCAACAAAATCATTGAAAACTAAAAAAAACTGAAAAACTTTAACGACTGCGAGTGTGTGTGTGTGTGTGTGTGAGAGTGTGCAAGTGATCGGCTTGGGGGAGCTGTGATATCGGAATCGGTTTGGAATTTGTTTGTGTCTCCAATGGGTAAAAAAAAAAAGTTAACAACACTAATCAAACGCACAATTTTTGTCTTGTTGTGCGTCTTTAGTTGTTTTGTTTGTCCTACAATTTGAAAATCGACACGTAATTCAAAAACCGGTTTCCGTTTCAAATCTCACCCAATCAGACTGCGATGTCGACGTCGCTGTCTGCCGCATTGTTTTGCTATTAGCAAAATATTTGATTAATTATAGAGCCAACGGGTTGCATGTGAACGCCGCCCAAAAGCCATTTACACTGCACAACAAAAAACTCAAGACGAGCCAGCAATGTTCAAATTTAGTTTAACTCAATTTCTTGCATTGTAAGCGAACAGATTTAATATGTTTGTTTGATATATTCATAGTCTTAGCCATATAGTCAACTGTAGTCTACAATATCCAGATTCTTATTATGCGTCTGGTCTATAAAGAGATCAGGTTGCAAAAGGTATTTGAACAACGAAAACAACAAGTCGATGTCCTTGGACTGCTGTCTATCATTTCCAGGACTCTTACTCCGACACGCAGAGATAAGTCAAGCCCACAAATTATTGCCACAAAATTGACTTTCGTATTAAATGTGGTAACCCTAAAACACGAATATTTTTCAGTCGTAAATGCTTAAAGCATTTCTTTTCCAGATTTTCGGACAGAATAAAGTGGAATTTAAATGGACCCAAAGGTTTCCGAGCTATTGTCATGATGTCAAGAAGATCATTATGGTCTGGAGACCCTTTTCTGCCATTGGTTGCCTTTGTCATCGCAATTGGTATCGCTACAAATGCAAAGCGTTGATAATATTCCGGAGAGAAGCCTGGTACCATTTGGTATGCACTTCATACTTTCGAGCCGAGAAACCAAAGTTTAGTCAACGAAAGTCTATAAAAAGTGTACAGAATGAAGGCTTAACATGTTTTCTATGCCTTAACCTAATGTCCAGTAGTATAGACAAAAAGACCCAATTTACATGCACTTTAAAATAAATTTTTAATAAATTTTCAAAAAATTAGAAATAAACTATTTATTTTGCTGGATTTAGGTATAAGGCATAGAAAAAAGTATTCACTTTCTTTAAGTTCTTGAATGAGGTAAATTAGATGGATAGTTCGAGCCCTACCCATGAGGTTCGTTGGAAAAAAGTGTTTTGAGATAAACGCGCTCATATTCTATACATATCTATCTTTCATTTTATGGAAAAAAAAAAAAATTCGATTTGTCCGACAAAATCCATTAGAAGGTACTCTTAAAAAAAATTCTTATTTCTAGCGCCTTTTTTGAATTTATGCAAAAAAAAAAAATTCTCTCTAAAGGTTTTCAAATTTTAATGAAAATTAGTATAATAAAAAAAATATTTAAACTAAGTGTTAGTTGTTGTTAGACAATTTTTTTAAATTGATCAAATGTCTTTAATTATTTGTAAACATTTGCATCCAGACCTGATCAAGTTATATCCTACACCTAATTTTAAGTACACAATACTATTTAAAACATGTTGATTGTTGATTGATTAGAAATTAGGTAATAGAGTTTGTATCGCTTTAAAGCCTTTCTGTGTAGTGCAGTGTAATGAGAATTGCATTCAAAGAGTGTTGTCAGCTGCACAACTAATTAAGAGCACTAACGATATATGTATATATATACACGAGTACTATATAGCATAGCAAGCGAGTCAAGCGTGTGGAACGAAGTCTGTGAATGATCGGCTTTTCTCGGGGTTACTCAACTTGAACTCGAAAATGTTGAGCCTCCACTTAAGATGGACCATTTAATCAATTAGTGTGCTAGCAAATTCAACCGTCGAGCAAGCCGACTGTAAAAGACCCTGTACTTTTATTGTAGCAAACAAACACATTCTCATATATATGAAGAAGGACTACAAATACACAACTATTAATGAACAACAATGTTTCATGGTTATCGATGAACTTTGATAGTTTGTACCTATAGCAGCTATATAATATATCATTCCAAATCTCACAACATTATTTTGCTATATTTAAGTTAATATTACAAGCACAATGGATGCATTTGATTGGGGTTTCGCATGTTTTTATACTAATCGGTGTCTTTTAACCGATTGTTCCAATAACAACTATATAAAATAGTTATATAATTTAAACAAAATTGCGCCTAGAGCCTCAGTAGCATGCAGTTGATCAAGATGTCCTAAAGTTTTTATACTTATCAGTGCATTTCAAATGATGGTTCCTATGTCAGCATTATGATAGTGTTCCTATGCTAATAAAATTACTTAATATGGTAGTTGCCCGATTCTATTAAACTTTTCAAGATATATAAAATGATATATTATAATAATGAGTAAGATATTTCTTTTGTATAACATTATCTATATATTGCCTATAAAATTGGTGTCACTAGTCACTGTTTGCACAGACGGAAGTCTTGACAGACTTCTAGGCATATTTTCAATTACAGGGTTTGAGAGTGAAGGGGTGTACTCACTTGGCATTCAATGGGGCATGTGGTGCAGCTGGTGGTTGTTGTGGTGATGCCGTCTTTTCAGTCGTTGTCTCTGCGGTTTGTTGCGTCGATCGCAAGTATTGGGTGCGTGCCTCATCGTGACTCTTTTTCTTTAGGTCATAGATCTTTTGGCGCTCGTGCTCGATGACCTGGTGACCTGTGGATCAGAAATACATTATGATAAATAGAATTCTTGAAAGTCAATTCAGGTTAATTCTCTAGTCAAATACACCTCGTTGCCTAAAATCACAAACAAAAGCTACGAACCGACTTTAAAAGACCCTGCAGTTTCTTGGAGAAGAATAGGAAATAAAAGAATTGAATTTAGTTTAAGTTATAGTTGAGTTATATGTAAGTTGTTGATATATCGAAATGAACACATCCTTTCTGATACAAATCACTGTTTCTCGACCTGTCTAGCCTATGATATATGCAGTTGGGTTATATAATATTCTACCATAAACATAACTTTTGTTTGGTTAAGTTACCTTTAAGAGCAACATACTAGTGTTAGGTTTGCAACTGAGGTTGTTAAGATTGGCAATTGTTGTGAAAGTGAGAAAGGGCATGACAATAACCCGCAAAACGGAAATTTTTAATGCAAAACACATAGACGGACTTTCTTGCCAAGTTTATAACTTCTTTCTCCAATATTTTCTGCGCCACAGGCGTTTAAACAGATCAGTTGATCCTGTATGCATACTATAAGGAGTCGGCCACGCCTTTTCTGTCTGTACTGCCTACATTTAGTTCCCAATTTCAAATAATCCATTGCTCTTTTTAGCACGGGGCTTAAAAATCCTCAATGAACTACAAATTTCAATAATCTAGTTACATTTAAAACAGAACTTTTTATATGGTAATTATATATATTCAGTTGTCTGTGTCAATGGAAAAAATATATATTGTTTCATTTTTTAAGGCTTGATAAAAAAAATTAATGACAAGTCATGAATTTTGTCAAACATTTTAGCGGTTTTTACTTTGCTTAAAAATAGTATATTTCATTGAGGTATTACACAAAGTATAGATAATAATACCGCTATTACCATATATCTCAGAACTTTACTTGATTTGCATAACACCCATTAACACGTTAAGTAGATAAAAACTTAAATTTTGTAAAGAATTTTAATAGGAAACCATTGAAGAATTTTTAAGTTAAAGCAATCAATCAAACCAGGCTCTTTTCGAGAATTTAGACTAGATAATAACCCACTTGAAAGTCAGCTGAAAATCAGTGATTCTCTTACCTTGCTGGGCCAACAGAAGTTTGCGATTGCGTTCGATTTCCTTGATGCTTTCAAAGATCTTGTTGTTGGCACCTTGAACACTTGAAATGGGCGCATCATTTGCCACCTTGCAACTGCGATCGATGTCGTCCTGGGAGGGCACACGTCTCTCCAGCGGATTAACCTCAAATCTATCGCTACGCAGTGATAAATTGAAGCTAATCTGTTCACAGCTGCCAGAATCGAAGACCTGCAAAGGTGGACGCTTCGGTGTGCTCGTCACCTGGCTACCATGAGGCAATTCAATCTTGTTGTTATTGTAAAACATATTCTCATTGACACTCTTGGACATTAGATCCTCCTCGTTCCGTCGTTTGGGGCATAGCAGTTCAGCGGAACCGAAAAGTGACTGCGACATGACGCCATTGATCAGATTACTGCTGCTGCCGCTGCTGTTTTTGCTGCTTCCATTGGCCACAATGGGTGAAGTGCGTCCACTGTTTGTGGGCGTTGGCTCTTCGCCCGGCTCATCGGGTCCCAGTTGAATGCGCAACGAGGCCAACTCCGATTCGAGGGTTAAACGTTGCTCCTGTCGCTTTAGATCCTCATGACATGCATGATGCTCTGATTCCTCCTCAAAGTATTGAAATTCTAGATCCTCGAATGTCTTGCGATCACTTTCTAAGGATTCACACACATTCTCCAGTTCCTCCTTGAGGCAATCATTATTCGGTTTTTGCTTCAGCATCGCACGCAGTCTGTCGAAAGAAAAAATCAATTGTTAATAACAAATTCAAGAATTTCTTCTAATACCTATTTTAAAACTACTTTGATTTATTTTTAAACGTAGCTAACTTAACCTATTTCAAAACTACATAGATCTTTAAACGTAGCCAACTTTCTAGTGCTTTAACACGATAAAATTACAGTAATTTGACCAAGTTTACAGTCGGTAATTTCCTCTAGATTTATGCAAATTTTTCATTCAACCCGCTTTTAATTGCACATTTGCACTGATGTTCATTAGCTTGAACCCTGTAATACTAGACATATGTATCTATTAACTAGCTGTATACTATATAATACAACAGCCATAAAATAACTAGTTTCTAAGTCTACAAAAAATTATACATATGATTGAATATTCACTCTTTGTTGTATACAAGAAACTGAGTTTTATAGAATTGTATTTGCGATTGAAATATATCTCCTAATGCTCACAAAGGGACTCGTAATCCTCAGTCATATTCTCGGAATTTTAGAAGTTAGCTAAATATTATATGTATATATTTATTATTTAAAGTTTTTATGTGCAAATCCTTTTCAAAGCTCTCTTTGCTCACTTGAATATATTTTAAATTCCTGACCGTTGTCGAAATACTAGACTGATTTCATCTTTCCATCAATCAAGCGGAGCCTAAACAGTACTCTAATTATTTTATTCAAAAATATTTCTTGAAATAACTTTTCATTCAGTAATGATAAATGATACTACGAACATTTTTTCAATCCAATCATGATTTCAAACAGACTATAAATTATAAATCCGTTTTCGAACTATGCCATTAAAGTTTTTGTGGACAGCCTAGTATTCCATATCAAACGCTAATCTTTTAACTATATATATTTTATATATATATATATATATATAAATATATTGTATACACTAATAGAACTAAGAACTTTTACTAAAACTAATCAAAACTTCTATTTCTACTTGAGCAAAGCATTAACAATTTAACATACAAATTATTCCGAATCTATATTCCGAATAAGACAGTCTATCTATTCTGAATCCTTTACCGAATACAATGCGAATAAAGTAAACGTTTCGAAATCTATTTTGTCACTGAAATATATCTAGGAAATCGTATAAACTCCAGCCCGTTTTCTACCAGATTTATAAAACTTTTTCTGTCTCCCTATCCCTGAATTGACTACGAATTTCACTTTCAAAACATTTTCTAATCAACTTCAAAATTCAGGAACACTTCCTTAAATCCAATTAAAATCTATTTATACAGCTATCTAAATTCTTCAATATCTTTCCACTAACTGCTCTGAATTCTAGACCGAGTACAATCCCTGCTTACTTATTCAGCTGATCCTGTTTCATTTCGATGGATTGCTTTAGCTTTGCCTGTTGATTCTCCTCCATGACACGCGTGGCATTTCTTTGGGCCTCTAAACGATGAATGCGATTCTGCAGTGCCTGCAGTTGTTGTCGTGGTGTTACCGGTCGCGTCGTAGGATCACTTGGTTCCACCTAAAGAGCAAACAAATTTAATGACAGCTTTAAACTCATATTTTATAGACTTACGTCTGAGTGATCCAGTTGGGCTGGCATTTCGGCCAACTCCCGTTTGAGCTGCTTGCGACGCTGGAGCAGCTCTCGTCGCTGGCGTTGCTCCACGTTGATGCTACGCGGCGCTGGAGCGGGCTTACGACTGGGCTTTGGCGAGGGATTTGCTGAGGTTTCGTTCAGTTTCAAGGTGAGATTATTGATATTCTTGTTGGAACGCTTGGCGGGCAACAGATGCTGCTGTAGCTGCTGATCCAACTGCTGTTGCTTACGCTCGAAGGACTTGAACAGTTGCTCATAGTCCCGCTGTTGACTAGGCGCTGGTGGTTTTGGTGCTAGCGGTGGCTTAACCACGCCCATGGGCGTGGACTGCGTTGCGGGAAACACACCAAAGGCGACTCCAAAAGATGCATCCTTCTTGGGTGACATGCAATTGGTGCGTATCTTGGTGCGTGGACTTTGTGGCACATATTTTCCAGTTGTTTCAGTGCCCGTTCCAGTTGTGCCCGCTGTGCCAGTTGTCGCCGCTGAGGACACATGCAGCTGACCATTGATCTCCACACGATTGGGACCCAAGAGTCGCACATTCTCATAGCCCGAGGAGCTGCTAATTAGCGAGAGATTTGCACCGCTACACGATTGCTGTTGGAACGGTGACTTCTTGTCCCGCGGCAGTGAACCATTGGTCTTGATGCGATTCTGGACAATCGGCGAGGATGTAATGCTGCCACCACTGGCGTTATGCAAACCTGTGTGATTGGCACTTGTGTTGTGCTCCCGCTGCTGCTCCTGCTGCCGATCCGCGTACTCCGTGCAAATCTTTAGCATATCCTCCAGCTCGGCGCCGCTATTGAGCTCCGTATTGATGCCGTTCATGGCATAGATCTGCAGTCCACCTGCCGTATAGGTACCGGGCTTAGGATAACGATCATACCTGTCGTTGTTCACCTTGCTCAGCAGCTCCGGTCCCAACTGTTGTTGCTGCTGCTGTTGTTGCTGCTGCTGCTGCTGTTGTTTGTAGACCACCGCATTGCTGGGTACATTACAGTAGCCGGAATTGTGTCCAATCCCGTTGGTACTACTCGATATGGTTTTGGCAAATTGATTATTTAGTTGCTTATCGCTGCGATGATTCTCGGCCAGATTGCGAGCGAAACTTGCGTATTTCTGGCCAAGCACATCGCGGGCTGGCATATTTACAGTTACCAAATCGGAGCTAAAAACCTTTGGACATTGCTGCACACTGCTGCTGTTGCCATCTCGCTCTCGCTCACGATTCTTATAGGGATTAATGATGCTCTCGTAGAAACTCTCCAGTTCCAGCGACTGATTACTGTAATCGTGATTCTCGTGACGCAATAATGATGATGATGATGTTGATTGCTGTTGTTGTTGCTGCTGCTGCTCTTGTAGCTGTTGCTGCTGTGTGAAATCAATGTGTGGCATAGAGATGCGCTCATTGGATCCCATTGCTGAGCGCATCATTTGTGCCTCGTCGGGATTATTGAAGCGCAGATAATTTGAATTACCAATGGTGATCATTGCACCCTGGCTCAATTTCACCTCCTCCCCCTCAATGTGGGTACCATCGATGAGGAGACGCGCCTCTGGCTCCGGCACAAGCGTCACCTCATTCTCCTCACTCCGATAGATGGTGCAGTGCAGCGGACGTACACCGCTTCCGTTCAATGAGATGCTGCACTTTGGTGCCGAGCCGATTGTAGTGTCACCTGTCAATCAAAGAGTACATACAAACAAATGTTCATATATTTTTGGTTTAATATAAATCAGTCAGTCAATCAATCAATTGAGAAATGCATTCAAATAACTGCAGTGTGCATGTTTGCATGCTAAATTATAACTGTAACTGTAAACCGCATAACTGAAACTCTAACTGTAATTGTAACTGTAACTGTAAGCAACGACGTTGTCTCTCGCTCACTCGCTCGCTTGTGAATGAAACAAGGCGAAATAGCAGGAGAGAAGAGCCACGCAAAAGGCAGACGAAATTTACAAGAACAACAACAAGTTGACCCGAAGTTCTCTCTTATCTCACAAAGTTTTTTTCTACTTTTCATTTTTGGGTGAAGCAACAACAACACCAAAAACACACGGCGTCCTCTTCGTCAAGTCATATTATTACTACCGTGGTACATTTCAATGATTATGCACAGTGGTGCGATATCGGTTTGTATGCAGTTGAATTGAATTGATGAATTTGAATTTTATTTCGGAACTTTAAAACATTTCGAATTATGTGTCAATGTAAACTTATTATAAATTTATCAATGAAATAATAAACTGACCAAATAGCGTAGACTTTAAGCTCTTTTGGTACCACTTCATAATTCCATAGGTAAAAGCTGATACTTTTGGGTCATTTAATCTTATTTTTGTTTATTTTCCACTTCTAAAAATTGATTAAATTTTTAGAATGTCAATAAAAAACATTGTAATAAGGAAAAGAAAAAAACTATTTTAGTAGTTTAGATATGATATAAAGCTTACACGCATATTCGAAAGTTCACTATCTTTATGATGGTATTTAGTTTGTAGCCAAGCGAACCTTAAGATCCTCAAAAGCTCTCAAAGTTCTATAGGATCACCAGAGTGCCACTGTGCGCGGGATCTTATCGCGACGCGGCGCACGAAATTCAAAAGAAAATGAAACATTTATGATTTCATTTTTTGTTCGCTTCGTTTCGCTTCGCTTCGTTACGTTTCATTTGCGTATTGTCGTGTTTCATATTTCGTATTCTTTAGTCGTAAAAGAGATTCTTGAGAATTTTGATAATCGCAGCTTACATGTGACCTTGACGTGCGGTGATGGGGAAGGGGGTACTTTTCACATACATGTATGTATACTCACCGATGTGTATGTAGTGTATGGTGACGGCGGTGCTAAGACGTCCGCCCCCAAGGCTAACCAAATGCGGATCAGAGGCGGCTACACGCAGCGATGGATCCTTTTTTGTTAATGACATCTGCGTGCGAACAGAGAAAGAGAAAAAGGAGAAAATAAGGAACGTGCGATGAGTAAAGACAGCAGCAACAATAACAATAACAAACACACACAGGCACACACACACACACACATACACGATGACGGCGACTAGAGATGACGCAGCGCGTGCATTTATCAAGGCGTGAAATTGTCAACTGAGATGCCGGCAAGCGACTGCGATGTTGGCGATGACTGCGACTGCGACAGCGACGCATCGCAGCGTCAGTGACAAATACAAACAATGTGCGCACACATACATACATACTATACAGCAGCACGCTTGCGCAGCTGCTCTAAATTGTTATTGTTGTCTATTGTTTCGCATTTAATGTCCAGGACACACGCACACGCGCACTCTCATGCACACACACATACATATGTACGCTCGCTGGGTTTCTGCCTGTTCTAACCATTTTGGGTGAATTTCTATGGAAAATGAGGCAATTCGCATTTTTATAGAAATTGAACAATTTAAAGACTTAAAATATCAAAATAATCACATACATATGGCTGTGGGTTGAGAATTTTTAAGTCCAATTAAAATGAAGGAGCTTTTTAAGCCGGTTTTAATGAAAGATAAGCCATACATACCTCTAAGCCGTACTCATACAAGTGTCAAGGTCGACAACAGCTGATTAAAAAAGTTTTAGCAACACAATTTCAAAAAAGTTTTGAAAATAAAATTAAATTTTTTTTAATTTAATACCAACAATTAATTCAAATACATCAAGTACTGTCCAAAATCCGACTATTTTATTGAATTAAAAAGCAAAGACTACTTTTTTAGCCAACACCTACGGGATACGTTTTTTATATTCAAAATCTAGCTATAAAACAGCTTAATTGACAGCACAAATTCAAAATTATATTATATTTTTGTTATTTTAGAATAGACCTCAAGCTATTTTTAAAACTAAATATACCAAAATTAAATAATAAATCATTGCGTCGCAAAAACTACAGGGTATAAAGCCAGTCAGCACTCACAGCTGTGCGCTGCAGATGCTGTCAGTGTTGTTGTTATTCCTCTCTCTCTCTGTCAGCTGCAACTGCGTTGCCAGATCGTTTGTGGTTCAATAGAAAATCAATTGGAAAGCTAATCAATCAAGCAACGTTAGCGTTTGGCATATAAATGAAGAATGCGGCGTTTTGATAACGCACAAATACAAATGCACACGAAACATAATGTGTGGCACGTGTATGAGTGTGAGTTGTTGACACACAGGAAGCATTGGAGAACGACGCAAGCGTTTCAGGTTTTCACTTTTATTTTGGGCGCGGAAATGACTGTGGTGTGGGCCGTGTGTACAAAACGCTCCAATGAGCCAAATTGGGTCATAAACACCAAAAAGTGCTCGACAGTGTGAAGAGCAAAAGTCAAAGCTACAAAAACAACAACAACAACAAAAAGTGAAGCAGCAATGCGATTAAGCTACAACATCATCCACAAAGTGAATGAATGTGGAATGTGTGTGTTTGCATATGTGTATGTGTGTGTGCGTGTGTGTGGTATGTGGGCCAACTGTGTGGATAAGCAGAAATGGGAGCACACTGCGAGCCCTCTTAATGCTGATAAAGTTTTTCATTGGACACGCATAATTTTTTCTCTTCATCTCTCTCTCTCTCTCTCTCTCTCTCTCTGTCTGTCTCTTCTTCTTTATTTGCCACAAAGTGTTGTCATTGTTGTTGCTGTGGTTGTCACTGATTTCGACCGCCCAGTTTTGACTTCTTTGAACATTATCAATAAGCTGCGCCGCGCTATTGTTGTTGTTATTGCGCGTGTTATAATTACAGTTACAAACGTGTGTGCGTGTGCATGTGTGTGTATGAAGTGCGTGTATCGTTCGGTCACTTGTGCATGACAATGTGAAGCACTAAACAATATCGGTTGATTGTGTAATGTTTGTCTGGAACGCAAGTCGATTGCATGTTTACCTAACAAATGTGAAACTTCCACAATGCGTGCTGTCTCTGAGCTTACAATCCACAAAGCACAAGCTTAGTATCGAGATCCTACTCAGTGGGCAAGCACAAATACACTGACACATTTAAAAATTTATCCCACTATATTCACTCAGATCAGTATCCGCTCTCGTCTCTCTCTCTGCTCATCGCTATCGTTTACTCGCTCCCACTACCCTACAATCATTCCCTTGCCCTCTCTCACTCCTTGCAGCCATTACGAAATGCATTTTTATCGTCTGCTTTGCTTTGTGTCTTTCGGTTGCTTTTTTTTTTTCGTTGTGCTTTTAAATTGCTGCCGTGCACCAATTCACCCGGCGTGTCATCTTCTCTGCGTCATCGTCATGATCATCATCATTATCGTCCTCGCGAGTTTGAAGAAGAAGAGTGGTAGAGTGTGCAAAGCACACATCAAAAGTCCCAAGATTCAAGATGTGTAATAAATAATCAAAGAAATCAACAGCAGCAACAGAAGACAAACAATGAGCAGGCAAATGAGTCAGAGAACTGCTGCAATAATAATAACAAAACTACAACAGCTACAACAACAACAACACGTGTGCAGATAGGTTCCACAACTTGTCAGTACTACAATGCTTCTGCTTTATAGCCTCTTTATTATTTTTTCATTTCTTTTTTTTTTTGCTTTGTTTTTTGTGCAGCATCTAAAATTCACTTTTATTGAGGCAAGATAAAAAGCGGCCAAATTATTTGAACTATCTCTATAGTAGCGTAATTTCCGTTCATTAATCACATTTTTCATTGACTTGCACATCACCAGAGCTGCCATTTGGTAAGAGTTGCCAAGCAATGCATATAAAAATTGTCTTTATTTTGTAAATTACATATTTTTGATAAGAATATTTGTTAAGATTATTATTTTTAAACCATTTATTTTAACTAAGTCTTTAACCTCTATTTTTAAAAAACACTGTACAAGCGATTGGGGCTAAAACGTAAAGCAGCAGCTAAATAATTCAAATTTTACTTAAGATAAGATCATTAATTGAAATAGATAAGCACTTTAGAATCCACATACTAGACTATAGTATATACTACACTATACCCATACCATTATCGTATACGCTTTAAATTTATTTTAAGACATCCTATTTTTTTTTGTTCATAAAAATGCTAGAAATTTCTCTAGGCATTGTTGGTTTGTTCTCGTTCGTCAAATGGAGACAATTTCTGATAAGAAGCTAAAAAAAAAGCCACAAAAACCGCAGTCATCAAAAGCGACAGGCAAACTGGGAATCTGCGAAGCCAAACAAACAATTAGACAATGAGGCAAACAATGTGGCCAAAACAATAAAACAATGCAATGATATAAGCAGTCAAGCGCACCGACTATAAAAGACCGCGTACTTAGTTGAAAACGTTTTGGTTCGGTTATAGTTTTTGACACGATTAATAAAATTGTATACAAAATTATTATTAGATATATAAATAAATTACATAAATGTTGTACATTAATTCAAGAAAATAAACAGTACCCAATTTTTATTTAGCTCCCACAAATTTGTTTCTATCAAACTCTGTACTCCTTTAGCCTACAGGGTCTAACAAAGCAGTCAATGCAATTAACGTTTCATTCTGCGACTGACTTAAACAGAGCAAACTTCCATCGATACACATTCACATACACACACACACACACACAAACATACATATGCATTGCTTAACTCTCTTCCTTTTGCTGCTCCTTCGCCATTTCCTTTTCCCCCTATCCCATCCACTTTTTCAATATTTCGCTGTAACTGGAGTAATGCTATCTCATTCTAGCGCATAATATTGACCGGCATTTTGCTTGTCTTTATTTATAGAGCGCAAACACAGCTGTTTATCCAACTTGAAAGCAAAAACAGCGCTTCAATAATGCGATAGAGCGAGCGAAGGAAAGCGAAGGAGAAAGGGAGATGGGTACAGAAGGGGAGTCTTTAAACAAAAGTTGAAAAGAGGCGGTGCGGAGCGGCAGTGGAGAAAGCGACAAGGAGGAGGTGGGGATGGGGGTGCCAGTACAAGTCCCGTGCATTAGCGAAGCAACTCAACTGTCAATACGCGTATTTTCAATTGACCATTGCTGTTTTTGGCCTGTCATATCATTCACTTTTGGCTTTGTTTTCATTCCATTTCATTTGAAATGTGGGAATCCAGAGGCGGTGGCTGTGGTTGTGGGCGCGTTCCGAGTGCTTGCTAATTGAATTTGCCTGTACCAACTGGTATTTGCCTTGACTTAACCCCAATAATGTGGGCCGTTAAACATTTCGATCGCAAGATCTTGCTATGCCCATTAAAATTTAAAAGTGTTGACTTTTTTTTGTTGGCTAAAATCTATGTCGAAAATTTTGTATTTAACGTGGGATTGTCAAGCAGTGAAACCCTCAAACGATTCTTCAATCAGTCAATTGACAAAAATGTGTTCAAACCAATCGGAATTTTCATCCACTTGTGCTCAATAATCTTCTTTAAGACAAGTCCTTAACGCCTTCTTAACCACTTTATAAATCAGTTGATTCGCTTGATCTCATTAAAATCAATTTATTGTACCCAGCAGCGTGGGTGTACCCAGTGGGTTAAAATCTAAAATTTTATTTTTATCATTCTTGGTCTCATATTTAGTATAGTATAAGATAAAAGCTCTAATTTATTTTAGTACATTTTTTTATATTTTTTAAGTGCACATTCCTTTTTTCCTAAAAACCGCTAAAAACCATTTAAAAAAGGCTTAAGGTACAACACTGTTTGTTGTGCTTTTTGTATGGAAGCTTGAGCTTAAACTATTTTTTAAAATATTTTTTTTTTGTACATTCCTCTCAAAAACCGCTAAACAAAATTTTGAAAAAGGCTAAAGGGACAACACTGTTTGCAGTGCTTTTTTGTTTGAAAGCTTGAGCTTAAGGAAGTCAAAGTGTTGCCACTGTGTTCATTTTAGAGCTGCTGTGCTCATGTGGACTCCATGTGTGGATCGCATGTGGGCACTGCAATAACAAGCCCAATCAAACCATGGGCTGCCCGCTGCCGCTGCCTTGGGCCGTTAGCCAAATTGTGGATGGCAACATTTTTTTTGGGCCAGACATGCAAACTAGTTTGGGCCACAAAATACAATGTGACATGTGGCAGACACAATTACGAACAGTACACGACATTTACATATTTTGTTTGTATAATTATGTACATACATATATGCATGTAGTTTGTTAATAAAAATAAACATTTATCTACACGGGGACTGCGCAATTTCAATTAAAAACACGCAGAGCATAGCCAAAAAATATATCAAAATTAAATTATTTGTACGAGTATTTATTATTGCTGTTGTATCGCTGGGGTCTTTGGGGTCGACGACAAATCTAAATAAATATCGCGCGCGATTTTATTCGCGTGCGTTTCTTTTTCTCTCTCAATTTTTTTTTTGAAATGGTTCGTGAAGGTCAGTCAGGCAGCGGCAGCAGTGACGCTGACGTCGACGCCGAAGTGGACGTTGTCGTCGAAGCTCTGACACGGACAGTGTTAAATTTATATTGCAATATGTGAATGTACCGGTACGTGCGTGCCATAAACAAAAAGGAAAACGTTAATAATGCACTAACCAATGGGACACGGGGTTAGGGGGAATCGTTCATGCAGAGACTTGCATACAAAAATGCAGTCCATTTTGTATGTGGGGAAATAAACGAATTTTTGTTGTTGTCGCCGAATCATAATCGCTGGCAAAGGGTTTTAAGCGACATGTCACTCTCGCACACACACACGCACACACAAATACATACAGATGTTCTGGAATTAATGTATTAAACGCAGCTAACGGTAAACTATAGAGGGGAAGGGGTGACACTTAAAACTGTCAGAAATGAAGCTGCTTAAATGCCAGAGAATTTGAATGTGTGTGTGCGTCAAGTGGCTTGTTAATTATGGTCATGACTCGAAAATTACCAAAAAGTCTTTATATTTATAAAGAGTAGCAACAATCAGAACGCTGCCACTCGAGACCCTCTTAAGATGACGAAAATCTAATTAACACACACTCACACACACTACTCCAACACCCCTAGACCCCAAACCCAGCCGCCCCACATTACTTTTCCAGTCTTGGCTGCTGCTCTAAGCAAATTGAGTTCAATTGAAGTAACTGTTTAACAGTTGACAGCAATAACAATGTGGCATTATTTACGCATACTCACACACTCCTTGTTCTCTCTCTCACTCTCCGTCTAATTCTCTTGCGCTTGTGTGTGTGTTGTAAAGGGTATAAACAATAACAATGCAAAAAGCGCAATGAACATGCAAACAAAGTTGTCGCTGCTGCTGCGCTGCTATTGCTGATGTCATCAAAAGAAAACAAAAACAAAACAATAACGATAAAAAAAAGTGAAATAACAAAAGCACTTGTTTTGAGCAACCGTCATGTCCAAACGGCACTTTGTAAGAGCGTGTGTGGGGTAAAACTTGCTCTAACTGGATGACTTCATTAATGAACAAGCAACAAAATATGCAAATAACTAACAAATATGTGTTGTACATGCACGCACACACATAAACACGCACACATATGCGCATGTACAAGGTACATACATGTAATTACAGGCAGGCAGCTACAAAACGCTGGCGTGCGTGCGCAAAAGAGAATAAGGAGAAGAAAACGCACAAAGCATTGTGCGCACTTGACTCACTCGCACTTACTAAATAAATACACATACATATGTACGCTCTCTTTGTCCCACTCCTTAGTTTGTGGTTCATTTTGCACAAGTTGGCAGCATCATTGTGGGTTTTATTTTCTTTTACAAGCGTAGGTGCGCACTCATAAAAGACAATTCAATTGCGAATTTTAAATGAAGTCTATTGATTCAATTGGTTGCGACTGTGACTGCGGCTGCGTTTTTAATTAACAAGAAATACAGGCGAAGGCTGTCAGTGTATGTGTGTGTATTTAGCCTGCCGTTTAATAAATACAAAAAAAAAAGTTCATGGGGTATTTGAACTCATTCGTTTCCCTTTGCGCTGCCTGCCAACTTCATTGGCCTCTGGTTCCATAAATAAGGGCCAATGTAAATTTAGTTTTTGTTGTTTGCTGTTATTTTGCATATTGAAGTCGCGACGCTGACAGCAACCGGAAAACGGAAGCGCCTGATTTGGTTGTTAGTATTATTACTTGAATTTTATGCTGTGTTGTGTGGCCCATTGTCATAATGAATGTGCGTTTATGGCAGTGCCACAAACACACATGCACTTACATGTATATATGTATGTATGGGGATGTGTGCGTTTTGACAAGAAGTTTACATAGGGAACTCGGCTGCGGTTGCTGCTGGTTAAATTCAAATTGGATCATTTGCTATGGGAACAGTCTAGAAAGGTATCAACGACATATGCATAAAAGCACAGCCATACATATACACATGTGTTTGTATGTGTGCCATTCATCACGCACTCACACGTTGCGACGCGCCATTAAAGATCAGTGACAGTGGCGGGTGACAAAGTGCGTCCGGTTTTGAAGTTTGAGCATTTCGGATGCAAATGTCCAAGGCCTCCGGGGCTGGTGTTATTTGGTTTGGGAGAGTTGTCGGTGCCAATGAACGCAATGAAACCGTTATAGCCGCCTTCAACACAATATTGGCAATGTGTTGGTGTTGTTGTTGCTGTCGAAAAGTTTTCCCCTCAATGGAAAAACTATGCAGCCGGCAGGCAGAAATGCGCACAGCTGCAACACCAGCTACAACAACAACAACCAGAACACCAAACGTGCAGCACATAAAAAGAAGTGTGAATTGGAAAAACACATAAAAAAAGAGAAAAATAAAGAAAGAGGGAAAATAACTTACACACACACATGTACGCACATAAAATGAGAACATTACAGGAATTTCATTTGAATTTGGTTTGTTGGCAGCGCCGTGTGACCTGTAAATTGTCGGCTTTGTTTTGAAGAAAGCGCCGCTTTGAGCAAAACTTCCATTAAATTGCATCCCACTGTGTGTCCACATGTATGTATGTATGTGTGCATTTGTGTGTGCATGTAACGTAAGCTGCAACGTAAGCAAATTCCATAAAAGTTCTTTACAGACCTCCCATTGTTTTTGTTGTTTCTTCAACTGTAATTTGATGTGACACAATCTCTTTTTGCATCTACTCTAACGACTCCGAAGCCAGACTAAGGGATTCAGATTCGGATTCACGGAATGAGGCGAGACGAGGCAAGAACAGCGCAGAACAATAGCAATGACGTCTGTCATGGCAAATCAGATGCAACTCTACTTTACACACACACACACACACACACACACACACACACGCGCGCGCATATGTGTACGTACGTGTATATTAATAAGACGCGATGCAATCTGAGCAGTTTGATACTTTTTCCATGTCTGCAGTTGTGCAAAGGATGCAAAATAACAAAAGAATTGAAACCACACACACACTTACTCAAATATCAACATTTCTCTCATATTAAACAGAATCAGAGCTGCCAATTTGGCCTTTTTCATTACATTTAATGCTAGAAAAATGTCTTTATTTCGAATTAAATAAATGTTTTTAGTTGCAAAATTATGTTGAACTCAATTTAATCAATTCGACTCGTTTTTAAAAAGGAATTTAATGATTTTAGCTAGGTTTGCACTGTTAAATACTAAAAACAAGTAAGAATGCTATAGTCGCCTCGCGACTTTAGGATACCCGTTACTCAGTTTCAATTTGTTATTAACAATGGTGATGGATATAATAGCTTGGCAAACACAGAACATTTTCATACAAATTCATGTTTAGAGCATATTTTCGAGCGATCGTTCCTATGGAAGCTATACGATATAGTTGTCCGATTTGTATCAAACTTGGTCAGTATATATATATTATTGGCAGATGTATTCTGTGTGAGTTTGGTTAATCTAGCTTAGTTAACTCAAAATTTTTTCATACTTATTCATATTTGGAGCGTATTTTTGACCGATCGGCCCTATGGGAGCTATACGATATAGTTGTCCGATTTGGATCAAACTTGGTCAGTACATGTACTTCCTAGATATGTACTTTCCGTGTAAATTTGGTTCAGATAGCATAGCTAACAAAAAAGTTTTCTATACTAAAACATTCTACTTTTACCTGTACATTTACCTTTATATGCAAATAAAACGCCCTAAAGTGGGCGTGTCAAAAAACAAAAACAAACTTGTACTGCTTGGGTATTGTACCTTTCATTTGCGACCACTAGCATTTTTCTAGCTCTTATAGTCTCTGAGATCCTTTTGTTCATACAGACGGACGGACGGACGGACGGACGGACGGACGGACAGACGGACAGACGGACATGGCTATATCGACTCGGCTATTGATGCTGATCAAGAATATATATACTTTATGGGGTCTGCCACGCCTCCTTCTGCCTGTTACATACATTTCAACGATTACAATATACCCTTTTACTCTACGAGTAACGGGTATAAAAACTTTTAAATTACGAGTGTATAAAATTATTCGTACTAACCCAACTTGAGCGAACAAAACAGTTATCAGTTATGGCTGTTTGATAATGCCTAATAACCAAATAACTAGGTAATACCAACGAGAAGTCAGCATTCAATTAGCATTAAGTTATTTTTTTATGGCTTAAAGATTTGAACATTCCATTAATGTGTGTACTTTGTACATAAATAATGGACAGCAAGGACTGCTAATTTGTGTCAGCTACAAAAAAAAAACGCTACATGCATAACAAATACAAGGCAGTAAACTTTTTGTGCCTACTGTTAAAGTGTCAGAAGGCTTGTCCACTTCTCTTCTGCCTTCTGCTTTGTCCTCTTGTTCGCTCTTCTCTGCCCGCTCGCTGCTGCTACCGTATGACGTACGCTGACACATAAACTGCATTTGGCAGCATTTGTGTGTCACACATACACACTCACACACGCATAAAGTATGTGTTTGTGTATTTATGTTTTTGGCAATAGTTGCAGTGATGATGTTTATACGAACTGCCTAATGTGACTCGGATATGATGACGATTATTATGTTGGCGATGACAATGCTTATGAGGCGCCACATGCTGTGACATGGAGAACGAGAGCGAGAGAGACAGCATCACTCATGCTGTGCATGTGACACTGGAGTTGGTGTCTGCATTATTTTGACCGCCACTGTGGGCTGAGCTCATTGCTGCCGCTACGTAACGTAACCTTTGCGTAGCCATTTGCGCAATCCAACAATGCAAACAAAAAAAATGCTAATTAAATACAAACATACATATATGTATATACAAAATGTGTGTGTGATCTATAAACGGGCGACCGGCAAAAGCAAACATTAAAATAATACATAAGGTAATAGCAACAAAACCATCGAATAAACGAAAAAAAAAGCCAACAAATCCAATCCAAATCGACAGTTACGCCGGTCGCGCAGGCGGCGCTGTCGGCGTCACCGTCGCTGCCCAACCCACGATCCACAATCCGATCCGATCCACATAAAAGTGTGGCGTGGTTGAAAACAAAACGGCCATAAAAAATCGAAAGCTTTTGTGGCACATTGAGACACGTTGTTAGTTTAAAGGGTATTTAGAACGTGTCGCCGTTTTAGCCAATTTCAAGGATATTTAAGCCCAAAGCCAATGTCAAAAATGAAGCTCACTTAAAACCTCGTTACTGCTTAATGCCCTTTCCGTGTTTCTCGACACAAGCGCAAACACGTTCGCTTGCGTTTGTTTTTTTTTTACAACGAAAGACAACAAAAAACTGAGTCGAATTATAAAAAACGAGCAAAAAGTAAAGCAACAAAAAATGTCGAACAAAAGAACAAGTTCTCAGGCAGATAATAAAAAATGTATCTTTTTCTCTCTACCTCATTATAATCGCCATTATTGTTGTTGTTTTATTTGGCTTATTATTCAATTTGAATTTGCCTTTTTTTTTGCCCAATTTATGAAATTTACATAATTTAATGGGTGTATCATTATAGCCTGTTTTCTATCTGTGTGTAACTTTTGTGCATTTGTTGTTGTTGTTGTTGCGTGTCATGAAATGTGGAATCCAAGTGGATTGTGTTAAGATATTAAACTCTCCAAACTGGAAGAAGAAAGCTTCCCCGTTCTCTTTGGCGCGATCTCTCCCTCTCTGTCTCTCTGCAGTCTGAGACTTTAAAGGGTAATCTCTACACCCAACTCTGCAACTTGAACTTTCTTGGTCTGCGAAAGTCACATTAAAAACAGAAAACCAAACCCAAAACCATACAAAGTTGCGGAGACGCAGAGACCGACGTCAACGTTGCGCTGTCGGTATTTCTTTCTGCCGGCGTCGCCAATAACTCCTGCAGAGCGAGAGACGACGTTGCGACGCATTCAGTTGAGAATCGTATGCTTGTATGCCGTCGTCTTGTGTCTGGCAGTTTGTCTGCTTTTTATGGAAACCGGCTAAATTCCATTTGATTGGGATGTCTTAGCCTTTTCTTTTTTTTTTTTTTTTTTCTTACTTTACTTTTTTTTCTCACTGCATTTCACTATTGTGGTCGCCCGTTTTGAGTTTCTGCTGACGTCGCGACGTCAGTGTTAACTCGACTGCGCACAGCTGTCAAGGGCGTTGGGTTTTTGGACAGCCCTCAGCCGCTGCGGACGCCCCTGCAGGCAGCGCTTTCGATACCGTTATGCTTTTTTTTGTGGGCGAACTTTGATTTAAAACTATTTTGAAAACAGACAAGTCACGCCAAACTGATGAAACTTATTAATGATATTATCTATTGTTAATGCATTTGCATGCAACATGTGCTCACATACAGACGACCATACAAACAAAACATACCTTTAATAATATATTTATATTTTGCCGCCTCAACTGTTGCTACAGTTTACCAACTGTTGTGGTGGTTGTCGTTTGTTTTGTTGCTGGCAAACACACAACTGCCAGTAGTGTTGGCGTCCTCGTCGTCTATTCGCTTTCTTGGTGGTTGGTATTGTCGTTGTGATGCAGCGCGGCAGCAAGGAATGCATTGAATTTAATTTAGTTCTTAGTCTAAATTTCCATTAATTTTGTAAGTTATTTTTTTGTAGTGTGTATGAGTTTTATATCTGCATGCCGCGCGCAACAACAATCGAGAGCTGTCAGGCGAAAATACAAACAAACAAACAAACACAAACAGACTGTGTGTGTGTTGGTAAACGAGTTTAGTGTCGTTGTAAAACCGCAATAACAACAAAAGTGAATTAAATTGATCAATAGCAAAGCTCATGTATTTCATTTACGAACACTTGATTCAATTAATCAACGCCTTTTTGTCTAGTTTCAATCACAACACGCTTTCAATGCACAACAAAAACAAATTGTCAAAAAAAAATAATAATAATAATAAATTGTAAGCGCACGCAGACGCCGTTGCGCCACTTCGTTCGATGGTTTTTTTTCGACTGAACGTGAAAAGCAACTGTTAACTTAACAGACCACCTTAGAGCGCAACAGTTGGTTAACAGCTTCAACTAATGGAACAAATAGTAAACAGACTTGAACTGTATTTCGAATTGATTTGCAATAATTTCATCTCAAAATATTATAAAACGTATATTTTATTTGTTTCATTACAAAACTTTTTAGAAACGGCAATGTAGTGGCGCCATAAACAAACCGCATTTAACGTAAACATAACAGATTATGTAAGCGCAAAATGAGATCCATTGCACATGTTCAACGCAAAAAAGGCCCAAGCCCGAACGCATATTTGAGATGTTGCATGTAAACTAACATCGCTACTAGCGCCAACTTAAAGATGTATTTTAAATTAGTTTACAAAAAAAAAATAATAATAGTATACTATTTGCTACTAAGCGTCCGGTTGGGCACTTTTCTTCAACTTCTTAGCCTGCTTGGCCACCTTCTTCAAGTGCTCGCTCATGTCCAGATTATTCTGGAAGAATGTTGTCTCCTTGCGAGCCTGGGACACTTCCGTCTGCAGACGCTGTTTGTGCACAGCTTGCTCGTAATTCATGCGCTCAGTGAGATGCACCCATTTGAAGCGCGGCAAATACTTCATGCTCCACAGCGAATCGTAGAATCTCGATTTCTTGCTCGATGAAATTTGTTTGTTGTTCAGCAATGGTACAACTTGTTTGGCAACACGTTTAGATTCGAATTCCACCCAACCTTCAGTGAAGTGTATGTTGTACTTCTTACGCTTACTTTTCTTGGCCTTCTTGTCGTCGCCTTAATTAAATAACATAATATTAATTATTTGTTTATGGTGCTGTTTACACCTGTGATCAGCACTTACCGAGCTTTTTCTCAGGCTGCAAATAAACACGTCCAATTTTGCCGCAGGCACCAAGGAATTCACGTATAAGCGTCACGTTCAGGTGTTTCGGTATGTTTGATATATAAATGATGCCCTTCTTGCGTTTCTTTGGAATTGTCTTTGTTTTTGATGCATCGGCATTGGTGTCGGCCAAGGCCATTTCATCGTCAAGGGAGACAACGTCTCCATAGTAAACAGGTTCCCGCAAATCGGATTGGTCGGAATTGGAGCCTACCTCAATGTTGTCCTCTATGATGTCGTGAGCTCCAGTTGCTTCCTCCACTTCTGAGTGACGCTATCCACGTGCATGGGAAGCGGCTTGGATTTAGTTTTGTCTTTCTTTTTCTTCATAATTGTTTAATGTAAAACGTGCGTTCAGTGTGACAGCACTCGAATTAAATTAAAATGCCTGACTTTGACAGCGTATACTCTGCTGTCAGCTAACATAAGAGAACTTATTCACCACTCATTCGTTCCCAAGCTATCGATAACCATTCATCGATCAATTCAGGGCTGAATCATTGACCGCAAAACAAAAAAAACCTGCCTTTGTTGATAAAAAGAAAAAGAAAAAAAAAAAAAAAACAATTGATTTGAGTGTGTTTAAATGTTAAAATTCAGTTGATTACCAACATTCCAATATGCCAGTAAGTAAATGAACAAATCGCAATACAACAATTGACTGGTGATTACAAATGGCGGAAGATAAGCAATCGGAATTTAAATTTTAAAAACTTAACTCGAATTAATTTTTGTGTTTATTCCAATTTTAAAGGCATACCATTCAGAAATCGAAGAATTCCAACGTAAGGTGGGAAATATGGCCATTCTGCCACTGCGAACCAAAGTACGCGGGCCAGCGCCCAGTGTGAATACTGATAACGACATCATCGATGAGTCACTGTATTATTTCAAAGCGAATGTTTTCTTTCGTACCTATGAAGTGAAGGTAGGTTTTCCACCGATCGAACGTGGTTACAAACATATGTGCATACCTACCTATATACAAATACAAATGTTCGATGTGTGTAGTAATATCTAATCAAAATGTTGCTCATGTTTGCAGTCGGAAGTGGATCGCGTGCTTATCTATATTACGCTCTACATAAGCGAATGCCTAAAACGACTGGAGAGATGCACGACCAAGGAGCAGGGACAACAGGAATTGTTTGCCATGGCGATTGCAAAGTTCGATCTGCCCGGTGACGCCGGATTTCCACTTAACTCCGTCTATGCTCGCCCAGAAAATCCCGATCTAATGCGCGAATATTTGTTACAGTTGCGCCAGGAGACTGGCCTTCGGGTGCTGGAGAAGGTCTTCGATACCACAGATGGCAAACCCAATAAGTGGTGGATTTCATTTACCAAGAGGAAGTTTATGGAGAAGAGCTTAACGGGTCCTGGGGAGCGTTTTTAGAAGCGACTGTTAAACTACTTTTAAGACTGTTGAAAAGTTGTTGCAGCCCTGTCGTTTAAATGCGACAGTGTTGCCAAACGTGCTGAAGCCAAAAGTGTTCCAATCCAAGTCGTCGAAGACAATGAACATTTATTAAAGACATCATTTTTTTTTTAACTCACTTTAAAATAATATTTTTTTTTAATAAATGCAAGTTTCTCAAGTTAATTTATTTTTCATTGAAAGCCAGGGCTGCAGTAGCCCTGTAGCCCTGCCTTAATAGTGCCAGTGTTGTAAAATGTGCTGAATGCAATTGTTTGGCGCCAAATTTGAATAAAGGAAAAACATATTCTGACTTTAAATATTTATTGTGTTTTATGGTCTGCCCAACTTGTCGCCAATTTGAAATCAAATAAAAGAAAATACGATTTATAATCATTTATTAAAAAAATATGTTTGGTTTTTATCTCGTTTCGTTTTCTGAAAAGCCAATTAATACATGGAAATTAAATACTAGCGCCACATACAAATCAGCACGGCAGGTACAGCTTAAAATTAGTAACAAAATATGTGTTTAAGTATACGAAAAAAAACAAAAAAAAAAAATATATATATAGGCAAAGTTTTGTAGAAATTAAACTTAAAGTACGAGGACCATAATAAAGTTACGTGATTATATCATATTTACAATATACTACATACAATACTTGGCAAGCAGAGGAACATTTTGTTGAACAAATTAATTCGTAAACTTATTAACAATCTCAACAACGCTTTGATACGTGCCCGTGACAATGCCCAAAACTGCAATAATCAATATAGCAATATTCTTCAGATAGACAAAGGTGCCCAGACCCTTGGGCTTCTGGGCTCGTACCACGAAATCAATTAGCACCGGTATCACGAAGGCCAGCGATGTAGAGCACAGGGCGCCAATCAGTGAGATGAACAGACTTAGTTGGGGTACAACCAGCGCCACGCCAACTGTATATATAAAAAATATATATTTAAATTGAAATTTATTTTTAAAACTCAATTTTGTACTTACAGGTCAGCATGACCATGATGAACCGCAAGAGCACCTGCATGGTAATGGGATACTTTTGGGCACAGGCATTGCCGCGTTTCACTGGTGGCCAAATGATTTTCATCATCACGAAAAACTGAATTGGATAACCGAAGAAAACTCCCAAAGCGGCCACAATTTTAACCACCTGCGAAAGGCTGTGGAGCAAAACATGAAATTTATTTAAAGTTTTTTGAAATTTAATAAAATAAGTTGACTAAAAAAAGTTGTTGCGAATCTGTGATTTTGTACTGAAATCGGTTTTAAGTAAAGTAAAGTTGTTTCACATATGCTCTTTTGACTTTTATTAAAAAAATTAAATTTAGGCAAAAAACAAAAAGATTATTGTGAAAATCGCAACCGTTACTAAAACGAGTATTTTATTTAGTGTTTATGGTAATTTAAAGTGTTTCTGATAGCACTTAAAATAGAATTTAAATCGAAAGATCTGAATATTTAGTTACTGTGCAAATCCTTGCAAAATAAAATATTTTCGCTAAAGAACTAAAATGTAATAAAAAGAAATAACAAAAATATTTTGTTTAACATTTGAAATTTCTTAAAAATCACCTTTTAATATAAATATTTGTCATATAGTGAAATAATCGCAATAAAATTGAAAATTCCTTACTTTATGTTTTTAAATTTTTATTCTAGTCGTAATAAAATTAAAAATTCTTTAATCTAGTTTTATAACTTGTCAATAAGAGATTTACCGGCATTTAACTAAAAAAATACATCAAAGTACAATTTTAAAATCAAGAAATTTTTTACTTCGCGTGTATTAAAATATAATCCCACTTTTTAATTTCGTTTGAATTAGTTTTAACTGGAAACCCCGAATTTCTGTGCACTTTAATTTAAACAGAATGAATCTGTTTCAAAGTAGAAAAAAAGTGAACTTTGTCGAGACAGATTAATAATCATAAAAATGATAATTAAATTGAAATTTTAATTCAAAATTTGAGTGATAATAAGAAATAAATAATTTACAGATCGATGAACTCAGAGTAGAGTTGAGCATGGACTGGGTTTTTGTGGGGTAACCGTGGGTATGGGTTGGAAAATCGTCGGGTTGGTCGCAACCCGAAAATTAATTAAAAATATTTTACTTTTCATTCCTACTATTAATTAATATAAGTGCTGCCTTGGAGAAAGCATAAATAAATTTATTTTTTGCATAAACAATTTTTTTTTTTTTTTTTCGGGCGTGTGGGCTGGATTCGGGTTGTAAAAGTTTAACTTTTTAGCTTTCGGATGGGTGTAAAATTTTGGCCCATGCTCACCTCTAACTCAGAGGTAAGACCAAGTAGAAATAAAATTGACTGTTTAAATCTGTGTTTAATTACCTAAGAATACCCAACTTAACTAGTTTTCAAATATTTAGTGCTTCACATAGATTAAAATGTAAGCTCACCCAGAATTTATATTAAGTAGCAATACTCACACTTTGTCCACCTCCAGATTGAGTGTTATGCTGCCTTCAACGAGCTCGCCCCAACGCATGTAGCTCACAAATCCGGTGAATATAAATAGGGCTGTGATCAATACCATGGTGACATTCAGGACACCAAATCGGTGAGTGAATTTAGCGGGTTCGGCCATGGAATTGCGGAGTGGTAGTACCAATGCAATACCCTCGTAGGAGAAGAGAGCGGTGCCAAAGAACAACGACAGTTGAGTTCCACCAGTGAAATAACTACGTTCACTAATTGGTGGCATCGGTCCATCGGAGAATGCGATCGTTAGTGTCGCAATTAGGCCAAAAAGCAGTGCAAAGTTGGCCACCATTGAGACGGGCGAGATGTACTTAAGATTGGTCATCAGGGATGGTATCATTGCTGGTAAGAGTGTGATTAGCATCACCATGCTCATGCTGATCTCAACACCGTTCTGATGCAGTACCTGAAAATGGGTTTTTTGGCAAATTAAGTAATGCTTGACAGAATTTTACTCCATTTTTAAACCGACTGGTGAATTAAAAATAATGGAAAGGTGTGAATTTAAGAGGCGGCCACATTTCCAGTGCTGTAAAGTGACGCATTTATAACGGTTTATCCCATTGTGTCATAAAGTTGTGTAATCGTAAGCGCAGCTGACTCAAATTGTGTCGAAACGTGCACTAAAGGAATGTTATGAGGTAATATCTAAAGTTCTTTTAGACCCCGTTATTTGTCTACTTTACTGTTATTTTATATTCTGTTGACTGCTCTTCATTTTAGCAACCTTTTCTCTATGAAGCTTCATAGATGATAATTAAATCCAATCTTAATCATATTCTGTTTATGGCATCCCCTTAATATTTAGCAAGTGCACTCACCTGGTAAAGATTTTCGGTGATGAACACAAAGTAAATGGCGCAAAATCCAAATTGTGTGACGCATAAAAACATTTCCACAATCAGTTTCATGACACGCGACATGCAGCGCAGCGGACGTGGACCATATTCGAAGCACTTTTCCACAGTTTCGGGATAATCGTAAAAGATCGCACCTGGCGTCTTAGAAACGGCAACCAGAGAGCCGTTAATAAGCAAACGCTCGCAGTGGACACACATGATGGCGATGATCGGTAGCATTATGGTGGCGCCAAATAAACCGCCGTTTTTAAAGCAATCGCCCATGGCAAAAAGTCCAGCGCCGACGCTGCCCTTGAAGAGATGCACCGACGCTTCCAACACTGTTGTCTCGTGACGTCGCTTTACCGCACTTCTCTCCACATCCTCATTCGTTTGCTTCTCCGTTTGCTGTTTCTCCATTTGCGTTTGTTCCACCTGCTGCTGTTGTTGTTGTTGTTGTTGGTTTGGATTCGTTATGTTTAGTACTCGTCCCATTTCGCCAGCTTCGATGGCTTTTTCCTGGTTGCGTTGTTCTTGCTGCTGCTTCTTCTGTGTGAAAATTGCAAATAATTGCATTAGTTTATTTTATTTAATTGATTTGATTATTTTAAAATGATTTTTGGCATTCTGTGCATTTTGTGCGTGTGCCCCACACGAACTTTAATCCACAATTGACCGCAAGACAAAGATGGAAAGTGGAAACAAATGCGAAAGTAAAAGTAAAGACAAGAAGCAAAAGCAAAAAGCAAAGTTAACGGTGCTTTAGATTAGCGGATTGCTGCTGCTCTTGCTGTCGAGGAGTAAAGCGGATGGCGAAGGGAAAGAGGAAGGGGGCGCACACACACGCACTCGCATTCGTACTTGCACACAGGCATAGGTGGCGCCTTAACCCCAGTAAGCCGTGTGCATTTGACATTAACCCAAATACAATGGGCGTGGACTCTTTTTTTTGCGAATAAATTTTTGTTTGTTATCAAATTAATTATTAAATTATAGTTAACTAATTTTTTTTTTAAATAAGTGCTACTAATAAATGAATAATAATAATTATTTAAGCACGTGAATTTATTTTTACCATTAAGCATTAAATCTAATACGTAATTAGCATTATTATTATTATTTTTTTTTTGTAAATAAATAGTTAGCAAATTATTTTGAATTAGAGTTAAATATTTCGTCGTAAATATTAGAAATTATGCAAAATAAATATTTAACGCCATTTGACATCAAATTAGTGTTATTAAATAAATTTTAGTACATTATATACTGTTAAATAGTTCTAACATAATTGTGGTTCTAAAAACAAAATATAAAAAATATTTATTTAAGTAAAATACTAAATTGATGTTAACAAGCTTTGCTTTAAATGTTTTTTTTTACACTTTTAAGCAATAAAAATGTTTTATTCTTGACTTTAAAAACCGGTATTTTTGTTCAGCAGCGTACATATGTGTATGTATTTTAAATTAATTACTTTCTACAATGCAAACGAGTATTTTTTTGCGTTTTGACAGCCATGTAAAATACCAAAAAAAAAAAAAAAAATTGCAATTTGTATAATATACAAAAGTCAGCTGGAAGGCTTTCAACCTGAAAAGTTCAAAGCGCCAGTTTAAGAGCAGATTTACATTTAAAGTTATTAACTTGAAGAATTTGTTGGTAACAAGCTTTGCTTGGGCACATAAGTGCATTACCAAAATCAACTTCCATTTATTACCATTCCATTTGAGTACAATAAAAATCTAGAAATATTTTATGACACCGGATGCTTGAGCGCTCAGATATTTATTAAAATAAATGGGGAATTATTTTGTTGCCACACTTGTGCCAGAATTAATAATATTAATGTACATGATTTGTTGGACTTCATAAATCTTGTTTATCAGCGCGATTGGCAACAAATGTGCAAATTTTTACCGACTTGGTGACCACTATTCATACCTTATGTTAAATGTCTTAAATAAGAAATGCCGAATGTATGCACTTAAACTAATGATAACATTGTATTAACTGATTTTCACAGAGAATACTGTTTTTTAATCGTTTATAATTTATTGTTTAACGGGTTTCGAACACGTTCCATTGTTCCACTTGCTGTTAATTAATATACTAAAAATAAGTGGGTAGAATTAATTGCTTGGAATTCCATTGATTGCTAAAACACAATCACAATTAATCCATACAAATATCTCAGTAGATAGCACTTATATTTATAGATCAAGATAAGCTCTATCTGCACAAATCCAAACAGACACAGCAAGCAGAAAGAAAGATAAATAGAAAAATATCCAATACAGTAATAAATTCAATAAACACCTTTTATTATAGTTAAATGTATTGAAAAATACAAAAAAAAAAACCGAAGCAGTTGAAGTTTTTAATACACTTGCGAATTTTCGATTAATTTGTTTTCGCTGGTTTATCGTTTTCGAAAACGTTGCGCGTGCGTTGAACGTTTTTTGAAGGGAGCGTGTTGACGCGTCGAGAACTCAAACCAGACTCAATTCTCAATATTCGAATTGGCCAAGAGAAGCGTGCAATTGTGACAGCCTCACGTGTGTGTGTCAGTGTGTGTGAGTGTGTGCACTTGTCTCTGGGTAAGTGTGTGTGTATATGAATTGTGTTCGCAAGACACAAGTTCAACTGAAGTATGCTGAACTGACAAATACTCTGCACTCATAATAATCTGACCCAGTTTTTTGCTAAACTTGGCTAATGAATATATTAAAAATTAAATAAAATAAAACTTACAAAATTTTTAAAAAATAATTTAAATATCTATATTAAAATTTAATACTTTATATGCTATAAAAAAAACTTTGTTTCAATTTTAACAACCTAAAAGTAGTCGCTGTTTTACAAATCAATTTTTTATAAATAATAATATAAACTAAACAAGTAAATAAAGTGCTTTTTAAAAAACGGTTTGTGTTCCACTTAAGTTCGAATGACCTTAAAAAGTGTATAATGAAACAGAAACTTTAGAAATTGCTCTAAAATTGAAATTGAAATTCAGGACTCAAAAATGTGTAAATCAAAGATTAAAAATATGTTTAAAAATTCAGATTTGAGCACAAAAATTCAAATGTCTTAAGGACATAAATTAAGGCTTAAATATACGCATATTTTTTAAATATATTTATTGTTAAATAGTAAAGCATTATATGTTAAATAATATAATACTGTTTTTGCTGCATGCGTTACCAGAAATAACTTTAATAAAATTAGCAAAATTTGCCAAAATTCATTCGCTTTTGTTTTTACAGGGTATTTGCAAGCGTCATTTCAGTTTCATTTTCAGTCACTCTCACGAGACTCGCTCTTTCTCTCTCTATCTCTTGCTCGCTCTGTATATCTCTCTCTCTGTTCTTCTTTCTGCACTCAACTAATTCACATTTAGTTAATTGTTTACATTTTTTTTCTAATTTTAAGTGCAGTTTGCAAATAATTTAACCGTTTGAATTGCTCATGGCTGTGATTGTTTTGTTTCAGCTTTCTTATCAATGTGCAAAAAAAAAAGCTGTTCAACTCGCATTTTAGCCAACTACCTATTGTGTGGCTTATCGTTGCCACACTTTGGACACTCATCATGATTTTGTTTGAAAAAAAAAGAAAGAAAATAAAGTAAAACAGTTAACAATTGCTCGTGATTAAAACATGTGAAGCTTCAAGTTTTTTATTGTGCACTTCAAGCTAAGTTGGAAATAAACTAAAAATTATAAATAAAAAATTTTCGATTTTTATTTTGTTCAAAAATGTGCAAATTATAAATAAATGCAACCAAAATTAACTTTGAGTCGCACTTTTGAAACTGTTCATTTGTTCGAACATAAAATATGTAAACAATCGTTCACTGTTTTGAATAAATAAATCATTTTGTGAAATTGAATTGTTTACTAGTTAAGAATTGCAATAAACAAATATATTACAAGTTGTTGTTGCAGTAAATTCGTCACAGTTATGTCAGATTGAGTTCCGCTTAGCACTTTACAATATATTTTTTTTAACCAAAATATTTCAGCACATACACAGAGAAAAAAGCTGTGCACTTAAAAATAAAATAGAAGCTGCACTTAAGAAATAATTAATTAACTTTTAGGCACATAAAGTTAAATATTTTTGACTTTGAGCTGAGTACTCAAAATTATTACACAATTTAGTGCAACTAACAAATAAAACTTATCAAATAAAATCGAACTAAAAATTGTTTACTTTAATCATTTGTAGACCGCGTACTCTAAAAAAGAGTAGAGTGGTCTATTAAGTTTGTCAGAAGCGAAATATGCGTAACAGGCAGAAGGAGGCGTGGCCGACCTCATAAAGTATATATATTCTTGATCAGCATCAACAGCCGAGTCGATTCAACGATGTCTGTCTGTCTGTCTGGAATGGAGAATTTTGCACTAGAAGGAGTACGGGGTCTTTTACAGTCGGCTAGCTCGACTGTACCCTTTCTTACTTGTTATGCTTTATAACTTCAATTATCGTTTTAAAAGTATTACGTGCTCTTTTCTCACCGTGTATGTTATATAAAGGGTAGGAAGTGCTTCCATTGCAGATGCGGCCGGAGTACGGCCGGAAGGGGAAGCGGCAGGTGGAATTGATATTCGAAATTGAAATAGAATAAAGTTATGACAATGATGACTTTTGTAGAAGGTTCATCACGTCGCAAGTTCAAGGATTTGTGCCGTACACTGCGGCGTATGAGCAATTTACATATGCACGTGCCGATCGAGCGACAAACCGCAAATAGCGGAAAAACATATGGAATCCAAAACGAAGGAAGGCAATGAAGAGAAGCGGCAGAGGCGATGAGAGGTAAAGAATTGTGAATTCTTTTGCGAACAGCGATTGAGCATGAATTTCAAAGTGCAACAAGTTCGTGACGGTTACACCTGCCACGCCCCCTGCTCTAATATATACTGATTGATTGTTGTTGTTGTTGTAGCGCCAGTTAAATGAATTGCATCGAATTCATAACTTGCCTTTTTGGACTCTTTCGCATGACGCTTATTGACAAAAACAATCAACGATTCACCGATCGATTGATCGATTTATCGATCAATGTTTACGGAATTGCAATATTGGATTATATAACCTATTGGTCAAGTGCTGAACGGAAGCAGCATCAATCTAGCAATGCAATGAAATATCAGTTCGATGAGAAAATTCATTTTTCATTTCATTTTAATGAATCGAGTATTTTAGGTTTGTAAAAATATATTTTTATATATTTTTAAACCTAAAATTATAATCTGCTTCTATCTGGACTCTGGTAAATTAAAAAAAATATTTAATAAATATAGCTTTATTTTTATACTGCGTATGTTATAGTCTAGCTTGCTCATTTTTTGCATTAATTTCGCAATCTGCGATCAATGGCAATACTATTTCGATTAGATAGATTTCTTTCGTATTGGATTAATTGGCTCATGGGAATCGTAAATAAAATTCAGATTGGAATTCTGGGAGTTCGACAATTATAAAAAAAAACGTTCGTAATCGATCGATTGGTTTCCATCTGTTTCCTTTAGTATTATTAACTTATCAACGAAAAGGAAATTTCATTAATCGAATCGTTGGATTGGCAATTTAAATCAGATTATGATAATGCTTACTAAAGTCAATGGAAAAAATCTTTTCCTATTTCAAATGAAAGTTTTATTTTCGTATTTCAGGCTCGCTTAATTATAAAATTTGCAATTAACACTTATTTTGGTATTTGGAAAAAAGTCAGTTGTTTTTTCCAACTGAGTTTTGCTATCGAAATAATGCAATGGATTAATATAATAATATAATCACACTATAAAACTATTAGTATTAGTATTACTATTAGTAAAGAAAAATGATCTTCTGTGTTATAATATTTTAGTTATATTATTTTTCGATATATTAACAAACTTTCGGGCTCTCTAATGATTTAAAATACTTATACTTAAAAACTTATTTTTTTTAAGTATTTTTTTTTTTTTAAATATTTATGGTGCCAAAACTAGGTTGAAGTTTTGTCTACGTAACTTCCATAAAGATCTGATTTATAACTTGATTTTCGTTAACTTTTATTTCATCAAAATTTGAATTGAAAACAATTTTTAAATGAAATGTTTAAATATATACCTTTAAATAACAATTTTTATTTTAATATTTTTTATATTACAAAAATAAATATTTCACTCCAAATTGTCTCTTTTTAAATGAAAGCTGTAGTAATTTCATTTAGTTTTTTATACTCAAAAAAGTTTTTGAATAATAATATTTTTAAATGCTATTTGGTTTTAATTTATAAAAAAAAAAAATGAACTTTTAATAATTTGTTTCTAGATTTTATAATATATTTTTTTTTTTTTTTGTAATAGTTGCTTTTAAAAATAAAAATTTTATTTTTTTGGTATGAACTACCAATTTATTTGCTACTTGCAATTTTATATGTAGAATCAAAGCTTCCTTGCATTTAAATTGAATACCAAAACAGCGCTCAGTCAGTTAGTTTCGTTAGTAAAATCCATAACTTTACTTACGTAAGTAATGTAAAAAAAAATTAACTTAAAAATGAATAAAACACTTTTGTTAGACGGCAAGAGAACGTCTCAATATTTATTTATACTTATAAAATACGATTGTCTAAGCACAAGAAAAAAAAAATTACTTATGACAATATTGGTTGCAATAAACAACTAGTTTTTAAATAATTCGTTTTATATATATATATATATATCATCGATAAATGTGATATGCCTAATAATTTGTTAATTGGTTTTTTTTTGGGTTATTCGAGTTGTGTTTGGATTTAGTGGAGTTCTTCCTCGCCAAAGTGTTTGACAATCTGTTTGAGGCTTTCGTAGGAGCCCGTAAAGAATCCCAAAAGTGCCAGCACCAAAATCAAAAGATTCTTCACACAAATCCAGATGCCGGGTCCTTTATTCGGCTCGCTGCGAGCAATCAGCTCAATGACAGGTGGAAAGACCAAAGCCAATGCCGTCGAGCAGAGTGCTCCGATTAGAGAGATAAATAGTCCCAAAGCAGGCACAAGTTCCGCAATTGCCACTAAATAGCCCAAAATTGATAGAATTAGGCCAGTTCAAAGGGGTATACTGCTGCTGCTTCTACTTACGGGTTACCAACACCAGCAAAGTGCGAAAAACTAACTCGCCAGTGAGTGAACGTCCCTCGATGCCGCACATCTGCTTGGCACTGGGCCACATCACCTGTACGGCAACAAAGAATTGCAAGGGATAACCCAGCAGTACGCCCATGGAGACCATCAGTTTAACCGATTGTGCCAGTCTAATTAGCGTCGAATTAAAGAAATAAGTAAACACAACATGCATAAAGTACGCTAAAGTCAATAGGCGACTTTTTGGTATACCCGTTACTCGTTTTATCGACGAAAAACATATAACTAAACGGTATTATATATGGGCTATACTTAGATTTATTTAGGACTGTTTCTATCCATAGCAGCTATATGACATAGTAGTTCGTTTGGGATCGAATTTGGAACTGGAGATTAAAGTTTCTGTTTATTATGATAGAAAACGTGTTTTGGCTGCATTTGAATAAATTAGTTTAATAAACTAAGAGGTAGTTTTTAACCCTCTAAGCCCACTTTCCAAAGTTGTGGAAGAGTATACCTCGAATAATTTTTCGAGGGTAATTTGGCGCTTCTAATCTCAAATATGCACTCAAAAAAGGTGCACAAGTTTTCGTTCAGCTGTAAGGGGAGAAAAACTGAATGAGGTCCTCTAGTCACTCTAGTCACTCTTGGGCATTAGAGGATTAATTAATAAATATTTAGTCTTCATTTTCACCCTATTCTTTCTATATAGACTACAAGATGTAGTAGTCCAATGTGGGAAAAAATAGAAATTGAAATTTTTAAGTATTTCAATCACCAAAAAAGATTTCCAGACTAATCTAAATTCAGGCCTTAATTTTGATCGATTCATTAATAGGATAAATTAGTCTGTTATGAAAGAAATTTCATCAGTTTGATTAAAATAGCTCAATAAATGCAAAGGGGTTTTATTTTTGCTTTTTAATCCCATAGCTGCTATAAGATATGGTCTTCCGAGTTGCAAAGACTCCTGTCACTAGATTTCTAGTGTGATACAATTTGAGAGTCATTAAGAACACTCAGAAAAGGGCAGAAACGCTTTAGAGACATTTGCAATCGATTCTTTTTAAGTAACTTTGTACGTGAATAGTGCAAAAGTAGCACAAAAGATAAACTTGATCTTCAATGGCCTAATTAACGTCTTAAGTTGTCAAAATGAGTATTTCTAGCTATTGCAGACACTCAGATGTGTGTGTGTGTGTAGGAACATAGACTACTGAATAAGCATCTATATGCTATATAGGATCAGATTGGCCTTCCTTCCACACTACGAAACCTTTCCCCCTACGAGTAACGGGCATAAAAAAGTGCTTAGAAAAACTGTGTCTCACATGGAATCGCCGAGATTAAGTGTCAGACTTCCGCCAACATTTTCGCCCCATTTCATATAGCCAACGGAGCCGGCGAACATGAACATGACGGAGACAAGGAACATGCCAACATTGAGTACACCGAGCGGGCTCTCAAACTGGCGGGACTTGCGCATGGCATTCTTCAGGGGCATCACCAGAGCGATGCCTTCAAAGGCAAAGATGGCGGTACCAAAGAAGAGGGCCAGCTTTGAACCATCCGTCCAGTAGGCGCGTTCCGATACCTCCGGCAGGCCATCCTTAAGTGCATAATACAGCGTAATTGCCAGTCCGACAATCATACAAATGTTGGCAATCAATGAGACCGGTGTCAGCCATTTCAGATTCGTAATCAATGAGCTCAGCAGCACGGGGAGAAAGGCAATTAGCATCACCAGATGGACATTCATATCAATGCCATATGCTTGCATTATCTAATCGTTTGTGAAGCCAATGATCAGTCAGGTTTAGTTGTACTTTATTTTTTTTTGTTTCAGGATTGACTGTCACTCACCTGCTTCACATTTGTGCTGATGAATACGAAATAGATGCAACAGAATCCCAATTGTGTGACGCAAATGAATATATCAACCAGTCGACCCATGGTACGGGACCAGCCCCTTAATTTAATTGGACCGTTCTCAAAGCACTGCTCCACCGTCACCGCATAATCCGCACAGATCACATCACCACGTAAATCTCTCATCTTCTTGGAGCATGCAACGAGCACATGCTGGCAGTGTATACAAACCACTGCGATCACAATTGTTAGCAATGGCGCGACAATCAGTCCGCCATTTTTGAACGCATCGCCCATGGCAAAGAGACCGGGTCCAATGTTGCCCTTGAACAGATGCACAATGGTCTCCAGATAGCTGCATAATCACATAATGCTTTAAGTTATGGCATTTTTTAGATTGAAATTTATCCAAATCTTTATTAGTTGGTTTTAAGGTGTTTTGCTGGGGGTGTTATTGGACTTTTGGGAACGGTTTTTGTTAATATTTCATACATCCAAATATTGTTTACATGTTGTTAAATGAACAAATACTTCCAAACATGTATAAAGATACTTATTGAATTTTCAAGATATGTGCATGCCATAATGCTTTAGTTTTTCCATGCAGTGTAAGATGCAATAATTTTTACAGCTTAAAAGTTGTTTTTTGTAAACGTTTTGGTTTGTCATAGTTTGTGTTGTTAACAATTCGCACATTTAAAAATTTATTTGTTTCATTTTTCATTCATATTTGTTTTTAATTAATATGCCATAGTTTTAAGCATTAATTAGATTTTTTTAAATGTTGTTTTGGAGCTCGAGTTTTGTCAGCTTTTTTCGGCTCAACTTTTGTGATTGTTTCTTTTAAGTAGCTTTAAAAACTTGAAATTTTAGGTTTTGGTTTTTAGAGGTTTTCAGTTTTTGACTTTTCATTGTGTTTAACATTTGTTACATCTGAACATTTATTACTTTATTGCTCATACCTGAATTTAAGTGCCATTTAGCATAGAAATTGTTTTTCAGTTGACACTTTCAAATAACTCTTTCAGAGTATGCCTTCGGAATCTTCTTAGTTTAGAGTGCATCATTCACGAAGTGCTATTTAACATATTTCTTGATTGATTTGGTTCAAATTTAGTATCATATTTCAGTTTTGTTTTTTTTTCCTTTGTGATTTATTCTGTGAATCATTTTTGCATTTACTTCTTCGAACAGCACTTTGATTTGCATATTTTCCAAATGATTTTGACTAATTTTAGTATTTGATAATAAACCACACATTTATTATTTTTTATACAGTCATGTGTATATTTTGGATGTAATTTCATCTCAATTTTTAAGTGAATAATTTGTTCATGCAACTTCCAATTGTTGGTGAAATTTTGAAATGAAAAACAGGTTAAACTATGCGATACTCTTCATATACTTCTAGTCTCAGTTTTTTAGTAAATTTTTCAAAACTTTGTTAGTTTTTTTTAACCAATTTGTTGTATAAAACTGATTTGAGGTGAATTATTTGCAGATATGCATTTTTTTGGATAATCATTTCTAGGATTAATGCCTTAGGCAAGTTGTAGTTACTTCAGGTTTAATTTGGACTTATTGACAATAATTCTTCTTGTTAGTCACAAAATATTTAAATAGTTTTAAGAGCATTTTGGGCTGGATTTAAGTTAGTTACAGTTGGAATAGAAATAAACAGAGGAATCCAAATTGGGTTTATTTTGAAGGAACTGTTTTGGGTGTTAATCACTTTGGATACAATTACGTGGTTAATGGGGATTTGTAGGAGGATTTTTGGGTTGGTTAGTTTGGCTTGTTGGGTGTTTAGCCATACCTCGTGGGCGGATGGTACTCCCCCTTGTCATCTACATGTTGCTTCGGATTAACAGCTGTGGTGCCATCAGTCTCCTGAGCCAGAGTACTCTTTGTCGTCTTTGAGTGGTTGAGGTTGGCGCTGCTTTCTGGATCGGTATTATTTTGGACGGTTGCCTGAGACGGGTTGTTGGCTGTCTATATTTATTGTATTTTTTGTTTAAGCGCACAAATTGGGAAAGAGGTAAAACGACAAGAAAATAAAACTGTAAATAGCAGTTTTTCGTAGTTTTCTTTTTCTTTTTTTTTTTTTTTTTGGGTGGCCGGACAAGTGTTTAATTGAGAGTGACGATCGCACCGTTAATGACTTTCAATTGCCTCATTTGAGAGCAATAATTTCGGTTCGAATACCATTTTAAATTGGCTCATATAAAGCATTTCAATCAACAGTTTAAATTTTCAAAAATAAAAATAAAAATTAACTTAACGAAATAAATATTAACGCTTAAATTTATTGTTATTAGTTTTGTATATTAAACAATTATTTGTAATTCCCCCCATTTATTTGATGTGGATAATTGTGGGGTTTTTCCCTCAAGTACTTGATCACGATAAAGTGAATCACATTTGATTTGTTGTAGCTACAGTGAAGCTTACCAAAGGGATCTTTCAATCGTGTTTGTGTCGTGTTTATTGACCTGTCGAATTGATAAGTACTTGTATGATATTTACTACATTTGCAACAGATTTATGGCTTTAATTGTGCCACATTTTGGCCTCTTATCATAAATAGACTGAGATAAACCCAATTAAATGATTTTCAGAAAAACCAATGCTGTACTAATTCAAATAATTTAACCAATTTCATATTCAAACCATTTCATATGGTGTTGTATTAAAACAATAATAACAGCAGCAACAACAAACACAGAAAAAGCAAAGTTAATAATAGCAACAATTAATTAACATGAGGAATCAGGCACAACTCAAGGTTCAGTCAATTAAAACGCTAAAAAAAACCAGTTTCATTGAAATTGCGAAAAAAAAAGCAAAACAAAACAAGATTTAATTCACTAAGCATGCAAATGTATCTCACGGATACTATCTTTTTGTGCTTGTCATTATAGTGTTATCAAAAGCATGACTAAATTAGAACAACCGGCGAATGCTTGACTTACAGTCCACGTTAGTGACGAATGCAGCATCATAAAATATTGTTATTGTTGTTTAGATAAGGAATTGGTAAACAATTTAAGAAATGCGAAAAATTCCGTCTAGAGTTTAAAGGTGTTAAACAAACAGTTTGGCATTGAATAAAAAGAAAATAAATTTAAGTAATAATACAAATCTTAATAATTTAAATTAATTCAATTTAAATAGTTCCCATATTCCATGTCTAAGAATGAAAAGTTAAAAAATATACGTACAACTAAAAAAAAAAAAAAAAAAAAAAAAAAAAAAAAAATTAATTTAATTTACACAAATATTGAATTTCTTTGCTTATTACAGAGTATCCCTCTGTATACTATTATAAGCAATTAAAATGCATTAACTTTTGATTCAAAGTACCATAGGAAATCTTTTGGTCGACCACATTAATCTTAACCAACTTAAATCTTATACAAAATATTAAAAAACAAAAATATTTCAGAGCATCCTCAAGTCGATGACTTTAATTTTGACACTTTTAGATTTTTTTTGTTACCATTGAATGAGAAATATAATGAATTAAAACTGTTCAAGGCGCCTAAAAGTATCAAACAGTTTTTTGTGCAGCTTTTATGTGAATTGAATTTCATTTAAATTCTTAACTTTGACTATTATTTATGGCAGGAACTGACTTGAGTTGACCGGAAATGGTTAGTATTTAGCTGATTTATAGTCAAACACAATTTAGAATCTCGAGTAGGATTATTAAATTAATAAAATTATAACCGAATTATTGGTAACTAATGTTGTCTAACCAATTGAGATTGCGCTGCAACACGTATCAGTGATAAGCTTTAGTCTCTAACTAGTCGGTCAAATCAAGGGCAGAGAGGAAGTGGAAGGGGTGCCGATAATGTGATGGCAAACGACACGACACACTCAAGTGTCACAACAATGGCATACACTGGCAAAAAATATACTCAAATTTGTACATAAAAATTGTTTAAAAATAAAAAGCATACTTTAGTTTATGTTTTAAAGCATTTAAATAAAATGTGCTAGTTTAATCTAGGATAATGAAGTACTTAAGAACATTTAAAAGACTTCAAATTTAACAAAGAAAACTTATTAAATAAAAAACTCTTTTTCATGCATTAAAATTAAAAAAAAAACTAATTTAAACTAACATAATAGAGATATTTAATAGTCATATATTAATCGAAATTCTAGAACTTAATCTAAGAAAGGCCATAAGGAATGTTAGTTATTTTTAAGTAATGAAAAAAACATTATTTTATAAATTTAAACTTATTAAGAAACCTTAAAATTAACTTTGGTAAGATTTTCATTTTAATCCTACTTTCAGTCACATTATTTATAGTTTCCTTGCTGAACCTAATCTATTAATTTTTTAAATGCATATATACATATATGTGCATTGCGATATAGTATTCAGCGAGGGGTAAGTGGGCGCCAACTATTACTGGGTCTCTGGTCTTTATAAGCACCTTGTGTAAATCTAGACAACACTTTTGTGACGCTTATCGGCAGCTACTAAAAAACACTTAAACGCAAGCGATATAAATTGTGTTTGTATTGTTATTGTTAGTGTTATTGTTGTGATTATTGCGTTTGCTATTTTTTATTTCTTCTCGCATCACAATACACCGAACAACAAGTTGATCAAACTATGCTAAAGGCAATAGTCTATGCGAGTCGACTGTAAAAGACCCAGTAATTGTTCTAAAGCAATCAGAAGAGGACTTAAGATTAATGTAAAAAAAAACTGTTAAGAATATTTAATCGTCTCCGATTTAAATTTCAAGTAAATTTGCTATGAAAATGTAAATATATCAATAAATAAATATAGAAATAAATCTTATTAAATCAAAGAGTAAACTGTAAATTGCTTTTGGATTAAATGTTTTAGAAAGCAACAAATTACTAAATTTTGATAGCCATTTGATTCATACTAATTAATTAATTTACACAGTTTGATAATTTTATCATTTATGCACTTGCGAGTCAACAGCCAATGATTTGATAGAGTCTAGCTGCAAAGACAGACAAGTTTATGAACAGGAATGATACATAATTAGACTGCTTTAGCTGTTTTAGGTACAGGGTCCACAGACTACAGACCTTTGATAAGCCAAATGGCATAAAAACTTGTACTTCCTAATAGTCAGATCTCACGGAAATTCTCCCACGCAATTATTGTACCCATATATTCCCCGACATTACTTATTAGCGTGATCCAAAGACTTGGGCGGTGGTTCGGGGGGGAAAATGGCCCTACATAGTTTATACATAATAAATGCTGTGATATATGTATGAATATTCTTGTTATTCATTTGACACAGACTTATTCAAGTCAATTCAATGTCTTTGAGTGGAAATTTTCCATGCACGTCAAGGTTTTCAGCACTTAACACAGTGGTGTACGGTCCGACGGTACTCTGCAAATGGGGGCCGGGATATGGAAGTCGATAGTGTTGTCACATTTGGCATATTATTTAGGTGAACTCAAAAATTCAGCTATTTTTACACACAAGCATTAAAAGATTAAAAACCGCTGTCCAAACAAAACAGTTTCTAAATAAAAAGATTCTAAAATTTGTCAAATTTTTTCATACAAAGTTTCAATCTGCTTTGACGTATATTCTGCAAAATCAAAATTTTATAAGACTAATATTTTAAAGCATTTTATAATCTTGTTTATCAAAGTTTTTTGTAATCAATCTCGTTATAAAGTTTTGGCTAGAAAAACTTGTTTTCAGTATTCGAGCACTTATCTCTGTTATCATTTTTTATAATGACCGGAAAATTACCAAATTTTTAAAGATTTGTCAGGGACTAAACACTATAACACTATCTGAAGAACACTGATGACAATACTTGATATCAATGTCTGAGTTTTTTAATGGACATATAATATAAAGTATTTAAAATTTTATACACTAAAAATCTCTTAAATTGTTTGCTTGTTTCCATAATAAATAATCTTTGAGACTTAATTATTAGATTTGAATTACATTCTAATTAACTTTGCTGTTTTAAAAGATCAATTTCCTTCGTTTCCATTTGAAATAGAAACTTTTCGCTTATTTAAACATATTGTTGATTTCCAGTTGTAAATGAATTCCATTGAAATGAATATGGCACATTGCTGATATCCGATATATCTGGATTAATTAAGGTAACACAGTTGCTTCCGGCGTGACAGGTGAAACAGAAGAAAGAACGCATGAAATTTGAGTTGTTGTAAGAAAAGGAGTTTTCTTTGTTTTGCACAGGTATCAATTCTTTTATCATATTTTAAACACGTTTCTTTGCAATTTATTAATTAAAAGCATTCAATTTTCATTAATTTATAAATAAATACTGCAATGAGTAATTAATATGGATAATAAACAAAATGTAATAAAAAATGTATAAATACTCTTTCTAAACAAGCTTTTTATTAAAGATAATTGGTATATATTTAATATTTATATTTATATTCATTAATTATAATTGTTTTAAAAATAGATTATTTTTTTACGCGAACTGCAATCAGTATTTAAATAAGCTAATAAAGAAATTAATTAACAAATAGGTAATAAATTTTTTTTTTGCCAATAAATAATAATAAAGTTGTTCTTTAAATAAATTGAAATCAATTCGTTAGTCATGTAAGTTAATGTTCCCTTTTTATGAAGCTAAAGCTTATCAGTAATTTACAATAAAAATCACTTTTTAAATATCTCATAGATACTTGTAATTAAATGTACCTAATATATATCATAGCTGCCTTTACTTTTATCTTAATTCAAACACTTTATCTTAACAACATTCCATGAATTTTGCGTTGTTTTCTGTAAAAATAAGGTCAGAACGTTAGAGCCGGCATGCCTAGCTCATTTACATTTCACTTAGACTAAGTCAAGTCGACTGATGACATCACCAACTAAGGTAAACTTCTTGTAACATTAATGTTTATTAAGCTATCGTAATAGTTAGTGTTTTTTTGTGAATGTATTGGAATCATTTGATTGTAGTTCTTATATACTTTTCTAATATTTTATGTTTAGTAACCAAACTTGATTAAATTTTTAACGAATCCCATTTCAGACTGATGTTTCCTATGATACAGTTTCCAGCTACTACTAACTAGTACTTGGTACTAACAACCACTGACCAAACGAGGCACAAAAACAAAAGTCTATGCTTTACTTTGTTCACTAGGCTAAAAAACGTGAAGGCAAATGAAGTAAAATCTGTTCAGATATGATAAATTACTCAAAATAGCTGATGGATTTATTTTTATACGATCTTACTATAATTATTTGAAGGTCCCCTGATCCCCCCTGAAAGCGCCGCCTCTGCTGACATGTGCAACAGCTGCGACTCTTTTCAATGTTGCTGTTGCTGTTGTTGTTGTTGCTGTTGTTTTATTGGACGCCGACGCCGACACCGACGTCTTTACACTTAAATTAGCGTTTGGAAAATGAAAACGAAGTTTTCTTTCTCGCCGTTTGTTTAGAAAATAAGTATAGAATAACAGGTTTTGTCTTTGACAATAATTTATGCAAACATTAAACTTAATAAATTTTGTATTTTTTATACTCTCTGCAAGAGTATATTGGGTTTGTGCAAAAAGTATGTAACAGGCAGAAGGAGGCGTGGCAGACCCCATAAAGTATATATATTATTGATCAGCATCACAAGCCGAGTCGATATAGCCATGTCCGTCTGTCCGTCTGTCCGTCTGTCTGTCTGTCTGTCTGTCTGTCTGTCTGTCTGTCTGTCTGTCTGTCTGTCCGTCTGTCCGTATGAACAAACAGATTTCAGAGATGGTAAGAGCTACAAGTTCGAGCTTGGTGTCAAACGATCAGATATTTAGTCAGTCAATACAAGAATTTTTTTTTTCGATGCCACGCCCCATTTCAAAAGCCTGGACACACCTCGTGAAAAATTGGTGTTTTCGGCAAATAAAACTATGGACCTAGGATCACCAATTCTTGTACGGGACCTCATAGTTGCATTGCCATCTAAAATTTGACTGTGTTTTCGGCAATTTATAAAATAGTTTTCTTCAATGCCGTTTTTTAACTATGGCAACTGGTGTGGAGATAACCAATTAAACTATTGAACGGGATTTCGGACTATAAACGACAGCATAGTTGCATCGAACGTTTTTGCTGCCTGGCGGCAGCGCGTTGCAGGGTTATTTATAAAATTAAGTAAGTGCAAAAAAAAAAAAAAAAAAGCGTAACACAAAATTTGTTTGTTTTTTGTATTTGTTGTTTTTTGTTTTTTGGCACAAACTCGAACAAGTACATAAGCTAAGTATAAACACACATTACACACCTCTGCATCCATGTCGCTGCTGTTGTTGTTGCTGTTGTTGCTGGTGCTGCTGCGAGAACTCGGTCAATGCACGAGACAGCGGGTAAAATAAATGGACGCGTAATTTGGTAAAATTCTTTTTTGGCGGCTTTTTTTATTTTTATTTTTATTTTGGGCTTTTCTTCTTTTTTTTTTTTGTTGTTGTTGGTGTTTTTATGGCCTTTGTTGTTGTTTCTCCTTTCTCTTGTTAATTATATATTTTTATTGGCGTCTGCAATAAGTTGCAGGCATTGTTCTGTTTCTGTTTCTGTTTCTGATTCAGATTTTGAATTTGATTCGTGTTGCACTCGTTCCCCGTTTGTTTTTTTCTCTTTGTTGCCAATTTGTGTCATGAATTGAGTTTGTTGTTGTTACGGATACGGATACTATTGAAAGGCTTTCGGTTAATGGCTCAGAACGCAGCGTGTGTTAATCGCTTCACGAAATCATCAAGACTGACGGTGCCCGTATTTACCGCCGGCTCCCATCAACGCCGCTGACGTCGCTGTTGACGCCGCTGTCGATGGCTCTGCCGCCGATGGCGCTGCCGTTGTCGCTGTTGCTGTTGTTGCTGCTGCTGCTATTGCTGCCTTTGCCTTGACGCTGTCACTGCTTGCCGCCGCCTCCGACGCCTCTGCCGTAATTGTGACGCCGTAACTTTTTGCGGTCACAATTTTGGCTCTGGTCTTCCATCTTCCATCTTCCTTCTACCCGCACTCCTTTCCCCTTTCCTTCATTCTTCGCTTTTACTTTTTCCTTTATTCTCTTTCTCTGCTCCACACTTCTCCTACTTCCCCTCTCCCCTTTTCAGTCTTCCCTTATTCTGTCTTATTCATTACAGAAATATTTGTGACGTCGCCGCGCACATTCAAGATTATTTTACGCATTGACCAAACGGTATCGGTTCTAATACCTCCCCAACCGGTTTATTTGCTTTTTTTATGTACGTACACCCACAATCCTTCCCCTCTTTACCCCTCTTAGAGCACTGGGCAACCGTTTTGCTTGCTTTGCGGCAATTTTATGTGCGTCCAATTGAGCAGCTGTCCAACAGGTTGTCACTCAGCTGATGCCAATTGGAAGGGAATAGGCTGTGGGGAGTGAGGAAATAATTGCTGATGACCCACAAATAGTGTGCGATGGGGTATACACGTTTTTAGGTGGCATTTGGAAACTAAAAAAAAATTCAATTAAAAATGTAATTTGAAGTTAAAGTAAAAAATAAAAGTTTAATGAAAACGAAAGTTCACAAATAGTATAAATATAATTATTATTTGTACTTTATATAAAATAATTGTATATTAAATTAAAAATGTTAAGTTCTTCTTGTAATTTATATACGACAGGTGCTCCAGCTGGATTTTAATCTACCACAAACAAAGAAAATCTGAAAACCACACAAAGCTGTGTAAATATACATTTTTATTAATACTTAATACAGCTGTGATTGATAGCAGCTGTTTTTTATGGAATTTGAATATAAATTCTTACGTATTACGTTCATAAAAATATATTTCATAGTGAAATTCCAAAAAATATTCTTTTACTATTTTCGGAAATTATTTGATTTATTTTATTCAAAGAAGATTCAGTGTTAATTGAATTTAAAAACAAAAACAAAAATTCTAAAATCTAAAATATTCAACTATTTTCAAAATTAGCAACAACTTAAAGCAAAACTAAATCGTTATTGATTTTAAATTACATTTTTGCAACTCTATTATTATGTTCAGCTTTTTAGAGGGTATTTTGCAGTCATGCAGCATGCAAACAAACACATTGGCAGCACTTCAATCACTCTGAGCGTATTTATAAGACAAATGATTTATTCGCTTGACAGCAATTGACAATAAAGAAAGCAAAATAAATAAATTATTTTGTATTTTTAAGCGAGAACTCAAGCTGATGTACATAGTTAAAAAGTAATTGCCAGGGTATTTGCAATTCGTTACGTCAATGTTTGCTCTACTTTGTTATATGCTACAATAAATGGACCTTTAAATGAAGCATGCTCATTTCTATTTAATTTTATTTTATACTATTTTATTATATTTTATTTTATCAATTTTTTTTAAGAAAAGCCGCCTTTGCTTTTTGAAGAATTGCATGCATTCATTTCATAGCGTTTTCAAAGGAACACACACGCACACCCACAGGCACTTAAGATTCGAGTTTTTTACAGACACTCATACACACACACACACACACACACACATAATACACAATTTAATTGAGAGTGAAACGACAAATTGTGACTATTGGGCTACGAATGCTTCCCCCATTTTCAACGATCCGCACACGCCCCTTCCCACTCCAGACATTGTCCCTGACATTGGCTTTCACTGTGTCTTTTATTTGGAGCAATCACTTTTGAACTGGATTTTAGACCCTATTCCTCAATAACATCAAGAGCATATTAGGTTCGCTTAAAAAAATATTTATAGGAAAATGCAGGTTTTGTTAAAATAAATAAATAATAAGTAAGAAAAGCTGCAGTCGAGCGATCCGACGGTAAATGACACCGTGCTCATACAAGTGCGCAGTTTTCTATACAAATCATAATTTTTTGACCGAGTTGTCCTAAGGATATAGTTGTCCAATTTGAATAAAACTTAGATTTATATAAAGTCCACATATAATTGCTTAATTAAAACTGCATGCACACGGTGTCGTAAACGCTTTTTATTAAGCACATTTCGCTTCTGACAAACCTAATAGACTCTTATACTCTTTTTAAGTACAGGGTCATAAAAATAAATAGCAAATACATTTTTTTAATATATGTATAAAAAGCTGGGTGTTTTACAGTTGCACTTTATTTTTAAAATGCGCTAAGTTGGCAATATTTAAAAGCTGATCTACATATTTACATTTCATTGTTTCCATTAATATAAAAATTACAAAATTAATGTTTTTAATGTATTGTTTTAAGTTGTTTGTTTATAAATACTGTATATTAAATAATTTAAAATTGGCAACGGAAAAGTTCAAATTTGATTGCTTCTAAGTGTCAATACTTATGTTTAAGTTTATGACAGTCCAGGCGAAAAATAATAACTTTATTTATTTTAACTAACAAATTATTTGCTTATAGTTACGTAATAAAAACGTTTATATATTGAATACAATCCTCGCTAGACAATTTAGGCATTCTAAGCATTTTAGTAATAATTTACATATTCTTCACAAAGTCAGTTTAGATTTAAACAATTAAAAAAAAATCTTCAAATAAATTTCCGAGGATTTGGTTTTTGACACAAAAAGAATTTTGTTCAATATTTATTCAGCATTCAGAGAAAATATTTTATTTCCCTCTTTTGCGACTATAAATTAACACAATAGTTTAGTGAATTTAAGTTTGAGCCTTGAGCATTTTTGGTAAATTAAAAAACGCAATGAAAATGAGTGTAAATATTAAATTATTATTCAAAAATGCAATTTAAAATCTACAAAATTATCAGCAAGTGCAATATTGATTACTTTGATGTCAGACTATTTAAGTAATAGATAAGATAAACATAATATATAATTGTGTAATGCATAGTAACTGAAATACTCAATGGCATTTTAAGTGGCTATAAATTATGACCGTAGTAAATCACCGAACACATTCGCCTAATTCAATCAATGTACATAAAACTAAGTGACGAATTAATGAATCCTTTAGTTAACAATTCCTTATAAACCGCTTTATGAATATACTTTGAGTTGAAATTTAAAAAGATTATTGTTAGTCTGTATGTATAATACTTTCTTTGTTTCCAAATGGGTACAACAATAGTTATGTGTGTATAAGTAATTAGCAACAGTTAGTACTTTGGCAACGATTAGTTCAAGTTGAAATAACAATATTTATCAAGTCTATGCTTGTCAAATTGTCAATAATATGTGTTTTTTCCTGTCACCGATTTCTAATTAGCGGCTACTCAAACACTTTAAATTGTTTTCTTCTCTTTTGAAGTGAAACACATGCCTTTCGCTATTTCTTGATAATCATATGAATTATATATTAATACTTGTACTTATAAAATATATACCAGATACTATATATGGTGCTTACACATTGTTGTAGAGCACATGACCATTTTTTTTTTGTAGATTTTCTGTTTTGGGCACAAAATAAAAGAAAAAGAAAACGTGTAATTAAAAAAAAGTGTTTGCTTTTCGCTTTTGTCCATAAGTAATGTCAGTTACGATATCTGAGTACCTAAATTGTTATTATAAACTCTCTCTCTCTCTCTCTCTCTCTGTCATTCTCTTGCTCATTCTTAACCTTTCTCTATCCCTCTCAGCTCAGTCCCTGCTCGTGCTTAGATATGAGCTAGTGATTTGTGTTTCTTTCTTTTCAAAGCAACTAAGTCACTTGAATTTGTAATGTGTTATGTATGGTAATGGTAAATATGTTTATCCTAAAGCTGTAACTATAGGCCAAATCGGTCGAATAAAATACTTTTATAATTATTACTATTATTATTATTATTATTATTATTATTATTATTATTATTATTATTATTATTATTATTATTATTATTATTATTATTATTATTATTATTATTATTATTATTATTATTATTATTATTATTATTATTATTATTATTATTATTATTTTTATTTTTATTATAATTATTATTATTATTATTATTATTATTATTATTATTATTATTATTATTATTATTATTATTATTATTATTATTATTATTATTATTATTATTATTATTATTATTATTATTATTATTATTATTATTATTATTATTATTATTATTATTATTATTATTATTATTATTATTATTATTATTATTATTATTATTATTATTATTGTTATTGTTATTGTTATTGTTATTATTTTTATTAAACAATCATTCAGAATACAGTGCTTACATTAAATTCAGTAAAGCGCCCATCTCTAGCTGACATTTCAACTGCCTGACTGGCACGCTACCATCACTAGCTCCCGTTCTTCTGGGCTGTGACTTGTCGTTTGGGCTTAAACGCTTTTTAGTGACGCTCGAGTAATTACTTTACATATGAAAAAAAAAAACTTGTTGCTTCTTTTTGTTTCAAATGGTAAATATACTGTTGTTATCATTATATTATAATAATAATTATATTTTCTTTAAGTTGTTGTTGCGTGGTGGCAGCCACTTCTTGTGCGACATTTTCTACCTTGACTGTGTCTTACCTTTTGGCCAAAAGGGGACAACGGGTAACGTGTAACGGGATCTGGTCTCAACGGCGAAAGTCAAAGGCCCCGCACTGAGGGCCACAATTTCAACGGCAGAATAAGTTTGTAGAAAGTGAAAGAAAGATCTTTACCATCAAAAGTCGCCATGCGTCGTCTTCTGCTGCTACTTTTTTAGTTAAGTGGCTGGAAAGAAATACCTCCATTAAGATGCTACCAGATTAGGTATGCACTATGTACACATATGCATCATTTTTAATTTCATTGAGTATTCACAGCTCGTCGTGTCTTACGGTTGTTGACGACTATCGACAGGTCCAACGAGTATGCCACATTGTTGCACACGTCCTGAGGCCAATCGATGATCAATTAAAGCCAGACAGTGTCTTAAACTGTAGTTTAATTGTATAAAATTAAACTTATTTTAAGAAGGTGTTAGTTAAAATGACTTTTCAAAGCACAACTGCTCTTCAAGGCTTCAGTTTAGCAAGCTAACTGTAAAATACCCTTTAATTATTGCTCAGCAATATGGTTATATTGTCTATACAACACAAGTACATAAGAAATGCTCCATAGTCATTATTGATGCTTTTTGATCAGGCCATATAAAATAATATTAGATTTTTATTGAGTACTTGCCTTTCTTCTTTCTTCCTTTTTATTTTATATACTTAAAAAAATATATGAAATTAAAAAAAAAGTCTCTGCAGATTATTTTATTATTTCCGTCAATAACACACAACGTTAAAGTTAGTTGACTTCACCCCACTGTGCAACTGACCGGGTTTTATGGCCGTGTTTTGCGTTAGCGACGGGTTTCTTAGATGCACTCAAGTTCCAAAAACTAGAACTTGCCATGTGAATGAATAAAGCAATGGGCACTTAATGCAACTTTACAATACTGACTAATGGATACTGATTCACAGCAGCGCACAGTGGAACTTGTGTGCTTGAAAGTAAAGTAGGTACAAATTTGGGATACAAATATATAAGTGATCAAAAAATCGCTCAAGTTTTTCATAATTTTTATCAATCTGAAAGACTTTCCCAATTAGTAATAACTTAGCTGGAATTGTTTTTATTTTTTATGACGACTACAAACTTTATTTTGGTAAGAATCGTTTTCTTTCGTTTTTTATATAGCCGTGACGAGTACACATGTATTTAAATGTAAATTATTAATTTTAGCACAGATTACCAGATTGTTTTTATGCGTATTATAAATATAACAGTTACTAAAATCATAAATTAGTTCTTAAAAATATAAAACTTCAAGCACCGCACATAATATAATTATTAAGATTAAAAAAAAATTAAATTTCTTCAATGCATTTTATTATTTTGAAGTGCTCTTCACAAATTGTTAAAAATGGAATACTATGTTAAGTTAGCTGCGCGTGGTCAATATGTGCCTACTTGAAGTTGGTTGCGTTTAGTGCGGAAATAGAGGCGTCAAGTTGGCTGTGATAAAAATATAAAATAAACACGTGAAGTTGACTGAAGATTATCAGCACCACACGTAGAAAATAAAAGCGAATCTTTTCGAATATAATGTCGTAATCATTAAATTGTTTGCTATAAAATAAACTTAAAATTGACGTCACCTGCTCAACAACTTATCAATAACAAACTGAGCTTTAGAAAATTATTTAAAACCCAGTTAAGCCGATATAAATAGGAAGCTCTTTAAACTGTCTATTATTATATACTTTCTTTGTTCCTGTCAATAACATCTTATTTAACGCTCGATTGAAGCGATGACCTGTCAAAAAATTTTGCAAATCATATTCGTGTGGGTAATTGAAAACTTTTGAGTAAGTACATATCTTCCTAAGTTTAGATAAGTCTATTTCGTAGCACACTAGAGCAATGCATTAATTTCTCGTTTAAATCGAATGGTAAACAATTTTCTTTTCTGGAAAGATTTTATTTAAATGGAAATAAAATATAAAATAAATTTACAAATTTTGTTTTGTTGTGGTATATTAATTATGGCTTTACTTGGAATTCATTTTAAGAATCCTTTCACAGTATTAATACTATTTTGGTATTTTAACAAAATTACTCACTTAACAGACAGCTGTCTGAAGTTGGTTAAAAATGTTTAAAGTGTTATCCTGACCTTATTCTTAAAAAAATTTTATAAAATATGAAAAATTTTTTTTATTTTTTATAAATTTGTCTTAAAAGCGTTAAGGGCCTAAATTGTATACAAAAACATCAAAAGTTAAGAAATTATTTTAGCTAACTTAAACACTTAAAAGAAAACTTAAGCGATTATATAATCGAACTTAAATTAAACCGATTCGGGAATTAAAAATAATTTTCTAAACACGCTAACAAAATCAGGTTATAATCAAATCTCAATAAATAAATATTTAAAAAGTGTAAGAAGTGCACAACTTAAGACGGATTTAATTTTTTTAAATATTTTTAAATATCGAATTGATAATAAAGAACAACTTAAGAAAATGTGAATTTTGTAATAATTTTTGCTATCAAAAGAAAATAAGTTCTATAACTTTCTACTTTTAATATGCGTTCAGTTTTGAGCACCACTGTGCAGTGGGAATATTATCTACTATCATCTGTGATTAGATCGTCAATTTGCAATGCTTCGATGGCTATCGTAGGGCAACTAAACCCCGTCAACGACAACAGAACGTTCGACAGGTGGAGAGCTAAGAAAAGTAAAGTAAAGCTACTCGTGTTAGCATGGGTACTATGGGAGTGAAGAGCAAATTTTTGGATAACAAGCTTTACTTAAAATTTTATCATTGATTGGTTATTTTTCGTCCTTATTGTTTATTGTATTTATTTTATTTGTTTAGCATTACATGGACTGTCTTAAACCAGATTTCAAATAAAGGTATTACTTTAAAGTTTAATTTATAGAAGAAACTAGAAACAAATGGATTTTCATAAGTTTAATTAAACAACAATTTTGGATGGTTTTTGATTAAAGCAGAGTATGTAACATATTTTATTTAGTGAAGTTGAATTTAGCTGGTACTTTAAAGCTTGAAATATTTTTCAAACTTTTACTATAGATGAAAAATGACGTGAGTTTGATACAGAACAGTTAAAAAACTAATGAATAAATTTTGTAAAATATTCTGAAACAAAACTTTTCACTGTTTAGTGTTAGTTTTTTCTTCATGATATATAATAATAATGATTTTATTCATAAAAGAAAGAAAGAGCTTATTTTACGCTTCTTTAAATTAAGAGTCATTGATAACAAATTTCTATTAATTACTTTACTTATTTTTAATGCAAAGCAAATGTAATTTCTAAAAGACAACAGAAAATGCGTAGCAAAGCCTTGATTTACTATATTTGCTAATTCTACCATATTAAGAAAATATACTTTATTCGCAGCTTTGGGCTAGCAAACTTTGTCACAAAAGTTTTTAAGTGCAATTAACGTATTTTTGCCCATAGTGCTTTGGGGCAACATCTTCACTGAAACGTTACGGCCAAAAGTCAAGCAGCCGAAACTCGCAAGTGTATAGATGTGTGTACATGTGTGTGTGTATAGTGTGGCAGCAGGAGGAAAAGGGGAATGTTTTTATTGGATTTCTCCATGTGGTGCTTTGGCGCCGTCTTCGGGCTCTGAGTTCGCGTTGTTGTTTCATTTGTTAACGAGACTCGGAGGCAAACGGTTGCTTACGCGTTAATTCCAAGAATCCGCGCACAACAACAACAACAACAATAACAGCAACAACAATCAAAATCACAACAAGTACAATAACAACCAAATCCAGTTGGAGCGACTCCATCAATAGAAAAATAGTAGCAAAAAAGAAAAAACTTAATAAAGTAAAAAATGCCTGCCTTCCATATAGTCGTGAAGTTGCTAATGCTTCGGTTGCTCTTGGCCAATTTGTCGGGTCTGCCGTTTGTTTTGGTAACGGGTTACGATTTCGGCTATCATCCCAGTGCCGAGGAGTTTGATAGTTTATTACGTGAAACTCGCACCTGGACACGTGATCTGCTGGCCAAGGCACAGCAGCGTCAACCCGAGACTTATGTGCCCCGCTATCATGATCCACATGAAACACCCAAATCTGAATTGGATTTTCAATTCTTTAGCGATGATTATGATCAACCTTTTGTCTATGAAACAGTGCCTGCATTGCCAGAGCCGGCGCAAGTGCAGAGTCAGCTGATAGAAGTCCAAGAGCGTCCCACAACCGATGCAACAATCCCTGCAAGTGACAGCAAAAACAATGCCAGTTTTCCCATATTCTTTACGAATCCCGCGACGGGCATTGTGTATGCCATTAGTGAGGTGGGAGCCAAGACCAAATCCCAGACATGGTTGGGATCACGTAATGACAGCGATGTCATTGCCATCTATGTGACCAAGGAGCAATACGATGCTGATCTGCAGGCGCTGCGTCTGAAGTACGAGCAGCAGTGTGCACTTGGTGTGGGACAGGAACAGTCTCAATCCCCGTCCCAGTCCCAGTCCCCCTTCCCATCACAATTCCAACATCCAGCTGCAGCTCAATCCCCAACCCAACTCCATTACCAATCCCCTTCGGTGTTGTCCTCTGCCAACAAAAAACCACCGACAACTTCGACCACAGCACGTCCTCAGATCATACGCCTGCAGAAGCCCAAAAAGACACTCACTACAGCGGCTGGGAATAACAAGTTACCACCGCCTAAGCCACCGCCGGTTATGGTGCCCAGCAGCTCCACGGGCAGTATCAGTGATCAGTTGAAGCTGCCGACGACAACAGCGGCGCCTAAGCGTCGTGGACCCAGCAGAACGCCAAAGCCAAAGGTGAAGCGTGGCAAGCGCAAGAAGAAGAAGAAACCAGTGAAGCGTCGACCGGGACATAAGCTGCCCACCAGCACAGTGGGACCGCAGATTGTGATTGGCAAGCGTACTACCAACCGTCCGCCCACAGCCAATACTAATCTGGCCACGCAGCTGGAGAAGCCACACATGCCGCAACTGGAGGGCACTATTTTCAGTGAGCATCCGTTTGTGGTGTCCGCTGGTTACATGGAGGTGCCACACCAGCGCAAACGTCGCTCGGCATTGGCTGCCACTGTGGAATCCGTGGGTGCCCGACCAATTAGTAGTGGTAAGCCACGACCAGGTGGCAACAATCGACGACGTCCCAGTAGCACGCGACGCGGTAGTGCCGGCAAAACCAAACAGAAACCGGGCACGCCCACGGCCACAAAGCCACCAGTGGCTCAAGAGCAAGGCGGCTCCGGTTATCGCATACCACATGCTGTACATTTGCTGCACTCCAAGCGCAATGGCAGCGAGGAGCGAGGACGGATTAAGGCAGAGCCAGATTTTGATATATTTGATTTTCTAACGGGCGGAGATTATGATGATTCCTACTATGATCAGGCGGATGAGAAACCGCTGCAAGTTGTCAAGCGTTATAGTGACAAGCGGCGAAAGGGCAGCAGCACGACGAGACCTAAGAAGGGGGAGGTGGAGGAGGGCAACAGCAGCTCGGCGGAGGAGGGTGCGGATTTTGGTGCCATGGAAGAGGAGACAACTGCAAATAGCAGCAGCAGTAGCAGCAGCAGCACTACTACCACCACGGCTCCAACTAGCAGTACAGAACTCACATCCCAGGAGGACTATCAGCTGCTAGAGGACGAACAGGAGCAACCAGCGGAGGAGCAGGAAACACACTCGAGCAGCAAACAGAGCACAAGTAAGAAACGCATCAAACGTCGTCCAATCGCTGGCGATAACAGCTCCGAAGAGGACGACTACGATGACGAGGGCAAGGAGGAGGATGAGGATGAGGAGGAGGAAGATGATTCGGACTCGGAGTCAGAGTCTGGCATCAGTGGCTTCTTTCGCTTCATCTTTTATCCCGTGCAGATGGCAATGTCGCGACTCTTTGATGGTTTCTCGGGTCAATCGGAAGATCAGAGCGTGGAGAAACCAAAATATCCCAGCTATACGCTCTATCACAGCGCTCACAGCAACAACGATTTTGCCACCGCCAACGAGGAGTCCGAGGAGGATGAGGAGGAGGAAGTGGAGGCGGAACAGTCCACAGGCAGCAGCACGTTGGGCAGCTGGTTTAGCTACTGGTTTGGTGCTGGACGACGTACCAAAAAGATTGGCAGCACCACTGTGAAACCGCCTGCACCAGCTCCTCCTACCCTGCCAGCACCGGCTCCATTAGCCACGCCCGCTCCAGAGCCAGCTGGTTGGCTGGAATCCTGGTTTGGCTTTGGCAAGACTACCACTCCGGCATCCAGCGAGGAGGACGACTATGACAGTGAGTATGGCAGACTAAGCAAGAGTAAGAACAAAGGACAAAAGAAATAACTACAAGTAGGAAACAAGTAGAGTCGGTTGAGTCGACTGTAAATGACCCTGTACTCAGTATAGTGCGCAGTTTTCTATACAAATAAGCAATTTTCGAACGATTTGTCCTATTGGAGCTAAAGGATATTGTTGTTGGATTTGGACTAAGCTTGGTGAGCATACATATAATGTGTGAGTTTGCTTACGATAGCTCAACTAGCACTACATGTCTTCATACAAATTTCGACTCGGTTGTTGATGCTGATTAAGGGATCGGCTATGACTAATTCCCTCCTAAGAAACCCTACAAACTCCTGTTCTCTTTTTGAGCTCGGAGTCTAAGAAGCGGTATTTAAGTTCAAGAATTATTACTCTAGTAAACTGGTGACATTAGTGCTAAGACTGACTATGGAAACTCTTTCAATTTGAAAATATTTTATTTATCGACTTCATTCTCATAATTTAAACCTTCATTAATTATGTTAGTTTGATTTTTAGTAATTATCAGTAATCACAGCTTAATTCAAAGTACTTTAATTATTCCTTTGTTGGGTTTACACCAAAGTCCTGTTGGATTATTTAAAATTACAAGAAAATCCATTTAAAGTCATGATAAGTTAATTTATCTTGATATCTCATTGATGATTATATGCAAAATCAAGTATTTGATTAAGCTGCTTACCAAGCTCGTTCCGTTAGTCTTTGGCAAATCTGTTTTTTGTTGTCATTTAATACTCATAAAACTTATAAAGCAAACTCTTAGCTAAACAAATTAATACAGGAGATTTTATACCCTGCATAAACTGCTGTCATAGGGTACATTCTTTATTTAATGTTTAGAATAATAAATTTGTTAACTACAATTTATGTAATTTGGACTTTAAAGTATAGTGAGTTTAGGCATAATGGATACAGCAAAAAGTAGGAGTAACCTAAGTTTATTTTAAACTTATTCTAAATTTTCTGCCCAAAAAACTAGATGAATTTAGATGAAGATTAGATGCATATTAGATTTATGTACAATACTTTTAATACTTATATAAATCTACAAGCTCGGAATGAAAACTAAAACTTCAAACAAATTCGCTTAAAAATAATATTCCATTTAAGTACTGTACAATTTCTTAATTTAATCAATACATGCAATATTCTTTCTTAAAAAAATATCTCAGCTAATGTACAAAATTCAGGCTTGCAATTTTCAAAAATTTGTATAAATTATTTGCTCTAATGCATACAAATAATTTGCATGTAGAAACAAGAATTATAGTTCAGCTGCGAAGAAAACATTTTTAACTATGCCTTCTTTATCTTCAAAAATAACTAAAGCAGGTTATTTTTCAGTCGATTAATTTGTTTGTGTCACTAAAAGACAATTGAGATATTAAAAATAAGTACAAATTCGATCACCCTTTGCTTAGCTAGTGAGTCTTAATTAAATAGGGTAACTGCTAGTTTATAATATACATTCGTCTGCTTTCGAGTTGAGGAAGCTGTTTGGCACACTGCCTATTATCCCTATACCTGCTCAGAATAGGGTATCTCCAAGTTGAGCAACTTTCTTTGAACAACTCAGTGATTACATGTTTAGAGACAGTAGCTGGCAATCAAACTACATCTATTACTTTTAATCACTGCCAGAGAACAATGATCTGTTAAAACACTGCTCGCCAGAAGTATATGTCCACTCATGAGCCCATATGAAAAAAGAAATAATAATAAAAATAGCAGTATATAACAGATGTGAAGCTATATGAAAAGATAGCAAAGGCTTTCAGTGTCACACACTGTCAGCCATAAGTTTACGTACGCTTGACAACTAAGTAGATAATTGCTGTGCGACCCACTGACCCCCTCGCCGAGCATAACGGTCGCCGTTGACCATTGACGGTGCGTCGTACTGTTGGTGGCAGACTTTTCAGGCAGACTGTCGCGAGGCCACGCTTTCTGCACAGTGAGTGCGAGCAGCTAACAAGTCTGGCCACATTTTGGCCTGATAAATCCTGAGCTTAGCACGACTTTCTCGCTCTCGCAGTCACAATTACCAACTCCCTTTCTCTCTCCCTCACTCTCTCTCCCTCACTCTCTCTCCCTCTCCCTCTTGTAGAGTGGTTTTCCGGCTGGTTTGATGCTACGCCCAAACCGAAGGCGCGACGTCGCAAAACAACCTCCACCACGAGCAGCACAACAACAACGACAACAACAATGCCACAAATACCAATTTTAACCATTGTGGATCCTCTACGTAATCCCCAAAACTGGATTGGCATCTTGGCCCATCACATTGTGAATGCAACAGGTGGTTTAGCTGGTACCGGTGCCGCCACTGCTACCTCCAGTTCCACCACCTCCACCACCACCAACAATCCACTGCTGCAAGCTCTGCTTACGCGTGCCACAAGCACCACAACCACACCAAAGCCTGATCTGCCACGTCGGATCAGCTACGATAAGTACCAAATCTGGCGACTCAAGCCACAGGATGAGTCTCAAGTTCGTGCTCTCGAGGACTTCAAAAAGGGCGAGGATGGCAACAAAATGCAGTGGCTCAAAGGACCAAGTCTGAGGCAAGTAGCACAAATATGTTTCAAGAACTTGAGTCAAAGGAGTCGAGTGCTCCTTTTTGAATACAGTAGGATTATAGATGCTAAAGTATAATATTTCTTATAAGGGCCAAATTGGGTAAAGATTGTTATATTCATGATATACACATAGTCTGTAAGTTTTCTTGAGCTCGGTCATGTTTTTATACAAATTACCAATTTTTGATCAATTTAGCATTTGAGAGCTATAGTATGTAGTTGTCCGATCTGTATTAAACTTGATTAGAATGATTATACTTGTAGTAGTTTCGAAGTTTCCAAGTTATAGTGCTAGGAAAATGTTTTTTCTTACAGTTTGGGGAGGCGGTAGATTGTGATTTAAAATTTTGAAATAAACGTAAGCTGCCTGACATATGAATATAGGATAAACGCTTTAGTTTCTTGGCTTTTGAGGCTGATCAAAAATATATATACTTTATAGTGTCGGAACCGCCTCCAACTGCTTATTACGCACATTTCGCTTCAGAGAAACATTACTAGGTCTAGTAAACTACAAAGTCACTGACTTAACCCTCTACTTCCCAAGACCGTCTGCAGACGGGCCATCTTTTTTGTTGTCCCAATATGAGATGTCCCGATACTGTTCAATTATTTTGTTTTTTCTATTTAACAAAATCTCAAACTTTCAATTGGTACCTTTTACAGCTCACAATTGCATGAAAATCGGCTGTTAAAACCACTAGAATGTAAAATTTTGTGAAAATAACAGAAAATAATTTTTTTTTTTTTAACTAGATGAAAAGTTTTGAAAAAAAAAATATAGGTTTAATTGTCGTAGCTGAAAAACAAATTGCATGGATCAAACACCGAAGAAAGCTTGTTCTTAAGCTTTTTAATTGAGGTCAAAGTTTCAGGGGGGTAAACGTTTGACACTAATCTGAATCTGAATCTGAAACTGTACGATTCAAAAATTTTTCCAGAACAAACATTTTTTTAAGCCATGACCAATACAAAAAAAAAGAGCTTGGAGAAGTAGAGCGTTAAAACCGATTGGTGCTAGGGAAGTTGTTTGAAATTGTCAACCGATAATAAATGTTATCAGGATATGCTAACTAAAACAGTATGCGAAGTCTAAGAAAGAGATGAGCGAGTTTGGACAAGATATTTCCAACCATTCTCAAATTTAACAATTTTGTAAACAGTTCTACAAATTTACTTTTCCGTAGGAAACGTATTGTCACTCTACCTTTCATAGTCTTTCAAGCTTTATTTCTTAACTTACAACTAATCATACGGGATACAAAAAACAAACTTATCTAACTCCTGAACCTCCTCAAGCACTCACTATACTATTTAACTCAATTATCCTTTTAATAGAGGCCTTACGGACGTGCTAGTACCACCAAAAATGCTGGTAGACTTTCAGGGAACTCTCAACTTTGAGAACATTGCCCATGAGGTGCTCATCTTCGATGTGGGCAAAGCGATATCCTACGAAAAGACCAAGGAGCAGTACATGTTGACCACAACAAGACGACCCACAAAACATCCAGTTGCCGTACCTGCCATGACCTGGAATAAGTATTATGAGCACGACGACATTCTCAAATATTTGGAAACAATACGTATGCGACATGCCCAACTCGTGGAGCTCATACATATTGGACGGTCCTACGAGGGTCGTCCTTTAATTGTGGTCAAAATCGAGTCGAAGCAAACAGCGGCTGCAGCGACAGCAGCTTCTGCTGCCAGCCACAAACGTCTGAAGCATAAACGGCGATCGGGCCAAGCTAATGCCGTTTTCATCGAGGCCGGATCTCAGGGCCTGGCCTGGATTGGACCCGCCTCGGCCACATGGATGATTGGGGAATTACTGCGTCACATGCGGGCAAACAGTGAGTAAATGAAACCAGTCGGGTGGGCTCTAAAAGAACCTGTACTTACACTGTAAAAATCGTCACCACCAATTATAATTCAATATAGCTTTTATAGACCCTAGGAGCCTGTTATTCCTTAAGAACTATATTATTTTTGAGATCGGCCAACCCAACTACTTCAACTTATCTATACTTTCCCTATTTTTCAATAATTTAAAGACATTTGAACTTAGCTCCTTTGCCTGAGTTTATTTTCCTTGATTATCGGTTGCATGAGGGGTGATAGGACTATAAATTTTATGGTGATTGAAGGGTAAGGTGCAAGGGAAAGGAGAAGGAAAAATCATGCAAATATGTAGAAAAATTTCGATTAACGTCGGTTGAAAAATTCACTCGCGTGATCGCGCAACCAAATGATCCATGTGGGTGGCTGTTTCATTTCGATGAGTATGGAATTCCGTCGAGATCTATCGAATATGGCACGACCCTGACAATCTGTATAATGTTTTGATGGCTTCGTTGCTTTTCTGGCTTTATGGCAATGGGATTTACACTTGGGTGTAGCCGATAAAATTGATGGTAACGGCGACTTTAATGGACACGATTTGAGTTTGGGTTTTGAGCTCGCTTTGCATTTGAAGGCACAGGTTTTCTTGGCGATTGCTGTCGCTTTTTTGGTGCACTTCTTGTAGCTGGCAGCGGATGTGACACCAGCTGGTTCAATGCTCTTCCCGAAGGTCATGGCTCGATTCACACAGGATCCGTTGGTGTGGGTTGCCAAGGTAATAGCAAATGCCAAGAGCAACAAACTGAATACTATACCAACAGCTACATGCACATTTCGTTCAGCATTCTTGAGATCAATCAGCAACTGGACAATGTAGTAGCCCAATGTTATCCAAAAGGTGATGGTGCAAATGGAAAAGAATCTACAAGTGGAGAAGATTGATAAGAAAAATTTAATAATTTTGAAAAGCAAGACTTATTTTCTAGTGAGCTCTAGCTAAGCAAATTTAGAACTTAAGGACTACTATGAATCAGAAATTTATATATATATATATATATGGAAAATATTGGAAACAGACGAGCGAGCCGACTGTAAAAGTCCACGTACTCATTCTAATATAGGTTGTCTAAGTCGGATCAAACTTGATTACTCATTGATCACTCATGAGTGATTTTGGTCACCTAAGCTCTTATAGTTTATAAGTTTTTTGTACAATTTTTGCATGCGAAAGGGGCGTGGCTACAATCAGCAATAGTCTAGATCTGCCTGACTTACAGACAGAATTTTATTCCAAATTTGGTGAGACAGAGATAAACTCTTTTAGTCTCTGAGACACTGATGTTCATACGGCCGGTGTTTGTCTCGGCTATTGATGCTGATCAAGAATATATATACTTTATAAGGTCGAAAAAACCTTCTTTTACCAGCAGTGCTAATTTGGCTACTGACAAACCCAACAGACCCCAGTAGTCCTTTTAAGTACGTTGTCTAAGAATCATAGACCGCTTTGGGGTATAACTTTGGGTATACTTACACCAGGATGCCCACCACTTCCACGAAAAATGTTAGGATCATATTGACGTACTCATTGCTGCAAATATGAATGCCCACGGACTTGGCAGGATTTGGTCCTGGTTTTCGGCCAACTACAGCCGTGTTTTCACTGTGTTTCTTTGCACAGTCCGGACTGCAGCCCGTATCCATGCCGCAGTACATGTCACAGGAGACGTTGCTCTTGCACATGCCGCCAGTGCTGGACAGCAGCCCCGTATGGCCCTGTAGGAGAACGGGTGACCCAAATGTATCACGCCCAGAAAACTCATCGTATAAATCATGCGGCCATGCATCGTCATCATCCTCGAAGTCCATTCTGCTGGCACAGCCAGTTCGAATTATTGAATAGCCTCTCTCCGTCAGGGTCGATTTCCGTTGGATTGTCATGCCACCGAACGCTATGCCATGTACTTCATCCGATTCTCGTTCGGAATCCGATGCTATTATCATGGCCTCAGCCTTGGCACCCTCGCACTGACACTTGGGATTATCGGGGCTGCTTGGGACCTTCATTGGACTGCAGCCCTGCTCTTGCGAATGGGGTGTATTGGTTGCTACTCCCTTAGAAGGGTTCTGTCCAGGTCCCAGTGGGGGCCCAGCTCCTGGTCGCTTTCTGGAACACATGTCATGACACATTCCAGGTCCCATTCCGGGTCTCATCCCGGGTCCCATTTCTGGACCCATTCCAGGTCCCGTTCCAGGTCCCATTCCCGGTCTCATCGCGAGTCCCTTTCCTGGACCCCTTCCAGGTCCCATTCCTTGGCACATCCCTTGACAACCTCCCGGTCCCATTCCTGGACCCATCCATGGTCCCATTCCTGGACCCATTCCTGGTCCCATTCCCGGTCCCATTCCTGGTCCCATTCCTGATCCGCTGCATTTACAAGGCTCTTCCTTTGGCCTGGAACCTGGACCACCGCCCGCTCCCTTGCCCATTTCCGGTTGCTTGCCAATGAACATTCCTTTAACGCATTGTCCACATATTCCGGATTTGTTATGGGCAATCGATTTGACCTGGGCTTCGTGTCTTTCCCGTGCCTGATCCTTGCACTTGATACATGGGCATGGCGGCTGCGAAAACTGACGCGAGGCCATGCCCATGTTTGTGGCAGGTGGAGAACCAGGACCTGAACCCATGCAAAAGCACTTTGCCGCCGACATTGCGCAACGCTTGGTCCTAGAATTCAAGCTCCTAGAACTTGGAATTCCTCTACAAAATTTTGAGTTTAGGTCTAAAGCTGACAGATTCTGAGGGGAGACTGTCGTTCTCACACTGAACACAACCCCAAGCCTACGTGGATCGATCAAATACTTATTTTCCTATAGGAATCAAAAGAAATTGAAATGTAACCACTTTATATATCGTTCTATTGAATTCTGGATTCAAATTGAAATAAGTTCTATTGGCATAATTTTTTCACACTAATAATAACAGACCGAGTTAGGCTTTAAGTGTATATAACTTATAATTATTTTTCTATCTACTTACAGAAAGCGATGTGGAGCATGAATTTATACGCAACACTACTTGGTATATAATGCCAGTGCTGAATCCCGATGGATATGTGTATAGTCATGAGTATGATCGGTTCTGGAAGAAGTCGCGATCACAGCACTTGGCCAAGCCATCGGGTGGTCTGATCGACTCGGCGATGACCTGGCTGCAACAGAAGCGGGCGAAGGATAAGGTCTGCTACGGTGTCGACCTGGATCGCAATTGGATGTATCAATGGGGTAAACGCGGCAGCTCCAAGGGACCCTGTAACGAGTTCTACGCGGGGCCAGCGCCCTTCTCCGAGCCCGAAACGAAGGCAGTATCTGAGTTTTTAATGGACTACCGAACGCAGATCAAGGTGAATTTTTACTTGCATTTCTAGCCACATTTTTAAACACTTTGTAGACCCTGTACTATAAGGTATTTAAAATTTTTCAAAAGAAGCACAGGGGTCTATTATGTTTGTCAGTATCTTTATTATAAATTCTGTAGAAGGTGCGGAAATGAGGAGCAACTTGAAACTGTTTCTCACTTCCTATGTCACTGCCCCGCCCTAACCTGCCTTAGATACCGATATCTCGGAGCATTCCTCTTCAATGAGCTGCCAAATGTTTCAGAACTTCAGCCTCATCAAATAGCGAGATTCATCCATGTCATGGGTTAGACCTCTTTAGACTAATCCTAAAAGGCTAATATCGTCCCACTTATTCTTACCAGATTTTCACACGATATCACAAAGACCCGAGTCCTCACGGCTCATGTGTGCTGAAGCTTCTCACAACTCAAGCAGCCGCTTAAACGACCCTAACCTAACCTATTATGTTTGTCAGAGGCGGAATGTGGGTAACATGTAGAAGAATGCGTTTTCAACCCCATTAAAGTATCAGCATCAACACGTGATTCTATATAGCGATGTCCGTCTGTCCGTAACACCTAGATCTCGGAGACTATAGGAGCTAGAGCCACCAAATTTGAACTGAACGTCCGTTTGTGCGTCAGGTAGTTCCAGTTTATTTTTTTCTTTTGCTCATTATTATATCTTTCAAACTACTAGAGCTATAGTGACCAAATTAACACACCATTATAACTGATCTGCATCAGACAGCAATATTTCATAGGTCCAAAAAGACAAATTGCTTATTTCTATTGAAATATTACTTGATTGATTTATATGATACTTTATTTATGTAGTAGCTATATTGGATATCTTATAAATCTTAGGTCCTGGGTTGTTTAGTATTTGAGATCTGTTTCTATGTACATGACAACCGATCGACTGTTCATGCTGATCAAGACTATATACCTTTAAGGACAGGAAATAATTCCTTCTTTCTTCTACACACACTTCCATTAAAAAGTAACTTTAAGGGCTTGTAAACATGTAAGTTATATATCGACGTAGTAACCACCCCGTTCTGTGCAAGATCAAATTTTGTATGCCTGCCTTGAAGAAGTCTCAAGCCCACTCCTCCAGCTCCCCTCAACCGCTAATTATCAGGATATTTTGCACTCTGCTCCACTATAAATATTTTTTTCCCTTTTTTTTTTGCATTTGCAGCTCTATATATCCCTGCAGTCCTATGGCCAAATAGTGTCCTATCCGGTTAAGGCCAATTCCACCTTCAACGCGGAGCGCATGGATGATTTCCTTGATGTGGCAATGGTGGGGACTGATGGACTGCGGAAGAAGGGCAGCAAATCGCGTTACAAAGTGGATTCCGCCAATGATTTGATTGAACAGCGTTCAGGTGGGTGTCGCTGTTCTCTTTTCCAAGTCACAGTAACTTAAACCTATTTGATTTTTGCAGGGTGTGCGGATGCCTTTGCCGCCTATGAGATTGGCATACCCTTCAGCTATACCCTGCAGCTGGCCGATAACGGCGTGCACGGCTATCTACTGCCCAGCAGTGCCATCGAGCCGACGGCCCGGGATGCCTTTGAGATAATTACCAGCATGCTCGACTACATTTAGAGTCTGTCATTACAGGGTATATACTCAAGAAAAAACCTTAGTTCCTTTCAATGGCGCAACATTTGATTAGTTAGATTTTAGTACAATTTTTTTTTTTACTTTTTTTTTTTGTAACTAAATTAATTTACCTGTTGTTAGTTTTAATATTTATAAACGTGTGTGAAATAAGCAAATAATAAATATTAATTTATAACATAATTCATGTTTCATTTTTTAAACAGACTTTAAGACTTTCTTCACTTTAACTACATTTAACAGATAAATATCATCGGTATCAAAAAAAAATTAAATTTATATATACATAAATTTATATATTATAGCATGGATGCCATGCAAGTCGACAAATAAGCAACATCTGGGACTACACAAAAGTTGCAACAAATTAAGTAACGATTTTCATTTTTCAAAAGTTCGCTGCAGTTTCGATATACAAAATAATCGATGCCAAATTAGATATATCGATGAGAAACTTTCGATGAGGAACACTTGGAGATAGTTGTTCATATTAAATGCTAGTTTAACTAATTAGCATAATATGAACAGGCACTTGAAGCAGTCATAAGTTTTTGTTTCTTTTAGAACAAATTTTGCGCGATTTTTATGCGATCGGCGAGCTCAGCGAAATTATTGTACAACACGTTGCCGCAAAAGTAGAGACCGATGAGCAGTTTAAACTGCGCCGGCGACAATGGATATGTTTCGGTGGGCATAATGACAATGGTGTCCACAGCATGCTCCTTGCCAGTGGAACGTGTCTGCTCTTGTTTCGACATGTGCACCATTTCGCGATAATTGCAAAAGGCCGCGGCACATTTGGCAATCTGACGCACCAAATTCTCTGTGGAGCACTGTTGCAAAACGGGACGGCATATCAGTTCGGCGATTATCGAATGCATATCAAAGACAATAAGATCGGGACGTGGGGCACAATCGTACAGCTCGATTATGCGACGGGGTGCGCTCTCAATGTCCTTGAAGGCAATGTGCAGCCAGTGCTCGAGTTGGTGCAACGAGCGCGGTTTTTCCAATATACTCGACATTTTGCGCTGTGTCAGCAGCAGCACCTTCTTTTCGTGATGCACACATTGCTCGCATAGCTAAAAAATATTTATTTACTTTATAATTTTTATTTAATTTTTTGGGATTTAACTTTTAATTTACCTTGACCAAATGGCGGCTGTAATCGCCGTTAGGCGATAGAAAAATATGATTTCTGCTAAACTGCAAGCGCACAAAATTTATATAACTGCTTAGTCGAAATTTTATTAAGCAATCGAGTTGATTTCATTTGGTTTATACTTACGTCTTCTTGTGGAATGTGGTGCATAATATCCGCGGGCTTTTTTAATTTCTTTCGAGGGCGCTTCTTTTTTGTGAATTTATTTGCGGGTGTATATTAGAGCTGGAACTTGCACCGATTTAATATACGATGTATCGATGTTTTATACAGTCACGATATATCGAATAAAGCATCGGGTTAGTTGAAGTCACAGTTGCCACTTGAAAACAGTTTAAATATTTAAACGATAATGTTTTATTTCATTAAACTTTAAATAAATGTATGTATATATGTAAGCTTATACTTATGTACGTACATACATATAGACGTATAAGCTCGCATTACACCAGATAAGTTATTTATTTAATAATAAATATTAAATTATCGCTTTTATTAAATTTAACGAACAATTAAATTAAACAAAGAACATTTTGCATACTTTTTGACAAGAAAAATGTAATCACATTTTGTATATTTTAATAAAACAACAATTAACAGCGATTTATATTTATTAAAATAAAAATAAAATAGATCAACAACCAGTATATAAGATATTGTTATAAAAAAAGAAGAGTTGCCTTTTTAATATGTATGGAAACATTCTACTTTTACTAACACAAAATAAATTTATTAGAATGATTTTCTGAATTTTTTTGGAACAAACATTTAAAGTTTAAATTTGAAACTAACATTTGAGTTCGATAGTTAACAGCTCGTTTACATAAAAATATTATTTTTTGCCTTTACATTTCAAATGAGCAATAACATCGGACGACACGTTCAATTGAGCAATAACATGTCCACTTTGAGTATAACAGAGCGAGTTTTCACCACACTGCAAAAAATACTGTAAACGGCCGGCAGCTAGTATGTATTTACTTTCGATTAGAGTGACCAGGATAAATATATCACATGAATGGAGCGAGACGAACATATTGACTATCGGTTTATATTCAACACAGCCGTGCCGTGCCGACGAACGAAAGAGCGCACAAAGCGTAATATAAAAGAATTGAAAAAAATCGTCAAGTATAGAGGCCAATAGCAAACGCAGCAGTTGGGCGAATTATAATTTTTTTGATTAATAACTTCAAGCATCTCACGCTGGCTGCATAAGCAAGAAAGTAAATGCAAGCGGCAAATTAACTGCGGTAAGATAAACAGCCAAACTGAACAGCAAATAAGCCAAAAAATTCGAAGAAGCGACGACGACCAACCAACACTTACATACATACACACACATACGCATATAAGCACACACACTCCAGTGAAAAAGTGCAAGCCGCGAGCGCTTTTGAAGGCGTGAAAACACAGAGCAGCTTCCAAGAAAAGTCAATCAAACTGAAAGTGGGCATGAAAATTTGATTGCAATTCTAACTGCGGCCAGATGTGATGTTTGCAAACACATTTTTGTGTTTTTAGGACGGCAACATCCAACGGAACGGCAAACGGCACTTGCCGACGAAGGCTGCGAACGCGTTAGAGCCCACATTCAGACATATACACATACACACTCACAGACACATACAGAGATCTGCAAATATAGTGGAGACACGCACACAACAGCGCCACATTTACACACTCACACATCTATAGACATACGCGCGCTCCGCACTGGGCGCTGGAGCAGGAGCCACAGTAAAAGGAGGAGACGATAGATAACTGTAAAAGAGGCCCGGCAGCCGACGAAAGCGAAGCGAGAGGGAACAGCACTGGGCGGGTCCACAAGTTAATGCCTTTGCTGATTCCTGACATCGCCGCTGCAGCCGTCGTTGTCATCGACGACTGGGAATCCTGAACTCTTGCAACAATAACAACATCATCATCATAGTCAACAACAACAGCAGCGACAGCAACTATAATAACAACAAGAGAAGCGTATTGGCAAAAATTTTGCATTGATGGTAATGCATGCTAGAAAACCGCAGCGTATGAACGATGGGTAAATTGCGATTTTTTTAATAACATTTTAAACGTATTTCATCTAACAAATGTATTGCTTGTAGTTTAGTGCTTCCCAATATGCAAAATTAACAATTTATTCCAATTTAACACATCAAATACGTACAAAAACTTTAAACGCTAACTTTTGTTTACATATACATATGTATATGTACGCACGTTCCGTCTTTCTGGTTGCTGCACACACTCATGCATACACAAACACACACATTCACATGCATACATAATACCACTACTAACGTCGCTCGCCCCGAAAGCCCACAGTGACCAAGACGCTTTAGATACATACATATGCATATATGTGTGAGTAGAAATTAAAAGTAGTAGTTTTGCATGCGATTAACTATAAAATCAAAACATTTCAATAATATTTAGGGTATATTGTCATCTTGTTAATGTATTACTGCTTTGTTCCATTGCGTTGCTCTCGTTTAGCGCGTTTTGGCTCATTCTCCAAACGTTCGTCTGTTCATTCGTTTCGTGTCTACGTCAAGTTTTTCACCACACTCTATTGGTTTCTCGCTTGCACGCCCTTGCTGGCTCAGCTGTATTTCGCGCTTTCTCTCTCCCTCATCTCACACTCATTTACCGCTTGCTGCATATCTCGGCACTAAATAAAAAAAGGCGAATAAGAAAAAACGGTCCAGCCTCAATTTCTGCATTTTTTTGTTATTGTTGTCAATTAAATTGACAGCAGACATAACGTAAAGGATTTTCACATTAATTTATCTTCATATTACAATAAACTGACAGTGTTAACACTCTGCATGCATTTGGGTAACAGCTGACCGACCGCAGGAGCAGCTTTTCATCAAAAATTTAAATCAATTTAGTTGCTTATATTTATTTTTGTTTTTGTTACTTCTGGTGTGTTAAATAATAATTTTTGCTGATATCTGAGGCTAATGAATAACTTTACCATTGCCAAGGGAAACCACTGGAGTATGGAGCGAGTTTTGCAGTGTGTTGACGAATAGTGACTTGGCTATAATCAATTGCCGGCAATTGATAAAGACAACGAGCTTAGACCAAAAGTATACTTCAAAACCGCAGACGTTATCAGCTATGAACCAGTTCCAGACCTGACCTATCTTATTGGCCTGGTTAACAGTCGGCGAGTGACAGTCAGAGTTGGTCTTAAATAAACGGGCTAAAATAACATACGATGCCAATCTTATTGATTGCGCATTTGACCCAGTTAGAACAAGTGATAAGCCAAGTGGAGGAGAATGTGCCAAAATTAGAATTCAATATTTTGATTTATTTACAATTAATTGTAGTATAACTTGTTGCGTGCTTTCATTAGTCATTTAACCAGTTAACCAATTAACAATTTAAATTGATTATGTGATTTGTTTATTAATTGTGCTTTTATTTCCTTTGATTTGCAGGTACTTTGAGAAGCATACCAGTCACACATCCTACCAGGTGAGCCAAAACCGGGAATCGAGTCCATAGGCCAGTTTCCCAACCCCCGAGAATGACTGAACCGCAAATTTGTTAAACCCCCCAACTAACTAAACTTTAATTGCTCTTAAATTATTTCGTAAATCAGTCTAGACATTGGTGTATTTTAATTTTAGTTTTTTGCTTGTGAGCTTCAATTTTAATATAACATTTTGTAGTAAAGCCAAAAACTCCATTCAGTATAGTGTTCATTTGTAATCCCAATCAAAACTTCTATATATTGTGTGTGTATTGTGTGTGTGTGCTAGCTTAATCTATTTGACACACGAATATATGTTTTTATGTTGTATTTAAATCTGTCTGTCTGTCGGTCTATCGATCATATATATATCTGTTTGTATATATGTAGCTGTATTTGTATCTGTAGAGTTACTGACTCAAGTTTCATTTATTATACCCCGTCTCCACTCCACTCTATCTTTGGGCACGCGGCATTGCAGCGAATCAAACGAACTGATCTTAACTAAAGTATACACATAATTTAGATTATTTAAACATTATTTGGATAAATGTATGCTTAAAGCAACGTAGCATACAAACATTAGTGGATATCGAACTCTTCCTCAACAAACTTACTCAAATTCCAAATCGAATCGAAACTAACGAACTGCAATTAATTAATTGTATAAATAAATAACATATATACGGATAATCGTGCTTAAATCGTTAAAGTTAAAAACCGAATAAAAGTTAAACAAGAAATGTAAAGTTACAGACCAAAAATCACGCAAAAAAAATACCACACTGCGCAAAATTATATGTAGCCTGAATAAATAATAATATAAAAGTAAAATGAACATAAAACTCGCTAATAATCGACAAGAAAAGCAACAACAACACAAACGTGCCTAAGACATTAACAACATTATCAACTATAAGAGGGTATCGCTCAGTACATCAACAGTTGGTGATCAGACTGCAGTGTTTAAGCAACATTGAAGTGTCGCTGCTGCAGCAGCAGACAACAACAACGGCGACGACGCGACAATTAAGGACAACGCGGCCGCGTGCCGGCAGGACGAGCACCACGCCAACGCCATCTATGACGAGCGGCAGCGGCAGTGGCAGTAGCAGCAGCAACAGCGCCAACTGCATTACTCGTAGCAGCAACAATAACAACACCAACACTATCAACAACAACAACATGGCCGTTGATCTGTCACTGCTGACCAACAGTAGCAGCAGCGGCGGCAGCATCAGCAACAGTCACAACAACAACAACAGTCACAGCCACAACAGCAGCGGCAACAGCATCAATAAAATTGCAGCGGCAGCGACGTCGACAGCGATTGGAATGTGTCGCGTTGATGTAAGTAAATAAAATGCAAAAATAACGAATAAAGACAAAAGAGTGACGAGCGTAAAGAAGCTGAAGAACGCTAGAGTGCAATGAATGGGATAAGTGACAAATGAAGCAGAAAAAGGATTACAGTGGTGCAAGTGCAACAAAATAATTAAATAAATGCAAGAAAAAACGATATGTGCAAATTAAAGGAGAACAGAGAGTAACGCACACACATCTACCCTTTACACACACACAAACAATAGTAGTGTGCAACAAAGTGTTAATTGACAAGCAGAAAAGAAAACAAAGGAAAAGAAAAGAAGACAAAAAATGATCACTTAATTAGGTTTTTGTGTTTCGTGTTTTTATGTTCGTTTTGTGTTCGTTTCGTGTTGCCCATATAGTCCTCATCACCTCCTGCTCCACATCTCACACCCACACATACACACACACACAATCTTAGCTTCATTAGCAAAAAAAAAACTAACACATGGAAATTTTGGCAAATGAAATTGTTCTCTTTAAAAGTTGACAGCAACAAAAAACAACATCAAATTGGCTTATTGTAATACATGTAAAATTGTTAAAATTTTAGCAATATTATTTATTTATATGATTTAATTTGTTTCTGGTAGTTTGAGTTTGTTTATACTAATCAAATCCCCTTTCCAATCCAAGACCCCGTCCCTTGCCACAAACTTATCCAAGTTTTATTCAAAATATTGGTAACAAGTTTTCCGCATAACATTGATAACAAAAACAAATTTGCGACAATAACAACAAGTAAAGTAACAAAGAATACTACTAAACTAATAATTAATAACAAGCTGCAAGAAGACTAAAATCTACTTAAATGTTCCATTCATCTGAAATCCATTTTCTTCTATTTTCGCCAGAGCTCAAAGTACAGCAGTTCAAAACGCGATTATGAACGCGATCGTTCGTCCAATTATCGCGATCGTGACATCTCGCCTGGCGGTGGCGGCGGTGGTGGCAGTGGAGGCGGCAGCGGAGGAGGAAGCGGTGGTGGCGGCGGCAGCAGCAGTGGCGGCGGTGGTGGACCACTAAATAATGGCAACAGCTATCGTTCACAGTCACCGGATATAGATTCGCCTTCATCGCGTTCGCATGATTTGCGCGATCGTAGCGATCATCGAAGTGGTGGTGGTGGTGGAGGCGGTGGTGGCGGCGGTGGAAGTGGTGGTGGCAGCAACGATCGTTACAGTTTTATGCAAAAGATGCGTGATCGGGATCGTGATGTCTACAAAAAGGATAAATATTCCGGTACCTATTCTGAATTATTGTTATAATCTAAACTATTATTAACCTAATATTTTTGCCTTTCAGATAAACGTGATCGTCGTGGCAATGATCGTGACTCGGAATCGTATCGCACGAATCATGACAGGGATCGTCGTGGTGGCGGTGGGGGTGCCAAGTTGTGCTCATCGCGTGACAACGACAAGCGTTCCGGTTCCGATGATCGGGATCGTGAACGTGAACGTGATTTGCGTGACAAGCGTGACAGAGGCGCTGATCGTGATCGGGATATGTACAAGAAGGACAAATATGCAGGTAAATACACTCTACCAACTATCCTTAATCAAATTTTAATCGACTCTACTTTTCCAATAGACAAACGTGAACGCAGCGACCGCGGGGAGCGTGTGGCACGCTATGGCGACTGGAGTGAGCATGTTAGTTCGTCTGGTATGTAAAATAGATACGATCTATAAGCACTGAATCTCTAATGCTTATTTACTTTCCATTTTCAGGCAAAATGTATTACTATAACTGCAAAACTGAAGTCTCCCAGTGGGAGAAGCCTAAGGAATGGGTAGATAGAGAAAGGTAAACCTTCTTCGATTAAATCAAGTCCTTAAAACTATATAGTTTTCTTGTATAAATCCTTGATAGCAACCAGCCACAACTATAAGAAATTGTTTCGTTACGTTATTTTGCACTTCAAAATTATTTTAACCGGCTTATATTAAATTAGATAATCGTGGTACAATGATAAACTTAAAATATAAAAGTATGTGATTTCAATTTTCAAAAAGATCTAATACTTCACCCTAATAGAGCATTTGAATCCTTTTTGGTTTATTTGCCTAGTTATAATTAAATCAATACCTTTGCAAACTTTTGCAATTCTAATTAATACATTGGCTTATAGGATTTTTTCATATTTGGAAGAGAAGAATTTCAAATAGACAAATTCCTTTATTATTGTGTACACAAATACTTATATTTCCATTTATTAACCAATTTCATTTGTGTCTCCACTTATTCTAGGAATCTGCCGCGTGATCAGCATCGTGAGAAGGATTACCGTGACAAGGATCGTGACAGGGATCGCGATGATCGCTTCTCAAGATCGAGTAAGTTTGCCAAACATTTGAATTAAAAATGTTCATAAATAAAATTATGTTTTTCGATTATTTTCAAAGCATACAAACATTCCAATTCATCGCGCGACAATTCACGACTGAGATGGAATTACGACAACGATGGCGGACCTCCGAGCCATCGAAGGCGCTTGGATGGTGAGCAGATAGAAACATAATATTAATGAGTGGATTATATTTGAATTAAATTAAATTTATTATTAGGACGACATAACGACAATGCTGATATGGATATCAGCGGCGATTCGACGCCCACCTCGGAGGCAAGTTATTCACTGAGCGGCACGCCCACGGCACATGGCGGCAGTGGTGGCGGTGGCATTGGTGGACAATCAAGCGACCAGGGCTCATTGTCGGGGGCATTGGGTAATGCACTGCCACGACTGTCCTCCCATCCAAATTCCAGCGCAGTCGTAACACCAATGGGTGCGCACTATGGTGCCGCGTCTGTCGGTTCCACTGGCGGTAGTGGCGTTGGTGGACCCGTCAGTGGAGCCACAATGTTACCCACCAGCGGCTTGGCCTCGGTGCCATCCAGCATTGCCAACAGTAGCAACAGCAGCCTTAGAAACTCAGTTGTCGGACACATTGGCTCCACCTCCAGCGTAAGTATTGAACAACATTGAAGTTAGAAATATTTGTGATAGGTTGCAATTTACTTAATTTCACTTTATGCTGTGTTTTTAGAAACAAACTCGAATGAACTTTTGTTGATTAATAACTTAATTCTCTAAAAAAGTACTTTATAACTGTATAATAAATGTATGGTATCACACAACTAGCTAAAGCATACATTAAATGATTTATGTTGACTACACATGAAATATTTAAAAGTTTTTACTATATAACAATTTTAATTAATAGCGCTTTCTATTAAGTTAAGCATTGTTATTAATTAACTCCTACTCTTCACTTTTAAAAGGCTTTAAATAGTGTTGTGAAAATCAGCATTTATGTAAATCAGTAAAAATAAGTTAATTTTTGTTAGTTTAACACTGAAAATGAGAGATAATCTCAGTTTTATTCGTTTACATTCGAAACGGCTCTTAACATATACATATATGTATAATTCTATATTTCTTTTTAATATGGTTTCATGTGCATAGTTCAGTTTAAAACTAAAACTAAAATAACGTATGTTTAGTGCTCTCCTACCAAGTTATGTATAAGTTCTTTGTAAACGAATACTAAGTTAGTTTAAAACAATTTGTGCTTTTAGTTGTTAAAATCAATAATTAATTTTATATATATTTAAATTTTACAGACGACTGTTCCGACACTGTCGAATCAGGAGCATCATCTGAACTCGAATGCACCCGGTCCGCCTGGCAAGCTTGGCGGCGGTAAGGAGCAATCAATGATGATGCGACAGAAGCTTCATTTAGGTCTAAGTTGTTTGGATGTGCCCCATCATCATATGCTTGTTGGAAGCGGTAGTGGACCAACGGGAGCTGGCAGCGGCACAGTCGATGCAGTAAATCATGCCTACAATTCGGTCAACAATGTGACTGCCAGCAGTTTAAGCAGTTTAAGGTTTGTTTGTGTCACTAGTACATGTATTAAATTGTATTTAATCTTCTTTTATTTTTTGGGATTGCAGAGACAACAGCCAACTCAACTCACCACTGTGCATGCCGCATGCACATCACAGTATGTCGCCATCGCTGAGCTATACCAAGAGTCCCATACCAACGATCGTAGGTCACACGAACAATGTGAATGCCAGCAACGCCTATACCTGCAATGCCCCATTTGGCCTCAAGACGGTCGTTGATGCTGGCATCGGTTCGACGACAGCAGCCAATGCGATCGGTGGTAATGGCAATGCCATTGGTAGTGGTGGCAACAATAGCAGCAATTGCAGCATACCCGGTCTTGGAACTGTCAGCGGTATCAGCGTCATCACCTCCATGGGCAGTAATAGTCTCTGCGGTAATTCAACAATTGGCGGCGATGGGCCGCCAACGCCCACCCAGGAATTAGATTTAAGTGGATCAGCTTTAGAACAACACCAACAGCAGCAACAGGTCGCTGCTGCCGCTGCCGCCGCCGCAGCAGCAGCATTGGCTGTGGTCCAGGCAACGCAACAACAGGCAGCCCAACAGTCCCAGCAGCAGCGTAAAAGTGAGTAATTATCCAACGACAAAAGTCGATGACAAATGAACTTTGATTACTGTTAGATTTTGACAGTCGGTAGTTTAAAGCTATACATTATGAAGGTTCCACTTAAACTTGTAATAAAAGAAACCTTGATTGGTCGCTGTGTTAGTGTGCTTTTTGCAGACGCTTTGTTGTTTCATAAAACTGAAAAATGTTTGATAATTGTATAAGACAATTGATGAACTAACTTCCTCCTTAAATTCTGACTGTGAGAATAAACACTACACACTCAACTGCATTTGGTACTGCTACTCTGTTGACAATGACCAAATCTAAATCCGTTTCTAAAATCACTACTCGACACCTATCTTTGGTTTAAATGTAACTGATAAAACTATTTTGTATGAGTTATTTTATGAAACACACTTTGTTAAGCTGCTGTTAGTTAGTTTTGCCTAGAGTTTATCAGATTTTGTTTTATATATTGTTACTATTAGTTGTCGTACAAACAGAGTACTTTTTTTATAAGTTTATCCTAAAATGCGTATTAATCATGCCTTATTTCTTGCAGTGGATGGCAGCGGTTCCGCTACACTCAGCACGCTCCAGAGCTGTGTGGGCTCGGTGCAGGCGTCAAATCTGCGGGGTCCCGAAATATCGCCAAAATTAGCGAAATACTTTCGTGCTGATTTAATTGCCCATGTTACCAACTGGCAGGCGGAAGTATTGGAGCGTCAGGTAAGTTCTATCCAAAACTATGTAGATTTTAAATTGCATATTCAGCCATTACAGGTTTTATTAGTTTAAATGTCAGAAGCTTTTTCAGTTGTATAAATCGTTTTGAGCATATTGTGCATGTACATATGTGTCCAAGTTATCAAAGAAGCAGTGCATTTGCGTAAAACTAACGGTATGAGTTTGGTATGCAGCTATATTGCATGCCGGTTCTTCATTAGAATTTAGATTTGATAATAGTTCGAGCGAGTAAAAACAAAATCATGAAGCAGGGAAGTTTGTAAAGCTATCTAGATCTTAGACCAAAAACTCTAAAAAGATTTTATAAGTGGCACAACATAATCAAATAGTTTTTGTTATGTTTTTTATAATAGTAAAATAAAGATATTTTTATGGATATGGACTTTTATAATATTTTGTAGAGTTTTAAATAAATGTAGCGTGAGTTTAAATCTTGCTTTCTGTGTCCATTAAGTAAAAAGTACTTTTTTTGATCTATTTTAGGCGCAGAAATGCTGCGAGGACACGCATCTATTTGGGGACATCACCTGCACTCGGATATGCGCTGAGCTGAAGTGTGCACGGAGCTTAGTTCGGAGCACGGAGATCAATGCCACACTGCAGGAGCAAAAGTGAGTATAATTGGAATTGCAATATGAAATGCAAAATTTATTAACAATGTATACCAATTATTTTTTTTTCAATTGTGTTGAAGAATCATGTATCTGCGACAGCAAATTCGCCGAATTGAGGAGTCGAAGACTCAGAACGCGTTCATGTCGGACGATACTTAGGATCAGGAGCAAGTTAGGCTGCGCGTGCATCGCAAGCTGTCTGTCAGGCTCAAAAAGAGCACACTTTGGCGCAGCTGATGATGTTAATGATGACAACAATGTTGATGATGATGATAATAGTAATGCTCCTGCTATCGGGTGGGGCGAAAACCAAACAAAAGAGATCAGTGCTGGGGCAGAAACTATAACACGTGCATCCTTCCTTGTCCTGCGGCCGACAAATACATTGTTGACTGTGTTGGTGACTTTGCTAGTGGCAGGCAAAGAGAACTAACCCGAAAGATCATTGGGTCAAGAACCAGAAAAACAATAACAACAGCAAGAGAAGCAACAGCAGCAGTAGCGACAGAAACAACAACAGCAACAACTACACCTACAACATAATGATGATGATAATAGCATGCAGCTGGCGATTGATGAAAAATATAAGAAAAACACAAAAATAAAACATAATTTATAATTAGCAAAGCGTAATTAATAACTTATATAAGCATGAAGCGAAGCGGCAAATGTTGGGCCTATGTTGCCGTTAACTAAGAACAGGAACAATAACAACAACAACAATAAAAAAGCAGCAGCAAAAACAACAAACAACATCCGTAACAATTTAATTAGCTAACAGCAAACAATAGAGACAACAGACAACAAATGTAACGAGAAATCGAAACCAATTCAAAAGCAATAAAAATATAAAGCCTCCTCGTAACGAATCGACTCGAAGCAACAATAAAATTGAACAATTGTAAACAAAAATCAGCAGAAGAAGAAGAAAACACAACCACAACAACAAATATAAATAAAAATAATAAACAAAAGATAAACAAAGCAACTCTAAACATGAACGAAATGAAAACAAGTCAACCTAGTATACTCAACTGCAATAAAATGCTAATTTAACAATATACAAATTATATATATAGAGTATATGAAAATGTATATTTACAAACAACAACAAAAAGTGTGTGGCAGCCTCGGTGAAAGTCCTTAAAGAACTCGAAATTGAATTCTGATAATCTTACGCTATTTAATACGGATCAGAAAGAGAGAGAGCGATCAAGAGCAAAAGATAAAAAGAGAAAGAGAGAGAGGTGCACACGCTTAGCCTTCAAAGTAGCCGCAGTAAATCCGTTAGGGGTGTTCACACTGAGACAGCTTCGCTTTTAACGCTGTCCAATTGTTGAATTACCAAAATAAGTTTTCTTCGGTATTTGTTTTTGTTTAATAATATATATTTTGATTGCATAGTTTGTTGCTCTTTCTGTTAAGCTAAAGATACGTGTTGTCAACAAATAAAATCATCTAAAAACCAATTAATATTTTGTAGCTTACACACTCACACACACACACACACAAACATATATACACTCATTGCCACAAAAACACACATACACACATTTCAAGCTTCATAATTCTTATGTGAAAATGTATTTATTTCTTCTTTGAATTTGAAATTGCATACACTTTGTTTTTTTTTTCTACGAATTATTTTTACTATCTTTTTTTTTTGGTTAATATAAAAATATGCATATATTAAACAGAATATATATATACATATATGTATGTGTATATATACATACATAAATGTAAACAAATATATTTAAACATAATTTTTTCTTTTTTAAGCAGTAAAACTAAAAAATGCTGAAAAGCTTAAAATAAAATTGAAGGAAAGTGAAAGACGATGATTAATTAATATACCTAACATATAACGTGGAGCAGAGAATGATTGTGTATTTTGAGTTTTTATTAATTGATAGCTTGTCTTATAAATTACAAATTAAACAAGAAAAAACATAAAATCCGAGGAATACCAATAAAACAAAAGGATAGAAATCAAAGCAAAACAAGTTTAACAAGAAAGAAAAGTACAGTCGAGCGCGCCCGACCGTATAATACTCTCTGCATTTTCCCGATTAAATTATTAAAATCGGTATCCAGATATTACAATGAATAGTACTTGCATTAAAACACGTTGAAACAAAAACAATCTAAGCATAATCAAACACACATCTGTTTGTTTGTTGCGAATACACATACGTTTGACAATATATGATGCATGCATGTATGTATGTGTGTATTCGGCGCAGCCAGCGACCGCGGGCAGCGCTGCCGCCACACAGGCAGCAAAAACGTTCGAGCATGTGCTTGTGTGTTTCTGTCTCGCTTGCACCAATGGGTTGATATTGCGTTCAATTAACAATATTGTAACGCTTCTAGTTTTCTTGTTTATAGTCCGATTTTAATGCGCCTTTCAGGATAGTTTAATATAGTTAGTCTCCACACCAGTTATAAACTACAATACTGTACGATACGGAAAAACGGCATTGAAGCTTGAAAACTATTTTATAAATTGTGGGAAAAGTGGGCGTGGCAGTCCAAATTTATAGATGGCAATGCAACTATGCTGTCGCTAGGAACTCCCGTACAAGAATTGGTGATCCTAGGTGCCATAGTTACTGAGATATTTGCCGAAAACACCAATTTTTCACGAGGTGTGTCCAGTTTTTTGCTTTTTGTGGGCGAATGGGGCGTGGCATCGAAAAAAAAAAAGATTCTTGTATTGACTGACTAAATATCTGATCGTTTGACACCAAGCTCGAACTTGTAGCTCTTACCATCTCTGAAATCTGTTTGTTCATACGGACAGACGGACAGACAGACAGACAGACAGACAGACAGACAGACAGACAGACAGACAGACAGACGGACAGACGGACAGACGGACATGGCTATATCGACTCGGCTTGTGATGCTGATCAATAATATATATACTTTATGGGGTCTGCCACGCCTCCTTCTGCCTGTTACATACTTTTGCACAAACCCAATATACTCTTGCAGAGAGTATAAAAATATAAATAAATTTAAATAATAATAATAATAACTACTGTAGATATACATATAATTAAATACAATGGTATATATAAATATATATATACTAAATATATATAAATATATTTAAATACAAACAAAAGGTAAAAATAAAAAATTTATATTATTTAGCTAAGCGTCAAAACCGAAAAATATAAAAACTTTTATGATTAAAAACGAATGCTATTAGTTTGTTTCAATTTATTCATTAAATGGGAAAGGGAAAACAACCAATTAAAATGTTTAAACTTAAAAATGATTTAATAATTCTCTTATCTCCAATATTAACTTGCCGGTTAGTGTAGTAAAAAATTGACTCAGTGGCAGAGCCATCTATCGGTCGTTTTTCTGCCGACGTTAGTCATAAGCAGCTGTCTCTGAGTAAGAGAGACAGAGGAAGCGATAAAGCTGTAGCTGTAATTAAAGTCACTGGCCGTTATGATAGCGATTTTCAAAATACATTAATATTAGTTAAAACGGATTATTTACAAACGGTATTTATTTATTCCAGTCTGACTATGCATCTGAGCAGTAAAACCATCCACGGAAACTATCGAAAGTATCCAAGGATTTTTAAACTCCGTACTTTAAAATAGTACAGGGGCCTATTAGGTTTGTCAGAAGCGAAATGTGCGTAACAGGTAGAAGGGGACTTTCCGACCCCATAAAGTACATATATTTGTAAATTTATATCCTTCATATAGCAATGTCCATTTGTCAATCTGTCTGTCTGTCTGTAGGAGTTCATCTTAAAGACTATAAGAACTAGAGCCAGCGTCTATTAGTCTATTAGGTTTGTCAGGAGCGAAATGTTCGTAACAGGTAGAAGGGGACTTTCCGACCCCATAAAGTACATATATTTGTAAATTTATATCCTTCATATAGCAATGTCCATTTGTCAATCTGTCTGTCTGTCTGTAGGAGTTCATCTTAAAGACTATAAGAACTAGAGCCAGCGTCTATTTCCCGAGCAGATTGTATTTCCATTACATGGAAACGATTATAGCTAGAGTAACCAAAGTTACATATTACGTATATGGTTCCCTTATAACTATTCTAGTTAAGTTTGATCCGGATCGAACAATTATTTCTAAAGTTCCAGTTGCACAAGTGGGTCGAAAAATATGAAATTTGTATGAAGGCATGGCCTGATTTGGATCTGGCAACTATATTCTATAGCGATCAGTCTAAAATTACTTACTTATATAGTAAAGCGCGCACTAAAACGAGTACAGGGTATTTTACAGTTGGCTCGAACGTCTGTAGCCTTTATTATATATTTTATTTGTTATATTTTTTATATTGTTACTAGATAATAATATAATTATTAAGAGTAATTCGGTTAAGTTGAATAGAACATGAATATTTATTAATGAGCACATATTGATTATATCGACTTCTACCTGTTACGCATATTTCGCTCCAGGTAAACCTAACATACTGTATGCTTTTGTAATCATCTTAAGGTAATAACAATATCTTAAGTTTATTGTTGCTCATAAATTCAAAAATATCCAATATTTAGAATAGAGTAATCAGTAACTATTTTATTTAAATTTAACTAAATTAATTTAAAATTTGTTATGATCAATAAGTAATTGTTTTCATTGTCGTACATAAGTTTTACTGCTGACTTGATTAATAAACTAAGCAGTCGAGAGCTCCATACTTAGTTTTTAAATTATGTTGAAACAATCTAGCTGTGAAGAAATTCAAAAGCAAAATAAGTTTGGTTTTCGCTTATTTTGGTTAATTACGCGCGAAAGTATGCAACGGGATATGTTGAGATTTTCATGGAAACTGAATAACTGTTTCTGGAAAAAGAGCTTTCGAATAAGTTTACTTTCTAATTGCCGCTTAAAGCTGCAAAAAAGCTTTCCGTTTGCCGGTTAGAGAGTGTAGCAGAAGTGTGTGAGAGAGCGAGAGAAAGTGGGAGAGTGCAGAGCCGCGAAAGCGTTCGCTGCAAAGTAACCCAGCAGACAATGCGCAGCGCAGCGAATTCGCTCTGCCGAATTGAATGCTGGGGAAAACGAAGTCTCGACTGAACTCACACGCACGAGGGCAACCAAAAGCCGACGATGGTGTTTTCACCGTTAACCAAGTCCTCTCCCCCACCAGCCGCAAGATGGCGGTGGTTTGTTGCTATGTTGCTTTTGGAATCTTTGGGCTGCCAGAGGACAGCGAATGCCAACAAGTAGCAGTTCAGCATCGACAACGCCAGCGTTCGCTTGCGCTCTGCTTATGGCAGCGCAGTGACAGCAAAAGCAACAACAACAACAACAACAACTAGAGTGAATTCAACAGTGAAATAACGAAAAAATAACGAAACATTTTTCAAATTTCTAACGGTTAGAATTTAAACTATTGTGGATTTTGTTTAAGTGTTGTTTGTGTTGTGTTAACAAAAAAGAAAAAAAAAAAAGGTAATTGTTTTAAAAAGACAAAAAGCCGCGCAGTTTTTGGGCTTAGAAATAATTAACAACTCAAGAGCCGAAACAATCACAAAAAAAAAAAACAAACTGTTTGAAGACAAAAGGTAATACAGGTAAGCAGTTGCCAACTGTTGAATTACTTTTTGCAGTTCTACAAAGTTTCAAAAGCGTCTTTCAGTGCAATAGTTTTTAATTAAAGTTCACTGTGGAAAGCTAACCTCAACTTGTCTCTTTTGTTTTAAAAAAAAAATTAAGCTGATATTTGATTTCAAAAATTCAAACAATTAGTTAACCAACAATTAGTTGTTCTCAATTGAAAATTTATAAATTCAACTACTAAAATTAAAAAAAACAATTCATTTTTATAGCAAAAAGCTTAATACAAAATGATGTCTCAAACAAAAGTTTGTTAAAAGAAATAATAAATTATGAATTTTATAAAAAAACAATTTTCAGCATAAGAAAGAAAAAATTTTTATTTCAAATTGAAAATTCTAGTTTTTGCCCATTTCGCTTTAGAAAACAAATTTTGATTTTTCGTTGAAAACACTTGACACTATTGAAATGATTTCAATTAAAAAAGTATATTAACCAAAATGTCAAATTCACAATACGAAACTTTGTTTAAGATGAAATATGTGTTGTTGCCCAGTTTGCTTTTGACCCTTTGTGGTGTTTCAAAGTTGCATTTGTAATTTAAAAACCGTCAGCAGCAGACACAACAAATTTCAAGTTTTATAACTCTATATATTTTATGTTGTTCATTTTAATCTTTGTGTGCAAACAACAAGCATTTGCATATAAAGATACATTTGAGTGCGAACAACAAAACAAACGAAATAAAATAATTTTTGAATTTATATTCATGAGTTTGTCGAAGAGGTCAACTAAAAAGTCGAGTTCAGAATAGTCGAGAATTATAAACGAAGACATTTGAGTTTGGTTTTGTCACTAACGTGTGCTTACGATCCCAGTAATTAACAGTGAGAAGAAATAGTTCAAAGTCTTCAAATTTATAAGCTAATTTTAAGAACTCACATTTTTCGAGAATTTTGGAAATCGATTTTTAATATAATAGCTGTGTGTACTAAAATGTTTTTAGAATTTTACACCATTTTTTGTTAATTTTTAAATATTTAAACTGATAAATAAATTTGCTCTGAAATCAAGAACACGATTTTTATGTAATTGTATATTCTAGCCGAGTTTCAAGTATTTGTTTTAAAGCGTAATTAACCTATTGATATTCTTAATACCCATGTTGTTTTCATAATTATTCCTATGATATTAGTCCACAAAATATGTTAAAAAGAAATGTATTTTCTCGCAGTTATGTGTTTTTAAAGTAAATGGGAAAAATAAAAGGCAATGATCTTGTCGCCACGATTTGTGATCATTATAAAAAAAATTAATTTTTAATAAAAATGAATGTAACTAAAGTATGAACCAAAAAAGTATAAAAAAAAGTTTTTATACTCTCTGCAAGAGTATATTGGGTTTGTGCAAAAGTATGTAACAGGCAGAAGGAGGCGTGGCAGACCCCATAAAGTATATATATTCTTGATCAGCATCACAAGCCGAGTCGATATAGCCATGTCCGTCTGTCCGTCTGTCCGTCTGTCTGTCTGTCTGTCTGTCTGTCTGTCTGTCTGTCTGTCTGTCCGTATGAACAAACAGATTTCAGAGATGGTAAGAGCTACAAGTTCGAGCTTGGTGTCAAACGATTAGATATTTAGTCAGTCAATACAAGAATCTTTTTTTTTTTCGATGCCACGCCCCATTCGCCCACAATAAGCAAAAAACTGGACACACCTCGTGAAAAATTGGTGTTTTCGGCAAATATCTCAGTAACTATGGCACCTAGGATCACCAATTCTGGTACGGATGTTCCTAGCGAGAGCATAGTTACATTGCCATTTAAAATTTTTGACTGCCACGCCCACTTTTCCCACAATTTATAAAATAGTTTTCAAGCTTCAATGCCGTTTTTTCCGTATCGTACAGTATTGTACCTTATAACTGGTGTGGAGACTCACTATATTAAACTATCCTGAAAGGCGCATTAAAATCGGACTATAAACAAGAAAACTAGAAGCGTTACTATATTGATAATTGAACGCAATATCAACCCATAGGTGCAAGCGAGATAGAAACACACAAGCACATGTTCGAACGTTTTCGCTGCCTGTGTGTCGGCAGCGCTGCCCGCGGTCGTTGGCTGCGCCGAATACACACATACATGCATACATATTTGCATCATATACATATTGCCAAACGTATGTGTATTCGAATACAAACAAACAGATGTGTGTTTGATTATGCTTAGATTGTTTTTGTTTCAACGTGTTTTAATGCAAGTAAAACACATAGTAATATGTGGATCCCGATTTTAATAATTTAATCGGGACAAATGCAGAGAGTATTATACGGTCGGGCGCGCTCGACTGTACTTTTCTTTCTTGTTTTTTTATAAAATGTCGGCTACTCAGAAATAAAGGTTGATTTCTTCCCTAATATTAAAGCTGTCTTGAAAAGTTATATACTTTTGATTCATTTGTGAATTTCTATAGTTGTTAAGATTCTACATGCTTTTGCAGAAAATATTAATCTGATGATGATGAAAATTAATGTATTTCTTACATAGACTTTAATTTAAATTTGTTTTTTTGTAAATTTGATCGTTCAACGATTGATTCGTTTCGTTGTAGAAACGCAGCCTCTATATAATTGCCAGTTGGAGAGCGTGGCAGGAATACTGCCAGTAATAACATGCCAATGGAATGATGAAAAAGCACATGAATAGAGTAGCTATATATTCAGGAATGAGTAATCTATCAGATGAATTTAAAGTGTCAAAAACCCTTTTAGAATTTATCACATGATTTGTGGGTTGTTGGATGTATCTTGTTCATGTTGGTGTTGTTGTAATGTGCCACGCCTTTGGGCGGTCGCCTTTGAGCTTTATGCATTTCAGTCGCTGTGAAAATTGCTGGCACTTAAATATGTCGCGAGCGCGCGAACGAAAAGCATTTGACGTTTGCCAATGTTGACAATTTGCATTGCCCAATGCCAACAGTCATAAATTTGACGCCATCAAGACCAGCACCGAGTTATTCCGTTCAACTGACGATGAGGGGACTGGCTGGCCATGGCTGTGGTGTGAAGTTGGATGTAGATGGATGTATGCGGTTGGCGAAACCCAAAATGGTGTCTAGAAAATCATTAGAAACGAGTTGGAATCCACTAAAAGTATTCCTTGGTATAAATATCAAATAATTTTCGAGTGCTTTTAGCCCCATGAAATGTGATTGCATTTAAATGTATTTTTCCTTTTTGGGTTTAAATTTGTTTTTTTTATTATTTATTTCTGCCAATGCCAAACGTATTTGGCAAAATTTTAATTTTTATTTTAATTTTACAACGTAATTGCTTTAGTTGTGCGTGACGAGAAAACTTTTTCATGTGCCATAAAAATGAGAATTTTTGATTGCAAAACACAGATAAGTGACAACCCGACAGAGACATCCCTATACATGTATGAGATCCCGAGTGTATTTCAACCTTCTCTTGTCTAGTTTAGGTATTTAAATTTCCAAATTTAAAATTTCATTAAAATCTTGAATAAAGCTTACTTGAAATTTAAAGTAGAGCACTTAAAAATTGTATTTTATATGTTGCACAGTTCTTGAACTTAATTGGATATTAACAACATATCTTAAAGAGTAACTTAATATACTTTCGGATGCTTTTAAGCGTTTTTGAATATATTTAAATATAAACCAGTCAGTTTCTTTTACAGAAATATGAAAATTTGATTATTAGTAAATATTAAAATTCCATTCAATTTAAAAGAGTAATAATTATTTTTATGTTATTATATAGTTACTTAATAAAAGACAAGAAAAAACTGTTATTTTCGGCTCGTTAAAGATTAAATACCATTGTAGTCATGTATATTGCGTTAGTTGGATTTCAATTAGCAATTGTTCCTACGGTAGCTACATGATATAGTAGTCCGATTTGGATGAAATTTGGTCAACAGATGGGCCACGATAAGATCGCTGAATAGACACCACAAATGTCCATACTATGCATTCCAACTGATTGGTAGCTTTACGGTATAGTCGTCCGATTAGGATGAAATTTAGTAAGAAGGTGCAAAACGGTAACAAATGCATATTGCGTGATATTGGTCGACAGATACTCCAAATTTTTAATCAAAGCATTTTCAGCAATTTCAATCGATTGTTTCTAATGTCAGCTATATGATATATTCATCCGATCAATTTAAGCATATGAACTGCGTGCAGACAGAATACACATCTGTACCAAGTTTCATCAAGATAGCTTTGAAACTGAGAGACTAGTTCGCATAGACGGACATGGCTATATCGACTCGGTTGTTGATGTTGATCAAGAATATATATACTTCATGGAGTTGTAAAGACCTCCACTAAAAGGTTGTAAAAACCTTGTGACCCTCCACAAGGGTATAATAAAAACTGCTAATCTTAGTGTATGACACATATTACACCATTCTAAATCTGACACACTAAAATCTGACACATCTTCCATTGAATATAGCTGTGTCAGTCCCAATAAATCTTACATACCGCAACTAATATATTTCAATGCTTGAAACCTCTTAAAGTAAATATTTATAATTGTAAAATTACCTGTCTACATTAGGTTGCCTAAAAAGTAATTGTAAGTTAACTGTCTAGGTAGGTTGCCTAAAAGGTAGCAGCACGCTAGAAATACAAATTGTGTTTTACAGACATCCATAAATTTTTATAAAATTTATTACCGTTGTGGTATTTAAAACAAAAATATTTTCCGAATTTCTACCCAAATAAATCAAATCGAATTGATTTTGAAATTAACAGATTTTAAAGCATATCTACTATATTAAATACTTTTAGTACTTTAATGTAACTTAATGTTGCTTACTTATTTACAAAATAAACCATTACTTTTGATTAGGTATTTAATTAATTGATCGTATGCTTTTGATATTTTTCGTATCTTTGATGTGTATTTAGCCGATAAACCTGCATTGAACTAAATTCAATTTGAGCTTTAAGAAAATTCTTATCATTTCTGAAGCATAGATTGAATCTGACTTGTGAAACCTTTTCCAGTAAGTCGTAATACGTTATTGCTGCCCTTTTTTTTCTTACCAACTTTTGTTCTGACCTTGTGGTTTCATTTGCTGCTCTTGTTCTTTTTTTGTTGTTTTTTCTTTAGTATTATTTTTAGCCCAGTACCGAAAGTGAATTAAGGATTATGTTTTTGTGTTAATTTTTTTTTATGCAAATTTTAGCACTTTAAACTCATTGAAATTAAAGTGTCCTGAAAATCCACTTCTCATTTTCTTGAAAACTTTTGTAACTGGGCATTCAAGAGTCGAGCAGTTTGTTTGTAGTGTTCGCGCTTGTTTGTATTTTCATTTTTGGCTTTTCGCATTCAAATTATGTGAATGTATTTCATTTTCATTTGCGACTTGCGCTTGTTTTAGATTTGTTGTGGGTTTTTTGCCGTTGTTGTTTTTGTTTTATGACTTGACCATTTGGCAGCATTGCTGATGTTGGTTAACAAAAAGCGAGGGACAGAAGGGGCGTAGGGCAAAAGTGGGATGGCCGAAGTACTGCGTGTCTGGTAAACATTTTCAATGGTTTTTCTTTTTCTCAACAACTGCACTCAATTTTTATAGGCAAACTCGCATTTCATTTAGTTTCTACGCTCTCCGTGTATTATGATTTGGATGCCACGTGTATGATGAGGGCAGTGGAAGTGGAAGAGGAGAGGGAGGGCTGGGTAGTAGGAGTGGCAGTCTCTTCGCTTCTACCGAACCATCAGTCTTCTCATCAGCTCCCCCTAGGTGCTGGTCAATGTATTTTCATAGGCCTAAAGTTGCAAGTGGCCAGATTTTATATCTCCCTCGTTTCTACCTTTTTGCCCCCTAGTTATTATTGTTGACATCGCTGGCTTTTCCCCTGTCTCTCTCTCTCTCACACACACACGCACTTGGCGTTATAATTTCATTTGAGGTTTAGGCAACGTCCTCTGGTTACATTTACATTTTTATTTCCTCTCGGACGCGTCCATTGGGGTCGGTTCCTGACCATGTTCATGTTGAGTCGCTGCTTTTAGCTGTTGTTGTTGCCGTTTCATGACTTTTTGGCTAATGCTTGTTAGACCTTGTAGTTAAAAATAGCACAGTAGTCTACTAGGTTTCTGAATATTGAAAAATAAGGAAATGTATATTTTTTTGGAAATATTCTTAATCAAAGTCAAATATTGTTCATATGAACTTAGATATCGAGCTTCTAGAACAGATTCATTAATATTTCTAAAATACTCGATATATTTCAACCAAACTTTAATATTTATTATATCATAAGCTTTTATATATTGTAATAAAATGCTGTGTATTCTGCTTATATGTAGTAAGAATAATAAAAGTGTTATTCTTCATATTCCGATCTTGGATTATTTTACTATATCCTATAGCTTTCATAAGATGAATCAGTGATAAGTTGATTTTCAGAGCAAATACGAGGTCTACTTCAGCCAGATCACTTCTCTACTAGTTGTAACTAAATCTTTATTTTTTCCCTGCCTGATTCAAATGAGCGAACATGTTAGAATACAGTGCTTAGCTATCTTCTAAGTCGCATTTTCTCAGCCACATTTCAATTTCATACGAGCCGCGTGACATTTTTACAAATTGCATTTCTCCATTTCCTCCTTCAAAAGGAAAACAAAAATATGGGAGTGTAGAAAAAAAAAAAAAAAATAGAAAACAGCCGCATAAAAACAACTTCAAACACAGTCAGCAATAACGCCGGCTGACTCCAGATTTACTCAACCCAAAACAGAACAGTTCCAAACGCAATCCTATACACTCTACCAATCCCAAGCCTTGAGTTCACTTTTCTCCTTAACCTCCTTTCCTTTACCATTTCCCATTCGAGCCCAAGCCTAAACTATGCGCAGCGCCAGCCGTTTGCCGTGTGTTTTATGAGGGTTTATTCCAGCTTTTTGGCTAAGTCTAAGGCGACAAGCGACAACAACATAAAAAACTGCTCTGAAACGCAAAAAAAAACCAAGTGTGAACTCAAATATTTCACGACTATGATATACTCGTCACTGTAGTTTATTTCTGCACTCGAATATAAAAAGCATTGCATATTTTTAGGTGTTCACAAAAATAAATTGTCTATCTTCTTAATTTCAGTGCAGAAATGAGGATTTAATTGCATTTTTAGGTGCGTTAATGACTTAATTAGCTTTTTACAATATAGAAAATTATCTTGCTTACTTTCCTACTGGTTTATAAAATATTGAACTAAAACCATTAGCTACAATTTATAAAAATTCTAACTATTAGCCTTGCTTACAACTGTTTGACACTGCTGTCACCAACACTGCAACAGCTAGAGCATGTTCTTTCTGTAAAAGGAACGAGTATTAAAGCAAAAAACACAAAAAAAATACAAAAATGGTAACACGGCCATGAAATCGTAAACAGTTGATTCTGATTTTCGTTTATTTGCACTTTTTTTTTCCTGCCGAGCTAGACTTACTTATGAGAATATATGCACGTTTATATGTGTGCTGTGTGTGTGTGTATAAATGGGTTTAAGTGGCAGGCATTTTATCACTGCTTCGCATTGAAAACACCCTGCCATTTATTTAAAGAGTAGCATACTTTTTTGGGCAGTATGAACTAATTTTCTAACTTCTTTTAGCTTTGCTAAATCTGTATATTATTTAAGTAGAAGTCATATACTGTATATTAAATTAAAAATTTAATGAAAATGTCTAAAGTAACTTTATTAAGTAATCTGAAAACTTAAACTGGAAATGAGCCATTAAATATTTTTACTGTAACGAGCACCAGAAATTTCAACCAAAAACTATGCCATTAAGTAAAAGCTGAAATGGCAAATGTCCTTCGAACTAAAAAGGATGCTTTTAAATAGTTGATAATGAATACTTTTCGTTTATATATTTGTTGTAATTATTATAATAATTTAAAAAATGATATTATGGTATAAGTTGTAAGGCATTTTTTTACACTAAGTGATAGGAGTTTGTTATGACTGTTTAAGGTGTTTGTAAGTTAAGAATTATATTAAATTGGAAAAATTTTTTTTTTTTTATTTTTAAATAAAAACGATTATTGTAAAATTATTGCTTTTGATTTTCAGAATAGCAAACGACTCTTTCTGTAAAAATCAGAATCAGAATTTATATGTGTCCCATTCAGATTAAAGCACTGCATCAATCCTCCATGGTCACATAAATCGCAATTGACAATCCACAAGCAATGTTCACTTTGCTTACAGCGATAAATCGTGTTTTTTTCACCTTTTTTCACCATTCCCACATTTTTGTTGGCTGCTAATCTATTGCCACAATGAATAAGAACAATAGCCAAGCATATTTTTTTCTATTTGTCTACTTCATATGTTTCTTCGCCATAGTCAATTTTGTGCCAGAATTAAATTGACTTGTAATCCGTGTGTTTTCACACATATGTTTTGCTTTAGATAAGCAAATAATTCAATGATATACATTAAAAATAATCTTAAATTTTGATCTTTTGGGAGACACTTTCTCTTCGTTTTAGGCAATTTGCATTCGTTGCCACGATGTGGTTGTTTTTTTTAAACACACACTTTGATTATCTTTGCCCCGCCCACTCTTCCTCTTCCACCTACAGTAATCCCTCTCACAATTGAGTCTTCGCCCGTTGTCTTTTCCCCATAGTGGACGAGCATTTCCCTCAGCGCTTAGCATTTCATAACAACAGGAACTGTGCCTGAATGGCAACTGGGAAGGAGATTTGATGGGAAAGAAAAAGGAAAATAGGGGAAGGGAATGGAAGGGAAGGGTGGGCATTGTGGGTAGGCAGTGCCAACTGTGGAGTCGCTTGTCATTGTCCTGCGAGTTGGTTGGCATATGTCACCAAGGTGTTATCATTTTTTTTATCATACTCCAATACATAAACATATATGTATGAACTAAATACACTAAAACAATTCGAGTAAAAACAGAGAAAATAATAAATAAATTTGCAAAAACTCTATGGCTCTATGGCAAAATATAAAAAGCAAATAAATATTAGATTTCATTTTAGCCATAAAAAAATGTTTATAACCAAAGCCAACAATTTTAAATTTTGATTTGAAATAAAAACAAATATTTTGTATCCTGTTTTAACATAAAAATGATTATTAGCTGGATAAATAATTTAAAAATTTAGTTTAAATAAAACCTTACAAATTTATTTGAGTTTTAAAAAACACAAAATTGGTTTTAAGTGCTTGTTTTTTATCAGTGTACAAACAAGTGCGTAGGTGTCATTTCTTGCGGCAATAGCATTAAGTTTAGTTACACAGACACATCCTAACAATGTAATGTTGCGGTGTGTCTGTGTGAGTGTTTATCTTTTTAAATTTTATTTTATACCCTGTCTCAATAAAAATCTTAAAATGGGTATAGCAAGTATTTGTAATCAACGCATTGGCAGATGCTATAAACACTTAAATAGGGTATTCGCTAGTCTATCATTTGATTAGTGTTTCACTTTTGTGACTTCTAAGCGCTCATACAGTTCTTAAAGTCAGCTATTTTACTAAGTTAAAATCATCAAAAACTTTATAATATTAAGTGACAGTTGGTCGAATGCTGTCGATTTTGTCGTTTCTGTTCTTTGTGCTTTAGGCAACAATATCTAATGAACAATATTTTTATAGTTGAGAAATTTGAGACTTCTAATGGACCAATTCAAGTGGAGTAGTGCCAGCTGTCCATATGCTTCGGTTGCTCCTGTTAAAGTTAATTGAAACATTAATTGAGAAATACTTGAAAAGCTGCTTAAAGCTCCTTAAATTTATGTATTGTGCTCTTAAATTTAAGTAATTTGTAAATAAAATTCGAACAAAGCCCAATTTTATGACATTGCAGATGTTAAATTAAACCATTTTAATAAGCAAACATTGAAAAAATAATATTAATTATTTTAGTTAATTATATAAAATATTTTAAAGTTTATTGTAAGGACTTGGTTTAGAGTTTTGTGACATACGACAATATTTTCTTTGGTTATTTTGAAAAGCATTTGTTAGAGATTTAAAATTACTAAATTATGCAAGATAAAATTATTTATTTATTACTTTATAAAAGAGCAAAGAAGAATATATTTCTAAAGTTCTTCTTGTGTTCGACTTACAGAAAAAATGAAGAGATAAAAGTGAAAAAATGAATAATTAAATAAAATGCATTTACAACAAAAGTCAATAAAATTTAGAAAATTACCTTAAAATAGAAAAAACTCTAAAAGCGTAAAATTAAATTAAATAAAGTGAATACCGTCTGAAGCTTCTGTCGATGATTCAATATTATTTTACTTGTTCGGCGTTCCCAAAGAAATCAACAGGAAAATGTTTAAGTGCCACATTAGTTCTGCGTTAAGACTGTGAGAACTAAAATCACCAAATTTTGTGACAACTCTGTGAAAAATGTTTAAGAAATTTTAACTACAACTTCTTAGTTCATTTACTTAGGTTTAGTCTTATTGAAGAAGTCAGTTTTACAAAAACTGTATTTTTAAAATAAATTTCTAATCTAGGAAATATGGAAACTAGGCACTAAAAGTTCAACTCAACTGCAGCAATCTAAACTGTTTTTTTTTTTTTGTCTTCATGTTTTGTTTGTGTTTCTTGGGCTTTGCATAACATTTAATGATGTTAGCAGAGATTTTATTTTTTTTCCCATTTTAGCTGCTTTAAAAACACTTTAAGCCCTTTTGTGGCACGCCCCCAAAATAGCAGCGAGTATTTTGGCATTCACGCCCGCGTTTTACAGTAAATTTATGTAAATAACAAAATCACAAAATCCTCAAATTGTCATTAGCTAAGCCTTTCGAGATTTGCCCAGTTCGCTGTTTTCCTCAACAAAAGTTTGGCGGCAAAAATGCGACACCACAACAACTCGCCCCACCTCCAACACCGTTTGCCACACCCCCATCTGCGAATCCCTTTATCTATAGGCCATCCATGGTGAACACAACATTTGTACCCTGTCACCTTTTAATGGCTTATGTACATATCAGCCCAAAAACGGATTTCAGCTCGCAAATTGAACCAAATGCAGCTGCCCAAAAAAAAAAAATATATATGTAAATAAAAAAATATAGGTGGTAAATATTTATTTTTGGGATTTGTTACTATTCAATTCATTGGTTGATGTCAACGGCAAATGCAATTGCAATTGAATTTTTTAATACTTTTATTATTCATATCAATTTAGAATAAGCTACAGGGCTACACAGAAAGTTTAAGCCAGCGATCACAAATAATGATTATCAATTTGTACTTTTTATTTACAAAGTTGTAATTGATTTTGCGGTAAACATAACAAGCCAATATATCATAATTATTTTACAGTAAAACAAAAAACTTAAATTGTAATTTTACTAACATTATTGAAATACTGAAAGTTATTTTCGATATGTTTTTGGTATCTTAGAAAGAAAAAATTTTTAATTTTTTATTGGTTATTATTTTTTTTTATAATATTATATTTTTTTTTGTGACTGTCGAATTAAAATTTATGAGAGTAGTGTGCGCTTAGGAAGTTGTTCCAGGAAAAATCCCTGCAACCGGCACTGACGTGTGGAATCAGTGTCAAAATACAGATCATTAGCTAATTTCTTCATGTGACAATAGTTTCTCATGTTTTGCCATATAAATAAAAGCATTTAATTTGCTTAAACTTTTTACTTTTTTACTATATCATAAAATTTAACACATTGTTGTTGCATTTAATGCTGAGTTACAAACACCTCTCAGTTGCTTTTAATCTTTGATTGCAATCAAAATTTATGGCCTTCCAAAAGGCATTGCAACAATGAATAAAATTTTTATTTAGTCATGTGTGACTTAAAGTTTCATTTAAACTGCTCAAATATGTGAAATTCATGTACACACATATTAAATAAAATGCTTTGAATGTGCTTAATAAAATGTTGTATTTATTATTATATAAAATTTTAATTAAATTGATGGTTGGTAAATATGTCTTTTTAACACTATTGCACAATATATTTTCAAGCTGAGCTGCTTTTCAACTTTTTAGCAGTGTCATTTTCTGTGCAAATTATTTTATTTTTTTCTTTGTCATAAGCTTTATGATATAAATTTTGGAAGGTTGTTCGGTTGGAAAATACTATAAGAAATCGCTAATAAAAATGCATTCATGTTATCTAAAGCAGCTACTATAACAAATAGCTCATTAATTTGAATGTTATTGTTGTCATTTCTTTTTTTAAGTTACCGTCTTTTCAAAAAGTATGTTTTTTATTACGGATACTGTTGTTAGTTTATGAACACTTTTAGTGACTCTTAATAAAATAATACTTTATTGACATGAAATCAAATGTTAGTTTTTAGTAGGTGTTATTCATGCTTTAATTTATAGGGTCAAACGATCGATATGCAGCTATAATTACGAAATATTCACAATCACATTAGGTATGTGATTTCATTTTATATACATATTACATTATAAAATGTGTCTGGTCTTTTACAGTTGGTTCTACTAGTAAATAAATACTTGTAATACATATTATTGCCCTTAAATAGCACTTAAAATCAAATGCTCTGCTTTAACTCTTTAAGACTGAGTGTTAACTTTTATTTTCCAGCTGTTTATTTCTGATACAGATTTTGTTTCCCAGCTGGCAATAAAATTGTAACTTTTGAGAGGCGTTTGTCGAGGGTTTTTAAACTGCTGTTACCATTTGCAACATCTTTTGGCAATAACTCACAATTCATTTGAAGCGATTGCAACAACGAAGGCTGAAACTGTTGCCAACTTAAGTGTCCATCCGGTTGGCATTTTGCTCATGTGTGTTGCATATACCATGTAATTGTGGCGTGGGGTATATCAACCAAACTGTACAGTTTTCCTAAGATTCCACTTGATGTGTGAGGTTTAAATTTATTGGCATGTAGTTTTAACTGAATACAGGGTAACTGCTAGCAGAGCAGCATAACTTAGCAAAGCATTACAAGCTTTACATGTGTGAGTGTCGTTCTGTTTTGAGGCCTATCTTTGCTACAAGCTTTGGTCTTCTCTTGTTTATCTGCTTATCATTTTCGGCCGTTAGTGTAAGTGCGTGCGTGCGTGTGTATTAGTATGTGTGTGCTGTAGTTTGTGTATATGTGCATTTCCGTTTCCGTTTGTGATAGTTTCCGTTGCGTTGCCGGATTGCTGATGGCTTGATTGCGACTTTATGGCACGCAATGTTCTTGATGCTGTTATGGTCAAAGGCTAAGGGGCAACTGTTGGGGTGGTGCTAGGCGAAGTGAGAGGGGTTAAGGGCTAGGGACTAGGGGCTAGAGCTTAGGAGGTAGTTGTGCGGTAGGGAGTGGAGAACAGAGCCATCAAAGACGCTTACTCTGGCCATCTATAGCGCACAAATGATGTGCCAATAAAGTTGGGCGCCTCTCAATTGTTCCCAATAAAATTCATCTTTGCTTTTATGACCAACGTTGGCATAAGGGCGTTGTCACGCCCCCCATTCATTACACACATAAACAAAGGCAACAACAACAACTAGAGCCAAAGCTACAGCAACAACAGCGCCATCTGGCGTTGCCTTAAGCCCTTGTCAAATGTCATGTGGGTTTAGCTATTGGCAACGCTAAACTTGGCTCTGCTTTCAATTTAAACACAACAATGTACAACGCTGCATATGCTTAACTTAACACTGCTTCGGTTTGTTACATCAGCTGAATAGTTGCAACAATTACAACAACTAGTTAAACACTAAAAACTAACAAATGCATAACATGTTTCTAAACAGATTGATGGCCAAAAGAAAGAGTAAAGGATGTAAAAGACCTGTAGGGCTTGAAGGTTTAGGGGGTGGACAAGTTAAGCGTGTGGTTTGAAGTCCATTAAATTGAATGGTCGAGTGTCGAGACTTAATAGCAACAATGCAAACTACACTGCTCAAAATAAAGCAAATCTGAATCAAAAATCAAGGGATTCCTTTAAACTTTTGTGTATACGTAAATTCTTAAAAAATATTTAGACTACTTTAAATAACATTTTTTTACAAAATATAATATTTATTATTTTTTGGCTTGAACTAACATTTTTTTAAAAGGGTGTCAATCCAGCAATAAATTACGTACTCAATCTCTAATAATATTAGTTTCTATATGATCTCAAAAGTGAGGAATAAACTTAATTTATTTAATTAAAGAGTAATTTTTAAATATAATAACATTTTCCTAAAGACTATAAATCAGAAAATAAAACATTTTTTTTTTTAAATAAAAGATCAAAGTAATAAATTATTATTATTTTAATACAATTCTTATTCATAATACAACTGCCTTAATTGTTTAAACACTGATACAAAATCTGCTGTCTAACAATGACTAAGAGCATTAAATAGTCACTTTCTAAATAGTATTTTGTTTATTAAAAAAAGCCTTTTTTAGAATGCTATTTTGTCTAAAAGGATTCTTAGTTAAAGTGTAGAGTTTTAAGACGCTTATTCTTGACTTTAGAAGCTGTGCTTTTTTATCAATGTGAGCACTTAAATGTTGTTCCACATACGAGTTCTCTTTAGATGTTTGTTGTCATTTCCTTCAGTTGTTGTGGTTTGGCACTCAAGCAAAACGGATTCTCTAAAAATGATGACAACGTCAGACGCTAGTAAAAAACACTATTTTACTAAATAAATGGGTGTGTGTGTGTGTGTTTGTATAAGTCTGTGTTTGTGTCTGTAGTGCAACAGGAACTGTCACCGCAAAAATGCAGGACATACGAGCATGTATTTCAACCGCTGTGCTCGTTATCATCATCACCATTGTTATCATCATAATCATCAACCAAGTTGCAAAAGTTCTTGTTTTTCTTCGTTCTATTTGCTCCACCTGTAACTGAAAGAGTGAGGATGTATTGCATTTGTTAGAGTGTATGTCATGTCAATCATTTTTTGATAGTATAAAGACTGAGAAATGATTGGTATATAAAAGACAAAAAGGTCTATTAAATATTTTATATCATATAAGAAGGTTTCGAAGGGCTGCCACTTTCTCTATTGCGTATCTGCAGTAATCAGTGCTTAATAACTTCAACAGTTCAACCATTCTGGACTCTAGTCCACTTGAAGGGTCGATTGTTGTTCATATTTTAAATATACAAAACTGATTGCATCTTCTCATATGGTATTTAGTTAAATATCAGCGAACTTTATGGATTAAACATCGATAGCACTCAAAAGTATGCTATACTTTTATACACCAACATGCTGAAGCAGTTTAAAACTCACATCGGGTATTTCAGAGTCGAAATGCTCAGCATTGGAGTTACTCAGTTAAACAACAAGAAGCTGTTGTTGTTGTTCTTTTGCTTCTGTTTGCCTTCCTACCAAATTAATTGACCAAGTTTTGTTTTTACAGTCGGAATGTTTTTCCTTTTTCCAAATACCAAAAGTGTTTACAAAATGCTTCATAAGATGCCATTGCTTACATTCACCCAAATAAATGACAAAAAATTGATAAAAATATTTGTTAAATTTTAGTTAACTATTATCAAGTTACAACACAAATTTATTATACTTTGCTGCATTCCTTTTTATACTGACATACTTTATAATAACCGGATTTTTTTACAATTGCCATTGGCTATTATATGTATAATTAAACGTATATGAGTTAAAGCGTTCACAACAATTTAATTAAAAATACTTGTCTAATAGGTTGCATGAATAATGTACCGGAGTTCACACTCAACTGACAAATTTGCAGCAGATAAAAGTTGCATTTAATTTATTTGTGTTAATTGTTATTAACAATTGCTGTCCAAAAATAAATTATATATATTTAAGCATTTTTTCCTGGGTCCATTAAGTATGCTTACACATATTTAAGTAAATTTTAACATTGAATGAATCAACCGTTTTTAATATTCAATCAATTTTGGTGGACTTATTAATTAATTTAAACTCTGAACAGGTAAAATATTTTTTTCAGACAATTTAATTAAATTTTTCTTTTAACCTTATTAACAAAACTGTTGACATGTAGTATTTATATATTTATTTTTCACTGTACACTGTACATTATTCCAGAAAAATATCTAACACTTTAAAGTATTGTAAATTTTCTGCTAAATGAAATGCCCGCAATGTCTAGTAATTATGGATTTCAGCTAACAACTGGCTGTTATTTAATTCCCTTGGCGTACCAGCATCTGCAGCGCCATTTTCTATTCACTTTTTTCCACAGTTTTTCTTTGCTATACCCTGCATCAATGGTATACTTAGTATGTGCGAAAATTATTAAACATTTAAAAGCTGGCGTAAATACAAAAATACAACTATTTGGGTTTAGAATTTAGAAGAACACTGATAAATATTAAATAAACTTTAATATATTAATTTTTAAGATTTACTTAAATTATGTCTTGTTTATTATAATGGGTATATGTAAAGAATGAAATATAGCAGCCTTTTAAATTTACAATGTCTTGAGAACTAAAGAACTATAGAATTAAAACGAGAAGCAATTACAGTCGGGCTCATCCGAATGTATAATACTCTATGAGAAGTCGGGTCCCGACATCAGATATATATAAAAATCTACACAACCTCAGAGATAGACTTAATCATTTGTATCAGCAATCTAATTGAGAAGCCTCTGGTACTAGAGCGCAGTAATAGTTTCTATTATTGTACATAAATAATGTTGCAAAATTAGGTTTCTAAATAATTTTTTGGTGAATTGAAACGACACAATTTTTGTAACCGTTCAAGATCAAATAATTTGGAATTAGTTCGATTAAACCGATTAAATAAATTTGTGGAAATATAAACGAAGAAAAAGAACTACTATAGGAAAAGCTGAGTAGTGAAAGTAGCTTATCGATTATTTAGCTTGATCTAACGGTTTTTAAAAGTAGTCTATGTACCAAATTTACTATCTCAGAAATCTTAGCGTTCATACGGACTGCTAGACGGACAGATAGACAGACGGTCAAGGCAATATACCCTTAGAGGGTACAATCATTTGTTTAACTTTGTACGAAAAAATATTCTCCTTTTCCGAAAAGTTTTAAAAAGGCATTATAACAATTTAAAATAAGTCACAAAGCAATAAAACATATGTTTGAAATTAAAATTAATTTTTAAATATTAAAACTAAAACTATATTTATGTTATGTTACTTATTATTATGATATAAAACAAATAAAAATTGTACATTTCTTATAGAACTAATAAATATATAAAAATTGCCAATTTTCTCAAATAAATTTATGAAGCATAGTAATAGGTATGTTCTTAAAGTAATTTAAATTAAATAAAATCAGACATTATTTTCCATTGTAATTAAAATATTTTGCCCTTAATCTGTTTGCTTAAATAATAATAAATATGCCAGTTCCTAATTGTTCTTCAGTGCACACTCTGCAGAGTATATCGTAGTCTAGCACCTGCGACTAAAGTATTTTTATTCATTTTTGTTGACAGTTCTTTTTTAGTTTTTATTGTTGTTTCTGCTATTCTTGTTGTGGTGCAATTAAAAGTACAGAAAATGCTCCAACCTTTTGTCTTTTTCAATTGCTGTGCTCCTTGTTGTTGCTGTGGTTCTAGTTGCTGTTGACTGTCTGCCATTTGGCAGCTTTCAGCTAACAGTTTTGTAGCCTCCAAGGTGCTAATGACTGTCGGATAAAGCCAGGAAGCCAGGAAGCGAAACCAACTCAAGCTTTTTTTGTTTCTGTTGATCTCGCCTTCTCTAACAGATTTAACAGCTTTCCACTCCAGTTTAGTTGTATAAGTTTCAAGTGATTAAGACACATACAGAAATGCTACACTTATATATGTATGTGTTTATTAATATGCACACGCACACATCCACACACTTGTAATGACAGCAAGTGTTGGCAACAATAAAGCACTTTTAGACTAACTAAGTGCTCGTCAGCCCCAACGTGCAATCTATACAATTTGTTATACCTCGTACAAAAAAGAGAGTTGCTTAAATATGAACTAAACAATTTTATTCTATATGTCGGCAGAACAGTTTTCATTCAAAATATTTGGTATTAAATGCAGATCTTTGGTTAATATATATAATATTTTGAAATAATTTGTGACTGGATTGCTACTACTTTATCTAGCTGTATATGAGTTCTTTCTAGGCAACAAATTATATTTATTCTTGATACAGCTGAGAGAACTTCAGTCCTTTTGTCCTTATGAGCACCTGGACAACTATGCCCCATAGCTCCTCTTAGACAAATCAGTCGACTATTAGATTTAGTATGGTTACTAGATTTAGTAAGGGATCTTTAAGTGACTTTATACTTGTCTCTAATTTACTTTATGAGAACTTTAGTTTTTTTAAAGGGTATCCCAAGTTTCCCCTTACTAAATTAAATCCACAGTGGACATTTTTTTTATGATTATTATTTGGTCCTTGTTTATATCAGAGAGTATTGAAGTCTGTGCTTGTGCTTGTCTGCGTGTGTTTAGGTGCGTTGTAGATAATTATGCTCAAGGTCGAATTGTTTTTGTTTTTCATCGCTGTTGTGGCTTTATTAACTAAGCGCATGAAAAAATTAAGATGTGATTTATTATGATTTTGCGTTATGTGTTAATTTTGTTCTACACAGAGATGATTGAGAACGTAGTTAGATATTTATAAGTGGCATTAATCAACGGCGAGATGAACTACTGATTTTAATCACAACAGCTAAGAAAGGCTATAGTTGAGCGAGCCGACTGCAAAAGACCCCGTAAACATTCAAATGACCATTTTGGCATGCAATAAGTAGTTTGTGACTGATGCAAGCATAGAATATAGTTGTCCGATACGAATCAAACTTGGTGAGATATGCTATAATGGTACCTATAATGGTACATTTGGCTATGATTGCTTTACTAGTTTCCAAGTAATGCAGTTATGAAAATATTTATTGCGGTAGGGAACGTGGAACGTTTAATTTCAAATAACCTGCCTGACGTTTTGGCGGACTTTCATTCCAAAATGTAATGTTTCCACCCCTTGAAGTCTCTGAGAACGAAGTCGACTTGGCTGTTGATTCTGATCAAGTATATAAATACTTTATGGAAAATGCTTTATACTGCCTGTTACTTACATTTCACTTCTGACAAACCTTATAGGCCCGTGTACACTTTTTTTTTGATTACGGAGTCTAACAAAACTATTTTGGATTTGTATTTGAATTTCAACTACAAATATTTGCCCAAATTACTCAAAGCAATATTTTAATATTATATATAATATTATACAATACATATGTAGATGAAATATCTAACGTGTTTGATCTTTTGCTAAAAACTGCGTTAAATAGGCACTTTAATAAAATACAAAATTTAAAAACTATGAATTATAAATATTCAAACGATTATGTATTTATCTCTTTAGTTTGAATATTTAAAAGTTAAATACTAAACAAAACTTAATTTCAGTTTCTTTTCTGCAAAGATAACCGAATTTAAATTGTTTTACTTAAAGAGGATTACCATAAAAGGTATCAGTGAAAAGCTTAAAATGAATTCAGGTTGTGAATTTGGGTTTTAATTCTTTTTCTTTTTGGGCTTGCAGTTTTGCATACAAAGTGTTCACAGAAAAATCCAAATTCTTGTATATTTTATGTGCCAAATTGAAATGAACTTTAAACTTGAGGTGTCATAAATAACTGACTCTTTTACTAACACTGTAGCTTATGACTTACAAAGTATGTTCCTCTTTACATTGTCCACAAGTGCAAATGGTAATATTTAAGTACTATGGAAGTTTTGTTCCATTTCATAAAATGCTATACTTTTTGACGTAATTGCTGAATGCGACAAAATCCTATGCCAGTGTTTATTCAATTTATATGAACAATGCAACAATCGATTTTTATATTGTGGCTTCTAATAATTACGAAAAGTATATTTAAAAAATATTATAAAAACTCGACTTTTTAACGATACATTATGCAACTAACAGTTATGTAAACTGTACTAATTTATATATAATTAAATTTATTATTTTTTTTCTCTGTATAAATAGCTCCATTATTTGTTAAAGAGTTGTTTACTGACTATTTATGTTAGTTTTTGTAGGAATATTTTGACTATTTTTTGTTTGTGGCTTATTTGTACCGCTTGAAATTATGCAAATAATGAAAATTAATTCCAATTTGTAAGCATTAAAACTCTGAACATGTTTTGAATATTATTTTAGGCTTCATGCTATATTTTATTGTAATTTTAAAACGTTAAAGGCCTGTTGGCTTTTAGCTGTCTTAGTGTGGATTTTAATACAAATCATTTAGTATTTATGACAAAAGGATTAAAAGCACTATAGAGAGCTCAAAGTAACCATAGTGAAAAAAACTGACACTCAAAACCAATTATAATAAACGCCGAAAAGTATTTAAAGTAAGGAGTTAAAATTTTATTTAAACCAAAAAACTTTTTTGGTATTTATAAATCCAAAAATAATTTGTCGTATCATTTCAGAAGTTAGAAATACTCAATTTTAATCTAAACACTTTCTCGGACTAGGTACGTTCACGCAGGAGAATAAACTGTTAGCTCATTTTGAAACGTAGTCGAACTACCCTCGTTTGACCCACAAAGCGATTATGTTTACGGTTCGACAGAGAATTAATATACTTGCAATTTGAATGAATATGAAATTAGATGGGAAATTATAATAAATGGAAATTATAATTTGAAGTGTATGCAATCGTTAATGCGGAAATTAATAAGCAAACAATTTTCAATTAATTATCGGTAATTCTTGCCAAGTTAAATTATATTCATTGTTATTTATGTACTTGCGATGTCCTGTAGTTTTGCCGATAAGTGTGTTTGTCAATAAATTCCAGTTTATGTGCTCAATTATAATTAAATTATCGTTATTGTCTGGGTGTGTTTCAATATTTTGTCATGGGTGTTGCATTTTCTCTTTGAAAAGTGACAAGTGTCAACTGTTTGATTTGTCATGCAACGTTAAGAAAAACAAAAAAAAAACAATAACAAAAATATAAATTGGCATCAAGAAGTGCAAAACGTTTTTGCATTAATCAACGGCGTCAACAATGTGTCAAAAGTCAAGTCAAAATATAGACGGCCCTTTGTCCTTGTTGGTGAAAAGCTTTACAAATGAGCCAACGCACATACACACACACACACACACACATACACAAACAGAAATAACACCCATTTATACACACACCTTTCAACACATAAATGATTGATTATGGAACAAATTGAAGGAGATATTATGTGACTGCTCTGCCATTCTTTACACAAATAAAAAAGATTTATTTTTAAATTAATATTTGGTCTGAAATGGTTTTGAAAATAAAAAATTACATTTAAATACTTAAAATGACTCCAGAGAAGATTCAAAATTCTAATTATCATTTAAATAGTTATTGATATAAATTCAATCAATTTTAACTTTAGTTTTAACTAAATCTTCATCTTAAAAGGCCAAAAATATATCATTCGATTATTGGTTTAATTAAAGTTTTAATTTTTTTTTTTCTAAATCTTTACCTTTAATAAGACTTAATTGGGAAATACAATTCAAAATTTTTTTCTTGCTTTTTTAAATCAGTTTATTCCTTGTTCTTTTGCTCACTCAATCTCACTATCTGTATTCGTCGCCCACATTAATTTTTCCACTTTTTGCTCAGGCATTCACCTTTTTATTTTGAGCATTGTGCGCTGAAATTTTAATGAGGTTTTGATGGGGAATACAGGTTTATCTTCGTGCTGCATTATTTACATTAAATACGTTGAATATTTAAATGCGTTGAATATAAATAAGCGAATACAAACAACAACAAACTGATTAACTAAATGAGGTCAACATGATTTTTTTTCCTCTCAGCGCAAGTGGACATACAAATTTTTTTATAAAACGAATATTGTAAATTTACTTATAATTTTTTAAATAGTAATCCTTACGCGCAGTTTGCTAAGTGGTATGTTTTATAGAAATAAAAATGTTTGCCCTTAAGATGAATTCTGTAGCTTTTCGCATGTGAAACTTGTAAAGTTTTATTGTTTTAGGGCGTTGCGTAAATTAAATAATAATTTTAAAATTAATTTGTTACCATTCACTCGCTTCACTCTGTGAACTTAATTTTCCAAATTTAAATTGTTGCATACTGTTAGGGGTTCATAGTGGAGCATTTTAAGTATTTCAGCAACATGACTGATTATAATAGTGTGCATAGTTACTGTAGCACCTAAATAACTCTTTTACTACGGGAAACAAAAGAGTTTCACTCTTAGCATTGTAATAGTCAATGCCACCGTGGTAATATTTGTGTTAAGTCCATGGCGAACAAAAGTTTCACATATGTTATTTGGCTTGGGTATTTCATTCGCTTTCCAACTTTAAAAAATTAAATAATTTTGCAGTCTCTGCATATTGTGCAAAGTTTGGTTGTAAAATGTTGTCCATAATTAATGGGCTGCCTTAGAGCTGGGTGTTTGTCGTGTCACGAAAAAGCTAAACTCGCCAAAAAAGGCAACCGTCTATATTAAATCTTATTTTTTGCTGACTAAATATGCATTAATGAGTAATATTTTTTTCCACTTTTTTTGTTTTAAACGTACCAAATTTATACTCACGATGTTTCGTGCTCTCACGCACCCATCTCTGGCCAATATATCTAAGCAACATACGTATTCCGTTCGGTTGCCGTGTACACTGGGCAATTTGTCAGAGTTCGCGGTGGGGCTTAATTGCCATGCTATTAGGATATAAAATTGAGTTTGGCTTCCGATTTACATTTTCTGTCTGCCGCAATAATATTTAAACTTTTGCATAGAAATCTATAATTTTGTGTGCTTGAAATTTATGTGACTTTCAATTGTGCACCCAAAAAGTTACAAAAGATAAAAACAAAATCAAATTTTGTTGAGCCAATTATACAATTTTCGTTAGTTGAATTGAAAATCAATTGCGCAATTTTGGTACCCTCAATTATGCAAATAAATTGAATAATTTAACAACGCCAATAAAACCATAAATTATTAGTCGCATTTTTAAAGTGCAAAATATCCCCAAAAAATAGGTCAGAAAATCATGTCAAATGCATTTTGTCGATGACAGCGTAACAAGAAAAACAGAAACAAAACTTTTCATTTAATACTGTAATAGAAAATATATAAATTCATTGAAATAAATTTCTGACTGGCATCAAGAGCAGATAAAATACGCGATCTGAGGAGTTCTTGCAAAGCTTAAACAAAGATACAAATTGCTGAATTTAGTTGGCTATCACAACTAAATGAACGCTTGCAGTCTGATTACACATATTTAACATTCAAGATGAATGATTTTGGCAATTAAATATTTTTAGCTAAGTGTTTAATTAAATGTGCAGTTCAAATAATTTAAATATCTTTGAAGGGTAATTTCTGATTAAAATTTAAATATTTTAATAATTTGGCAATAGAAATTCAATATGATTGATGGATAAATTATAATTATTTTAAAATATTTAACTACAATTTATAAATTAATTTTTTGTCTGTTCTATTAGCTTCCTTAAAGTATTCAGTAATTGCTATTAATTAATAGTTACTAAACTCTTTTATAGGGTATACGTCTGTTGGTCATCTCCAAATGGGCGCCTTGTTGGCAATGCCATTTGCTCGACATTGTTTACATTTCGCATTTCGCAATTCGCCTTTTGCAATTCGCATTTGGCTTTCGATTTTGGCATTGGCAAGTTTGCAAAACAAATCGAAATTGTGAGTGAACATTTGCATATTTTCCAGATTGCCCCCAAAATAATCAGCATGATGCAAGTTAGTGGGAGTTGCGAGCGTAGTAGCCAGCATGAGACATGAGGCACGAGGCAAGTGCAACAGTTGCGTTAGTTTGTTGCGACAGTTGCGGCAATTGCAGTTGCCAACTGCGACTGTTGGCCGCCTTCAAATTTAGTCAACTTAAGTGCTTTTGATGCGTGGGCAGACAAGTGGGCGTGGTTGTGCAATGGGTGTACACAGTACACTTATTAAAATCTCTTCTAAGAAACAATTTTTAAATGTCCTAATAAAGTAACCCATAGTTATTATCCAATCGGAATGCTTAAAAATATGAAACTGATATAAACAACTTTTTGTTATTAGAATATAACTCGGTCGACGGCAGCTAGTTTTTCTTTGAGTGTACAAGGAGAAAGGTCCTTTAACAGCCATTGCAACGTACAACTTTTGGGCTCGTTCATATTTGCTTTAATGGAGAACACACGCTGTGCCATGAAGATGGGCTTCCAAAATGTGCGGAAAAAAAGGGAAAGCTGAAAGTGCACGAAATGAAATTAACTTGCATATGAGCATGGAAATGTATGCGGCGAAAAGGAGATCGGGCAGGGAAATAAGGGTTTTATAATTGTTATATGGGCACTTTGTGTGCAACCAGTTGGGAGACTTTTAGCTCTGAGAGATCGTTTAGCAAATTGGTTGCTATATTTGCACTGTTTGTACCTTAACCAGTTTATGGTCTTTAAGTATCTCGACCAACTCAGTTACCAAACCACTCAACCATTTACTAAAGCGAATTCCATTATAAACTTTTTTTGTTTGAGTTTTGCGTGTGTCGAATGTCGAATGTCAAACAATTTTTTGAGTGACATATTTTTGAATACCCTTTGATAGAAACTTTCCACCGAAATGACGTAAATCGACACTCACACCTATACACATAGGCATATATGCATATACAATATAGGCAGTTTGTCTTACAAATATTTATATAAATATCTGTGTCTGTGTTTTTGTGTGTGTGTGTGTATTTGTATCATTCTTCGCTAGCGGAAAATAATTTCAGATGCTCGGAGACAGTGCATTAATTCAATGCTACTAAAACATTCTTGAACTGATTGACTCCACTCAGTTGAGCACATCAAAGGCGCTTACAAATAGGGATGTCCTTTTAGGGGTCAACTAATGTTCTTTGTAACTTTGTAGGTCCGTACGATTTTCTAAGAAATGTACTAATTAATTAATAGTAGCAAACATGTGCAATTAATAACAAAGTTGTGATTTCTTATATAATGTTGTATTATGTTAATTATAGTGGGAATATAACAATGCAACTTCAATAACATAACCCAATGGGAACAGTCATGCCAGTAGAAATGAGAATATTGATTTCGTATATAACTTGAAGATAGCTTATGTTAACGAAAATGAATATAACAATGCATGTTCTGACCTAATGGGAATCGTCATGGCAGTAAATATGGGAATATTAATGGTAATGCTAATACTAATGCTAATGCTAATGCTAATGGTAATGGTAATGGTAATGGCAATAGTAATGCTAATGCTAATGATAATGCTAATGCTAATGCTAATGCTAATGCGAATGCCAATGCCAATGCCAATGCCAATGCTAATGCTAATGCTAATGCTAATGCTAATGCTAATGCTAATGCTAATTCTAATGGTAATGGTAATGCTAATGCTAATGCTAATGCTAATGCTAATGCTAATGCTAATGCTAATGCTAATGCTAATGCTAATTCGAATGCTAATGCTAATGCTAATGTTAATGCTAATGCTAATGCTAATGCTAATGCTAATGCTAATGCTATTGCTAATGCAAATGCTAATGCTAATGCTAATGCTAATGCTAATTCTAATGCTAATTCGAATGCTAATGCTAATGCTAATGCTAATGCTAATGCTAATGCTAATGCTAATGCTAATGCTAATGCTGCTGCTCTGATAATTAAAAACTAAAAACGTTAATCACTAACAATATAAGCATAATTGTTAATTATATTATTGTTTCGTTTCCCTAAGTTAATCTTCCAACTGACAAAAATGGTTCACATTAATTGTAAAGGAGTCGCAAAATAAGAGACGACTACAGAAAGCAGTATTTGCATCAGGCGAATGAGAAAATGAGGAAATTTTGTTAAAAAGAACGCCGCAGAGGTGAAAAGGAAGTAGTATGCAGACTCGTGCAAATCTGACCTGCAACTTCATTACAGCTTTTTAAGCCAAACAAAAACAGTAAAGGAAAAAAGCAGAAAATTGAAACAAAAAAATATATACTAATGTGTATTTATGTTGAAAATGAAAAACACAAAATGGAATGTAAAGTTAAAACAATAACTTCTTGACAAAGGTTTATTTAGCAGGAGCGCTCTCGAGTTCGGGACCCAGTTTCGGTTTTGCGGACCATCAAAACAGGTGTTACAATTTCGCAGTTTATGATTTTGTTCCACCCCTCAATACTGGATTGACATACGAGTAAAATGTTAAAGAGCTTTTGATTTATGATTATTTCAACCATTATTTTTATTATAATTATTATTATTATTATTATGTGCCTCGTGCCGGTGCCCTTCGTGGTTGACACGTCCAAGCTGTTAAAGTCGGTAGTACTTTAAGGACGCGTATGAAAGCCAATGTTAAATCAGCTATGTAGGCGTTCACGGAAGGGTGGAAAAAGGGGCCAAGTAGGCGTAAGGAGGCGTGGTAAAGTAAAGGGAGAAGGAAATGTGTTGGCATTGCTGCTTACCTGTTGGTGGCTGCTACTGCTGCGATTTCAATTATTTTTCGCACATTGTTGACGTTGCTCGCATCGCACGCAAATGGAAAGCACGCAATGCGACAGCTACTCAACACGGGTATACCCTGTAATGCAGACCAAAGGTTCTGCCCGAAGACAATCTTAAATTAAAGAAAAATAAGTCCCCATGCTTTTATCTACATATAAAACTTGATTGCTTTAGACTATAGGGTATACTTCAGAAATATGAATGATTGTCACAATCGCATCTGTCAGGCATTAAAATTAACGAGTTACCCAGCGATTGACAGCTCAAGTTTCGAGGCGAGTTTCGAGTTTATTTTTTTTTATATTTATAGTATAGTTTTTTTTAAATTTATATATTCATAGTGATAAAAAATTAAATTTTTTCCTTTACGGCAAAAAAAATATTTAAATAAAAATATACAAAAATTAAGTATAAAGTTCAATAGACTCGTGGCTTTTTTTAAATCTCCTCTACAGTAAAGCAAAACTTTGATTAAAAACAGTTTGGTTATCAATTGCTATTCAATGATCTTATTTACCATTTAACCAATTTAAGCTCAGCTGAGTGGAGAAACGAAGTGTATTGATTTGAAATTTGTTCTTCTATTCAATTGTTAACGTTATGCCACCTTAAGGTATTCGCTTCATTTGTCAATCAACAACATCCTTAAGGCGCAGTTGAGACGCCGCCATTGAGAGTTGAGCACACTTCATTCAAACAAGAATCCCCTTCTAAAATCAAGCAAGTACTCGAATCCCAATGAAGCTGGGATCACCAAAGACAAAAGTGCTATGTTCCCGCTTTACTTTAACAGTAAGCCAAACTGCGCATCGTTTTCCCTTTGTCTACACTGACAAAAATGTCGCACTTTCTTAATTTATATTTTCAAGTATTGCAAAACTAAAAATTTGGAATTTAATGTTTTATGAGCAATTGTTGAATAACTAAAGATTTTTTAATACTTAAAAATTAATTTGTACACGAATTAGTATTAAGTTATGAAGAAAATTTTTAAATAAAACTAAAAATATTTACAAAATAATTAATTTATTTTAAAATTTCAGGATTTTTTCAATCATAACGAATATGCGCGTTTGATTTGACTTTTAATTCAAAAACTTCAGTGTAGACTTCTTGTATTCTTATGCGCTAACTTGTATTTATTTCATTTCATTTATTTCTGCAATCGCGTGTGGCTGCCAAGCCGGAAATACAGCTGAATGTTGTTGTTGTCATATTGTGGATGTTGTTGTTGTAACTGCTGCTGCTGCTGTTGCTGCTGTTAAGGCAGCACTTGAGCACAAATCCCATTGTCTATGCCAAGTTGCCAACTAGTCGAGCGGAGCGCACAAAACTTGGCAGCGTCCGTTTGTCTCAATGCACTCGCTGCACATGATGCACATTTCTCCTCAGCCGCAAATTTTCCCTTTCCCTTTCCCTTCCCATTTCAGTTTTCCCTTAACAACTGAAGGTCTTTCGCTGTCTGTCTCTCTCTCTCTCTTTTTCTCTTTCATATCCCTTCCCTTTTGTTTTTGTCCTCGTCTTCCCCTTTCATTTCAGACCAAATAGCACATAGCGCATCCTTTGCTGGCGCCCACTTAAGTATGCTAAGATTTCCGTTGCGCTGGCGTTGCTTTATTGCACTTACAACAACAAACAACATCATCAGCGAACAGCAACAACAACAGCAACAACTACAACTACAACAACAACGATAATAATAAATAAATATAAATAATGAAATACAAAGTCATTTCACGCTGACAATGGTAACTGTATAAATAGAATGGGACTCAATCTAAGTATCTGCCTGCCTCATAAGGCATTCAATCTGCCTCGAAATTTCTTCGTCTTCTGTTTTCACAGTCTCTTCTTTCATTTTCTGTTTATTATCAAGACAATGATAGCAAAAATGCAGATACAGACACCGTAACCAAAACCTAAACCGAAACCAAATCAGTCACAATAGGCAAAGAGCAATTGCTAAAATTGTCTCAATTGTGGTGTAAATGCGGCTCAACAATCTATGGATGCCCAATGGAATTGGGAATTGTGATTTTGTTACCAAACTGTTACTCTAACTGTGACAGTGAATGTGACTGTGACTGCTATATTGGTTACTTTTTCCCATTTGATATAACGAATGGTGAGAAAAAACAACAGACCTGTGAGAATGGTTTTCAGAAATTGTATTCATTGAATTGGTTTTGAAAATATAAATTTTTCGAAATGCTTAAAACAAATTTATAGATAAAAAGTTTACTTATTTTTTAAATACATGTAGAATTTTTTACTTATTTTTTTATTTTTTTTGAAAATAATTTTTTATATTCTATTTATTTACTATTTTTATCATGAGCAAATTTTATTCATGCTGTTGGATTTATAAAACTTACTGAGTTGCTATAATGTTATAATATAAATGCGTGACAAACTGGTTTAATGGTATATGTGTATTTATTTTCTAGCTTAGGTTTGTTGATTAAATGAAATGTATGTTTATATTAAAGGGTCGCATAGTAAATACGTCATTAAATACAGTCAGTTTATTCGGCTAGAATGTGATCACTTGGTAGATGTGAAGATGTTCTGTTCATCTCTGGAATAAAGCCATTATGCAAAGTATGAGTACAGCTCTCATGAGCCCATACATATGCCTGACACGCACACACAAATACATTTACAGGCAAATGCTGGGGATAATAGACACTTGTCTAGAATGACAACACAACTGCGTCAACTGGAGCTTGTCTCCTTTTGGAGCGTTTCCTAACAGTTAACTTGCTTCCTTTTGAATGTTCAGTTGCGGTTGCCGATGGAAAATCAAAGCCAAAAAGCCGCAAAACCAACAAGCGGCAGCCAACAACTTTAGTTTGCCGACATTGACAGTGATATGGAAACAACCACGCCCCCCAAAACACTATATACACTGGAGGCACTTGTGAGGCAAACGAAAAAAAAAAAAAAATTGTGGAAATAATGTTAGAGTCACAGATCTGACTCTCTGGCCAAGAGTAGGAATGGGCGCTACAAAAAAGGAGCGTTGCGGAGGACATACATGGAAATGTAGGAAATCGACATTGTGGCTGAATGCAGCGTGAAGCGTGCAGCATTCAAATGAACTAATTACTGATGCAAACCCAACAGCGCAGAGCAAGCTGGCTACAAACGAATTGCCACTGGACCCACTCGAATATGCAATCAGAGAGGCGCGAAGAGCAGATAGGGAGAACTGGGGGCTTTTCGCCAAACAATTGGCAATTGATTGACATGCGGAACAATGTGGAGATGCATCATAAATGAATTCTGAACTTGCAACAAACGCAATACCCAACAAAACAAAAAATTTATGAATTTCATCTACAAAAAACAACGAAAAATACTTAAGTCGTTAGCACCGTATATCCAAAATAAAATTGTGTTAAAAAGTTGTAATACCTGCGAAAAAATAGATAAACCAATTGCAGCATAGCAGTTTGCTGTTATACTTTTATTTAAATGCAGTTTGTTGAACAAACAGTTCAAAAAGTTTCAGCTGCCAGTTGATGTGGGAGAAATTGTTTAAACTAAACTGTAACAAAGCGACATCGGTTTCAAGTCACTGTGACCAAAACCACACAATTTGCATATTTGTTTATGGTAAAAAAATGGTGCTGAGCTATGTTGTATAAAATAATGGACAAGAATTGCATGGATGCATTTGTTGTAAAGCTCGCACTGCATTCATAAATACATATGTATACATATATTGCACAAAACGTTTTTTCCGGTCGAAACCCATTAAATCGGGTGAACCAGCCGCTTTAATAATTTTGTCATCCTACAGCAACGGAATGTGTTTCCACAGAAAGTTTAATAAATAATATTTTTACCTTTTCGTTTCTTACATAAATATAAATATTTTATTTATCTAATACATTTATATATTTATACTTAGGTTAGGTTATGTTAGGGGCACACGTGACGAGTTTTAAAAGTTAGCGATGAGTTTGCTCTGCGTACTCTATTTGCAGAGGTTAATTTTCGGAGATTTCGTTCAATTCATTGAAAAGGAGGGCACCAAGATGGCGCTGTCTAAGTCGATCTAAGACAGGGTAGTTACAGAGGAAGTGGACTACTGTCTCCTTGCTTCTTTCCGTGACAGTCTACATAAATTGGTCGATCGTTTCTCCAAACCAGATGGCCAAGTAAGACGAGATAGTTTACATCTAGGTGTGTTTTCACATCTTGCCCTCTCTCTGTTTGGGGAGGGGAGACTGTGCTCAGCCTTGCGAGCTCATCTACACTACAGTTGTCCTCAATGTCACTATGTCCAGGGACCCATTTGAGGTGAAAATCGAATTATAATGTCGTCTCTGTGAGGATCTCCGGAACTCGTTTGTAGCATGAGAGCTTAGGCTCTCATTGAAACTAAAAGTAACGATAGAGTATGACATATTAAATAGCGTTAGAACACACTCCAAATTATAATAATCTGCTGAAAACATAGGACAGGAACGTGAAGCAACACAAGCTCTAAGCGTAATGGGAAAAGGAGTAGCGAATTAAACAGAAATGCAATTAAGACGCTTGAATTTAAATAAATAAATAAATGAGACGTGAGATTTAGAAAGCTCTCTGCTCCCGAGTGTGCTAAGTGTGTCTCATATGAAAGTACTACACTGAGAGAAATATACAGACAATAAATTTAAACACTTTAGTAAAACACAACATTTTTTGACCACTTGCGCAATTATTTTAAATTGAGAAACACAAATTCTATAGCCCTGTATTTTAAGGGAAAGTACAGTTAAGTGGACAAACTTCTCAATGATTTTTCTTTGCGTATATACATATGGCACACCTGGGTATCCAATGCAGCACTTGAATGGGCGTGAAGGACTCGCGTTAAATTGAGCCGCAACCAAGTAAGCAGAAGAGGACACCACGCCAAGTACCTCAACTACTAGAAGAAGACGAGGGACCTGCAACAGAGGCGCACTTGTCACTTGGCCCCGAAGTGAATGACGACTGCTGTGTGGTACTTGCAATAGGATGCGTATGTCGCTTGGACAAAGTGCAGCCAGACAGGCTGCCACAACTGACAGATAGACGGACTGGCTGACAGCAGGATGTGATCTGGGAATGGCAGCTCGCTGCTCGTTGTTCGTTGTTCGTTGTTCGGTGGTCGCCACGAGATGTGGTTGAAAAGTTAAAGTTGCTTTGCGGAGACGATGGCGCTTCCAGTTCCCCAGTCGGGTTTCTCTTGTAAATAAATAAAAAGGCGCAAATTAAATTTCGAAACTGTTGCCGGTGTCATGCGGTGCACTGCACAGTGTTCACAATGACAATACTTTATTGTTTAGTATTAAGTTTTAAAAGTTTTTATTTGATTTGGCTAGATGTCGCATTTATAGCTCAGTATTTATTTAACAATTTCAAACTAAATATAGTAGATATGTTTACTTTTTGGTTATAAAGTAAAAGTATTTGTGTATGTAAATTATTATTGTATGCAATATTGGAAGTATTACCCACTGTACTGTGAGGGGGGGTTAGGAAAAACTGCTGCCATTTACCTGCAGGCAACTTCATTCTTAAAGCAAGTAACCAACGAGTCGTATACGCAATGCACATCGTCTTATTGACGTCTGTGGTTGTTAACTGCGATTATCGGCAATCACAACACAGTCAACTTAATGGATTTGCTAGTTTCAGCACTCTCTCTCTGGGTGTGCGTGTACTTATATATTGCAGTGTATGCGTTATTTAAGTTACTGTGCGTGTGTGTTTGTCTTGTATTATCAGCTACGCAGTTGGTCGCTTTAAAAGCTGACTGCTTCGATAAGCAGGAGTTGTCTGCAAAGAGCCGAGGGGCGTTCATTAGAGCCGCAAAAGCAGCAGAAAAATCAGCAACAGCACACACCTATACACACGCACACACAGAGCACAGAGCACAAACATATATACATATAGGTGAACGTAAATATAATTTCCTTTTTTTTCGCCTTACAGCGGCAGGAAACAGCAAATTTCTCATATCATTTTGCCTTTAATATTCTTTTTGTTTTTGTTATTCTTTGTTGTTTCTACTTCTCTTCCTCTTTCATAAACTTTTTCTATTGGAGATGGGCGACTAAATGTTTAACTTTGCTGTGATTAGTTATAGCTTTATTAACTTGATTTTTGAAAAAAAAAAATGAAACTTCTTGGGAAACTGATTTTACAAAAATTTGTGTTTCAGCGTGTAAGCGTATAATTATTAATATAAACATTATGAATTTATATGTGCATAATTGAAGGTTCAAAAGCATATTTCTGTAAAAATTCATATTTAAGCCATGAACTTTGAATACTATTATTAACAAATATTTAATATTGCAAAGGCGAGACCGAAAAAAATTACTCATGTTTTATTTATTTAAAGAAACTAAAAACTCGTTTTTTTTCTGAAGTTATTTCAATTATGTTTGTAGAAAATCAGGCCCTTATTTTCAATTTAATATTAAATTATAACATTTTTTATATTTTTAAATGTTTAGTAGATTATTTGCTGCATGTTTTGATGTTTAAGTGTATTCAAAGTTCATCATCTGTGAAAAATGTTTATTATTCGCTATCAATTACTTGGCCAGTTGGCTTGGCCTGGTCTGAACTGGCACTTTGACTTGAGGCTGCCATGTGGCATTGCTTGAGTTGGCTTTAAATTAAAAGCCTTCAACGTGGTGACTTCAAAAGCCTTCTTTCTGACTGCCTGCCTTCCTTGCTATCCTTCCAGCCTAGTAGTACCATAGAAGCCAAGTTTTATATTGTGAAAGACTTTAGCACATTACTCGTGTACGCTCGTTTATTTATGATAGCATTTGGGACAGGCCTTCTGCTTATTTATTTTAACGTTTTATATATATATACATATATTTATATGTGTGTAAGGCTTCGGCCCATGTTTAGTTATCAAGGTCACGCACCATTGAGCGTAATGCTCCAATCAACGTTTAGCTGCACTCCATGTGCAAGTGACGAGAATATTTCGCTTAATAAAGAATTCCATAAATTCTTTGAAATAAAAGACTTTAACTTTCATTACTTTCCCTCCATTGTGCAAGCGTGTGCGAGTGCGGTTTATTATTTTCAATATATGGGTATTTAATAAATGGGTATATAGAAAATTATTTAACGAGCTAACGAATTCTGATCATTTTCTTGCAGAGACATCCTGTATTCAGTCCTGGCATCGACAAAGGCTTCAAGATGCAGACCAATGTGCAAATTGATTCCAAAAATCTACGCAGCAACGATGACAATTTTCGTTCGCGTAGTCATCATATAACTATTGAGGTGAGTGTCTAGAATATTTTCACTTCCTGGGTGTTGACATTTTAAAACTTTTGAGAAAGATCTACAATTTAAATTACAACTACGAGTGAACTCAAATTAGCTCTTAACATATTAATCGCTCTTTAAAGTTTGAATTTTGCTATCAAATTGAATGCTTATTGTTGTTTCCCTGTTGTAGTTGTTCTTGCTGCTGCTGCGGCTGTTGTTGAGCAGCTGGCAGCATATTTGACAGCATTTTTGTGGGCGACAAAGGGATGCCGCAAACAGGGCGTATGAGTAATGTCTGGCTTGAAATGAAATTTGTCGGCTTACTTAATTAATTGGAAGTCTGTTGGGCAAGCATACATTTATTATACATACATGACGTATGATTAATTTAAGACTTATAAAACGGCCAAAAAGATATTTTATTTTTGACTTGAAGCCTAATTAAATCTCTAAAAAGGTATGGTGTTAAAGTGTATTATCAGTCTGCTGTTAAAGAGTAGTATGTCAAAATATGCAATGTGAACATAGTCTGTGAATTTCACGGTAGCTCTAGTCATTTACAAGTTATAAATAGTATTATGAAATTTTTTTTCATTATATGCGTGTGGGGCAACAATTTTAATAATAATAATAATAATAATAATAATAATAATAATAATAATAATAATAATAATAATAATAATAATAATAATAATAATAATAATAATAATAATAATAATAATAAAAAAATAATAATAATAATAATAATAATAATAATAATAATAATAATAATAATAATAAAAATAATAATAATAATAATAATAATAATAATAATAATAATAATAATAATAATAATAATAATAATAATAATAATAATAATAACGATAATATAATATGATAAAATCTTTTTTTTTTTTGTATCTTTAGCAATTTGGGTAACCCCTTCATAGACTTTGCATTGCTTCCAACAACAACTTCTTCTGTGTTGTTAGATTATTACCGCAAAAGCTCTTACTATAAATTACAAAATGAAATTATAATATAAAGTTTTAAGTGTATTTTTTCTTAGTTATAAAAAATTCAGTTCATATTCTAAGTATAATGGCTTGCAAAGTACTTTTAAAGGTTCACTTGATTTGCCGTTAAGACAATGTTAAGACTTAAAAGCTTCAACACGAAGCGCAAGTCAAAATGTTTGCTGGGTTATCATTGGAAAGCTTTGCAGAGCGCAATGCTTTCCAAGCTGTGCAGACAAATGCCAGATGAGAGTAAAAAGCCGCTGCTGATAAATAAGAATCTATGATTTTTTTTAAATATATAAACAAGCCACAAACACTATGCTGGCTAAAAAATAATTCAATTAGGCGTATTAAATTAAAATAATTTTATTTAAATTATTCGACTCTTGTTTGGGATTGTGTAATTTGAGAGAGAAGGCGAAATGTTTTCGCACGCAACAAGTGGTGAGAGTTCTCACAGTGAGTAAAAATGCCGCTTTGCAGCTACTGCTCAGGCGCACTGATAGCGGAAAGCTTTAAAGCTGCACTTGAAGCTTTTTTGTAAAGCTCCATACACAGCATCAGTCAGCTGCGCTGCAAAACTTGAGGCGAAAATGGCAGCTGAGAACCATCTGATATTTGTTATGTTCTCCGCTTTATTTTCTCAATGAATTTACCGCTTCATTCCCCTCTGACGTCTCTTTGGCTCACGCTCTTTCATTCCCTCTGTCTCTCTGTCTCTCGCTTTCCTCCTGCACTGGTTCAGGATGTGAAAGCCATTCTGCGTTCTTCAGTTGGCTGCGTTGTAGTCGTCGTCAGTCGCTGGCAACATTTTGGCGCGTGTTGACATGCGAAAGATTTTCGGTTAACGCGACGCTCGCGTGACGCTTTTACTCGTTAAACGCTTTAAGTTCTTTGCCGTTATTCGCTTGTTACACGCTTTTAATCCGATATAAATAATCATAATAATAATAATAATAATAATACACTTTTGCATAAGATAAACACGTGCGCTCGTTTTACTCTTAGTTATTATTTTTTTTAACAATTTATTTTATTGTTATTGTTGTTATTGTTGTCATTGTTGGTGCCCATTGAAGGAATTATCTGTTGCCAGTTAAGCGTTAACAAAAGAAATTCCAAAAAGTAATTAAAAAAGATTCAACTATTCTCATAAATATATACATATATACAAGTATATAGCTCATAAAGCATTTTTGTGCGAAAATTATCGGTCATTGCCTATTATATATATATATGTGTGTGTGTGTGTGCTTGATTATGCCGGCATTTTGTTTGGCGCGTAAAGCATGCTTCTCTTATCAATGGAGTTTGTTGCAGGCTCCTTATAAGGTGTGAAGTTCACTATATTACAGTCTACTTCTGCGTAAACATGTTGCTTCTTGTTTATGTTGTTTGCTGTCAGTGCAAGACACACACACACACACACACACTCGTCTGTGTTGTGTCAAGCATAAAAAATGTGACACATAAATATTTGAATGTTTGAGTATGTGTTCATTTAAGTGGGAGCGTGTGTGTGTGTGTGGTTGTCAGTGAGTTTTTGTGTGTGTCTGATTGTCACTTTATATTTTTACATTGTCTGGGAACAATGGTGCGACAGGACGAACCGTTAAAATCTGTGACCGGAAACGGAAATCCATATAATAGCATTGGTAATGCGCAAAAATGCTTGCGTTTTTAATTTGTTCTTTTGCGCGTCACGTAGACAGGGAGAAACGCACTTGTTATACGTAAATAAATTGAATTTTTGTTTGTCACATTTCTCAGCTAATTTGTCTGTTAATAACCTTCACACACTGCTACACACATGCACATTTTTAACATCGACTGATTTTATTCACCCTTGAGATGGTATGGTATGCAAATTATTGCTAAACCATTATGCAAAATGTTTGCTCAACTAATTCAAAGTACTAAAATCTCAATAATTTGTTATTGCATACTTTTGTGCGCTCGAGGCGATAACTGATTTTCCAGTTGCCAGTTTGCCGGTTTTTGCCTAAATGCCTTGTTGTTGGGCCATTGAAATTGACTTTATTCATGTTAATTAAATTGTTGCATTTTTTTTTTTTTCTGCTATTTGGTGAAATTGTTTTTGAAGTTAGGCAAATTGTTTTGGCTAATAAATTAATTGAATTGAATTTGAATTTCATTCAGCTTAAGCTATTTCTTTTTTTAATACATAAATCCTATTTTGATTTTAACTTTAATTTAATATATGTATATGCTAAACTTTAGCTTTGCCTTTATTAAATTATGCAAAATTTGTGCTGCTATTTAAATGTTGACTTAAATGTTAAATTATTATTAGAACTGAATTTCTGCGAACTGTGGTACTGCGCAACAGCAATCAATTAGAAACACATATATTCCCAGAAATAAGTGAATAAGAATCAGAAGTCCAATAGAGTCAAGTACAATGATAGAAAATTAAAATTCTGGGAACATGAAAAGGAACTTGCCAGAACTTCTTTTTTATTAATCTGAGTGTTTCAAGATTTGTGTAAGCTTTCATGAATATGCATTTCTGCAACAAAAATACTAGCATATATACTTTTTATGTGTTTCAATTTGCCAGGAGCATTGTCACAATTTTGTGAATTTTCGCACAATTATTGGCTGAAAAAATGTGCATACAACTCGTTTTAAATTAACACATAAATAAATGATTAAAGAAAAAGAATATTTATAGAATTTCTAAGAAGCTTGTCTTTTAACTGAAAGTTCTGTTTGAATTTGTAGATTTGTAGATTTGTGTATACGCACTTGAAGTTGCTCAGATTGCCAATTGCGTGTAGATTCATTTCCTGAGTTACTTATTTAAGTAGTTGCTACACTAGTTTACAAATTGCTACTTGGTGTGGGGAGGCAACTGTATTGAGGTCGGATCCAATTGCAGGATGTAGATAGCAAAAGATAGATGTATAGCTATGGTTGCCCAGGAGCCAGGCAACTGTAGCATGACATTGACCTTGAATAGTTAAGGTCAAACATTTGCAGCTTGTTGCATGCAACAAAAACAAGAATAAAGTAGCAACTACTCGGCGTAGCGAAATGGAGATGGGTAAGACAAAAAAAAAATACTGAACTTCAATGCCAATCAAGAGATTGGCCCAAAGGCACTGGAAACGCAAGAATTTTTATATTTTTTTTTATCAGAGAAAGAGAAAGAAAAACCAACTGTCAATTTGCAGCAGCTTTGAATGCGACCAAAGTTGTTCACTTTACGCTGGCTCGTTTTGAACGATACTATTTGTTTTTGCTGTACTCGTGCTCGTACTCGTACTCATACTTGCACTTGTACTCGTACTTTTACTTGTACTCGAATTCAATGCCCAGTCACGTTGGCCAAGTGAAGCATCTGGCCAAGTGGTTGGCTGTGGCCCTGCAATGGGCCTTCAATTCAATGGCCTGTCATAGAAATGATGTTGGCCAATTGTATTCCTGTCATTCTGTGGCCAGTGATTTACCAATTTGTTATCATTTTCATTTTCATTTTGATTCTCATTCAATTCGTAATCCTTTTCGTTGTCGATTTTGATCTGACAGCACGACTTGTTTACCAAGCATAACTTTTGAAAATGAATAATAAAAGGTCTGTCAAATATTAAGACATAGCAAACTGAACAAAGCTAAGCACATATTTATTAAGTTTTAAATGTGGCTTTAAATGAATTGATTTGAAAACATAATAGTTTCTTTAACTAAATTTTATATATAATTTTAATATACATATTTTTTTAATTTAATAAAACAACTAAATTTATCGCTTAAATTTAATCGGTGTGAAATATGGTAACATTTAACAATGTTGGGGATCAGACTAGCATTTGGCTAATATAAGCAGGGGATCAGCAAATAATGGGTAAATTTAATAGAGCCATCTGCTTGCCATTGGCACCATCAATGCCCCATTATCCGTTCTTTGTATTCGCTCGTTCTCTTTGTTCCCCGTGTTCCCATTAGTTACTCCGCGCCCCCCACACCATGCCCTTGGTCTAGCTTCTTCTCTTTGGACCATGTTAAATTGAACATAAGCATTTAAGCAAATAGCGCAAGCACCGCAAAATACAAAGCAAAATCAAAAGAAATTGTTTTAAATGGTTTTTTGCTTGGTTTGCTAGGGGGTAACAGGAGGGGAAGGAGGAACGATTTTAAAGGGCGGTGGAGGGTTGCCAATTGGCAGATGGGAATGTCGTTGTTATGGTACTTTTGTACGTCCAACTGTCCAGCGGGTCACTGACTGTGCAGCACCAAAAACAATACTGCGGGTGTTGTATCTAAACAAATTTATGTGTATTTGTATGTGTGTGAGTTCTGTGTGTGTGTGTGTGTGTGTGCGTTGCTAGTGGCAGGCACTCAGCTTGATTATCATATTACATTTAGCTCTTTTATGAGTTTCGCTTTCGTTCATTGTTTAAGCAGTTTAAGACTTTGTTTTTTATACGGTATATATTTTCCTGTTAAGCTAAGAAGGCAAATTCCGCAATTGAGCTTCGTTTGATTTGTTTGTTTTTGATTTGACTAACACACCCAATAATACCCTCAACAGGCATATATGCACGTACACTGCTAATAAAGACATACACTTGGACAAACTCAAGAAAACATGATTTTAAACTAAAAATCATGGAGAGTCCGTTAAATCTGCAAAGGTATAGAAGTTTACTAGAAATTAATAATTTAAATAAAATATAAATATTCAATTTTATTTTAATGATACTTGATTGCCGTGTTTATGTTGCTAATCGAAATTTTATGTTAGTTTAGGAACTGATATGATGACTAAAGAACTTATTTTGATCAGTGCACACAGTCCTTTTTCGGTAAAGAAGGCTTACCTAGAGCTTAAGGTAGAATGCCCACAACCACAAATCGAGTTAAAGTTGCAAATTATTGTGTATGGGCTTGCCCCAAGCATACAAATACAAACACACTCGCTTACACACACACACACACGTGCACATCCTTGTGTACTGTAGTGTTTGTCTAGCTAAAAGTCCCAAGTCCCCTTAGAGTGTCCATATGTGTGCGTTTTTGCAGTGGCGCCTAAAAATAAACGGTCCGAACACGATGAAACCGAAACTGACACAAAAATGTTAAAGTGTGTGTATGTGTGTATGTTTATGTAATTATGTAAGCCACTTATGGGAGCTCAACTTTTAATGTAGTTAAAACTTGTCACTACCTCTGAGTAAAATCGTGTTGATTAAACGGCGACTCAGCTCAGACAACAGCAGAAGGATAATAATGTCGTAGTTAATAGCACCATATATATACACAGGCGCACACATACGCAGACACTTTTATAGCGAACCGTTGCCATATGTCAGCACAAGGCAACGCCCACCGTTTCCCACATGCATACACACAGGGACTTATTGGATGAGCTCTCTTACAATTTTCTATAGGCAATAACATTTTTGTAGCATACTTTTTGGCTGTCACGGGTAAAGAGTTCGCCACGTTATGGTTAACCTGGCTATTTAATACGCTTTACTTAATTATATATAAATTAACCAATAACTTTAAAGATATAAAAAGTACTGGGCAGTTAAATGATTTATAAATTAAACCCTTATAAAAGTCAGACGCTTTGCTATATATTCGCGTTAAGCTTTATTAGTTTTAAAAGTTAATTTATCACTGAGCACACAAATAACTTATATTCACACTTAAACTTAAACTTAAACTTTATTCACAATTTTCAATTAGGTATACGCACACATATACATAGCTCAAGTCATGCAAATAACACCAACTGGCTCTTTGCCAAATTGTAGTGCTTAGAAAGCTAGAATGTGTATGCGGTGCCTTTGTAATGACTCAAATATCTTCATAAATTGCAAAGTTACAGCTCGGACTTAAGCGGTTATCTAAATGGCAGTGAAAACTTATGAAATCAAATCCTTAAAAGCACTTTTAATATAAAAGAAGACAACTTTTTTCGACTTGTATCGAACTAAATAAAATAATATTATTCAAACTTCAACATTTAAAATTAAAAGCACAAAATATCAAAATAAATATGTTTGACTTTTCTAAAAATATATGATTTTTTAAATGAAAATAAATTTTACTGACATTGTAAATCCGGTTACATCAACATTTTTTGTATTTATAAATCTACGTTTTTGCATGCAAACGTTATGAAAAAGTACATTTTGAAATTGGGTTTTTAATAAAAACAATAACAAATGAAGGCATTCATTTGAATTTCGTTTTGGCAATATATTTTGACATACACACCAATTGTGTTGCATGTTATTTTCCCTCTTGGCTAGGTTGAGCTAGCCATACAATAAACTTGTATAAAAAGTTGTGGTCATCTTTATTTTGATTCCAAGAGGTAGAAGATTCAGGACACCAGAGTCCCATTGTTTATGTCGTTCATTGTTGTCTCGACTATTGGACTTCTCTCATGCTTTCTATCCCTTTCTCTCTTTTCCTCTTTGTCTGGCTACCTTCATTCCATACTCTTGTCGTTGTTCACTGCTGTTGTTGTTGTTGTTATCGTTGCTTAGCTTTTGCCATCAGCAGCTGTTTCTGGTGCTTTCTTCCACGAACAGTGGGCGACTTAGCTAATATAACGTGTCAAACAAGTTTTTTATCGTTGAAATACAATCTCAATTGTACGCATTATTTACTAATAAATTTCACTGAAGTTGACAAAGTTCTTATTAAAATTAACTAGCTGGAAAACACAATTTTCTAACGGTTAGTGGCAAAATTGATTAAATTTAAAACATTCCTTTTTTCGCAGTCGATTTATTTAGATTTTTTCCTCTTACATCGTCTTTTTTGCTCACTGTACGAGTTTGCCTTTGGCCAATGTAAACAATTTAATTTGCTTAGTTGGCGTTATATTCGGCATCAATAAAAAGTAGACCACAAAACTTTGCGAGGGCTTCATCAAAAAAAGGTCTTGACACGCCATGCATTCGCATATGTTTATGTGTGTTGTCTGTGTGTCTGTTTTGGGTGTGTATGAGTGTGCGGTTGTGTGCTTGTAAGTGCCGCAAACAATGACTATCGATAACATTAAGGCACATCTTGGCCTTGCATTGTGCTTGTGTTGTTGGCATCTCTGCAATTGAGTGGCCAGCTCACTTGAAATAAATCTAAGCTACACACACACACACATATTACACACTCATATATTGTTTAGCTCTGTATTAAATCATTATGTACAACGTCTTTTGTGCTAAATTTATTCTTGGAGCTTCACATTGCCTCCACACTGGGTGACCAAATTGTAATTGTTAATCTTCGGCATTGATTTTCTCTTTGCTCTTTGTGTGATATTTAAGCCAAGTCCGAGTAATCGAATTAACGCTTCGGCATTGACTGATGAAGTGGCAGACACTCTAGCCAATCGCTTGGACTCGACCTTAACGCTGGTATTAGTAGTTACTACAGTCGCAGCTACAGTTCTCACTTTAATTGCTGGTATCTACAGTCAATGGGCAACGTTGCGTATGATTAACACACAGTGTATACAATAACAACGTGCATACCACAGATGGGGGTGGATGTGTGACTAAGTGCCCATTGGGATGAGTTTGTCCTGCCGTTTACAGACACCAGAAACCAACAACTTCATAAATAACTTATAAACTTACTCGTCCTTGTGTAAGCCACAGTCGCCAGCCACAGCAACTTTTAAATGATCGATTATAAATATGCGGTTTCATTTAAAGCTTAACCATTTATTGTAGTTTATATTTTGCAAGGCGAGAGATTAAAAAAAATAATAATACAAAAAGCAATTGCTTTCAGTAAGAACAAAGAAAGAAACTATTAAACAAGAGTAAGGTATTAAATTATTTGTTGAAAAAAATATATTAAAACGGATTATTTTCGAAAAGAAAAAATCATTGTTATTGGCATTAAATATACTTATATTCATATCTTTATTTTGTTTTATTTATAGAAAAAAAATATTGAACTTTAAAAGCTATTAATATGATTTTGCCGTCAACAGGAATTTTCGTTTAAAAGCCTAAAATGCTTTTTGTTAAAACAATACAATTAAAAGCTTGAGTAATTGTTGGAAGAAGTGTAACTTGAAGAATACTTGTTACTGCTCTAAAATTATTTCCTAAAATACATAAACTACTCAGTTTTATAAATGATAACACAAATTTGTTTGTATCAAGCATTTTGTGAATTTTGGCCTAGACCTTCTATTTATTTTCTAAATCTTGTTATCAGTGAAAAGTTTTTCATTTGAAAGATTGATTTAGCCAGTTTAGTGCCTTTCATCTAACATAGTTAAAAGTTTTATTGCGTGAATACTCTATAAACGAAAGTTAAATATAAGCTTAGTACTAGAAACACAAAATATGAAAACGGATATTTTTAATAGGAATGGGTTTAAAAACTATTCAATTGCTTGCTTTATTTAAATTGATAAATAAATTTATTGAATTTAATTTACTTCACATTTAAATTTCATAATATAAGCTTCTTACTTGAAGATTTATCACGTAATTTATCTGCTTTTTGAAGCCGGACAAAGCTAGTGTGTAGGTAGAGTATTTCTCAGTCATTGGTACCCGCATAAACCATTAAGAATGTCCATTTAAATTAACTGCTGAATCTTTGATGGCTCTAGACTGAACTCAGGGGAGATTCTTTTGTGCGTGTTTTCGGTCAGTTTGATTGAGTTAAGAATATTGGACAATGACATTGTTATTACATATTCAACATGTATTGTAAAATATGTATGTGAATGATAAACTTAAGGCCATTGATATATGTGCGCATTTTTGACTTGACAAGCTTATCATGAATCATCTGGTGAAATCATGAATAACAACCAATTATGCGGGTCGATTCGAAGAGGAGGGTATAAATCTCCAAGGAATGCAAATTGACAAATCGCCTAAGCTCGAGGTGTTTAAATACACTGATAAAAATAGTAGACTTTTAAATAAATTTAGGATTTTGAGTATAAAATTTCTTGTATTAAAAATTAATTTAACTAATTAAATATGTTAATTTATGAAATTGAAAATATGACAGTAACTTAATTTATTAGTTAGCGAATGCTATTTGTTTTAAGTGTATGTGTGTTCTCAAAGGTGTATAATGGTGTGTATGTGTGGCTGTGTGTAACTATGTGTGTGGCAGACAGCTGTCAGCTGAGCAGCTGGAACTGATTTATGCATCGCATATAGCACTTGAGTCTCAACCCTTAGATCCATCCTCAGTTTAACCAAAGTCAACGAAGAAAACTTGAGCATTTAGGTAACTTCCAATCCATTCCCGTCCCAGCTGGCCTCGTTTTGTCTGCTGACTGAGATCAAAGTTAACAAGCAAGTGAGGTGGTGGGCGAGGCAAGGTGAAATGTAAAGCTTCATGTTACTAGGATTCAACTTTTTGCCTTTGTCATAAGTTGTTTAATTATGTGTGCAGAGCTACTCTTGGAAAATGCGAAAGAAGTCACCTAATAATTCATGCTAAATGCACGCCCCGCTCTTTAAGCAATTTCATTTAATTTTCATTAGCGAAAGCCGCAAATTGGTAGCAACAGCCAGAAGAAAACTTTTGCCCCAACATTTTTCATTAATATTAAAATATTCAAATTGTGAAAAAGCCGTCTGGCAGCCAACCATCAGAAAAAAAACAAAAAAAAAAAAGAAATAAAATAAAAAAAAAAAAGAGAAGGGCGAACAACAAAATTTCTTGTGTTTTCGTGTATACAAGCGGTTCCAGGCATGGCGCCCCTTTCGCACCCACACAATGCGTGGGAGGAGGGCGTGGCGGTAGGGTGGGCGGGGTCAAAATTTGAAATTCATAGATTGTTGTTGAGCAATTTTTGGTAGGCAAATAAATGCAATTATTAGAATATCCGCGTTGAACATTTCAATTAGGCCAAAAGGCACGAAAAACAACACATATTTGTATGTGTATTTATATTTATATTTGTGTATATGTATATTTTGCTTACATATTTTTGACGGTTGTTTTCGAAGGCATAATTGAGCTGCCACGGCTAAGTCGATCCGAGAGACTTGTCAGCAAATTGGCCAAGGCTTAGACGGTCGCTTTAATGTCGATTTTAATTAAACTCCAACGTCGACAGCATCCCATCACAGTAGACATCCCCGACAGCAGCACCACCGCATCACCGCATCACCGAACCAACACCAAAAAGCATTTGTGACCCATCAAACCACTGCGAATGCTACAGAGATTGGTAACACAGTGGATCGCGCCTTTGGTTGAAATCCTAGCGACCCTGGCCATAAATCAAATAAACGCCAACTAAGCCAGAATCAGTAAAAAGAGAATTTCAGCAAGAGTATAAGAAATATAATCGCTCCGCACAACAGATGCTCTGAAAAATATTATTTTGTACCAACTGATTTATTTCAAATGTAGAAAATTTAATACTATTTAAATTTTAAAAGTTATAAGAATTTTTACCCACTAAAATACTTAAAGGCCAAGTATATTCTATAAAGTATATTGTTTTAAATATATGCCAGAAGAAAGCAGTTCATATGCTGAAATCTGTTTTATCTAAGGACGATATCATAAAGTTGTCATTGAAATTATACTACAGAAATAATTAATTTACACATCGGGCACATATGGCAGCAAGGCGTATTCAGAATATATCAATTTCATTTCGAAATACTATATTTACAATTTTCTTATTTAAACCATGAATTAAATTTAAATTGAGTAATTTGTAATGTGTGAAATTTAAATGAGATCCACTTTGGTATAATCCACAGCTAGTTTTATGATTTTGAATCACCATTTGAATCTTATCTTGTTTAACTGTAACCGACACAAATTGTTTATTGTGCATGCAAGAAACTTTACGAAAAAATCATCATACCCAAAGTCAATTGTTGTGTGCTGTGTCACAAAAAAAGAAAATTAACTGAGTGCTGAGTGAAAGTTGGGTCTCTTCGAAGTGTGTGAGTGGGCGTGAGGTATGCGTGTGTGTGTGTGTGAAGGTGGTTGGAGAAGGGACTTGCCACGTTTGGCGGCATGTCTAGGATCACGGTCAGGGCACATGATAAAAATTGACACCATTGGTCGGTCTTAGCACTTTTTCGGCATAGCCGTAATAATATTGTGTATTGTACTATTGTATATTCTCTATTAGGCAGTGTCTACTGTTTGGGGCAGTAAAAAGTTCTAGCCTTGCATTGTGGCCGGTAATAAAAATGTCATTGCATTAGGGCGAGTGTTTGTGTGTGTGTGTAGGAGTGTAATAAAAGTTTAGTATGTGTCACATTTTATGCTATATCCTGATGCTGATGTTGTTCTTTATATTCTCCCCTTCTACTTCTTCTTCTAGTTGCTGTTGTTGTTTTTGCAGCTAATGCTGCTGACCCCATATGCATTAGCCTAGACCGGAAGTTGGCACTTTACAGCATCGGGCCTCTTGGCCATTTCGTAGGGCTTTTGACTTACACTGTTAAAAAAAAGGATTAAACACTTAAGACTGTGATTTTTTGTTAGATTATGTATTAAAAGTCAAAAGGTTATAAGCGAGAAGGAAAGCTTAAAGTTTGCAACTAATTTTGCAATATGTTTAAAGCAAATTTGTCACTTTGTATTTTGAAATCATTTTAATTTCTAAAAAACAAACTTAATATTTAACCAAATTTTTACAGAAAGAATCACAGTGTAGAATCATAGTGTATGAACCAAGGCAATGTTTAGCCATTGGCCATGCAGATTATGGCGTTGTTGCTAGGTCCACTTGTCTGGAAACAGAGTCAGAGTTAGAGCCACTGTCAGTGGCAAAGTCCGAGTTGTCAGTGGTTATTTGTAGTCTTTACTGTATAACGCTGTCGGGAGAATGATTATTCGTATTTGCCATGTCCTTGGTCTGTCCAACATTTGAAGCGTCTGTTCAACTGTCTGTGTTGTGTGCCTCGTCTGTCTCTCTGTCTGTCAGCGACATTTGCCTTGATTGATTCGATTTGACTTAATTCACGCATATTAATCATACGCCCAGTGGCATACAAAAAAATGAAATCCGAATCAAAGCAGACGCTCGAGCTTAAGTTGATGCTGATGCTGATGCGGAGGCTGACGCTGACGCTGAAGTAAAAACGCAACGAAATCAACTTACAGACATTTCAAGCATTTACTAAGTAAGCAAAACAGCGACCTCGGGGCGGCTGGAAAAAGTAATTATGCATAAAGTATACGCGGGGGGAACACTGAGAGGGTTTAACGACATGAAGACTGCTGGCAGCAAGTTGCTTTTGACTCGAAACTGAAACAGAAATTGGGACACGTAGAGAGCGTAATGAGTACTAAGTACTGGGATAGCCTAACTGCTCACTGGCTTCACTTTATTGTTGCCTTGTTTGGCAGAGACTCCTACACCAGTTTCCACTTGCCGCTTGGCGTTATTTATTGATTACGTGTCATATCACTCATACGTTCCGTTATGCGCCGTTCTTCGCTTCACTTTGCTTCGCTTTGCTTCGATTGAAATGTAACACAAGCGAAACGTGCCATAACAGTGGCGGCGTTCTAGTAATGGGAATAAAAGGGGCTTCAGACTTAGCGACCGGAATACGAAACTTGTGCAAATAATTAAGTACGCTTAAGTGATTTGTCCAATAGAGACGGCAACAAATTTTCACAGCATGATAGAGTGAGACAGAGATCGGGAGCGTGAAACACACCAAACACAAAAAAAAAAAACGTGAAAGAAACAAGCGAAAGTAAACTGGAAAAACATTTGTGAGATAGATGATGACGATGCCAATGCCGATGCCAGCGGCACAAATGGGTCATCCATTTTGTCTCACAAATTATGTGACTGTCTTTTAACTCAGACCGATGACCCCCCTGAGGCGAAGCGTTTGAAGTTCATCTACCTTTTCTCCCTTTCATATTTTGATCGTTAAAAAACATGTCCGACATAATTATAATTTTAAATTTATTTACCTATTTTAACAGCAAAGACGTCATTAAATTTATTGTTATTTTAATTTTACAAAGTTTTTATTAGACTTAGGTTCATTTTAATTTATTTGTTATGGCTTAGTCTATAAATCATTGTTTAATTCATTTTAAACAGGACTTACATATTCCATGCCACAAAGAAAATGTATTTTTTTTTTGCGATTTATAATAAACTAGTTTTTTGCCAGTCCACTTAAAGGATATAATAAGAAAGGCAACAGGCGAGCGTGCCGACTGTAAAACACCTCGTTCCCCTTTCGATAGGCTAATTCGAATCAAACTTGCTGAGGATAGTTTTAATGGTCCCAAACACATAATTTTCCAAGTTATGTTAATGTGAAAATATTTTTATACAATTTGCGTTCCATCAATTTGAAATAAATTTGATCTGCTTGCGAAGTAGACACACTTTCATACCAAATTTAATGTCTCCAGCACTTATATTCTCTGAGATCTAGGTGTGTATACGGACGATCGAATAGACAGAGTACAGGGTCTTAATATTGTCAAACATATTTAAAATTTGTAGTGCAAAGTGTTGCAAAACTCTAACAATATATCAAAAATTAAATACTGCATTAAACCAATTCTTTGATTTGATTTGTAAGTTTCATAAAGATAGCTTAAAGTGATTCAAAGACAAAAGACACAAAATTCAAAAATCAATTTGATGTCCTGTCTTTTGAGTTGATGTTGGAGGAAAGAGAAATTAAGGACAAGGGGAGTGAACAGAGAATGGCGATTACTTTATGTGGTTTCCTTGGGGCTGTGTGGTTTCATGGGCTCTGTGGCAGCTGTCTTTGATCAAAATGTGAAATTTTCGGTTCTGTTGACTCAACAAATTTCGTGTGAGATGTTTAAACAATTGCAAAGGAGAGCTAAGAGCAGAGATTGTTTGATGCGTGTGAGTCGTGATTGTGATTGTGAATCTCGAGTCTCAAGTCTCGCCTTGAGCTTGAGTGCGAATCCAACTGTGAGTGTGAATGTGATTGTGAATGTGGCTAGCTTGACGCTTTGTTTGACTGCCCTCAGGCTCATCAACAAATTGCATCTGAGTTTTTGTTGTAGCGCATAAGTCCCAAATGGCCTGCAGCCTGCAGGTAGCCGAGCAGCCAGACAAGGAACCTAAAGGTAAATGCAACGAATAAAGCAGATGGTGAATGGAAGAGGCGGGTGGGGATGGGCGGCAAGTCCGCACAAGGGCAATTACAAGGTCAACTTTCCCTAGTGGTGCTTTTTCTGTGGCAGTTGCTAGGACTACACAGAAAAAGTCCAAGATTCACGTAGAAAATTGATTCAAAGCGATGCCAGAAACTTAAACTTTTATATATAATTATTATCATAATTTAAACAATTTTAATCGTTGATATAGAAATATATTCGCACATTTTAATAGGATATTTATTTTTCTTGAGTAAAAGTACGTTGTGCAGTAAACAGTTCGCAAATAACATTTTAGTATTAAAACTAAAATTTGTGGTCTAAAAAATACACTGAAAATATTAACCAACGAAAGTGATTTGTTAAATTTTTTATATATTTTGCAGTACTCGAATTTTTATTAAATTAATATAATTTATTTTCTTTAGATTTCATAAGTCAGCGTTAAACAAATTTATAAAATATTTAAAAAATAAAAAAAATGAGAAATTAATTTGAAGACCCAAATTCTAAAGAAGATAAAGCTTCTTATTTTTAAAAGTGAAACAAGAATTAATTTCAGTAAATATATTAAAATAAACTGACGTTCAATTAGGAGGCGCGTGTTTTAGTCCCTTTTTTTATCAGTGTATTTTGATGCTTTTATTGTTACCAGCTTCTTTTTGAGAGAAGGTCGCTTGTAAGTTACTTTTGTGGCTTCGGGCTCAAAATGGAAAAGGGGCCGAAGCAGGATGGGCAGCAAGGGAGTGGGTGCATGTTTGCCTGGGATTTTTGCCCTGCCAAGGTCATGCCGGCAATTAATGTTGCAGTGTCCACACGTTTGCCCGTCCCTGGACACTGTTCCCAGCCCCGTTTTTCGTCGCTCCTCAGTGTTTTTCCCAATTCCATTTCCCTGCCCTCAATTGCGGTATTAAAAATGCATTTCTCATGTGCCAGCCGAGTGCAAATAAATATGAATAACTCAAAAGCACATTTTAATTAACTGTCCGCAATTGTTTGCCATTGCTAAGCCTTTCAAATCTCCCCCTCTCCCCAGGTAGGTACAAAAACATATACAAATACGTGTACATGTGTATATGTGTGCCCTCTGGCCTTCGTTTCGTTGCCAACTGTGCACATCGACATCCACATCCACATCCAAATCGGCAGCAAATTCAATTAAATGCGGCAAATGCAGTTACAGTTACAGTTACAGCTACAGTTACAGCTCCGGTTGGATCAAAATCTCTGCCTAATGAAATGAAACTCAATTTGTAAATCAGACAATGGCCGATACAGTGTCTGCTAAACGTAGGTGTGCAGCATTTAATTTAAAGCGCTCAATTTATATGATTTTACTTTTACAATAACAGTCACTACAGATGTCTGAACATTTATTTGTGTGCTTTAGACTAAACGATATCCTGTAAATTGCATTGAAATAATTTTTTATTTATGTTTCGAAGCTTGATAATTTATTGTATAATTTTTATTTTATACTTAAATTAAATTATGTGATTTTAAATAAACTAAAATTATGTTGATTTCTGTCAGACGAATAAACTTAAAGTTAGTTTAAAATTTAGGTTAAAAATTAACAATTTAAATGAACATATTGACAAAATGCTGAGATTGGAAAACATATGATAAAACCTCATTAGACTACAGTTTGCGCAGTGTGTTAATTTATATTTTTCAGTAACAATATAAGTTAGTTACTTATTTTTAAAAACAATCAATTATATGGGCAAAAATCGTTATCAATGTGCATTGAAGTTGTGATTCTGTATCATGAAAACTCCCCTTTACAAATTTTTACATCAAACAAAAACTTCATGTCATAATAATCTTTTATTCAGGTTCATTGGGTTTTTTGAATTTGTTTAAATGGGCGCACATTGTTCACAGACACTTTTTAGACCTCGTACTCAAAGGGAGCCCCAAAAATTACTGTAGTAATTGAAAACAAACTCACGCTATAATATAATGCTATCATTGGTAAACAGTTGAAATCTGTGGTTAAAACCAGAAAGAAATTAATTATAATTGTGTAACTGAAACTTTGTGGTGTATGTTGTCTTAAATTTATAAAAAATAGTATATTATTTTTACTTGCAGTAATAAATATTATGATTGCTCCAGACTGCGTTTAGGGTGTTGTGCAGTCGACTTCTTGGACTTTAGCTTTTGTTAGTAGCTCAAATTGTAATAAATTTGGCGCCATCACAAAAATGTGTCAATAAAAGTTGTGTTAATTTATAAAACGCGCAAGGCTACAACGAAAAATACAATAAAATAAAATAATTGCAATCAGTGCAGTGCTCAAAACAGTCTCGTGCTCATTTCGCAGCCCCTTCTTTCTATAATCGTTTTACAGTGGGTTCTTACAGTGGGGTAGGGCAGGACGAAAAGTGAAAAGTGCGCGTAATTATGAGCTATGGTTAAAGAATAAAGCAAGAAATCGACAACTTTTTGGCACTTAAAGTGCTTCGCTTGAAATTTATTGATGTTGTTGCTTTTCTTCTTGTTGTTGCTATGTTTTTTTGTTTTTGTTGTTTATTGCAATTTAATTAAGAAAAACAAAGTAGAGATTTTACTGCTGGCAAAGCGACTTAATGTGAGCAGAGTGAAATAGGGACGAGGGGTGACCGCTAGCTTAGCGGTGGCGTAATATGGGCGGGGGGGCGTGTCAGGGCGGTAGTCTAACAAAGCGTGCCATGATTTGCCTTTGGATTCTCGCGGCTTTCTTTCTAACTTTGTGCCTGTGTGTGCGTTCGTGTGCGTGCGCCAGTTCAAATACTCGCAAAAAAAAAAAAAAATTAGAAAAAAGCATAAAAAGAAAACAAAACGAAAAGCGGAAATGATGTGCGGCCATTTTGGAGACAAAGCCGGCGGCAACAAAGGCAAACAACAATAAGAACAACAAACACAGCGGCAAGCACAGCAACCGCAGTAAGAAGAAGATAAAGAAGAAAACTCGTTACAGCTGCGGTTGCCCTGTCAAGCAACTTGGTAGCTAATGGTTTATATTTTTTTTTCCTTTCTTTTCCTTGGCGCCCAATGGGAGTAGCAAGTCCATGTCAATTATTTGCATTTCGGTTTGAATTTGATGTGGCAACGCTGTGTTCTGCACATATAGCAGAAGTAGGGTCAGTGCGGCAAAGGGTCGTGCTGGTAGTTGACAGTTAAAAGTGCTTCGATTGCATGCAAGATGGCACACGGTGTGCAATAGCAAAAGAGTTGAGTTAAAAGGGCAGAAAAGGGGGTTAAATAGGGAGAGAGGAGTGAGGAGAAAGAGAGCGAGAGAGAGAGAGAGAGAGAGAGAGAACTGGCTGTATGTCGCACCGCACTTGGCAGGGCATCGAGGCGCTCATGCATAATTTCCGTGCCGCGCTTGAGCTGAGCTCTGGCCATAACCATTTGGCTGCCATTTTAGCATGCCACAAAACTTTTGAGAGCAAAAAACCAGACGATGGGAAACAAGAAGAAGAAGTAGAAGAAGCATCAGATTAAAATAATACACGAGCAAACAGCATCAAGTTGATTGACCACAATGAGAAATGACACGACTATTACAGACCCTACACAGAAGAAAAAATAAATATTGTGTGACCAATCATTTGATATGTCAAAAGTAAATAAATTTCACTATTCTGTATACTTATACTATGAATGAAATATGTTTAATAAAGTTTAGTAATTTTACTAGGTATTAAATCATACACTTTTTACTTTTCAAAAGTTGAGTTAAAGTCTTTGAAATCCCTTTGCGTATACAATTATAAGCCCCTTCAAGTTAAAGTGCCGACTTTTCAAATGTTGGGCTTAATAAACATTGTTAACTGCTTGCGCCATTAAAATGATATGATTCACAGTTATACGATTACTTATTTATGATAATATTATAAAGTTAGTATACCCTTAATATGTATTATGTAAAGGGCATTAAATGAATTGCGACTGGAGGACGGGCAAGTGAAGTTGCAACTGGAATGGAAGGTCGCAACATGTGTAAAATAAAGGCAGAGCTTGAATTGCATAATTATGCAATGCGTTGGCGTTTTGCGGCCTGATTTGCATATTTATGCTGATACGAGTATTATGAACATTACGCATGCGCCCTGTGTGCCAAGCAATGTTCGTTATGAATATTGCGTATTAAAATGCAAATTAAAGCCAAATTAGCACGCCTTTCAAGTGGGTCATAAGTGTCGACTCATGGACAATATATAATGTTGCTGGCACTGCCTTCGGCCGATTTAATTGCTTCTGATTCAGAGGCTGGCAGTTGACAACTTCGACATAATTCTCCTGGATTTAGCGTTAAAGTCGACAATCCAACAACTGTGATCCCGGCAATACCTGTTTCTGGCAATTAATTCCTTCCTTGGCAGGAAACATTTTACCTCTTGGCACCCGATCATCTGACGTTGCACTTGACCGCAATCATTTAATTTCAATTTGCTCAACAATATGCCACCAACAGCATTAAAAAAGAGAGAAGAAAATAGACAATACGCGACTTTGGAATACCCATGACTCATTTTTAATATATTGAATTTGGGATACGTAAATTAGCATAAAACTTCGTTCCACGACTTAAACAATGCATTGATTGGCAAGCAGTAAAGATTTTTATACTTCAACTTGATTTTCAATCCATTGTTTTAACAGCCACTACGTATAAAGTATATAAAGTAATCTGATTTGCAGAAATTAAGTTAATCTACTCATTGAAAAATGTTTCATTATAAAAACGTTCAGACAGATGCTGATTGAGAATACATTTAAAACCGTCAGAAATGCACTTTTCTTTCTCTTTCATACGTTCCTTACTTTATCATACCTTTTTACTCCATGAGTAGATGATGTAATTTTTCACACGACTAAAATATAAATGCAAAAGCTTGTTCTTGTTTCACATATTTTTTAACAAGTGTCTAATGATATTAAATTATGTTAAATAATGTTCCTAGTTTGATTTGTGGTCGTACATTTAAAAACCAATATTATAATTGAAACCATCTCAAACTCAACAAAGGAACTTAATTTTCTTGTCTCACTAGTTTGGCATAAAGTCTTAAATTTGATTACAAAATGTTCAACTTTGTTGGCATTTTTTTTATCAGTGTATGTTTGTTCATCTGTTGACAACAGCAAAAATTTGCACATGGTTAATAATATGACGTGAGCTGGATTTTCACTTTTGACTGAATCCCAGAACTTAATTTATTTGGTGGCTCGTAACCAACGCAGTTGGCAATTTGTACATAAATATGATTACTGTTTAAGCTCAGCCACAATGTAAAATATACATATATGTATGTGTTATTAGTGTGTAAAATCCGTTTGTAAAAAATAATGCCATTTGCTGTAATGCTTTCAAAATTGTTTCGTTTATAAAATTATTAAAATTGAAATTTTATTGTCTATTTAAATTCTGAATTTTAAATCCTAAACTATCTAAGTAAATAAAAAATGATACTCATTTATCTGAAAGTTTCTTTTAGCTTTCTTAAGGTAAACTAACCTGTGTGGCTCACGATTGCTATTAGTACGAGTATAACAAATTAATTTGTATTAAGATTTCGAGTTATATTTATTTGATTTTTTAGAAGACTGTGCAGATTTATATACACATTCATTTTAATTCAACGGCATTCTCGCGAGTATGTGTAGCAATACAGTTAAGTTTTTTTTATAGCAATGCCGCCTTTAATGACACATTCAGTTTCTTACGACACACATTCGTTCATATAAGCACAAGTACAAGCACTTGTATGTATGTTATGTGTGTAAGGACAATTTGACTGTCTTCTGGCTGTCACCTGGCCAGGGCCATGGCCATGCCAAAGGTAGCGCCACAGCTAAACAGTGCACTGAAGAAAACACCAAGTTAAGAAGTGTTACACTCTCAATTATTTTTGAAACAGATGCACTATATTTTGACTAGCATACGTTACTAATAAATCTGGAAAAGATAACTGCCTACGGAAAGAACCTGAAAAACAAAACTTTTGTATTAAAAAATTTTAAAAATTTAAAAAAATTATTTCTTCTGTCTTTACATAAGATATTCAAACAAGTATAAAATTCTATAAATATTGATGCAATTATTCTTAATAAATAAAAAGTTGATAATATAAATCTTTACAAATTTCTAAATTAAAAATTTATTGAAAATCCAAAATAATTTTTTTTAATAAAGAACTATAGGTTCTATTTTGAATAGTGTAAGGACCGGTGTCGCCTCTCAGACTTCTCGTAAAGCGCGTGTAATGCTGTTAATACCAATTTCTGTGCTTACAAATTGCGCATACGACGCGTGTGACAAGGCGTGGCATAGCTTTGCTGGCAGCAGCAAGCGCAAGTTGTTTTTGCTAAGAAAAGGAAATGGAAATTTCAATATGTCAACGACAGCAGTATTCCGCGAGTTTGAAGCCTTGAGGCAGAACTCACACAAACACAAACAAAGACACAGACAAAGACAGAATATACATAAACTCACCTACACACACACACACACAATAACATTCCACATCCACATTAATGGGGACACCAATAACAACTTCAAACATCCAAGTACCTTCAACGCTCTGTCAGCTGTCATATATATATATATATATATATATATATATATATATAACATCCTGCTATGCATCCTCCGGTGTTTATTGACAGACGTGTCTGTCAGTAACTCTCATGGGGCAATCCATAGATGCATAACTTTTCCAGCTGCCAACTTTAATTAGCGTTTGGCTTATTGGACTTGTAATTATATTCCTGTCCCTTTTGCTGTACTCTCTGTCTGTCACCCTCTCACCGTTTGATCAGTCTTAAGAGCATTCAAAGTCAGCTTAAGGACATGTGGTGCATTCAAATGCGATAACGATAATTCTGTATTTCAGTCAACAAGTAATCCCATTAAATCTCACTCAACGAAATTTTATGCATTTTATATCTTTACCGCTAAAGTTTTTATACAAGCAAAACCGAAAAGTGGCTCAATTGTTTAACTTGAATAAATCGAAAGCATGTATTCTTTGTACTTAAACTAAAAATTTGAAATTTTTATTTTTGATGAAAACTCTTTTGTATTTATTTGACCCAAAAATAAAATTTATTTGGACCAATTGCCTAAGAGGAGCATGTAATGAGAATATCATACAATATTCCATTGGTTCTCCATGTCTAAGTGTGATTCTTAGAGAAGGAACAATGAAACTTTAAATAAATATATGTATATGTCTAATTAAAAAAAATATCAAACAAAAATAGTTTCCATATCCAAACAAGTCTTTTCATTTTCATACTTTTCTCTTCAAGCAAAACTCATGAAAAATACCTTTTCAAATCGCAGTTTCCTTTCTCTTTGTATTAGTTTAATTCATTTAGTTTTGCATTTAATTCATTTAGTTTGTCTAAGTGTGATTCTTACAGAAGTTTTTAAGTACGGAACAATGAAACTTTAAATAACTATATATGTCTAATTAAAAAAAAAATCAAACAAAAATAGTTTCCATATCCAAACAAGTGTTTTCATTTTCATAATTTTCTCTTCAAGCAAATCTCATGAAAAATACCTTTTAAAATCGCAGGTTCCTTTCTCTTTGTATTAATTTAATTCGTTTAGTTTAGCATTCTAAAGACAGAAAGAAATTTCTAAACTAATTGAACCTTTTAAAGTGTAACCACTTTCTCTTAATATAAATATTTATTGTTACTCAAGTGCAGTAAAGTGACAGAACTATTCAATGTCTAGCAATGCGGTTTGTCCCAATATATTCTACTCGAACACTTTGTGGTTGGAGTTTTGATTGGTGTTGGCACCAATTAGTGAATCAATTAAAACTTTTGCCAGTCAACGAAAACTCACACAGTGTCTGACCATTTAAATTACGAGAGGGGTGTGCCACTGGAGGCGGGTATAGTACTGGGTGTTGGTTGTTGTGGGGCGTGGTTTTGACTCGTAGCCAACACATTTGCATGCAAAACGACAGAGTCAATTTTAAGACAGTTGCTTGACATAGTTCAACTTGAGGCACAATGCATTCCATTGTTCTGCAATTCCAGTCACTGAGAAATACAATATTAATGACAATAACAATAAGTGCGTTAAAATATTTCTAAAACAACGAAGCGCTATTAAGTTGCAATACAAACGATAACGAATAACGAAATCGAGAGAAATAAATTTGATAACATTGAAAGCGGATTTAGAGCAAAATGTCGGTGGATTTGAGCGCTCAACAGGAGCCAACCATATCCGTGATAACCACTGTGCCGGTGGCCCAAAATGGCGGCGAAATGGACGCCCTGCTGCTAGGACGCATTGGGGTAAGTAGCTGCTATAATCTGACATGGAATTAAACATGTATCGTACTTGCACTCGAACAAGAACAATAAACAAGAAAAAACAAACAGAAACAGCAAATGTATAAAGTTACACAGAGAGAAACACATTATGTAATTCACTCGAGAAATTTTAAAAATTGTTTAATATCAATTGCTTGACTTTAGAAATGTAATGCTTATTTTAGGCAACTTGATATCTTTTTTTGAAAAACTCAAAATTTAAAGCAGCTTACTTTCTCTCTGTGTAGCCGTACTACAAATTCCTTTTTTTCCTTTAAAACTAAACCAAAGAAAACTTGTAACAAAGTAGTAAAGTGCGTGACGCTTAGACAAAAACTAAATAAATATATTTGTACTATATATATAAAGTAGCAAATATATATATAGTATAGTATATATACTTATGTACACGCTTCAATTGGCGTGCATTTTAGCTAGACAAATATTTGGCTTGGTTATAATTTTTCTCTTATTCTCTTGTACTCTGTCATTTATCATTCATTTCACACTTTACGCTAGCATTTTTTCTAAAACAAATACTATATATACATAGACTACTATATGTATATATATCTAGCTGGAGAACTTTGCTCGTCGCCCTCTTACTCTGCGTTATGATGAATTTACTTTTTAGTTTTTGGTTCCAACAACGTTTTATTACTTAACTAAAAGTAGTTGCAACCTATTTATACAACGCTTACAGACAACAGCTACTAGAACTTGTAGTTTTAGTTACTCAAACAAGGGAACTAAGTGTATTCCTAATGAACTATATGCTACAAAACTATGTGTACTTGTTTTAACTTAAAATCTCTCAAGTGATGACACTTGAACTATTTCACTTCACTTCAATTCACTCCACTTCGATCCACTTCATTAGACTCAAACTCAGCGTAAGTATCGTAGTGAATAATTAATAGTAAACTGTTTATTCAACTGCACAGCAAAGTCACACCCAATCCACACTCAAGCTAAAGCTAAAGCCCAAGCCAAAGGTATCTATACATAAATAGATAGTATTTATATGTATATCAATCATCACAAATGTATTACGATTCAGTTACGTTTCAATTTGCTTCCTCAACGCTTTCAACGGTCGCTCGGAAACTTGCCCACTATTCTTCAGACGAATAGTGTTCAATTTGGAGTAATTTATTCTAATTAATTCAGTGATTAGCTTTCAAATGGTTTTAAGTTTGCACAATTATGTCGAAGACACGCTGGACCAAAAGGTAATCATTAATAAAACGTATTTGTGTGCACTTGTCGTATACGTAATATGGCAGGAAATGTTGAGAAATTCAACGTGTTTAATGGTCTAAGGAGTTTTTGTTTATTTTTAAACAAAAATGTAGCAATTTTTTTTGTGTTGCGTCAAATAATTAATAGTTTAACTTTATATTATACTCTGTGCAAAGAGTGTTTCAAAGCAGTTGACTACCTGATTAAAATATATACGCCAACGTTGGAAAAATGAGAATGGAAACATGGCACTGTATTTTGCGGGTGCAATCGAGTGCTATTTTTTTGTAAACAAAACTTTTGCTGCGTTTCGAAGTCTTACTTGCATACTTCATTTCCCTTTAGTTTAACTATAAATCTCCCAAGTTTGGAAGTCTCAGTTCAGAAGTACAAACTCAGGATTACAGCGTTGTTATACCCTGTGAGGGTATATTGGGTTTGTGCGAACAAGTTTTGACCGTCCGTCTATCCGTCCGTATGAACCCCGAGATACCAGCTCTTTAGTTCATTTGAGCGATTCATTATCGATACATTTATAAGCTCAAGCTACGATACTAAATAATCGATTGCTGACTTTGATCAGCTGTTCAGCTGTGTCGTTCGAGTTGCGTTTACAAGAATCAATTGGATTTCTACAAAGTGAAGATTTCTATAATCTCAAGGCAGGATCGGACTTCCCACAGGGTATCTTACGGTCGGGTGAACCCGACTGTACTTTGATTGTTGTTTTGTTTTGCGAATTGGTTTATACAATTTCTGAATTCATAGTCATTCTTCTTGGAACTGCGAACGCATAGAAATTATTTCATTTAAAGTATGTTCAACAAATTTTATTTTCACAACCAATTTTTGTAAACTATGAACATATTATTTTTCTGACTCACTTCTGAAAAAACAAAATTTGTAATGTTCTGGAATCCAGACAAGCTGTCCGACGATTTTTGTAAAGAAGCAGTTTGCTACTTGTAGTTTTAAGCCTGCTCTATCGTCCCCACCCCATCCTGGTTACAAAGCTTCATTAGTTCTTGACCATGTTAATTAGAAAGCTTTCATCCCACAGCACAGCGAGAGTAACAAGAAAAAATGCAAACTTTTTTGCTATTGTGTTTTTACGAGGTACCTACACCGCTTTTAACTAGTTTCTATGATTGTAAGACGAGAACGCTATAAATTCGAGTCAGAGAAAGAAAAAGAAAAAAGTGAAAGAGAGAGAAATGTATGAAGGTAAGTGCCGTCGAATAATTAAGCGTCCAAATTTAATTAAGCCACATAAATGTGACCCAATCAAGTAAAAAGGCTCTAAAGCTGCTGTATGGCCAGTAAAAAAGGATGCACTGTTGCTAAGCACTTTATACGATATTATTAAAATATTTTCTTCACCTTTACATACTTTAGCATTCCTACCAAATAACAATTACAATGCTAATTAGAAGTCATTTGCAGTAAACTGTCAGAAGTGGTCAATAAAGGTTATTAAATAACTATAAATAACTAAAATGCTCAACTATAACTGTAACAAGAAGGACTGTAGCCTGAGCAAGCCGACTGTAAAAGACCCTGTACTCATCATAGTGTGCATGAACGATTCTCGATCCGATTTGGAGGTATAGGCTATAGTTGTCCAATCCGGATCAACTTAACACTATTAAGTCCGTCTGTATTAACAAAATAATCTCAGAGACTGTAAGAGCAACAAAGTCCAGAGAGGTCGCAAATGAACGGTAAAGTGCCCAAGAATATAAGTGTGTTTCTTGTTTTGATGCGTCCTATGTTCAAGTTAAGCTAAAAACTAAGTTTGATCCATTAATTCAGAATGATGATTTTCAAGCTGTCATATTCAAAGTGTCTGTCACCTAAATAATTGCACTCTTACAGTTATCTTACCTCAATATTAATAACATAATGCAACGGAATATCTTAAAGTCGTGGGGCGACTATCAAATTTATTCAAGTTTTTTTATAACAATTGAGGTTTAATTTAAAGTGGTTGAAAATTAATTTGCATAATTTTCATTGAACTAAAAATTGTATTTAAAATGATAAATTTATTTATTATTCTTAGTAAAATTCAAGAATTTTTATGTGATGTTGTGCAATATGCATTACACTTTTAATTATATCTCAAGTGTTATAAAAAAAGCAAAACAGCGTTTACATAGTGATGTTTATAAAAAAAGATTTCACTTATATGTTATAACAAGTTAATCGCGTTTAAACATCCGCTTCACAAACAATATTAGTAAAAACTTTATATTTTACAGAAAAGAAACCTTTATTAAAGTTAGTTAATTTATGTTTCAGTCAATACATGATAATAATCTTAAAATGTTTTTTTTTCAAACACAATTTTTAGGGATATTTAATTATTTTTATCAAGAACACACACCAGACAAGCTCATTAAAGTGTCATGTGCAACATCTAGATTATGATTCGCAAAAAGTTAAACTATATTTTATGAGCAAAGCCGCTGCACTTTCAACAGCTGTTGATGCCAAATTTTAGCCATGTTCAACATTCTTCATAGCCTCTACCTTGACATTTAAGCCGTTTTCATGCGAACATTGAAGCAGCTGTGCTTTCCACACTAAGCCACGACTCTGTTCATAGTTTATTTTTCACATTTTTAAGAAAAACCTTGTATTTGACAGAAAGGCGTCATAAATATTTCTCTGAGATCCAATTCAGCTGCTATTTGGTTTAGCGTTATATTAATGACTGTTTAAATAGAGTATTTAATTGGACGTATACAAAAATCATAAATTTATTACTTCAAGTTTTATTTGTTTATTTATTTATTTATTAACGCAAACTAGAAACAGTCGCGAGTATTAACCAAATAATTAAGTTATATGAAGAAGTAATATTAATTCAAATGGCTATAATGAAAAGTAAATTGTAAAAATGTTTTTAAACTGAAAGTATTAATCAAATTTGAATTAAATTGATCAATTTATTAATTAGTCTGGGAATAAAGGGTAAAGAAATTGATGCAACATTTGTTGTTTGTATTGGGAAAACTCCAGAAAAACCGAAACAGATCAATCAAATTTAATATTTTGCTACACAAATTAGTTTTTTACATTTGAAGATTATAAGTTAAAATTTCTAATCATTTTTACTTGTGAACTAATTTATTTATTAGTAGTAATATATTTCCGATTTAAATATTTGTGTTTAAGCATCTATTGATCAAACTTTAATATAAACCTTTAACTTAAATTAAATTTGAAAAATAATTTATATTTATTTATTAATATTTTCTTAATTCGATACTTTTTTTTTTTCAATTATTTAAAGTATATTAATCATTTATTTGTGCTTAATAAAAAAAAAAATGTATTTTGTTAGTTTATTTATGTATATATATATTTATGATTGTCAATAAAAAGCTCTTTTTAATTAACAATTGCAATGTAGCCAAAGCGATGCATCCTTATTTCTAAGTTATTCATTATTTCAATTCATTTTATAATTATTAACTATATAAATTGATTTTGAAAAAAAAAAATTATGCTTATGTTTTATTGTTCTTATTATTATATTGAGTATTCAATAATAAAGAAAAATATAATAAACATTTAAGTAAATGAATAAACATAACCTTCTTAAAGGTGTGTTTATATGTTAATAGTATCAAATGAATTTGTAGAGTCCCTAGACAAAAAGAGTATTCGCAATTCGGTGCGATTCTGTGAAACATTGCAAAATTTCTTTTGCTTGTTGGATTTTCGTTTTACATGAACGGAGAAATTTTTATGGAAAATATTTCTGAGGAAAATGCGAGCAGTGTCTGCATGGCAGAGCAAGTATGCGAATGTGCAAGAATGTGTGTATGTGTGTGTGTGTGTGTGTGAATGTGACTTTGAGTGTATGTGATTGTATGTGTGTTCTTACTGAGCTCCATAAAGGTAATCGAAATTTTTTTAATCTTTTGCATCGCTAAACCAATTTGGTTATCCAAAAAAGGAGAAGAAAGTGCTTTAAAATTTGTTGAACAACCGTAATCTGTTGGCAGGTGTTTAATGTGTGTGTGTGTGTGTGTGTGTGTGTGTGTGTGTGTGTGTGTGTGTGTGTGTGTGTGTGTGTGTGTGTGTGTGTGTGTGTGTGTGTGTGTGTGTGTGTGTGTGTGTGTGTGTGTGGGCATAACACGTGTTGACCAGACTGACTGACTTATACAATTTGGAAAATTAATTTGCTCAGCAGCTAGAGAGATCTCGTGCTCTCACATAAACTTAAAACATACACAATGTGTCTTCTGGGAAATGACATCGATCCGTGCAGCAAATGCAACAATGAGGATTTTGTTGCGACGCATAATTGATGAGCTGGACAGATGATGCTGAATGCTGTCAGTCTGTTTGACGATGAGCATGACAACGATGTGGATGATGATGATGACGACGATGATGTTGTGCTAGAAAACAGAAACATTGCTCACGTTAATCGAATTAAATGCAGGCCACGTTGTCTCCATAGTCACTGCACACATATATACCCACCCACACACATACATACACACACACAGACACAATCTTGTTCAGCCTGTACAATATGGCGTAACTGTTAGCCGAGAGCGGTAAGCTTGATTGAGTTCAAAATCAGATTTGTTGTTCGCTCTCACATTGCAAATTGAAATAAAAACGAAACGTGACATTTGGTTGTGGGCCTTATACATACACATACGCACACGCACACACACACAGATACGCTGACTGGTATGCAAAATGTCTAACAATATGGCAGAGCAGTTAAAGCTGATTGTGGCAGCAGGCACTGGGCGTAAAACCTCCCGAAGCTATATGTTTTCACTTTTTTTTTTTTGGTGTCGTATTTCTTTTTTATGTTTTGGGGCTGCGGGTGCCAAACAATCAAATAAAGTTTTGCGTTTTTACCCTTTTTGTTACAAACTAGATAAAGACAGGGACAGGGAGGGTGCGGAGGAGAGCATGAGAAACAGAAAGCATAGCGAATCTAAGGCGAAGGCACCTCCGCATATATTTTATTGTCAAAATCAATAGATGTCAGCATTTAACAGTTGCCAATGCCTGCTGGTGTGCTAGCTATCCCTTACTTACGCACACTCTCACATACTACTGCCTTTCTATGTATTTACTCTACGTTTCCCCCTATTTCGGGTGTCAGATACTTTCGCTTTATTAGATTTTCCCGTTGCTCCGATACAGGTAAGTAATAAATATGCATGTGTGTATATTAATGTAGCTGACTTAAGTTAGTCTATCTATGCTTGTTTTAATTCCAGCTACTTACTGCTTATCTCTTTAACTAAACCTGGCATGCTCTGACACACACACACACACACACACACACATACACTTGTACTCACACGCACACATATATAAATTATAATATTAATCATACATATATGTATAATGTGATTGAAGCGCAGCAGCGCAAAAAAATTAAGAGTTAAGTGTATAATCATTTTAAAATATATATATTGTTCTTTTCTCTTCTACTCCCTCACACACACACACACACTCACATACAAAACTGCACACACACACGCGACCACAAAATGTTTAACCAAAAACAATTACAAACAACAATAACTACAATTCATATATCCACACCCAAAACCAATCCAATATATACTTTATGTACTTGTGTGTATCTGTGTGTCTATTGAAAACACAATAAAAAAACTAATTATAAAAAAAAAACTAACCAAAACAAAACTGTACACAAAATGCAAATTAACGATGCAGCATTCGGTAAGTGTGAATTTCTTTAATTAACTTGTTGTCCCTTCTTTGTGTTAAACTTGTTTATTTTTGTGTGCCACGTGTCGTAAGCTTTTAATATTACAAAAATTGCTAAGAAAATTAACGGTTGGCTGGATTTATAAACTAGCTAACAAAATAAACCAAAGCGCTTAATATTTAAGTAGTTCGCATTCTAAAACAAATGTATTTCAAACACCTGAAAGTCTGCGTTGGAGAAATGTTCCTCAACGAAATCCTATTTTCAACGAAATTGTAATGATGAAGTGAATTTATTAAATGGAAAGTACACAAAGGGCTTAATGTTTTACTTGTTGTGGTTGGCTGTAAAGCTAGTCAAATACGAAGGCAGTACCAATTTACTAAGCTCTTTAATTAATTCAAGCGAATTAAAGTTTTAAACCTAACAATGCAAAAAATTATGTTCACTGAAAAGGAATTAGTAACGCTCAAGTCATGACTGTTTGAAAACTTTTAGTTTCGTTTGCGCCAAAATGTATGCAATGATTAATGCTCGAAATTCAGTTGGCTGCAAAAGCGAGCATATTTAGTCGACAATATTCGCTCACGGCAGCATATGATTTTAACAGTTTTATTATAACGCACTCTTTGGCTATAGAGTTATTTAAAATTTTCAAAGTCACAACTTTGAAAGCACATATTAAATATTAATGACATTAAACAAATAAAGTGATAACAAGGATACGTAAATTGTTTCTAAATTGAGTGAAGCTAAAAGGGTATAATTTGTAGAAAATGAGCAATTCGTCCTTGGATAGACGATGGCGTGTTGAGGCTTAATTGCGCTGGCTTTTGCTATGGAACTTATATTAAATTGTCCAGTATAAAATAGAAAATATTCTTAGAAAAAACTGTCTAGCTTACTTAAATAATAAGTTTTAAGTTTATTAGACAATTCCCAGTGGGTAGCAAAAACTTTCTATGAAATTTTATAAAGAGACATACATATATAAATAGATAGAGAGGGAGAAATAGGGAATAAACGTGGGCAATTTCATCACAGTTGTTATGATTAATACAGGCAAGCTTCCGTTGCGTAGTTCACTGAATTTATTAAGTTCAAAGCGTGGCTGTGACAGGCCTGGATGGCACAAAATAAAACACTGGATAAAACACAACACGACAAGAAAGGACATGACTAAAGACCATCGAAGTTGAATGTAAAACAAAAGTCTAGGCTAATGGATAGCCAGCGGCAAAGTGACTTCTGTGGTTACCTGCACGCTCCCGTTTCAGTTCCACTCGACTGAGTTTTCTCTCATCTAACGATGCCATTATATTGTCATGAATATGATTACGCCACGCCCCCACCCGCTCTTTCTCTCTCTCTCTGTCTCCCCCACAGCGTGTCTCTATTGAATTGAAGCGTTATGATGGTGGCAAAATGTCGGCATATTTTGCCTGTCAGCCACTGTGCTCATAATTCATAAAAAACTTTTACGCCTCTTAAGTAAAAAGCATGAAAATGTAATAGAATTATGCGTGCCAAACCGCCTCAAAGTATGCACAAATTTTTCTATGCATGACAATTTATGTAAAGAATTTCTGTGTGTACCCCTCATGTCGTATACCTTTTAGCGTACACATTGTACCTTTTGCCTAACCATAGTCTCTGCAACTTATGCCATGTACCACACGCCTTATGCTTTATTCCTTATGCCTTATGCCACATGCTTTGTGCATCGTTTTGCGTCTAATTGCAGCAGAAGCAGCAGCATCTCTTGGCCAAAAGGCTGGTGTCAGGTGTTGTCTGCTGTAATTAAAGCTGCAGCTGCAGCAACTACATTGCTAGCAAAAATGTTTACTTGTAGAAAATTTGAGCTAACAATTAGAATTTAAAATCTATATATCTTTTTTTGTAGTATGACCCAAGAGACATGACTACAAAAGTCTGTACGCAAGAAATAAAAAATGATTTCTTCTTACCAACTACCAATCAAACCTTGGTTGGTCATAACTCAAGTAACTGATAATTTTTATCGGTGTATTGCCGCTGTTTGTCTTGGTCTGACAAAGTTCAAGTTCATAACATTCGCAGGGGGCTGACCTTGCCAGCAGGTCGACAAAAATACCCCACATACGCCCAAGGGATGCAACACTGGGGACACACCTCGAGTACAGCGTGCAGAATGCAATGTTGACGACGTCCCAGGCAAGGTTACTTAAGGTTCACAATATTTTTTACTAACACGCGTGTACTTATACATATATGTGTGTGGTTTTTCTGCTTTAAAGATACTTTTTTAAGCGGCAGGAAGCTGCATCAAGTATACGTCATGTTGTGCCCAGCTATGCAAATAATGTCCATTATTAAAGAACCGCACGCCCGGCATGTTACCAATTTTTAATAAAGCCCTCATGCTGGTTTCTCATATCTCCTCATCACTCTTTTGCTTCTCTGCGTATTCTTTGTTTTTGGTAAATTTAAAATAAGTTTTTTTACGTTAATGATAAAATAATACAAAAAGGTCGGAAGTGAGCTATGATATGTTAAATATAGCTTGACATAAATATGAATATTTCAGCGTTTTTTTATAAAATTTATTTTAATAAATTGTTTGTGTTTGTTTTGAATGGCTTTTCAAAGCTAATTAAGTTAAGTTACAATTAATATTAGATACATTCAGCATTTAATTGAAGTGGTATTTATTTTAAATTAGATAACAAACCAATTTAAATGAAAAATGCACTGAACTGGTTAAACTGTTGTTAAATTAAAAGTGAATTTATCTTTAATTAAATTGTCTGCAATCAGAAAACACATTAATTCGTAATCTTTTCTTTCGCTTTGCATATAAAATGAAGGAATTTCTTTTTTATACCCATACATTTATTATTTGGAGAACAAATAATGGATTCATTATCATTTACTTTGTCACTTTGTCTGAATTCAAATACGAGAAAATGTCCAGCTGAAAAAATATTCAAACAATTGATGATTTTATGTGGATTATGTTCTGTCATGCTGTGAGTTCTACAGCAAAACAAAAACAATTGCTGCAGCTCTAAGCCATTAAAACAATAAGACGACAAAAAAAAAAAAAAAAAAAAAAAGTTGAAACGACAAAAACATGAGCTTACGGATAAGGAGACAAAGGGCGTTGGCTTAGCGATACATTTGGGTTTATAAATCGATTTTGAATTCGCGTTTATCAGCAGAAATAAATCACAATATCCCAGCAATAAGCTAGACAAAATGTCGACGTGTTCTCGCCTGCGTTTGCAATGAAATTTAAGCTGTTTTCCCGCCTTCCTACATACCATGTAATTGTCAGCCTATGAGAGTACCGAGTACAGCTCATAAAATGCAGGGCAAGAACAGAACGCAGGACAAGGCCGAAGGACCCACAAATAGCAAAGAAAAGGACACTTTATGCCATATAAGTGTACGTGTATGTATGTGTATGTGTGTGTGTGTGAATAAGTGTATGTGGGTGTGTTGAGTGGTCGTTGTAACTGTGATGTAAAGCTTAAGTTAATAGCGAATATTTACAAATCGATTTTGTTGTGATTGCGAAAACAATTTGAAAATGGCTTTGAGCGATTTCCAAAGAACTCAAGCGGCAAGCTGGCAAACAAGAGCACCCCACACGTACTCACCCACATACTGTTTGTAATGGTTGAAGAAAATATTTGTTTGAAACCTTAACCGACGTTATTTGTGATCGCAGTCTTGATTTACAAATATATTTATCGCATGCGATACAAATATACGTCGTTGCAATTTCCCTTCATTATCAATAAAATTAAATGTAAAAACGTAGATTTTGTTATTATTTGAATATAACGAGTTTCGTTAAGTTTAATTGCGATCATGTGCATAACGCTGTTAACGCAGCTGTTTCGTTATTTTTTTTAAATCTTTAGCAAAGTATGCTGCAACCCAGAGTTGCTAATCGTAGCAGCTTTAACAGCTGATGTTAAAAAGCAGAGCTGTTACGCCGGAAGGTAGCTCCTGCACCCGGCTTCACTCTCTTCCGTTTGAGTTCTCGCCTCGTGCAGACGCAAAACCAGCAATTAAAAAAAGATCAAATTTTTTCCGCCTGGAACGTGATCACTGGACCACAGTGCCAGCAGATTGTGCAGCCGCCTTTGGCTAACAAAGCCATCCTCAATACTGGAGCGTTCTGCTGCCCCAGAAAGAGGTATATTATCGCCGCAGCTGCAGGGGAAAACCCTCGCTGTCCAGCGCAGCCCCAGCAGTCACAGGAGAGCCTCTGTGGTTGCCCAGCAGTCTTTTGCCCACAGCATGCTATTCTCCCCACATTTGCATCAGCGTCTGCTATTCTCCACTGCTAAACTGTGCGTTTTGCAGCATCGGCTGCCCATTTGCTGCCCACTACAGCATCTGCTGCTAAGCTTGGCTGCCCATAGAAGCCGCTACTGCTCACCGAAGTCGTCACTGGAGCATTTGCTGCTCATCTTGGCTGCCCCAAGAAGTCCCAGCCCGTCTTTGCCCAGGCCAACAGCTGTAGGGAAACCCCTCGCTGCCAAGAGCCACATCACGGACCCTTCTCGCCGCTTTGCCAAGCAAAGCTTCAGCTGCCACTGGGGCTCATCTCCAGCAGATCCGCCTCAGCAGAGCCGCCGCCGTCTCCGTCATTTTTGTGTGTGCATAAAACTAATACATTATATGTATAAATACATATAATAAATATATATATATGTATCGAAAAATTCATTTTGTGCTGAAAACGAGAAAAACTATTTGTTCATTAAAAAATGTGCGTAGTGAATATTCAAATCTTTTTCTCTCAGTGTTTATTTGCACAGCATTTGTAACAAACGTTAAATTTTAATTTCAAAGAGAAAGCCAAAGAGAATAAATTTTGCACACCAACACACTCACACAACACAAAAACACACACAATTAATCAATAATTTTGCACACAATCACACTCACACAACACAAAAACACACACACCACTAACCAATACTCTGGCATGCAAACACAACACCAACAACACAACACACACACACACACACACAAACAGCAGAATTCTCGAAGGCCTTCGTCGATCCTCTGGTGAGTCTATCGAATGCTCACTGTGGCTACCGCAAGCGCTGTAAAGCTTATTGCGCAAAAGCTTTATTTAGCCCTTGGCTTGCCATTGTCACAGTGCAGCGTAAATAATTAAATGATAATAGAATTGGTAGTTAATATGTGTTCGCATAAAAGAATGTAACGTAAAGAAAATGATGGATTACCGTTTGTTGTTTTTGTGCTGAAAGAAAATCATACATAACGTAAAATATCAAATTATTAAGTTTTGTTGTCACCTAAGTGCCGAAAGGGTAACAGCTGTTTGGGAGTTAACAGACTCTGGACTTAACATAAATGGTATTATTACATGCATCATCACATATGTATATACATCATATGTACATCACATACATAAATAAGTAAAACGAACTACCATAAAATAAATAAAAATTAAATTCAATTAAATAAAAAATCAAATTAAAAATAAAATTAAATAAATAAAGTGAAACAAGAATAAAATAAAAAATGAAAATAATAAAAAAAAAATAAATAGCATTAAAATATCTTAAGTATGAACCACACAGCTGAAATACCTTAAGCATTTATATGACAGTTTTAATATTAAAAATTCGTTTGCCTGTTAAAAATTAAAAATTTGGTTAAAACCTATATGCACACATTTTTTTTTATTTGATATTACAATTGGCTAATTAAATAAAATTAAATTTACAGCGGTATTAAAAAAAAAAAAAAAAAAAATACAAGTGAGAAAAGAAAACGATTTGAATAAACACTAAAATGAATAAAACAAAATGATACTACGTTAAAAAGAAACAAAATATAGATAATGCACATATCTAAGAAAAACCAATTTATTTAATTTAGTTTATCAATAAAAACAAAAATGGCTTCACCAATAGCAAAAAAGAAAATGAAAAGCCTATATAATTAAAAGTAAATAAATAACAAGCACCAATAGTAACAAGATTTACAATTGAAAGAAATACAATAAGTAAAAATGAGACATTAAGATAAATTGTTAAAATTAAGAATGAATTTGTTTGGAATTGTTTTTCTATAATATTCTTCGAATATTGAATTGATTAAATATGAAATTTATACCCATGATCTTACTGATACAATGATGTTGTAAATTCTGATTTCTGAGGACCTGGAGAATTAATTAAATGTAGATAATTTAGTTTAGGGGATTTTCATAATCTTTGAACAGCGCAGAAAATCCAATTGGTTGGGTGGGTATAGAGCGCAATGGGGCTGATCAACACCACAGACCCCCGCTTTAGAATGTGACTAACTCTTTATGAAAGAATCTGCAATTCATTTGGTTATTTTATAATTATGTGTAACGTAACGAATCGTTTATACCCTGTAATTTTCATTTGTTTTTGCCACCGTTATATATTTAGATTCAGTAGGGACTCTTTAATTAAAATTTGTAAGTAGGCGAAGTGCAGGACATGGCAAAAACCCACCCCACACCGAAAGAGCTAAGGTACCAGAAGGGTCCCGTCCGCCATGCTTCCTGAACTCGACACAGACATTGGTTGTTTAAATAAATAGTTCCATATTCAATTTATGGTTACTACAACCGCCCGTCTAGCTCAGCATAGCTCTTTAATACTTGCTGCTACTATTACATTACATAATTTTTGGCGCCCAACGTGGGGCTTTAGGCCTATAACATCTTTGGCTAAAATGCCATGAACATCTTTGGTTGCCCCTTCCCAGTGTCGCAACTATCGAAAGGCGTTGAGGTCAGTTGCGATTGTCTGACGGTTTCGATTGTTGTCTCACTACATTTAGTTTTGAGTTTTGAAAATATAGTTACATGATGACAAAGTAATAAATTGTCGTAGATTGATAGACGATAGCGTTATTTGGAATTAGGTTGCATTGGTAAACTCATCTTGATCTTTCGAGAATCTTGTATTTCAACCTCAGGTTGGATACCCTGCCGGATAGGTTAGAGGGTGCAACATTGTTGCAATCTAGTTTAAATTGCTTTCGTTTGGGTTGTACTTGTTTGAGAAAAAATACAAAGTAATAATCCAGAAAAGTTTTGTAAATCACGGTTCGAAACGTCTATTGACTCTTGAGTATTCCTTCACGTGGAATGCCCTGCTAGAACGATGGAGAACTTAGTTGAATTCGAAAATTGTAGTAAATTGATCTAGTTGCTAATCTTTTTAATTCAAAACTAAACAAGCTCGTTGCATTTGTTTGCTGCTTTGATACCTTTGTAGAATGATGATCTTCTAATTATTGTGCATACCTCTATTGACTCTTGTGTATTTCTTCGCTGGAAATACCCTGCTAGATGGTCACTGTGCATTTTTTGTTTATCTATTTCCAACATGGGTTAAATTAGTTGCATACATTTAAGTACAAGTGATTGTTTATTCAAAGCTGCATGGTGGTAAGGTAAATGTTGTGAATATAGGTTTTGTCGAGAACGAAACTATACCAATGAGAAACTTTACAATCATTCTTAGCTTTGCAATATAATAATCCTTCCATAGCCCAGTAAATATTTAATTCTTTCATATTGGTTTGTCATTATTAGCACTACATTTAGTTAAGTCTCCATAAAAGGTCCATAATCAGAAAAAAATATATCTCATGAAATATGTCAGTACAACGCAGTCCATTAAATCATCCTTCCTCATCTAGAATGAGTCAGGATATATGTCGTATCTGTATGGATACAATGACTGACACGCAGTCATGCTATGTAACAGGATGCACCCACATTTTTCACAAGTTATGTATCGACAATCGGGGAGCATCTCAGACACAGTGTCCTGTTTGTAATCGATTATTAGAGCCAGAATTATTCAAAGTAGTAGTAGGTAACTGCTCTCCTGCACGTTATCGCGAAACTATTTCTACAGTAGTTGCTCAAAGGCCGATAACCAGAAACTTGGCGAAATCTCTTGAGCAAGCCTCTGCTATGCCTTCATTGTCTCGTCACGAGCATGAACCTGCTAATGTGAATGTCTCATTGCCTGAGCCACTGGAAGCTAGCAATACCTCGAATCCTAGCGACGCTAGAGTTCCACAAGCAGCTCCTAGAGGCCGTCCAGCACATCCTGCTATTCCTCGTAGAAACCATGAGCCCGATTATGTCAGGATTCAAAATATGATCGAACAGAGTATGTCTCGTATGTTTGCAACCATGAATATTCGTTCTGCCCCTAGTCCGGAAGAGGTTTCTGTGCCTGTAGCACCAAGTCGACCTGTTTCCTCATCGCTTCATTCGTTTGCCTACCCTCGGAAAACTGCAGATATTATGCAGAAGTGGAATCTGACGTTCAGTGGAGCGGCAGAAAATCTTGGTGTAGAAGAGTTTGTTTATCGCGTAAAATCTCTCACGGATGAAACATTAGACAGCGATTTTCGTGCACTTTGCAAGCACATGCATATACTGTTTAGTGGTAAAGCGCGTGATTGGTATTGGAGATACCATAAGTCCGTCGACCATATCATCTGGTCAGATTTTTGTGCTGCGCTCAGACAGCAGTATCGCGACTACCGGTCGGAGTTTGCTATGAAAGAGCAAATTCGTTCTCGCAAACAAAAAGGTGGAGAATCATTCACCTCGTATTATGATGCAGTTGCTTCACTCATTGACAGATCGGCTGTAAAAATTGTTGAAGAAGAGTTGCTAGAGATTTTGAAAAATAATTTGCTTCCAGAACATAGGCATAAATTGTTATTCGAGCCTGTTCACTCGGTTGGGCATTTACGAAGATTAGTTCAGATGAACGAAAATCTGATGGAGGAAGTGCGATCATCCACTGAGCGATTCTCGAAGCAAAAACCTCACGTCGCTCGTCAGCAAGTGTATGCCCTGGAAGATGATAATTCCGACACTGATTCGAATGCTTCTGTTCGCACGCAAAAGGAGATTGCTGCCATACGACAAGCCGGTCCCAATGTTAGTTGGAACTGCGAAGAATTGGGTCATTTTTGGGAAGACTGCCTTTCAGATCGTCGTATTTTCTGTTATGGTTGTGGTGCACCGCAAGTTTATAAGCCACAGTGTGCCCATTGTCAACGTCGCCTAGCGGAAAACCGACAGACGGGTGCAACCCAGAAAGCTCGGTTGCCCCCGAAAAAGTAATTGCAATTGAAATAAGCACAAGCAGTAAGCCTTCTAATAACGACTGTTCAGTTAGTAAGCCAACTGCTGCAAAAATTTCTAACTTTCCATCTTACGAGGAAAGATTAAAAACTTATTTTTTAGCTAAAGAGAGAATTTTTAATGAAAGATCACTATTTCCTAAGAAAAGTTCTATTAGAATTAGAAACTATTATAAAGACATTAAAGATAAGCGTAATTTAGTTATTTCTTCTATCTTTGGTAAAAATATTGATTGGCGTAGCTACGCCACAGTTAAATTTTTGGATTTTGAAGAGCAAGGTTTACTGGATACAGGAGCTAACGTGAGTTGCATTGGATCTACACTTGCAGCGCAAGAATTTTCTAATTACTCGCAACTTAAAGTAATATCATCCTCGGTTAGAACTGCCGATGGCAAGCCGCATGATGTTATAGGAGTGCTAAACGTTTTAATGTCATACAAGGGTCAACAAAAGCCTATAAAGCTTTACATAATTCCCTCCATCAAGCAAAGGCTGATATTAGGGGTTGATTTTTGGCGAACGTTTTCACTTGCTCCTAATATCATAAACTCAGTAGAACCAGTGTCTGAGATAGACTCTCATTCTGATCCAAATTCGTACCCTTTGACAGATCTTCAGAAATCCCAGTTGCAGGTCGTGAAAAAACTGTTCCCGAATTGCTCTAACGGTCTCGGTCGAACAAGCATAATTCAACATCACATTGATGTAGGCGAAGCTAGACCTGTTAAACAAAGATATTATCCGGTGAGTCCTGCCGTAGAAAAGCTCCTGTTTGCCGAAATGGATCGCATGTTGGATCTAGGAGTAATCGAGCCATCTAATAGCGCTTGGAGCTCTCCAATGCGCTTGGTGGTAAAGCCCAACAAAGTTCGTCTTTGCTTGGATGCACGCAAGCTCAACGAGGTGACAATTAAAGATGCTTATCCGCTCCCAAGCATCGATGGCATCTTTTCGCGATTGCCCAAGCCTGTGCTAATAACTAAATTAGACTTGAAGGATGCTTATTGGCAGATTGAGCTTACAGAAGAATCCAGACACTTAACAGCATTTACGGTCCCTGGAAGGCCCTTATATCAGTTCAAGGTAATGCCTTTCGGTTTGTGTAATGCTCCCTCGACTATGTGTCGCTTGGTCGACAGCATAATCCCAGCTGACCTGCGCAATTGTGTCTTTGGATATCTTGATGACCTATGCGTTGTTTCGGAAGAGTTTTCTACCCACCTAGCTGTTCTTGTTCGTTTAGCCGAAGAATTCAGAAAAGCTAATCTTACCTTAAATATTGACAAAAGTCATTTTTGTGTAACCAGCGTCAACTATCTAGGGTATGTTATTAGCAAAGATGGCATTCATACTGATCCAGAAAAGATTTCTTGCATTCTTAACTGGCCAACCCCGAAAAATCTGAAACAAGTTCGTGGTTTTCTCGGAATCTGTGGATGGTACAGGCGATTCATTTCCAACTTTTCGGGTGTTACCTATCCTATTACAGAAGTTCTGTCCACTAAAAAACCGTTCTGTTGGACTGTAGAAGCACAAGAAGCTATGGAAAGGCTTAAGATTATTCTAACCTCGGCGCCGGTGCTACAGAATGCTGACTTTTCAAGGAAATTTTATCTACACTGCGATGCTAGCAACTTTGGAATTGGTGCTGTGCTCGTCCAGCTTTCGGATGACAATGAGGAAAAACCCATCGCGTTTATGTCAAAAAAGCTTAGTAGAGCCCAGAGAAACTATAGCGTTACTGAGCGCGAATGTTTGGCAGTGATCTTAGCTATCGAGAAATTCCGTTGTTACTTGGAGCTTCAAGAATTCGAGGTAGTTACAGATCACTCTAGTCTTTTTGTGGTTAATGCGCCAGCAAAACGTTTCCGGCCGACTTGCTCGTTGGATATTTCGATTGCAGCAATATAATTTTTCTTTTTCTCATCGCAAAGGAAAAGATCACGTCGTTCCTGACTTGCTTTCACGTTTAAATGAAGGAGAATTGTCTGCCATTGATGCTGCTCCAGTTATTGATTTAGAGTCGTCAGCTTTTAAAGATCTAGAATATTGTAAATTGCAGGATAGTTTTAAAGCAAATAAGGATCGCTTTCCAGACATTAAGCTCGTAGATCAGTATATTTACATACGCAGAGAACATGCCTCGGGTAACACGGAGCAAGAGGAAAAGTCCTGGAAGCTTTGGGTACCAGAAAGCATAAGAACTGAAGTTATCCACCAAGCCCATGATAGTCTTGTTTCCGCGCATGGTGGCATGCAGAAAACTATTGAAAAGCTTCGTCGACATTTGTTTTGGCCCGGTTTAGCAACTCAAGTACGTGAGTACATACGAAATTGTCAGACATGTAAGGAGACCAAAGCTCCAAACTATACCCTCCGACCACCGATGGGAGCTCAGAGTCCAACATGCCGACCCTTTCAGAGATTATATATAGATTTGCTCGGTCCCTACCCTCGCAGTAAGGATGGTCACATTGGTCTTCTTATTGTATTAGATCATTTCAGCAAGTTTCATTGGTTGCATCCACTGAAAAAGTTTACTTCCGCTAAGATTCAGGAATTTCTTTTGAAGCAAATTTTTCACTCCTTTGGCGTACCCGAAACTATCGTTAGCGATAATGGTACCCAATTTAAGGCTAATGACTTTAATGCGTTTTTAACTGAGCTAGGAATACACCACATCTACACAGCCCTATACTCTCCACAGAGTAATGCAGCTGAACGTGTGAATCGATCGTTGCTAGCAGCTGTCAGATCTTTTATTACGAAGGATCAAACCGAGTGGGACAAACATCTCACCAGTATATCCTGTGCCTTACGTTCAGCCTTGCATCAGTCGTTAGGATGCTCGCCGTATAAAGCACTTTTTGGCTTAGATATGATCAGCCATGGTTCTGACTATCGATTGCTACGCAGTTTAAATATGTTGAACGAGCCAGTAGCATCTCTAGAAAGGTCAGATAATTTAGCATTACTGCGCAAAGATATTGAAATCAATATACGCAAAGCCTATGAGAGAAACGTACAACAATATAATCTGCGCTCAAAGCCTGTATCCTTTAAAGTAGGACAAGAGGTGTACAGACGTAATTTTGCACTCAGCAAATTTACGCAGAACTTTAATGCGAAATTAGGTCCACAATTTTTGAAGTGTAGGATTCGAAAGAAAGTTGGTAACTGTTTTTATATCCTAGAGGATTTGTCTGGAAGAGAAGTTGGTACTTTCCATGCCAAAGACATACGTTACTAATTCCCTCTATTCCTCGGCCTTACGTTTGTCGGATTTTCGGGTTTTGTAATGGTTGAAGAAAATATTTGTTTGAAACCTTAACCGACGTTATTTGTGATCGCAGTCTTGATTTACAAATATATTTATCGCATGCGATACAAATATACGTCGTTGCAATTTCCCTTCATTATCAATAAAATTAAATGTAAAAACGTAGATTTTGTTATTATTTGAATATAACGAGTTTCGTTAAGTTTAATTGCGATCATGTGCATAACGCTGTTAACGCAGCTGTTTCGTTATTTTTTTTAAATCTTTAGCAAAGTATGCTGCAACCCAGAGTTGCTAATCGTAGCAGCTTTAACAGCTGATGTTAAAAAGCAGAGCTGTTACGCCGGAAGGTAGCTCCTGCACCCGGCTTCACTCTCTTCCGTTTGAGTTCTCGCCTCGTGCAGACGCAAAACCAGCAATTAAAAAAAGATCAAATTTTTTCCGCCTGGAACGTGATCACTGGACCACAGTGCCAGCAGATTGTGCAGCCGCCTTTGGCTAACAAAGCCATCCTCAATACTGGAGCGTTCTGCTGCCCCAGAAAGAGGTATATTATCGCCGCAGCTGCAGGGAAAACCCTCGCTGTCCAGCGCAGCCCCAGCAGTCACAGGAGAGCCTCTGTGGTTGCCCAGCAGTCTTTTGCCCACAGCATGCTCCCTGCGACATTTGCTGCCCATCGACAGCTAAACTGTGCGTTTCCACTGCGACATTTGCTGCCCACTACAGCATCTGCTGCTAAGCTTGGCTGCCCATAGAAGCCGCTACTGCTCACCGAAGTCGTCACTGGAGCATTTGCTGCTCATCTTGGCTGCCCCAAGAAGTCCCAGCCCGTCTTTGCCCAGGCCAACAGCTGTGGGAAACCCCTCGCTGCCAAGAGCCACATCACGGACCCTTCTCGCCGCTTTGCCAAGCAAAGCTTCAGCTGCCACTGGGGCTCATCTCCAGCAGATCCGCCTCAGCAGAGCCGCCGCCGTCTCCGTCATTTTTGTGTGTGCATAAAACTAATACATTATATGTATAAATACATATAATAAATATATATATATGTATCGAAAAATTCATTTTGTGCTGAAAACGAGAAAAACTATTTGTTCATTAAAAAATGTGCGTAGTGAATATTCAAATCTTTTTCTCTCAGTGTTTATTTGCACAGCATTTGTAACAAACGTTAAATTTTAATTTCAAAGAGAAAGCCAAAGAGAATAAATTTTGCACACCAACACACTCACACAACACAAAACACACACACCACTAACCAATACTCTGGCATGCAAACACAACACCAACAACACAACACACACACACACACACCCAAACAGCAGAATTCTCGAAGGCCTTCGTCGATCCTCTGGTGAGTCTATCGAATGCTCACTGTGGCTACCGCAAGCGCTGTAAAGCTTATTGCGCAAAAGCTTTATTTAGCCCTTGGCTTGCCATTGTCACAGTGCAGCGTAAATAATTAAATGATAATAGAATTGGTAGTTAATATGTGTTCGCATAAAAGAATGTAACGTAAAGAAAATGATGGATTACCGTTTGTTGTTTTTGTGCTGAAAGAAAATCATACATAACGTAAAATATCAAATTATCAAGTTTTGTTGTCACCTAAGTGCCGAAAGGGTAACAGCTGTTTGGGAGTTAACAGACTCTGGACTTAACATAAATGGTATTATTACATGCATCATCACATATGTATATACATCATATGTACATCACATACATAAATAAGTAAAACGAACTACCATAAAATAAATAAAAATTAAATTCAATTAAATAAAAAATCAATTAAAAATAAAATTAAATAAATAAAGTGAAACAAGAATAAAATAAAAAATGAAAATAAGAAAAAAAAAATAAATAGCATTAAAATATCTTAAGTATGAACCACACAGCTGAAATACCTTTAAGCATTTATATGACAGTTTTAATATTAAAAATTCGTTTGCCTGTTAAAAATTAAAAATTTGGTTAAAACCTATATGCACACATTTTTTTTATATTTGATATTACAATTGGCTAATTAAATAAAATTAAATTTACAGCGGTATTAAAAAAAAAAAAAAAAAAAATACAAGTGAGAAAAGAAAAAGATTTGAATAAACACTACAATGAATCAGACAAAACTATGTTAAAAAGAAACAAAATATAGACTAATTGGTAGCAATGCACATATCTAAAAAAAAAAAAAAAATTATTTTTCAATTTAGTTTATCAAGAAAAAACAAATTTTTTTTTTTTTTAACAAATAGTAAAAAAAAAAACAAAATGAAAAGCCTATATAATTAAAAATTAAGTACATAACAAGCACAACTCGTAATCAGATTTACAATTGAAAGAAAAACAATAAGTATAAATGAGACATTAAGATAAATTGTAAAAATTAAGAATGAATTAGTTTGAAATTGTTTTGTTATAATATTCTGCGAATATTGAATTGATTAAATATGAAATTTATACCCATGATCTTACTGATACAATGATGTTGTAAATTCCGATTTCTGAGGACCTGGAGAATTAATTAAATGTAGATAATTTAGTTTAGGGGATTTTCATAATCTTTGAACAGCGCAGAAAATCCAATTGGTTGGGTGGGTATAGAGCGCAATGGGGCTGATCAACACCACAGACCCCCACTTTAGAATGTGACCAAATCTTTATGAAAGAATCTGCAATTCATTTGGTTATTTTATAATTATGTGTAACGTAACGAATCGTTTATACCCTGTAATTTTCATTTGTTTTTGCCACCGTTAGATATTTAGATTCAGTAGGGACTCTTTAATTAAAATTTGTAGGTAGGCGTAGTGCAGGACATGGTAAAAACCCACCCCACACCGAAAGAGCTAAGGTACCAGAAGGGTCCCGTCCGCCATGCTTCCTGAACTCGACAGACATTGGTTGTTTCAATAAATTGTTCCATATTCAAATTTATGGTTACTACAACCGCCGTCTAGCATAGTAATAATACTTGCTGCTACTATTCCGCTACATGTTAACCACAGCATAGTATTTCTACACACATACACTCGAAAACACACACACATTCACATTTTGGGGACACTGTAACATTCAAAGCCGCCGACGCATTCAATTCATTTCCATTGTTCTCACTGGCAGTTGAAAGCCCCACTAACTCAAACACACACACACACCCACACACACACACACACACACACACTCGCACACTCGCAACAGTCAGTCAGTGGTTTGTGAACCGAAACGGTCTCACTGCATTTGATGCACTAATTTGTAGGAAGAGCTTGACAACATCAGCGTCAATTTGTCATGTTCTGCCGTCAAACTAGCTGACACTACAAGGACATGCGTATCCTTTGCCTAAATGCATACAGGAGTCAACTGAAACTAATTGGGAATTCCTCGTGTGAAGCAGACAAGCAGATCGAAGGCCAAATATTTCAAGGCCCAGAGATTTGGTTAGGATTATGTGTTTAAAAATATGAGTTTTAAAGAGTTTAGATAAATTTATGGAAATTGTAACATTTTTATTACTGAACTGCAATGGTACTATAAATAAAAGCTTACATGGTCCAATAATTCTTATAAAAATTTTAAGAATTTTTACAATTTCATTGGCAATATTTAAATCAGTATTAAGTAATTCCATTTTTTCATACCTGAACATAATTACTTCATTAAGAATTAATTCACTTTTCATTCACTCAATTATTCTCACTTCACGCTTGGTTGGACCACATATTTATATTACTTCTGCTACACATAGCTTAACGTAATTAAGTTACAAACTTAAACGAGTTTAAATTAGGTGCTATGATTTCAAAATAATTCAGCAACCAATTAAGCGTACAGAAATTGAGGTAACCTCAAATTATATTTCAATGTTGATTGATATTGACAATAAAAAAATAATTGTAAATCAACTACTTGTTTTTATGATTGACTCCACTGCGAATGGTCATCCGTTCTTGATGTAATTTTATTGTTTAATCTTGACTTGATTTCTATGCGAGTTATTAACCTGTAGATAATCATCTATCTCATTATTGGCCTTAATGTCGTTATTATCTGCATCGGCTTATAAATCATCATCCAGAATTGCTTTACTTGGATTCCTTTGCTGTTTTATATCATCGTCTGAGAGTGCCCCATTGACTGCAGCAGATTCTGCTAATTTCTTATGGCTGCCAGGTCTTTTCTCTATATTTCTATCCAGATACTCATAGCACTGATCATAGTTGTACATGCCGTGTTCAACTACTTCTGTAGAATACTGTATCTTCTTTTTTTAACTTATCCAGTGATAAAGAAACGATGTATCTTCCATCCAATAGCAAAATGAATAAAAAGGCCAGAAACTTATTTTAGTCATATTGAAAAGTTTCAGTTTAGTTCTTTCGTTTTATTTTATAATATAAATTATTTGAATGACAAATTAATTTTTATGCTTACTGTGATGACTGTGAAGCCTACTTTAGAAAATTACAATAGAATAGACAAACCGATGGACTGAACTGATCAACAGTTCCTGATTTATTGGTTACTTAACAAATGCTTTTGGCACAAATATTTGATTCCTTTTTTTTAAAGATTTTAAATGTTATTTCAATAATTTATAGTTCATTTTTATTTATAACTGTTTTCTGCATTTAAGGAGACTCATTTGAGAAAATTTCAGCACTTCGTTTGATTTCTTTGGATTTAATCGAAGATCAGTTATTCCGATATTCAACGATTATTCATGATTTTCTCAAATCACTGAGCATCAAGCTGGCTAAATAATCTAAAGAGTACTTTATTGAAAAAAAATTTTTATTAAAAGTTTTTTCTTTATAATTCAAACAACAAATTAAAAAAAAATTTTAATATTTATAAATTAATGAAAATATTATAAACTTGTATTAATTTATATATAATGCTCTAGAGTACAAGATTTTTTTACCATTGACTCAATTGAAAAAAAGAAAAATAACAAATTTGCTAATCCAAATTTCATATTCATATCTCATATTTTATTGAAAGAACTTATGGTAAATATATTAATTAACAATTCTTTTATTTGAAACGAAGTATTCAGGTGTATTATATATCGAAAATATTCTTCACTTATTAACTTATCAATTTTACATGTAATATTCAAATATTTAATAGTATTTGATTCTAAAATTTATTGCCTCAGAGAACTTTTCAGAAATATATGCACAAACTAAATATTTGTTGAAACAATTAATACAAAATAAAAACTGAAATGTAGTCAAATAAATCAAACCAGTCTTAAACTGGATTATGAATCCCAACAAGCAATGCATTAATTTTTCTTTCGATGACTTCCCGATTGGAGACGAGTCGTCGTAGATTCTCCTTAAACTCATCTACACGTTCCTTGGCGTCACTGCTTCGCTGTTTGTGATTATAACGAGCTGCAGCTGCCTCCTGAATGGCCCTCGAGAGTCTCAGTTCATTGAGAGCATGGAGATAACGTCGTCGCTCCATTGAATTGGGAACAGCAAACGACCAGGGACGACGCTTGAGGACAGGCACTAGTAGACTGGGCGATGGTAGCATAAATGGCAGTTGCAGATCAATTAAAGGAATGCGATCCAATTGCTGTTCTGGGTAGTTCAAGTCGGGAGCATAATCGTGGCTTTCCGCTTCGGGTGTTAATTGCGTATTCGCCTCGTTGGCCATCACTTTCTTTACACATTTCAAAGGAATGGAAGATTTGGTACTCTCTCCTTTCACCGCATCTTTAAAATGCTTTACTTCATTATTCACATCTTCCTTGAGCATTATTTTTCTTAGTTTTTTGGGCTTTTTGTTCTTCTTTTTGTTTATGCATTTCGGCGATGTTTTTGGATTAATAATGCCGGAATTTAGTTTCTTTAGATCAGTAGAAATTGCGTTCGCATTGTCATCAAGTGTTTGAAGTATACAAGAAACTCGTGCCTTAAACTGCTTACTGTTGTGGGTTTTGCACTTCTTTTTGATAGCCATATCGTTGGTAGCATCACCACTGTTGTCAGCTTCATTATCGTCCATGCAGTCTTTCGTTTGTGGTATTTTCTGCTTTGACTTTGATTTGGATTTAGACTTATCACAATCCAAATCATCGATATTCTCGGACGGACAAATTCGAGCACGACTTCCATACTCAAAAGCTCTTTCTGCATCTATTTTGCTTCTCGATGTCTTTCTGCGATGTTGCTTCGATTGAATGTGCAGCTCAGTCTCGGATCCTTTGAACCCCAATTCTTTTAGGTTGAGCATTGAATGGGCCTCCTGCATTGGAGAGTTCAATGCACAAAGTGCGGCTTCATTTTCATTATTGCCGATAACCAGACTCAATTGTAAATTAAAGAAAATTCCAAATATCACAGTCAGCAAATGTATTTCCATGGCATTGTTTGACTTTTTTCCCAGTTTCGATAAGTTTTATTTTTCACTTTTGACGTTAAACACATGAATGAATTATAACGAATCATAAAAATATACGAATGAATACAGTTTGATATGTTTAGCTTTTTCTACGATCAAAAGTGAAGATCTAAAATCATGATTGTGCTTTTTTCGGACAATAATGACAATAATTGCCATTCTTATGGACTCAGCGTTTGCCTAATGAAGAATGAGCGACACGCGCTTCTTTTAGTCTCTAATAAACATTTTATAAGAACGAATGACTTTTATTTATTTTCAACTACGCGTATTGTACCGACTCCTCTCCTATTCGCAATAATATTTTTAATTTACTTTAAATTTACTTTAATTTAATTTATTACAAGTTACAGTTAATGATTGCACATTTCAGCTTTGATTTTGTGTTAATTATAATGAAATTCAATCCTTTGTCGTAACTGTTTGTTCGCTCAATTTGAAGTATAGCTTTATTAACTTTCAAATTATTTTTTGTTGTTGTATAGTTATTGTTATTGGGCTAATTAAATTGTCCTGATATCATTTACTCAATAGCAATTAAAATTTGTACGAGGTAATAAGCTAGGGAACAATAAACTATGTTTTATCTTCCCGTATTTGAACTGTTAAACACAAGTTACAACTCTAGTAAGCTGACCGACAACTTCGCCAAATGGTTTATAGTTGTCATCAAAATCGAAACTGAACTTAAACTTTTAACCGCTGATTAAAGTCGCGATTAATGTTGACAGGGACTTGCGTTTATTTCATTGTTTATCTACAGATTTAACTTTTTGCTGTCATTCCATTTAGGATTATCTTTTTGTTATTGTCAAATTCATTGGAATGTTTAAGAGTGCTCGTATTTTAACGTCATTCCTTTTTCACTACTTGCAGTTAATGCTTACAAATTTTAGCTTTTATTTATTTTTTTATTTTCGTTATGCCAAAATTTTGCAATACCGAAATGCAGCTGTAATCCGTTGTCATCATCAGAATTTCCCCAGTTGGATTTTAATTGTAAATTGCAATTGGGATTATAAAATGAAATGTAATCAAATTTCGCAGACTAATATACAATGAGGGAATACTTTGCTGAAATCGATGCAAAGAGATGCGGTAAGTAGGGTAAAAGATAGATAAAGACGCTGGAAGAATGAGGGGGGGATGGAGATGTGAGTGTAAGACAGATGACAGTCAGATCTTTTGGGCGGAGTGCACTTGGAACACTGACAGCTACAGTGCAAGTGACAGCTTGTTGCACACAACAAACGCATTTGCCATAAGTCCAATGGAGACGCCACCAATGTCGTGTGCCTGTCAACACATCCGGTCGCCCACAGCATCCGCATCCGCATTCGCGTTGGCATTCGAGTTCGCCTTCTCAGAGGCCAACGCGATTTCCTTCACACCGTTTTGTGTTTGTATGTGTGAGTGTGTCTGTGTGTTGCTAGTGTAGCTGCAACTTCTCCTGCTGTTCTTATTACTGCTACACTGCGCATCTTGGCCTTAGTTTGCAATTTTTCATCATCTTTGTGCGCTGTACACGGTGCTCTTGATTAATTCGTTAGACGCCATCAATCCCCTTAGCCCAAAAACATACACCTTTTACACTGAAAATAAAGATATGATAAGAACACTAATGCATCATTTAAAATAGAATAAGATAAGGCACAAGTTGCGAATTTGTGTGAAATTATTTAGCTAAGTTTCTTGGAATTTTTGAACGCAATGAGTTCTTGTAAAAAAAGTAAAATTGCCGGTTTTAAAAATAAAAGATAAGAAATATATTTCCTTTTGCTCTTTAAGACTGATTTTCTTGACAAAATTCCTTGAATAGCTTTGCATACAGGTTTCGCACTTGAAAAATATTTTCAGTTCAAAATGCCACCAAAAAAGCTAGATGAAAAATTCTCTAAATCGAACAATGTGTGATATTCGTATCTATTTAATTAAAAGACAATTTTCTTGTTTCGAAATAGTTGTAAATTTTAACAAATTTTATTTAATTTAAAGTATTGATTTATTCAAATTTAATTGGTATTGTAATCATTTAAAATAATCTGAATATTTGCCTAATTTTACTTTACACTGTCCTTTTTTGTCCGTGTAGACTCAACGCTTTACACACACACACAGCAAAATACCCACAGCCCCTTACACACAAACTGTCTCAATTCACGCTCGAATCCATTTCCTTGTTGCACCTTAAGGGATTTGAGCACAGTCTCTATGCAGTAGCAGAAATACCTAAATAACTGAAAATTCTGCAACAAGGGAGCTAAGTTTCCGGGCAGAGCAGACAACAAATAATAAAAAATGCAAGTTGATGACAAACCGCAACAAATAATAACAAAATACAAAAGCTATTGGCAAAATAAAAATTTCTAAAAGAATTTTTTATGGTCAATTTTAAAGTTTCACACCGAAAACACAATGAAAAATCCAATCTATAACCAGCGTGTGCATAAAGTGACTTACACAATGAAAATAGTTTCCAAGGAAGTGTTGCAATTTTTAATCTAAAAGGAAATCTGTCACTCGATTAAAGTTCATTGTTTTGTCTTGAAAAGTTTGTAGATTATTGAGTAATTTTGTGGTCTGCTCTTTATTGGACACTTTATCTGAAATACAGGATTTAACAGCAAACGAAGAAGTAAAGTTGTATTCAAAATGGGCGACTATGTATAAATGTTTTATACATTTTAAATTCTTTTAAAATTCTGACCGATCGAACTACAATTATTTTAAGTAATTACTTTTTTAGTTTCAGTTGTAGTTCGTACTGTTTTATATTTTTGGTGTACAGCAGTTTGCGAATATTTTATTGTACTTACGATCAAAGGCTTAAGAGTTCAGCCTTAACATCCGCAATTGCCGACCGATTCTAATATATTATATAATTTTAACTTAAAATTTTTGTATGCAAATACTTTTAAACGTTTTAGTACGCCACAGCCTTCTGTAAAGTATTAATCATTTCTTATTTCAGTAAGGCCGTGTTGTAAATTTAAATGAATTAAGTTCATTTTACTTTAATGGGTTCTACGCAGCATTGAAACATTGAAACCTATAGATTATGGTAAAATACGTGTTACAGGCGAAAATTTTTTTTCCTTAAGTTTTGCCCATTTGCTGAAACGCTTCCTAACGTGTTCTTAAACTTTAAATGCGTTCTTCTTAAAGCACGTAAGTTCGAGTATGATCGAAAATTGAATACTGCTATCTGGCTTCTGGTGTACATGATATATCGATCAGTCTAAAATTTTTACACAATCATCAAAAATATGTTTTTTTTTTGATACCTATTGTTCCTTTTGTTAATCTGACACTTATTGTAAATTTTATAAACAATTGAAGGAGAATATAGTTTTTAAAAATCAAATTTTTTTGTTTTGGAATCTGTCATTCATTATTTTAATGCGCTAAGGGATTACTGTCTAGATTTGTTCATTTATTATCGACCTAATTTTGGTTTTTATACCCTTGCAGAGGGTATATTGTTTTTGTCACGAATTTTGTAACGCATTGAAGGAGGCGTTTCCGACCACATAAAGTATATATATTCTTGATCAGCATCAACAGCCGAGTCGATATAGCCATGTCCGTCTGTCCGTCTGTTTCTATGCGAACTAGTCTCTCAGTTTTAAAGCTATCTTAATGAAATTTGGTACAGATCTGTATTCTCTCTGCACGCAGTTCATATGTTAAAATCGGCCAGATCAGACCACTATATCATATAGCTCCCATAAAAAAATTCGGTTGAAAATGCTTAGTATGAACATTTTCGGTGTCTATTGACCGATTTCAACGAAATTCACGCAGAATGAATTACTAGTATTGTCCCATCTGTTGACCAAATTTTAAATCAGACTTCTATATGTATCATACAACTACCAATGCAATATTCATAACTGCAAGGGTATTCAATCTTCGGCGAGCCGAAGATAACCGTTTTTTCTTGTTTAATTTCTTATAATCCAATTTAAAGTTATAATGTACACCGCATAGCATCTCTGTACTTGAAAACACGTCTGTTTGCCCTCATAACTGCGTATAGCCCCTTAATTTTAACAAATGAGTACGGTAATTTGTCGCGACGACCGATGAAACCTTGTAAACAAAACTTAAACTCATTTGAGCTAATAAAATCTAGGAATCTTTAGCCGAAAAGCTATTTGTAACGTATGAACCAGCATTTCCTGTTGAATTTATTTTAGTAAGGATTCAAACCGATAATAGCAAGCTTTGCTGAGCTTTTAAGTGAAAGCTTACGTATAAAACTTGCATAACTTGCAATCCACAAAAAAAGCTGCTCGTCGATTTGCTGCAAAACGAAGTGAATAAATTTAAAAAAATAACCGACAAGAACTCGGAACGTTTACATGGGCGTATAAAGTGTGTCTGTGTTTGTGTGCGTGTGTGTCTGTGTGTGTCTGTGTGCGTATGTGTGTGTTACTCTGGAGCATCCTTTGGACCACATAAATCATTAGTTGCGTCCAGTGCGAAGTGTTAAGCATACGCAATGTTGCACAGAGCAAAAATACATTCCCCTTTTGCATTGCATTTAAAAGCAGACTCCAGAGAATTTATGGTCTGGCCTGTTGCTGACTTCTCGGCCCTAACTCTTCTCCCATTTAACTTTTTTTTTCGTTTTATTTTCTGTGTCTTTCTCTCTCCCGCTCTCTGTTATGCCCTTTGTTGGAAGTTTTCAGTTAGTGGAAAGTTTTCTATATATTTTTTGCTGTGTGACTTGAAAAATGTTTTTCAATTGACTTCGAAAGTGTTGACACAGCGCCAATTTTGAAGTGAAAAAGTGCTTATCAAGCATGATGACAAAGTCCAAGCTGGAAATGTTGAATGCCACAAGACCCTCTGGCTCAATAGCTTTGGCTTTGGCTTTGAATTTAACTTTGAATTTTTTATCTATAGCCTCTACTTTGACTCTGACTTTGACCCTATTCATATGCATGTTTGCGTTGGTTCAGTGTGGCATGAAAAGGATTTTTACTTTGTGAAAATTTGCATGTCAATTTCTTGAGTCCTTTTAGTGGGCGTTAGATGTTAGGCAATGTAATGGGCGTGACAGTTGCGCTGACTTATGCCCTATGGCCGCAATCAAATGACATTGTCCCAAAAGACAATGCGGCGTATGCGCAATACGAGCGCTTGATCAACGGCTTGGTTAACCAAAACAAAACAAAGAGAAATCCGTCGAGATCTGAGCCGAGGCACGTGTTGTGTGCAGAATGAGCGTGGCACGTGCTTGCGTACATGCAACGATAATTAAAAATAAAGAACATAATAGAACATTAATTTACTGCGGCCTTGTTTCACTTTAAGTTTTTGGCTCTTTTGTTTTGCTCGCCGAATTCCGTTGAGCTTGCCACGTGATGTCCACAAAGTTGAGCTTGCATGCCACAAAAAAGCTCTCGTGCTCTCGTGTGAAAGTCTGAAACGAAGCTTTCGCAACAGCCTGCCGCATGCTGTGATAACGTTTCGTTTTGGCCACATTTTTAATAGCCATGTGCCACATGTGCGTTTGGTCCGACGCGACAGTCTCAGTTCTGCTCACAACGCCAACTGCTGCAGTCGCAGGGCAACGCAAGCAAACACGCAACGCACAGATACGCGAAGCACTCAGATACGCAGATACGCAGCTACGTGATATGAGCAGCGGGTTAACATAATTTTCGATCGTCGGACGTTTGAATTTTTTGCGCGCTATGCAAATTTCGCTGTAGTCCAAAGTAATTACAATATTATAATCATTTTTATCGGGCATTTTAATTAAGTGCGTGTTCTCTGTGTGTGCTGGTGTGTGTGTGTGTGTGCCACGCCTCCTTTGGTGTTTTAAATTCAAACGAGCGTGTCATTTTTTTCTCTTACTGATTTTTTTTGTGTGTGTGTTGTTTAACAAGTGACAGCTGCACAAACACGTCATTCAAATTGAATTGTTTGCTTAAAACAAAAACAAAAAAAAAACAATAAAATAAAATAAATTAAATAATGAGTTGATTTGCAACAAGTACAGTTTTCATTTGTTAAAGTACAATGTTAAATGAAGATTTAAAGAATGCATTTAAATCCACTATGCTTTGAAACATAAACTCGACTTGCTGATTAATTAAAGTATTTATTGGAATAAATAAACACATTCAAATAAGCTAAGCTAAATAAGCTTTATAAGTAAAATTTAATTCAACTAAAGTGCTTTAGTTTTTTAAACTTCAATTCATTGCGAACACATTTTTACGAACAATAAAAAAATTTGATGGACAATTAAATTCAAATAAAGTTTAAATACTTTTTGAGTTCTCTGAAATAACTTAAAAACTATATGCTTAGACATATCTTTTGTTTGTCAACATAAATAAGGAATATAAAAAAATTTGAAAATAATCGTTTTATTGAAAATATATATATTCTAAACTTCATCAATTCATCGATAAATTTGAAACAAAGCCTTTGTTTAAATTACAATACCGAGCAAAGTTCATTGTGACTGATTGAACAAGGTTTATTTGATATCCTTACCAAATGATTCGTAATAAAAAAGAAAACTACAACAAATAAATATGATTTCATATGTGTCAAAAGTTAACAAATTATGTATTGATTAACACAGCTAATTATTACAAATAAATATTAAAGCTTTATAATTAAATATAAAAACAAAAACATTAAAACAGTAATATAAATAAGGACTTAATACAATAAAAAGAAACTAATAAAAATGTAAAAGCTTTATTATAATTATATTATAACAAATTAAATACTGTAAATGTTTAAATAAATAAAGAGTTTATATGAAACATATGTACAATGATTTACACAATTTTAGACCCGTACTCAAAAAGAGTGGAGTGGCTTATGTAGTAAGTCAGTAGCGGAAGAGTCTGCGTAAGAGGCAGAAGCAGGCGTGGCCGACCCCATGAAAACCTCTTACCCCTTATTTTTGATCAGTATCAATAGCCGAGTCGATATAGCGACGTTCGTTCGTATGAACACTTGGATCTCAGAGACTATGAGAGCTAGTGCCATCAAATTTGGAAGGAAAGTCCATCTCCTTTGCGAGCAGATCAAGTTTATTTCAAATTGATGCCAACCCACCTACCAACCCTGCAAATTTTCACATAACGACAACTTGGAAACTATTAAAACTATCGTTATCTTACATGTTATATATTTTAGACTTTGGCCCCCCTTGGACAAATCTGTCCTAGTTGTATTGAGTTTTTAGTTGGTCTCCAAGAAACTCACTCATTGTGTGTATATCATGGGCTTATCTATGCTCAATAAGTGTGAATCAGATCTTTCAATTATATTCTATAGTTCTCATGAAACACATCGGTCGAAAATTCTCACTGGAATGACTTCGGAGTCTTTCATAGTCGTCTCGTTCGACTGAAGCCTTTCTTGTTATTTAAATGCTTGCATGTTTTACATTTTTTGATTAATTGTAAAGTGCTAGAAAGCACGAGTAATGTTTTACAAATGTACATACTATGCATTCAAACCTAAATCCGCTCAGAGTTTAGTTTTGTGTATATTCCATTACGTATACGGCATGTTCAGCAAGTGGATATTGAGTGGATTTGCTAAAGTAACCTGCGCAATCAATGAAATAGAGGGAAATTGCATGTGTGCGTGTATGTGTATGTGTGTGTGTGTGTGTGCGTGTATTTGCAATCAAAGTGAAATCGCCATCTGATCCATTTCCAGCAAATGCCTCAATCAAAATTGGGTTTCATCGACTTTTTTTTCTTGCCTGTTGCAAACTTCTGACTACCGACTGCTGCCAAAGATTGTTAAAATAAATGTAGCAAATTGATGCTGCCAGTGTTTCTTTTTTTTTTTTGTTGTTTCTCTTTTTTTTTTGGCTGCAACCAAAACCGTAGCGAAAGCAAATCTTTGCGTTTTGGCCTCTGCTTTGGACTGTTAGCTGATTGCCAATGCCAACAAATCCGCCCACGGGCATATAACGAATCTTTGCAGTTCGCAACTCGCAATTCTCTTCCTTTCTTCTTCTTTTTTTTTTTTTTATTTGCTGGCGGGCACTAAAACGTAACGAAATTCCATTCCCCGCCGTCGCCGACCGACCACAAAAACCAAAAACCGAAAACCAAAAACGCAACTCTGAGTTCGCATGCTGCATGCTGATTTCTTACCTTATTTATTTCAGATTGTTTTGCACACAGAGTTGGCAGACTTTGGTGTGAAATTCTCTTTTGTTTTTGTTATTTTTTTTTGTTATTTGTTTGCTCTCTAGCAGCAGACTAGAGTGGGTACATTGATTTAACGAAAATGTGTTTGCTTGAAAGAGTTTTATGTGTATATATAGGGTATGTGGTAGTCCTGCTTCGACTCTGCCTTTAAACTGCTTTTCACTGTCGCCTAATTCACTCTCTGTCCTGGCCTATTAGCATAGCGTTGATGTTGCGCTTATCGCTTGACTTGCCTTTTTTGACTTTAATTCATTTGTTGTTTGAGTGTGTATTTTTTGTTGTTGTTGTTGTTGTATACTTGTTGTGCCTTTTTGTACGTGCAAATCTTGTTGTTTTGTTAACGCTTTTGGCTGCAATATGTTAATAATGCCTTGGTAATTAGCCATAGACAAATGCCTTTTAGCAGGCGCCTCTAATTGCGAACGATGCAAACTAATTAAATCACGTAGCAAACGCATAAAAACAAAAACGTTTCGCAGTTCACTTTGTGAATCGAGAGATTCGAGACCGGCTCGGACCCTGCCAAGGCCTCACCTTTAACTTTACCCTCTTTTGGACCCGGTATGCACAAATGTGAACTTTGGTTTATTAGTTTTGTCAGAGAACAAATAGGCGTATACACGTATATAGTTTATGTGAATGCGTGAATTTTTGTTAAGCATATTTGTAATGCTGCTCAACCTAAATAAGTCCAAATAAAACTATAGTTCTTTGTTAGGAAAAATATGTAGAACAGGGTCTATTAGAGTCGACTATAACCGTTTACTTTTAGTTGTTTACTCGCCTCTATCAGTTTTCATATGAGGCTTTGCACTCGTCCTTTGCCTACGCTTTTGATCTCTATCTCTTGACCAACCCGCAAAACGTATTAAATCTGTGGATGAATCTTTTAGGCAAATTGGCAGCTAACAAAAGCAACTTTAACTACCAAAAACAATAAGAAAAACAAAACCAACGGCAATCAGTGTTAGAGATGGGCACAGTTTGTCCCGGACCTTTTGCTCCTTGGGGCGTTCATAAAATTATTCGACCTGAAAGCACGAAACTTTAAAAATCCTTGAACTTTATTTTTTCTAAATGAAATTAAACTTTAAGAACAACTTTACAGTAAAGCTGAAATAACAAGTCTATATAAATCTTAAATTTTGTTAGTTTGTTTGTATGTACATTTTAAAAGATTGTTTTAAACAAGTTTAGGTAAATGAAATTAAATTGTTAAAGAATTTCGTGCAGTTTCGTGTCTTTTGTTTTTTGGTAAATAAAAGTCGAGTTCGTCTCTAATCAGTTACCACTTTTGCTCTATTGATGACTTGTTTTAATCCCCAGTCTCTAGCCTAGTTTTCATTCCCTGACCATGACTCAATGCTATAATCAGACATGTGCTTTGACCTTTGTGCTTTTGTTAGTGTTGTGCCTATAAAAGGCTTGGGTCAACTCTGATAAATTGCCTTCATCATATTTTTTTATTTTGACTTGCTCTTGCTAACTCTCTCTTTCTCTCTTTCTCTCTCTCTCCCTCTCTCTCTCTCTCTCTCTCTCTCACTCTCTCTCTCACTCTCTCTCCTTCAACTCGTTCTCCTGGTTTCTATCATTCTCGCTTGTTTATTCTTGTTATAAAAGTCAATTTCAAATCAACTTCAAATGCTACGTGTGAATGCGTTTATCCTTTTATTATCCGCAGGACAGTTCTAGACAGGACACTGTACACAAACACACACTCACACTTCCTCGCCCCGTTAGGAGTACACTTTATTAATATTTAATATCTTCTGGCATAACACCAGTCCACAAATCTCCAATAGGTCTTTCCTTTGAAAAAAACAGCTCAAGCATATAAAAATGCTAAATAAATCCAGGAATGTTTTTATATTTACGATTTCTGCTTCAAAATTAAATTACAGCATCGAGTACATCGAGTTATGTTTATGGCCATTGCCGACTGCCGTGTCTTTATTAAATTATTTACACTACAGTTCGGACCTGCTATGAAAATGTATGGAAAACCGAACAAGTTTATACAATTTCCAAATCATTTCCAATAAATTGCTTTTTGGACTTTCAGCAATTTGTATTCAAAACGAACTTTCTTGAACAGCAACATGATAAATTATACTAATTTATTTTGCAGTCATTTAACAACAAAAAGCACCAATAAACATTTATTTAAATTATTTAATTTATACTTGTGTAAAATAACAGTTTGGACTTTTATTAATGAGCTTTACTTTAAATAAACAGACTCATTTTATTAATTTTAAGTTGTTGAGTTTTATGTGTTTAATTTAGCTTAAATTATGATTATTTTTATATTAAGTTTGATTACACATGACTAAGTTTGTTTCGGACTGTTATGAACTATTCTCATATTTATATTTCTGTGTTTAATGTAATTTTAGAAAACTGTGTTACATTACTGTTATTACGTTTATTTAAGCAGATTTTATTTAATATATCATTTAGTTTCTGTTTCAAATTAATTATTATTAATTTAAATCACAATTCTGTGCGTTAAGTAAAAATTGTATTATATTTACTGCTTTCAAAAATCCAACAAAATAAATGAATTTTTTCGTTTATCAGCTTTTATTTTGTACTGCTCCACAATTAAATACTATTTCTGTTAATTCTGATCCTTATGGAGTCAGACAAGATGTTTCTGTTTGAAGCTTGTTTAAAATTTTGTTGAGCAACAGTTTTCTCCCAAGATTTCCATCAGTTTTTCTTTGGTAAACGCTGTCAGCGACATATCAATTGAGACATAAAGCTGCCTTGTAGAGCCATTGGCACACACAAAATCACACACACGCACACACAAATAACAACTCATCTTTAATATCTCTCGAACGCTGGATAATTCTTGTGCTGCGTTGATAATCTGATACATGTTGACGTGGCCTGAGGGTTTTGGGGTTTTTAGCTGTAGCCAAAGTTGGTTTAAGCAATGGGGTTTTAGCGGAGACTCGTGGTTGGCTTGCGTGAGGAGCGCGGGAAGGGGCAAGAGAATTTCTCTTGAAGTGCCCGTATATTGTTACATTATATCTAACACAGAACATTCTATGTTCTTTGGCTTATTTAAGTTTCAACTTCGCTGTCGCTGTTACAGTCGCTTTCGCTGTCTGTGTCGCTGTCGCTGTCGCTGTCACTTGTCGCCTGTCATTGGAGCTGCGCTCATTTGCCAAGCACCATGCCCCATGCCCCATGCCCCGTGCCCCATGCCACATGCCCCCATACATATTGCAACACGCCCATTGTCTTCTGCGAAACATGCTTAAGTGTTGGTGTCAATTCGTGGACGAGCTACGCGTTGGCTAAGTTTTACTAACACATAATTAGACTGTAAACAGGCACAAGCAAACACTAGCACACACACAGCTGTCGGCAAACGCAACTTGAAATTGCAAATTGAATTTAGGCGCGTGCCAAAGTGCAAAAACAGCGAGAAATATAAAAGTTTTTGACTTCGACAACCACGCTAACCACTCCCCTGCTGACTGCTGACACCGTAGCCAAAATTGTACATATATTTCCAATAAATAAATATCGACAAATATATAATCAAATTATATGCACTAAAGGCGCCATGTGACTTAATAATAAATAAAGCTTTAAAGTGATGATAAAATTATGAAAAAATTTGTGTCTATAAATAGCGCGAAATAAGCATAACAGAAACAAAAACAATAGGAAAAACTAAATGAAAGAAGAGCTGAAAAAACCACAGCAACGTGTGGCATTGAATGGCACATAAATTTCAATAGAATTGGCAGCAACAGCAGCCGCAGGCAACACGTAGGAAAACCGCGACGATTTATTGCTCACAAGAAGGAGCGGAAGGATCAGAAACAGAAGGAGAAAGAGCAACAGCATCAGCATCAACATCAACATATACTAATAATTACCAATACCCAAGCTGTTAATAAAAACAGGCGCCAAAGCGACGAGACTCGAGCCGAAAGCTCAAACTATCGTTTGAGATACAGACAGACAGACAGACACACGCAGATACAGATACAGCTACAGATACAAGGATGAATGCCGCACAGAGCGGCGGCCACACGGGTGGCGGCTCCATCGGCAAGAAGGGCTCCCAAATGGAGGTAATTATATTAAATTTAAAGTGCACGTTTTTCTTCTACTTTCCATTTTTTGTTTTACTTTTCCTTTTTTTTTGTGAAACAATTTTCAATGTGTGTGCTTTTCTTTGGACTCGCTAAATGAATTTCTAAACTTGGCGTCCAGTTTTTTTTTTCTGTAGGCTCGTTTTGTATGCCTTCTTGAGGGTGGTTTTGGCTTAGAGGGAGAGCTGTATAAAAAGGCGTGGTTCGGAGCATTTCTTGAGTGTTGCTATTTGTAATTGAATTTCCCAGTCCGGGCAGTCGCAACGTGCAGAAGCTGTTAAACGACGTACAGCACAAATTAAAATAAACCAATTCGATTAGTTCTTTAGTAAAATAAATACTCTTAAGTGCAAATAACTCTGAGATAAATTTTAATTGGTTGAATCTAGTCTTAATTCCACTGACCTGCTGAGAACAACAAAAAACTTGAAATTAAATGAAAATAGCTTACTGCATTTTATAAATGGGTACAATGGGAAAAAGATAAGCTATTTGATATAAACTCCAAATATGCAAGAGTGCTGAACGATTGATATTTTTCCAATCAGCTCAACCAAACAAGTAATGAAAGTAAATTTAAAAACTTTTTATAAAAAAATACATATAGTTATGCTACTTAAATAACAAACATATTTGTTTTTGCCAACAAAATCATCCTTTTTAACCATTGTACAAAGGAATATAAACTATTCGACTTCACAGAAATAAATGCAAATATTGCCACAAACACAAATCCCTTGGCAAATATTTGACAAAGACTATGTGAATTTATTGCAAATAAAACAATTAAGCTATTTTATTGTTAAATGCTTTAGTTCACTAAATAGTACATTAGCTAAAGAGAATAAAGAAATCACAAAGCCATACAAAGGAATGGGAAATTGAAACGGGAGAAGCAGCATAAAGAGGCGGATGAAAAGAAATTCCCCTGCCGACAACAAAAGAGTGGGACTTTTAAAATACCAAAGGAGGCAGAGCGCAGTGGGGAAGGGTAGAGCTGAAAAAATTAAAGTGGAAATGAAAGAAATAGTTATATATGTGTATATGCTATGAATAAAAACTATAAGGAAATACTTAGGCAGCATAAAACATGAAGCAAACAATAGATACTGGATAAGATAAGGGATATGAAAATAAGGTTTAAAGCTAAAGTTGGACTGAAAAGATACCAATTGCTTTTTTAGAAAGGAGAGCAGCTGGTTTTTGTGTCAATTAATGAATAAAGATATTAATAATTAAGTCAAGTTACTTGTGGTTTCATTCCATTCCATTAAACTAGACATGAACTATCCCTACTCTCTAAGAACTTTGCCTGTTGTAAAGAACGGCTTTTGTGTTGCTATTTTACTTAGAAGTAAAAGCATTTAAAAAACTGCCTCATTTCAAAGCGTCAAATTCTTCTTTTTTGGTTGTGCTCCCTTTGTTAGAGTTCCTTCAAATACGATTTTCAGTCTGAAATTGTGCCCAAATTGTAAATGACACAACTTTCTGTATAGAGAGTATAATTAGGGATAAGCCTGTAATGAAACAATGCAAAATAAAAGTCAAGCACATGAAAGCAGTTGATAATAAGTAAAAAATAAAAAAACAAAGCAAAAATATAGTAGCTAAAAATACGAAATAAAAAAAAACTGCTGCCTACTTTAAGGCTAATTGTATTTTTAAACACTTTTCAAAAACAATTGAGGCTCAAGGCAAAACTCATGGCCTCAAGAAAAGCGGAAAATCGGGCTTAATGAGAGAGTTTTCCCACAGACAATAACAAGTCCAACAACAAGAGTAACAACAAAAAACAACAGGAAAATCTATACGAACAACAAATGCGTACATTAATTAAATCTGAGCGGCAGCAAAACAAACCTCCGGCTGGCAATAAAAAACCAAACTAAAAGTAAATAAATGCGAAAAAACAACAACAACAAAACAAGTAAAAAATTGTAATTGTAAAAATTGTAAAAGGCGCGCATTAAATTTCCAAGAGCGGCAATCAGGATAAACAGAGCCCTCAGTGAAATGACGACAAATTCTCTTAGTCTATCTCTGTCTCACTTTCTCTGTGTCTTTCTGTCTTCTTTTGCCTTCGTCTCCGTTCCTCTCTTTGTCTACAGTGGTAAACATACAATTAAAAATGGCAACAAACAAACACACAAAAGTTCAAGCTTGACAAGGACAGGTATACAGTAGAGAGAGAGAGAGAGGGAGAGAGAGAGAGAGAGAGAGAAAGAATGAGAATGAGAGAGCGGCGATATAATGAGCAAGGTCGCTGGCGTCTCTCACCTGCCATTCAAATGGTTGGGCATAAATGTTTTAAATGCCTATAAAAACACGAGCCGAGCCTAATGAGCTTGGGGCATGTGGCATGTGGCGTGAGGCATGAGACAAGCGGCATGGACAAAAGCAAAAGTTAGTGGCCATGTCAACAGAATGGCTCAATGCCGATGCTGGTCTGAGCTGAACTACGCTAAAGCCAAAATGAACTCGGTTACACTGCCAAAAATAAATAAGTGTTTAAATAAAAAAATTGATTTCAAATTAAATAAATCAAAAATCACGTTTAAATTTTATTTACTTTTTCTAAAAAAGATTAATGATTCTTAAGGATAATGACAAATTTATTTAAATATTATAATGAATTTTATTGTATAAGTAAGTTCATTAAAGCAATTTTAAATGTTAGATATAAATAAATTTATAATTCGCAGAACTTCATCTTTAAAACTAATTTTGTCTTGAATACATCTTTAAGCTTAAGTTGTTGAAAAATTTAATATAGATTAATTATTTGCTTTCTCATCAAGTTTCAGCCTCAGAAGTTAAATCGAATAAAAGTTAACTAATTAATTGACAGACTGCACTGAGCCATTCCAAAGCCACCCTCTTTTCTGTCTTCACTCATCCCCCCATTTCATTCTCTAATTTTTTCCCTTACTCCCCTGACCTGCTGATTAAAGCACTGTTTCTGTCCTTTGAGTGCAATTCTGTTAATTTTTCAGTGCAGTTCAAGCTCAGAGCAAAGTTGTGGTCAGGCAGTGTCATACGCCCTGGGGAACAACCCAGACAAAACTTTTCCCCTGCCAAAACATACTTCTGGAAGCGTTACACTGTCAGACTGCTGTAATTGCCCAAAAAGACTTTCTTAATAAGCTTATATACGGAAGTAAAAAGTGAATGGATATACATATTTATTTAGAAGTCTACTCCTCTTGGAGTCTTTTACAGCAATGTTAAATTGTCTTCTTCATTTCCAAAAGCCACATGCCAGAAGGCCTTCTAAAAGAAGCCAAAAACGACATTACATGCAAAAATAATTTATTTAAAATAGTTGTTGGGAATTTGAAATGCTTCCATTCCAAATAAATGTTTAAATAATTTATATGTTAACAAAAACTCAAACTAAAGAAGCTAAAAATGCTTCAAGTTTTAAAAGAAATATATAAAATTGTCTGCACGTTTACTACTAAAAATGAGCACATACTGGTGCACAGCAGGAAATACACCTTGCTTAAACTTTGACTGGCAGTATATAAAGTTGAAGTTCCTGACCCTCTTGTGCTACTACATTTGATATTGGAGTCTTTTGGCCAGCGCCGACGCTGACGCGAGACTTCATCATCCATTAATGTCACTCAATCTGTGCGCATAAATTTGCATAAAGCGAAATCCAATTTCCAGGTACGCACACACGCACAGGCACTCCGATTGTCATACACATGCATAAACACTCTAGCACATGAAATGGCGTTTGTGATACTACGCTGTGACTTTGCCTTAATTGATGCCACGCCTCGAATGCCAAGCACAAAAGTCCAGCAGCGTTTTTGGGACTCATTGACGCATTTTTAGCAAATATTTTTGCGTGCTGAAATTTAATTTGTTATGTGCCAGCAGAAAGCTTGACGCACCAACAACATTCCATATATGGTCAAAAGCAGTTGACCTTATTGAAATGGCCAAAAATGAAACTGTTGCCTGAGGTGCTGTGGTTCCGACTCTAGTTTCCTTCAACCATTTGTGGCTGTCGAATTTTCACTTTTCAAGACTTAACTCAACAGTTCAAGTGTTTCCTAAGTGAATAGTTGGCATAGAGGTGACGACAAGTTGAAGTTTCTTCTTAGTTGTTATAGAAAAGCAAGTTTTCTTTATTTGTTTAATAAAGTCTCATAACAAACTTAAATACTATAAACATACAACTTTCATTATGCTAATGTATTCAAGCATTTTAATTTAGTTTCTTTTTGGTTTAAAGTCTTTTAAAGCAAAATTACTCTGCAAAAGTTTCAAGTCAGTTAAAGTGAAAGGAGAACAATGGCGTTTCTTATGGCATGTAAAACTGGTCATAAGTTTTGCTCTGTTTTTTTAACGCACATAAAAAACTAAAATAGGTAAAATTAGCATTTTACCTGTTGTTTCTTTTAGGTGATAGTCTTTTAAAAGAAAAGCCATGTAGAAAAGACGTTGAATTACTATTGAACACTTAACTCGTTGAGCTCCTGCAGGGATTACACTGTTCATTAGACTGTTCTATTAATACCAAAAAAATGTTATAAACTTATCATTTTAATTTGAAAGAAAACTTTCAACTATTCCTTGAAACTAAAGTAAACATTAATACGATTGTTCATTACAGCTTATGTAAAATTTTGTCTAAAATGTATTATGTATTCTAAACATAATTAATTTGAAGATTGTGTAAAACGTCTTTCAATATATTTATTTTGTGTGCCTTTGGCTTGAAGCGCTGGGTTGATTTTAGCCAAATTAACGCTTTGCTATTGAATGAAAATTTTGACAGGTCATCACTCCACAGGTACGGGTATTTCTCATTTTAGCACTCCCACTAGCCGCTTCCTCTTGAAACGCACACACGCAGCGCTAATCGGTCATTAACATGACACCGATTTTTGCGGTTGCGTATACGCCACGTGCAACATTCTTAGCCTCTGTTTCTGTTTCTGTTTCTATTAGTTAAACTACGCGTCCAACTAAAGCGTCATCATCGCATTTTACTTCGGGCCTTTAATTAAATGTTTTCCTGCTTTTTCGCTCACTTTGATGCTTAATGTTGGCAAAATAACAGAACAGGTGGTAGAGTGTCAAGCTGATTTACTCAATGATACTCTGCAATGGAGAACTTTTTTTGCAAAAGGTTTTAATTCGATTTTGAGGCACCTATCCGTGTGTTTTTTCTATTCAATTTACTTTTGTATACTTAAACGAAAAAAAACGTGCGAAAAGCTCGCTCAAAATCGAGTTTATTGGCATTCAAATATTCTATAAGACGACAAAGTAAAAATAAAATGAATTAAATGGCAAAAAATGGAGCTGAGAAAAAACTACTCAATGTAAATCAACCAAATGAAATGAATGATCTGGATAGTTTTTAAAAATTTCCAACTAAAACTAAGAAAATATACATATGCATGTTATGAACTTATCAATACTCATTGAAGATAAAGTTGTATTAATTTTAATAGTTATGTTAATTACAATTTCAACATACCCGTTGTCTAGTTATAGGGTATTCAAAGCCAAATGCTAAGCCTTGACAGCAGCTAATTAAATCTCACGCACAGTGTATACTTTCTTTTGGAAAAAAGCAGACCAAATAAGTAGGCAACGCAATGATGAAATGCAAACTGTATGTTGACAAAAGAAGCGAAAAAAAACTAAAAGCAAATGGATGAGAGAGAGAGCAGAAGGTTGAAAGAATATAGGGGCTCAAAAGGGTCGAAACTCATTATGTAATCCAAAAATTTGCCCCACAGTATGCCGAGGTCCGAATCCAGCTGTGCAATTGTGCGAGGAATCAAAGTGTCGCCCGGTTGCAAGCTAATTTCCGCTTCTGTGAGTGGCCAAAAGGGTCGATGGTCGTTGGTCGTTGGTCGTTGGTCGATGGATTCAGCCTTAGCCACAACCTTGGCCTCTATCTCCATCTTTGCCTTCTCCTTTATCCTGTTGCTCATTTCAATTGCAAATGTTGGCAGCCACAACGGCGAACTGCTTTAATTACCACTCGAGCTGAGATGCCAAACATTGGAGATCTGCTTATCTCCCTGTTTCCTCCCACTTTCTATCCTTTTTTTTTTGCATCTGTTATGGGCCTATATAAATCACATCATTTATACGATGCTAGCCATTTTTTGCTCAAGCGTCCTTCAATGCGCCTTTTGATGGCTAAAAAAAAAATATAATAAAACGAGCAAACCAAACTTGATATATATTACCACATTTCGAAATGTTTTCTTTTTTGTTTCAAGCACAGTTTTTTAATACTTAAGTATTAAATATTGAAAAGTGAGCAAATTTTTTTTGCTTTTTAGAGATTTTGGGATTTTGAAATAGAGGCATTTTTTAAGATTATATTTGACAAATAGCCAACTAAATTTCTTTTTAAGTTTTTATGAATAAAAGCTTTTTTGAGAGTGCAGTTTTCTGTTGGAAAAATTATAAATTTGGGAACACTAGACATGTTAAATATAAAGTGATATAACTACAGAATAATATAAATATCAAATATGTTGTAATGAGTTTTACTCTCCAGCTTATAGTTGCCTTGAAATCATTTTTGTAAGGAAACTTTTCTAGAAATATTTTGAACTTTGTTGTAGGGTGTTTTGTAGTCGCTTTCATCCACCAATGTACTCGATACTCTTACTCATTTCAGCTTCCTCTCACAGTAGAATTTAAATCGTTAACTATTAATGTACTCGATGTTCTAACTCGTTAACAAATGACCAGGAAATTAGGGGAAAGAAAAACTTAAGATGTTTTGCAGTAGTCTTGTCTGTGCTTGACACGTTCTAGATGGGGACTGTCAGGTGAAATGTGACATTTATGTAAGCAATAAATGTTATGTGGCATATTGTCTAAAGGATGACAGGCTTCAGTCAGTTGAATCTAGCCATTATTTATGATACTCCGCTGTGTGTGTGCGTGTGTGTGTGTGTGTGTGTGTGTTGGATAAATCCGAAAGGTTTTTAAATTGCGCGTGCGCTTTTGTGATGGATTTAAGTTAATCCTTTTCTGGGCTCAAAACGCCTTTACATACCGTCCACAAATCAGAACATCTATGCATTTTGAATAGAACTGTCGGTCTTGCCATGGCCTTTGTCACCATACACTATGCATATCCTTTTCGGTCGTCTCCTACTCATACGCCCACACACACAAACTCGCACTCCCACACACACACAAAGTGCCGAGTCATGCCAAAAGCGAGCCATCAATTTTGTTAAATCACCGAAAATGTACAACGAAAAATGTTCAAAAAAGTACATAAAAAAAAAAATAACATAAATAAAATGAAAAAGAAAAAACTAGTAGAAAAATCTGAAGTGGCGTGAATCGACTGTTAAAGACCTCGTTCTCCGGATTAATGACATCTGATAATCACCATGAGCTTTCCGTTTACTAATTTTAGATCGTTTATGTCTATGGTTGTCTAATCTGTACCAAATCATATGTAAAACGGTGCTATGACCTAAACCTATGATAAAGATTCAAAGTTGAGGCATTTTGAAGCCTTTTCAGTAGCTTTCAAAGTTATGGCAATTTTGTTGTTGCCTTTCCTTTGCCTAGAATGCATTAATTTTGAACAAGCTAATAGACCCGTGTATTCGATTTAAGGACACGGTCTAAAAACAGGCAGAGCATGGGCAAAAAAAAGAAAGTAAAAGAACAAGACATTATACAAGGAGAGAATGGCAAACGCTCATTGGAGACTTGGACATAGGTCCAGAAGACTGACGAGCACTTAAGAGACATAAGATGAACTCGTCAAGATACGTCGAACATGCTTCCACCTTCCACATTTTTTTTCTACTCCCTGCCCGACCCTGCCCCACGGTCCGTCAGTCAAACACATGTTAAATTTCCCTTTGCGGACTCGTTTCTTTCATTCTTGTCTTCTTCCTTTATGCTCGTCTTTTGGGGGCTGCCCACAAAATGGCACTTTGGACAGATACAATGTCCCACTAAATATTTGCCAACCTCATAAATGTTTTTTCTGCCCTTGCCAGGAAATGCGGAGAACCAGCAGCAACAAATGCGAGGAAAACGAACGAAAGAAAAAAAAAACTGACGAGAACTAATTGAATTAAATTTGGAAATTTTGTTGGGTCACAAGTGAATACAAAATGATGGCCATAAGTAGTTCCGAATGTGAAACTATTTGCACAAAAAGTTATCAAAAGCTGATGACACAATTTCTGGCATTGGTTTACATATGAATAGAACATTTAATACTCCTACATTCAAGCGGAGCAATATTTACGTAGGGGATTTTTAGTTTTTAGGGAAAACTAACACAAAAGTTGACCCAAAACTTCAGAATTATTTAAGCACAGAATATGTATGAAAATGTTAGGAAAAGCATTGAAATAATTTAATGGATTAAACAACAAAGCTTGCTGCATTTTGTATAAATATCATAAATCTAATCATTATGGTTTTTGTTATGAAAAAGCAAGAAAGAAAAGTACAGTCAAGCACGCCCGACCGTTAAATACTCTTTGCATTTCATTCACGTTTATATGATTATTTTATTGAAATATATACTTACATATAAACACATAAATACAAGCAGAGTAAACGTTCAATTATGTATACTATGGTAAGAGCTTTCTTGATGTAGACGTAGTGTAACTTGCAGGTTACTTTGATATATTTCGTCTCCAAATGTATTTGAAATAACAAATGTCTTAAGATAAGAACAAATGTCTTAAAAACGCATGTGAATTTGAAAGTAAGTTTTATTTCTTATGGGAAAACGGGGAGTGGCAACCCAATATTTTTAATGGCATTGCATTTATAATGTCTCTTGTACAGCATATGGCCCAAGAGCCATATTTACTGAGAAATTCGCTAATAACATTGATTTATTCCTAGGTGTGTAGTAGAAGAATAAAAAGATTTTTTTATTGACTGAATGAGTATGGAATTGATACTTCATTAATACAGGTAGACAGACACACCTACAGACTGAAACGGCTATATCGACTCCGCTTGTAATGCTGATCTAGAATATATATACTTTATGGTGTCTGCCACGCCTTCTTCTACCTGTTACATACTTTTTACAAACCCAATATACTCTTGCAGAGAGTATAAAAAAGAGTTTCTGTAAATATTATATAATTTGAAAGAATAAATTAATTACAGTAAATGCAAATACACAAGTGTGTGCTCTAGTTAATTACAATTAGTGTATAAGTGCACTCGTAAATGATTTGAATATTTATACTTCCAAATGGATAAATGATAACTTTTCATTCAAAGCAGAAATAATGACTAACTTGCTTTTATCATTATTTGATTGAGTTTTATGTCACCTGCTAACTGTTAATGTGATTCATATATCAACATTGAACAATTTATTTGTTTGTTAATTTTAACAAGCAACTGTCTCGACAAAGGATTTTGTTAGGTATTAACTATGCAACTTGTATTTTTATGATATGCCAATTACTATTTAAATCCCAGTAATATATAAATCAATGTTCTCTTATAAAATGATGTAAATTTAAGCATAAAAACAGTTTCATATTAGGTACATCAGTATATTTAAAGAAGTGTGATTTAAAAATGGTTTTTATTATAAAACTTCTATGCTCAAACGTGCTTATTTCCCTATTAAGAAATTAAATACATCTTGATTTATTTTAAGAAATATTGCTTAATTATTTAATCAATCATTCAAATGATTTTCCTGGTTTGTTTCATCTCTACGAGTATCCCAATCTCTTGCCTGAAATATGTATTGTTTATTTACTTATCAATCATTCAAGCTAAACCCTTATAAGGCAATCCGAAGTATTTTCAGTGTCATTATTTTGAATATCTTCATTGTTCGGGTTTCATCTTTATCTGTTGTCATTATTTTGAATGTTTTTAGGAATTCATCTTTTCATTCCTTGCTGTTTGCATTTCTCATTCTATTTATGGTTCGGCACTTTGCGGCGGAACTACCGTGTTTCTTTTCGCTTGAATTGGCCTGGCTTAAAATCAAATCAAATTCAATCCAATGCCAATTTAAATTATTAATCCCCGTCCGATAAGCATTCCCATGAAGCAAATCCCAATTCACAACACTTCAACTACAATTCGATTAACATTAAATTCAAGTTACGTCCATTTGATTGCATGTAATTTATCACAGGCAGAGCCGTAGAAGTGGAATACCAATAGCAATAATATTATAACAATAATAGAAGCAATTTATTCATGTTGTTTATTTAAATGTGAGCAATAGGAATGGCACCAGAATAAGAAAAATAATGTCAGCCGCATATCATTTGTCTCTTGGCCTGGTCGGTTGATTGTTGCTTGGTTTTGAGCTGAAAATGAAACTTGAACTGGAATTGAAACTGGAGTCCCCCGCGAATTGAAAACCAAACAAGACTGTCACTCAGTCAATCTGTCTCTCTGTCTAACTGTCGTGTTTCCCTAACCATTCTCCGTATCTGTCAGTGATTTCTCTGTTTCTCCGAACGATTCTCCTTCATTTTGCTGTCGCTCTTCCGCTTATCAAAAAATAAATAAAAAAGTGAACGTAACAAAAGCAAAACCAGAATGCAAAATAAATGCTAAATTTGAATTTATTGTGGAATACGCCAACCACAGCGCAAAGGCAGAGACTGAGAAATACACACACACACAAACTCACATACACACAGACACACTTTGTATATGTGTTGTCGCTTGGACTCACTTAAGATTTATGTTTAAAAACAAAAGATCTAAAAATGCCAACGTTGACGATGGCGGCGGCGATTCTTGTACGTGACTAACATTCGTCTTTGACCCAAACCACAAACACTCCACCCACTCCCACATCCCCAACCAACAGACAGCTTCCCTTATTTTGTACTTTCCCCAACACCTTGACAGGCATTTTAAACAGCGCATTAGTATACTCTATCAGAGAGTTCCTCGTTGTACGCAACCACAAGACCACCAGTTTACATTCAAGTTGAGCGTAGTAAAGATTTAAAACTATTTAAAATAAAAGTATTATAAAGTCCTGATAATATACAAATTTAAACTAATTTTAATCAGTATTATTATAGTAGGTCAGCCCACGGTCATATTCAATTAGCTGTTAGATTATATGTAAGTAGAAGTAGATGTATAAGAGTAAGTAGGGGAGAGCGATAGTGAAGAAGTTTAGTTTTGTTTAGCGCAAATGATGAAGAGGAACAGCAAGAAGTGTTGTGAATTCTGAAACATGCAAACAAAATAATTTACTTGTATTTAAATGTTATATTAATACTACAACCATATACCGTCGCGAATTCTACAAATCTGTTTATAATGCATAACAATTTCCTGCTAATTGCAGTTACCGTTAGTTGATTTCAAACGCTTAGAATCATGTCAGAAAAATAAAATTTCGCTTACAAAAACCACACTACTTTTGAACCAAACTCCAAGATATTTATATACAGCAGTTGAGTACTCAACGATTTATAGAGTATCTATCAACCGTTCATATTGTAATCAATTTGTTCTTGTCTTTGTTTTAATTTATTTCATTTTAATTTGAATTTATTTGCTGTAGGCAGCGAAAGCTTAACAAAAACAAACGAAAGTTGGCCACAAAATAAACTGGTCTCCAATTGACCTTCACCAGAGTCTGTGTGTGTTATCTCAGCTACTATGTGTATGTGTGTGTGTGTGTGTGTGTGTTTGTTGGTGAGGGTTTCACACTTATTCATAATGTGTCGCAAGCACTGAGATAAACATACATACTCGCTGAAGTACTAAACACATCAAGGTCTCCGAATAAGCCCACAAGCAAAGAAGAATTAAAATTTGCACTGCATACATTTAGGCGCACACACGTGACAAGCACAAGAAAACGGAGCCAAGCTTAGCAAATGCTCAGTGCCAAAAACAATCCCAACAAGTAAAACAGGCTACAGCCGAGCGAGCCGACTGTAAGAGACCCCGTACTCCTTTCAGTGAGAACTTTTTCATACAAATATTAAATTTTCGAGCGCATTGTTCTTTGGAAGCTATAGGATATAGTTGTCCGATCTGAACCAATCCTATTGGAGATAGCTATAACTGTGGTATACACATAATGTGTGAGTTTGGTTGCAGTAGCTCGACTGACAGGACATTCCTTAACACAAAGTTCCTATTTTCGACCGATTTGTCCTATGGGGGCTATAGTTATCCGATCCTACCAAACATTACAATAGATAGCTTTAATGGTATCTTAAACATAATGTGTTCACACAATGTGTGAACTTGGACATGATAGATCTGAGGGTTTCGACGTTGTAGTGTAATGAAAATAGTTTTTTACAATTTAAAATAAACTTGATCCGCTTGGAAGTAGACGGACTTTCATTCAAAATTCGGCTGCTCTTGTAGTTTAAAAGATTCAGGTGTATATACGGACGGACAGACGGACATCGGTAAATCGACTCGGCTGTTGATGCTGATCATGAATATATATACTTTTTGTGGTCGGCCACGCCTCCTTCTGCCTGTTACGCACATTCCGTTTCTGACAAACTTAAAATACCCTACTCCTTTTAAGAGTACGGTGTCTAAAAAGCTTAACCTATTGCGACACAAAGTTGCCAATTATAATTAAGAAGAAAAAGGCAAGTGTAACAAAGCTTAAACTTTTTTCGTTCGACAATTTTCCGCTCATTACAAAATTTGTTAACTCACTCTCACTTCCGTTACATACCTTATCTATTTAAATAAAAGAAAAGTCATGTATGAACGTAGGTCGATCAAACCACACGTATAAAAGTTTCTTTGTTAATAAAAAAATGTTTGTTGGATTTTTCTAAAACTAAATAAGTGGAAAGACGTGCGTAAAACGGCTATTAGCAAGAATGGCAAATGTTCAATTTTGCAGAAGTTTTCTTTCAAGTTTATTTCCCATTAACACATTAGCATCAATTACAAACAAATTGTTATAGCATACTTTCGAGCGCAGAGGCAGCTGCTTAAAGCCGTTAGTGAAATTCATGGCAAATTGCAAAGCTGATATAGCTTGAATTGCCGGCAAGCAAACGATTTATAAAAGTATATATCAAACAAATTTATTAACGTATAAAAAACTATTAAAACTATGAAACCTGCGAACGTGCCACAAGGGTCGAAACGATAAAAGTTCTAGAAGAATGTAAGGGAAATAATTTCAAGAACAAGAAAATAAAGAGAGAGAAAGAGAGAAAGAGAGAGCAAGTGAGCTGCTAAAACATGCCACTGTTAATAAAAACAATTTATCAGAGTTTAAGACAATGCAGTCCCCTTGGGAAAGAGACAACATCTCGTGAACCAGTGAACTAGTGAGCTAGTGAACTTTGAGTCAAAGTCGAGACACCCTCTGAGTGCAACTTGGGGGCAACTGATTGGCGTGGCACGCTGTAAAAAGTTGTTGCATGCATCGGAAATAGTTATTACTTGAAGAAACTTTTTGGCGAGCGAATGCAACTCAATCAACTGCAAGAATACGGCGGAAAAGGACTTTGCCAGCCATTTAATTGCTGACAGCGGCCAACTAACTTGGCTAACTCCCTTGCCGTAAACTCACTGGATAGAGGAACATAGTAAAGCAACGAAGAAACAATGAAGCTTATCCCGAGCTCCCACTCTCCATTCTGAACGCAGCGCCATAAAAGCTGACAGTGCGCGTAAATATCGCGAAATACTGAAAACGGCTAAAGAAAAGGCGAAAAGGCGAACAAAAACAAGTAACAACAAAGCGAAAATTTATTTTAACGAGCCAAACTTTTGGTGTTGGCCAAGACAGAGCGGCCATAAAAGTCTCTAAATGCCACTTTGGCTGCCGCAGTCGCTGGCGTTTTATTAACGCGGCTAATTCCCATGTATAAAGAAGCCAGCGAGTCAGTCGAGCGATCTCTACACATTCGTCCTGCCTAACGCGACTCTATATTCACACACACACTCTTACTGTGTACACTGATATTAAAAGCTAGTAGCAAAGGCGAACAGATTTCAAAAGACTCGTACTTGTTTTGACAGGTTTGGTCCATGACAGCTGTAGGATAGAATCCATGTGCAATCTGCATCGCATTTGATAAGAAGATATTGAACATTTTGAGTCTTGAAGAAGATAACTCAATAAACATATTTTCCCACAGAAATCACAAATTTTTTGTCAGATTTATAGTCTTTAGATTCGTTAAAAATTTCTTACGATTTAAATGCCATACACAAAATACATTGTGTTGTAAACGTAAGAAAATTGAGTGTTAATTGTATTGGATGATTGGTTTATTGGCAGATTTTACTTAATAATAAAAGAAACGGGTCAGAACATGTCTGCCTCTCAAGGAAGAAGAGAAAGAATCAACATCAGTCTTATTCTAAGGTTTCTAACATAATAGACAGCACTGCTTAATCGATAGTTACTAACAATCTATTGATAATCAATTTACATTACATGCCTTATCGATATCTATTTTTTTGAAACACTTACAATATGTTATGTAAAACATGAATTATGGACTGATTTTTCTATGGTTGTTCTATGGGTTGAAGGCGAGTAGGCGTAGTTAAGGCCCAAATTCAAGTGCATTACGCCAAAAACTTATATATTTTTAACGCCATACGTAAAAAACTAACGAAAGAAGTTAAATATTTTGAAATTGAACTATTATTAATATCTAAATATTTGTAATTTAAAATTTAGTAAATTTATTGTTTAATTTGAAACTCTTCTAGCAGAAATATTACATTTCAGGTTTAAAAATTAATTTGTTTATTTGTTTATTTGAAATAACTTCCTTACTATAAATGATAATTTCTAAATTTAAGTGTACAATTTTTAATTGCATATGCTGTTGTATATTTTTGGTAGTGTAAAGGAAAGCCAAAAAGAGAGAATGAGTACAACGGGGGGTACAATGGGGTAGATACAGTGGAAAGTTGAAAAAGAGTCTCCTTGTCAGGGCCGTCAATTCTGCTTAGCTAATCTCTGACTGTGCACACGTAACCAGACCATGCCCCCGCTGCCTCTCCGGCTATCACTCCCACTCCGCTATCTAGGACCCTCCAAATCCAAGACCCCTGCCTTCGTTGGCGCAGTTGAGACGTGAGCTGTTGGCTTATATAAAAAGCCAGCACCAAAATAAAATGTTACAAATCCGCTTGTGCTGCAACTTCGTTTCCCGTCGACCCCACCCCACGACTTAGCCTTACCACAGCATTTTTGTTGTATACCAATAAATTTTTTTTTATCTCAATTTTTTTTGTTACTTACTAAATCAGGTTCATATTGCTGGTTCAGTTAGCTTTCAAAACGCATATACATTTAGATTATTTTTTTTGTTTTTGACAGTTTCCAATTTAAACAATGCAATCGGTCTTTGTGTCCACTGTGCAATGTTGAAATTTTTTTGGAAACCTACTCAAACACACGCACACACACACACTTACGAATTTATATTTGCATTGGTCTTTGTGCTTTCCACTTTGCCCTGACCATTAATTAAAATGTCAAAGCAAGCCGCGTACAACGCGTCGTATGCGCAACGTGCTCCATTGCATGAACAAATGCAAAATGTAGAAGGAGAAACTAATCTGCATTCGCTGTCATGCCACACTGCGCACTCACTACGTAATTATATATGTGTGTATGCGTTTGCAACTCTGTGTGTGAGTGTGAGTGTGCGTACGCGTGCGTTTGTGTGTGCATCCATTTTCCAGTTAGCATCCAATCTCCTTTAGCTCATAACCTGACAGCAAGATAATCAGCCTGCCTGTATGCAATGCTTTACTATGTAGCACAAGTCACCCACACACTCTCACAAATACAAACACATTTGCATTTCTATCGCATGCCATTGCTGGCGAACCACCCGATCTCTCTTTCCAGTCATCCTGGTAGCCTCTTTAATCTAAAGCGAAATCAAATTGCAAACTTAATCTCAAACGTAGAAATGTACTGGTTTTGATCCTGCTGGAATGTAGTTAATTAAGATTAAAACTTGTGCTTCCCTGAACAAAGAAATAAATAAATATTGTTTTGTTTTCAATTTCCTACCTTCATTTATAATCTATATATTGAGTTTATGCAAACAAGCCTTGATCGTATGTCTGTCCGTATAAACGATGAGATTTCCAAAATGGTTAAAGCTAGAAACACCAAATTTGGTTCATTGACTCCTTAAATGTGCGGGTAAATCATGCTTTATTTAAACTTTTGCCACGCCCACCACAGCCCTCGAAACTTTATATTCCTGAGTGTAATAGTTACTGCGATATATGGCAAAACATCTATTCTTCCAAAGTGTCGCGTGGTATTGAAAAACCAAACAGATTCTTCTAATGACTGACTAAATTTGGAGTTGACACTGCCAAATTCGAACTTGTAACTCTTACCATCTCTGAAATATCTATGAACAAAGATACACAGACGAACAGACGGACAGACTGAAACGGCTATATCGACTCGTCTTGTTAAGCTGATCAAGAATATATATGCTTTATGGGGTCTGCCACGCCTCCTAATGCCTGTTACATACACTCCACAAACGTCACTACTCTGGCAGAGCGTATAAAAACAACTTTCTATGTCTGAATAGCTATATTTTTCTTAAAGCCAGTAAGTCTGTTTAAGCTGATAACACAAACCATATTTGCAAGACTTCGTCAACGTCATAAGCTCATTAAAATTGTAAGCAATTATTTTACAATGTTATCACATTTTCTCGAGAAAGGAGAAAATTCCAAAGTGATGAATTTGTGGACAACTTTAAAGTGATGAATTAGCCAACAATATTTCAAAAGAGCTTTAAGGCTTTGGCAATGATATAATTCTGTGTTGATGCTTCCACACAAATTATCATTTGGAATTTCAGTTAATTCCACTTTTGTAAGACAAATTGTCACAACGACAGGATCTGGTTTACTTTGATGGGAGAGTTAAAATATGTTGCAATATTAAATTTTAATGTTTTTACTTATAAATTTGTCATGTAAAAATTGTAAGCAATAAAAAGATGTACAAATAATCTGAGTTAATATTTCCATCATGTGACAAACAACATAATTTAAATGTACTTTAAGCATGTAAGCTTCAAAACAGACAATCAATTAGAAGTGTTTAAATAATTTAACATATTGCCAAAACAAACTGACAACAGATACAACCAACTTCAGTGAGAAGTCAACGTTTGGTCAACAAATTTTGTCAGCTTGTGGCTAAATCATGTGCTTAGCCAAGCTGTGATATACGCTTGAGTAAATGCATCTGAAGTGAACCATAAAGTGACCCATAAATGCTATTAAACCTGTATGGCCTAACATGATCCAAACCAAACTCAAGGGTTCACTATCCTTTACTGCTTGAGGTAAGACACTTCAAGTTTTGTGTGTCACACCAGGAACAGGACAACAATGTGATTAAAATCCAATTTGTTGCACATTTACTTGAAACCATAAGGAAGAAATGTTGAATAACACTTCCAACAACAACAACTAAATTTGTGAGCATGTGTGTCAGAGATGAGCAACATCGGGAGTGTTGAGACTGTCTACTGAGCTGGAAATGTCCCTAAAGGAAACTAGTTTTATTTTATTTCAATTAAATTGGGAAACCAAAGGGTTATTGGTAATGAAAAGCATTGAAAATGTCATCGAGTATTGATTAAGCAAAGGAAATAAAAATTTCATAGTAAAATGTATTTAAAATATTTGCAGTTATTTAAAAAATAATAAATATTAAATCAATCAAACAAATATTGCCTTCAACTTTATAAGAAAATTCAAAAATAAGAGTAAATAACTTTCTACCATTTCAAAGAGTAACAAAGTTTGCAACGTCATACACATATGAAAGCTGGAGCTAAATGCATAAGGGAGAATTGATTATAATCGTGATTGACACAAATTGTGTCCGGAGATATCACAACTTTTGCCATCTCTAAGTTTGCAGCCATGTGTGATTCTTATATTGTCACACAAATTTGCGACTGCAGCGAAGAAACCTCAGCAGCAACTTCTGTGACCCACAGCTGTGACTATGCTCATGTGTGAGTGCCTGTACACACATGTGTGTGTGTGAGAGAGCGGGTGTATGAGTGTGTGTGCTGCACATTTACTGCATGACATTTATTTCCGCTTAAAGCTGAAAAATAATAAAATTTTATTATGCACTTAGCAGTTGCTCGACGCATTTTTTCGCCCTTACAATGATGAGAATGCTGATGATGATGTGAGAGGAATAGAGAATTAGAATCAGAATGAAAATGGGTATGAGCTTATAACACACACTCATGTGTGCAACTTACACTGTCCAAAAAAAAAGATTAGAACTCCCCACACAAAACGCTTTGAGCACTCAGATAGTTGTTCTAAATCGTTGTCTTAAAACTCTGTTTAAATCAACAGCTAAAGATTTTATAGTTTTTAATAAATGTTATTTTATCAAGATAAAGAAGATATGTTTTAATTTATATTTTATATGATGATTACTTAAATATTTGACTATACTTTAACATTTTTAAGTTAAACCAAAAAATTCAACTTATAACTTACGTAAAGGGTTGAATTTATTATTAGTTGATGGAATTAAATCGTAGCGGTTTTCAAAAACCTTCGTTATCCATTGTCACATATACAAAAACTAATATTCTCCAGAAAGCTGATGATTTAGCGCATCGATACCAGTAGGCAATAATTCATTATTGTGCCCGTGGTTTAAGCTGAATTGAAGCCTAAGAAATTCGAACGGCAAACAGTGATCTATAAGCCGATGCCCCAACGAGAGGTAGAAAAAGCATTTTTTGAAAGTTCTACCTCTTCCTCTATATTCACGGGATATGGCTCTATCTGATTGTCATTTTTGCCAATGCATAGCACATCTCTTATCAGAGCAGGGTTTCACCTAAAACAAAATGACCAAACATTGGATCGGTTCATTCATTCATTCATTCAAATCTAAACAAGAAAAGTTTGCTCACTGTGGCGTCCGTGTTTTGCTGATAGGATGGTGAAAAGTAGTGAGTAACAAAGGACAATAGTTTGAATAACGACACTGTATAATGTTAAAAATCACATAATGTTAAAAAAATATATATTTTTTTTTTTTTTGATTTATAACCCTAATAGTATTGAGTTAGTAAACAAATTCAAAATTTGTATTTTAGTAAATTTTGTTAGGCAATTTGTTAACATATCAGAAGAAAACAAATACTATAAAAATAAAAGCAAAACATATGTTTGTTTTGACTTGAAATATTAATTTGTATCAAAAATTTTGATAACAATTTCATAATGCTACAAATAAATTAAATTTTTTTTTGATCGTAAATAATAAACATATAATAATTTTGTATTTTTTTAAGATTAAAATCCATAACTTTCACCTTTATGGCTTGAACTGATTTATTTTAGAAGCAGTTATTTTTTGGCAGTGTGCTTGTGTGTGTTTTTGAGTTGTTGTCTGATACTTGCTTCTTGGTGCTTGGGCATCTTGACAATATTGTAATCTCATAAGAGGCCAGGGAAACTCTGGCTGAAACCCTGTGATGTCAGCGTTGTGTTTGCGTAATTTATGGCTCCAAGCTGATGCTCATCAAGAGGTTGCAACACTTTGCGCCTAGAACACAGCACAACAGCAACAGGAGCCGTTCTTGTGTCAAACACACGCACACACACACACACACACACACACACTCCACACAAACAGTGTGTCTTACAGTCTGGCACAAGATTAGGATCCGACTTGAGCTTGACAAGGCATACAAATTACGAGCACTTGCAGTTGTGTAATTCCTGAAAGATTCCTTGACGAACTCGTAAATATCGCGTAAGCGACTTTGTGTAACACGTGTGGAAAGACAACTGCTATGATTGATGACGTATGATTGATGCATGATTTATATGCTATAAATTCTGTCCTCAAGTTTTGCTCAAACTCTTTTTACTTACAAACAATTGCGAAAGAGTAAAATGCGTTAAAGTGCCAACAGATTCTACTAAGGGCTTTTCCAAAATTGCACATGTCTCAGAGTAAGTGTGTATGTGTGTGTGTGTAAGTGTGTGCATATGTGCATGTTCTGTCATGTGATGCTTCGTTAACCTGACAGCTTTTCGTTCCACCCTATAAACTTGGGATAGTGCGAGTAACAGTCACAAAAACATAGAGAAACCCAGAGAAATAGCAAGTGGGAAAGATATACGAAAGATGATTGATTTATATGAGTTGCAAATGCTAGAACTATGTGCATATGCATATATCCATGTATTGAATCAAACGCCACTTACATTCAATTGAAATTGACAACAATCCCATAATCCATTTTACACTCGTAATTGGCTTGCAGGCGAATTCTCACATTGAAGTTGATTGAAGTTGATTGCAGCTGAATCAACAGAGATTTCAAACATTTTTTCAAATGTTTTCGCTGCCACTAAGCCGCTTTAGATTCTTTCAATTATTTGATTCCATTTTCAGTGATATAGAGGAATTAAGCAAAGTAATAAGTATTCACTAAAATTTAGCTACAGTTCGTATTGAACAGATAGGTTGATTGCACAGTTACTTTAAATTAGCAAGTGTTTTGAACAACACAATTTATAAATTGTGCGCATTGTAATAAATTAGTGTATGGATAATAAGTTGATGTAGACTAACCAATTCTTATAGCAAAAATGCAGGCCTAAACAAATATTATTTAAACTTAAGCAGTAATTTCTATCGTATTTTTCAAGTAAGATTTCGGGCTTTAGTGCTTATTTTAAGATATATTTTACTTACGAAAATTTTAATAAATATTATTTTAAAAATTAAACATTTAACATAAATTGATTCTTAATTTAATAAAACATTCCCTACACGATTACAATTTTGATTGACTTTTTTGTTTGTCAATTCGATTTTCTTATAAATTAAATACTAAAATTAAATCACATTTAAATGCTCATTTTATAGACATACTTATATAAACATTTTCAAGTGCAATTAACAATTTTTTATTAAATTTACCTCTTATAATTATTAATTTAATTTTTTCTTTTTCTTCAATAATTCAAGTATCTCCTCCACCAACTTAATTGTCATTCCACTCTGACCATTGCAATTGTAATTTATTTATTTGATTCATGGGCACGTGATTGTGAATACAGTACCAAAGTTTATTTTAGAAACTTCTATTTATCTTCATGTTTGTGTATTTCAACGCGTACAATATTTACATTGGTTTCTATGCCGTCCCTCGAGTAACTCCTTCGTGCGGTCTTATTATGTAAATCGAAATTTCAAGTTTATTAGAAAAGTCTGTAGAGCGGAGAATGCGCAAAGTTGTAGTCACAACTTTTTTTGCAGAAATGTATGAGAATCATGAGCTAGTTGAACATGTATCTAATGTATTCCTGCATTGTTGAGCCTCACACACTTGAGATTTAAGTACGGCATTCTTGAGCTCTCTTAAGTATGCGCTAAAATTTAAATAATTATGTGCTTAGTTTATCCTTTCAACTTTCAGGAGTTAGGTTTCTTTAGTTATTAAGAAACTTTGCGCATCCCATTACATTCTGTTGGGCTAAGTAAGTTAACAAGTTTAGACAACATTTTATGCCTTCAAAATATCAAGTATACGTCATGTGGCTAACTCGCATGCTTGTATGTGTGTGTGTGTGTGTGTGCGAGTGTGTTAAATTGCACTCATGTAGTTCCGAAAACCTTTATTGCAACATAAATACAAAAATTGCCGAATTTAATACTTACTATAAAAATAAGAACTTGGTTTCTTTATGACATACTCAACTTTTTTTATAATATCTAATAATTTATGCACCGTTGATGCCATAAAGCTTATAATTTTTATATACACATATTTATGTGGCATTTATGTAGCATTATTATGTAATAAATTTGTTAATTTCCAATAATCTTTAAGACCATCAAGTTTATTATGTACTTATGTAAATATGTATGCAACTCATAAAAGTGCCATAAATTAATGACAAAACATGGCCACACATTCAAAATACTGTCATGTGAATTCGCTGCCGCTACATAATTTCACAAAACATATTTATGTTTATAATGTGTTCAAAATGTTCAAAAAGTGTCAACATTTGCTCAAAATATTTGTCACTTTGTTGAACATCATATCTGTAATGAGCAGAAAAGTCAAAGAAGATTTGCTGATAACATGCCATACATTAATTAAACAAGTGTTGTAGTTATTGTAGGGCAAAATTTTCCAATTAACTATTTAATTTTTTATCGATTTGTTCTATGAGAGCTACATGTTATAGACTTCCGATCTGGACCAAACTTGGTAAAGATAGTAATAATGATATCATACCTTAATGTATAAACTTGGTCAAGATAATTTTATTCATTTGCTAGTTACGATATTATGAAAATTTTTTTTTTACACTTTAGGTTCGTAGCAAATATTTGAAAAAACTTGATCCGCTCTTCATTCAATATTTGGTGTCTGTGTCTCTGAGATTTAGTTGTGCAAAAGGACGAATGGATAGTCAGACATCCCTGTATCGACTCGCCTATTAATGGTAATCAAGAATATACTTTATGAGGTCGGGAAAGCCTGCTTCTGCCTGTTACGCAAAGTTTTTGTTTCCTACAAACCTAATGGAACTCTGTGAACAATCAGTTTAATTCTATATAATCCGAAATTGTAACATTCAAATCTGAGGAAGTTCGATTTAACTCTAGTAAAAAAAGTCGATTTAACATTTTTTAAGACTTATAGTTTTTATTGCAATAGTTTAATTAATTGTTTTTGGCGCTTTATGTAAAAACATTTTTATTAATTAATGGTTTCTTTTAAAATTATTGTCTTCACTTTATTCTAAAATCATATTTGTTTATTTATTTATTTTATTTTTTAATTTTTTATTATTTAATTTGATTAGAAAATGTCGAGAAACATCTACAATTATTGAAGTTGATCAAATGTTTTAAAAATGAATCACAAATTTATTGCTCACTCAAATTTTTGCAATTTATTAAATTTATGTTGCTGAAAAAACAATTTAAATCTGATTCTTAAGTTAAGCACGAAGTTTTGAGCTGTGAACCAAGTCTCACATACAGATACTATTTGCTGCATTTGAATGGGGGGTGGCAACTCTAAGCAACACTAGGTTAATTGAAAATTATGCCTGCTCCTCTGAACTTCAGAAGTGCTCCAAATTGACTCGTCAAGTCAACTCAATGTTGTTCAAGTATTATTGTGGCAGGCATCAAAAAAACGCGTCTTGCGTTTATCATATTTAATGTAGCGCATCGATATGAGAAATTGGCTTTAATGTCAGTTTCAGGTCACTTTTCAGTCGAGTCAGTTGCACTGCAAGTCAATATTTGAACCAAGTCAAGTCGAGTCGAGTGATGAAACGGTTTGCGGTACTGTGTACTGTATTACGGGTAGAATGGTGTCTCATCGCACTAGAGATGTGCCTTTGGCAAACACTTCAACTGCTTCAATAACGTCTCTTATCAGGAAAGCAAACGCAATGAAGTGCGCTTCATAGCACGAATGCAAACAGAGACTTTGGAATGTCAAAGTCTGCACAGAGATGGGCCGTGGCGTCGGCTTTGAGGAGAAAAAGGGAACTTAAGCAAGTGTCGGCTTATGTTCCAAGACCCAAAGTTCAAAACTGCCTTCTCAAGGCAGGCGCCAAAGTCAAGTAGCAATCGTCCAACTGGCGCCAAAACTGACGTCATTGCTCCCACATTTTGCAGCTAAAACATTTTAAATCGAATCAAATTCACTACATTGCTCAGATTTCACTTAAGGCTCAGCAGGACTTTGGGCCTTTGGCGTTCGACTGACGACTTACGACTCCTCACTAGAAGTTCCACTCTCGAATATTTCGATTCAATTATTGAACATATGTGCAATCTCGTTTAGATATCGCATACGATTAAGCGTTGGATAGATTTATATACAGATATAAATTGAAGTCAATTGTAATGATTTTCACAGTTAATTGAGCACCTTCTTAATGAACTAAATCAATTTACAAATCATGTCAACGATGAATTTGACAGTTCGAATGACTTCGTCAAGCGGTTTCCTAATTCAATTATGCCTATGTCAATATCACGTTCTAAATCTGTCATTAATTTTCATCACAATGGAATGCGAAGACATTTATTCTTTTTCTCTCACTACACAATATTTTACATAGCAATTTTGGGAGTACAAAAATCGCAGACTTTTTTAATTACAAATCTCACTTCAAGTTAAACATTAAAATAAATACAAAAATTGTTAAGAAAATTTCAAAAAATAAAAAATTAAATTGTTTGGCACTTAATTACATTATTAATTAATTTATTTATTACTACGTTAATTTATTTAAATACTTAAAATAACTCTGCTGCTTGTTTTATTTATATACAAACATCAAATTCCTCTAGAATATCTGGACAATACACCCACTGAGTAAAACCAGCTGTTTTCCTTTTGGGAAAACATTACTTAAATTATATTTCACCCAACAAACTTTTATCGGCCCGCTTTGGAATACATTTTTATTGATACAAATAAAGTAAGCATGGAGATCATGGTTTGAATTTCAAAGAATTTCCTTTCTTCTCAATAAATTCCGTTGCACTGCTGTACAGTGAACATGCTTTATAATGTTCGCTTTTGCTTTGTGCCATCTATTTATAAAGTGCTGCTGTATACCAATTGAATTCCAATTCCAATGACAATCACTTTTTCTGCCCTGGTTAGCAAGCCATTAACAATTTAAACTTAAGAAAAAACTTTGCACTTTTCGCTGAGAAACGAAACAAATTTTTTTTTTTTTTTGCTTCCAAAGCTAAGAAAAGCAAAAATATGAGAATATAAATTGTTAAAATAAATCAAAAAACACTTTCAGTTTAGCCGAAAATGCTTTTATCTTTGTGTCAAGCCATTACAAATGCACTTTGACGGTTTTTTATACCCGTAACGAATAAACTAAGGGTATATTACTACGTGTTAATCTGAATTTACAGCTGATTTGGCACTGGCGTATTATACTTATACATAATATAACTACGGGTAATATTAAGCTCTATATTGTTAGCATATAAAATAACGGGTATCTCAGCGTCTGCAACTTCTGTTTTGCTACTTTTCGCATTTCACTTTACCGTTTTGTTGCTTTTGCTGCACGCCTCGTGGTGTGTAGCAGCTTTAATATGTGTGTGTGTGTGTGTGTGCGAACATTCGATTTGTCTTCTACTTTTGGGAGCTTGTTATCTGCGTTGGCTTTGGCCCAAATCAATGCCAAATCAAGCTGGGCAACATCCGCGCCCAAAGGTATGCTACAAGATACTTTGTAGCCAAAAGGAGCAACAATAGTGTTGTCAGCTCTTTCTTGGCTAAAAAAGCTATAAAAAAAAATTGTAAATATAGTACGTATGAAAATATAGTAAAACACTACTTAGTTTATTTAAAAGCACGGGAAAATTTAAAAATAAATTGTTCGATTTCGTACGAAAAAAACTATATTCAAAAACTTTTCGTGTTTAACATGCAATGTTTTTAGTGTATATTGTTATTGTTGTGGCTGAAAAAAAAGTTTAATTATTGTTTAAGTTTAAAAACTTATTAAATAAAGTTTTCGATTTATTGTTCTTAATCCTTCAACACTGTCTGGCTTTATAATCAAAAACAATTTGAAATATTTTCTGTTACAATAAAAACTGCAAGCATTTCTCTCAATAAACGAAACTTTTTTGTATATATTTCAACAACTTTGTAAACTTCTGCAGTAGTGAAATTGTTTTATCTAGCCATAAACTGGCTAAGCCAAATTGGCAACATTGAAAGATAAAGAAGTGGCAGAAAGTTGCCATCGTCACGCCTCGGCATTATGTACCAAATAAGAAGATGGCATTTGATAAACATTATTGTACATGTCCGACAATTTTTCAACAATCTCTTGAGCGTGCCGGTATTTGATTGATCCGAATGGTCGTCGAACATTGGGCGTTGGTGCTATTTGGTGGTTTGGTTGGATGGTGCGTAGTGCGAAGTACGATGGGGTAATGGGCTACCAATGCTGACAAACGGTTAGCGGTATAAATGACAAAGCATTTTGTATTTGGCAGCTGTGCTGCAAAATTGATTGATTTTGTTGTTAAGAGAAACAGCGAAATACTTTGCCAAAGCAGAATGCAAAGAATAACGAAAGAGTCGAGCTCGAGGGAGCTTGCACGTTAAAGGAAAGTGAGTTAACCATTGAAAGGTTTAGCAAAAGGCTATGCCAATGACTGAGTTTAACATTTAATTGCACTTAAAAGCGCACAAGCGTAAACTCATTTCATTTATTCACTCGTTTTCCCATTTTCCCACTTTTACTTATTCTTAAATTCATTTATTCAATGATTGGCTGCAGACCGTACACCGTAGACCGTAGACCGTAGACAAACAACAATATCATAAGCTTGCAACTGAAATTCATTTAAAAGAAAACAAAAATTCATTTACTTTTGCATATGTATAATTACCTCAATTAGTTATGCATTCAATGTATTCACTACTGTGTTCTGCACTCTGACAAAACATTAAAAACATGAATATGAATTTATTATCGCTGACATTTCGCCCAACTTTCTGTCTGCATTCTTTCAATTAAAAAAATATTGTTCAACCATAACAATTTACTTTTGTTTGCCTTCTTCTGTTTTGTAAATGATTGTCAGCTGCTGACTGGCTGAATGAAAAATTGTGTTGTGACACACAATTTACTTTACACTTGTGCAAAATTTTATGATAAATAAATTCATTGTGACTTTGTTTATGTTGTGTAGAGTTTTAAATCAAATTAAGTTACTTTTATATGGCGCTAAATTATCTTGAATGTTATTAATGGTTCTTTGTTAAATAAATGGTTTCTTGTTAAGTAACCAAAAGAGACTGTAAGTTTTCTACCACCAAGTCTGAAATATATTAAATTATTATTGGGCTATATTACAGTTTAATTCTAATAAAAGTAATTTAAAACATTTCTACTTAGCTTTTAATTAAGAAACTTCATATAAACAAAAGTTCTTCTTCAAAAGTTCTTAAAGTTTAATTAAGCTGGTTTCAAAAGTAAACCATTAATAACTAATAACATTTCTACTATAAGCACTTGATATATGTAAATATTCAAATGTGTAATTACTTTAATACTAATCACTTGTTACCATAAAGATTTAAGAGCTCTTGAATTGCTGTTTTCTTTAGTTAGCATTCGATTTTTGTTATCAGCACTTGGCACCACAATCTTAATTTGTGGCGCTTTTTATTGACTTCACACGTCTGCGGAAAAGGCAGCCGGCCTTTTTTATGGCAGACATTTCCATGCAAATTTGACATATTTTTGTGCTCACTGTTATTTCTGCCAGTTATACTTTATCATTTTGGACAAAGTTGGGAACGTCGTAGAAGTTGGGGAATCGAGGTTAAAGCTATTCAGTTGGCACTTTGACCACACAACTTCCGGTCCCTCAATTCTTTTTTCTCAACTCTCCAGTGTGTTGATTGCTCCATTTTTGCTTCTTCTATTGTTGCGTCCTGTCGCGTGCGTGACCGAAATGATGGCATATCTGGAGATGGAAAAGAGATATGGCATCGCTGATGGTGATGGTGGGTGTGGTGAAGGGGGAGGGGAATTGACATTCGACTGACTATGGAATTGATTAAGCTGACGTCTCTGTCTATCCCCTCCGAGCTGATTTAACTGCCTTCCCAATTAGCCTTCCAAAGATAGTTCAACTAAAATACGACCAATCATATATGCAATCTTACAGTATTGAAATCGATGCTGTTTGTTTAAGACTAAGTGAGAAAGTATTTACCAAATGAATCAATTTCTATTGACATTGGATTAAGCCATAGTTTGTTCGGTCAGCATCAATAACAGAAAAATATGGTCTAATCAATTAATTAGTTTGGTAAACAAAAAACCAACGAAATGTGATGATTTTGAGTCGACTCCGACATTGACTCTTATGCCGAATTGATTCACATTTCGTATTCGGTTAACGCAACACACATTAGGCACAACCGAATGCCATTTGCACGCACTCAGCTTGAAAATGCATGTTTGAAGCCAGTATGTAAATATGGAATGGCCACCAATACACACGCACAAGCAATTTGCATGGTCATTTGCTCAAAAAGGAGTCAAATAAATTTGCTTTAATAAACTGAAAATGTCAGAGATGCCAAGATGTTAAACAACAACAAGAAAACGAAGAGAGATCGACCTTCATAACTCTCGAGTGTAGCGTAGTTTAAGGCGTCTCAGAGGCGAGTTTGCATATAAATACATTTACATAAGCATCTGTATATGCGTGCACATATATCTGTGAGTGCTTCAATTAATGTGTGCCACGCCCCTCTATTGCCCATTCCATATGATAGTCGATCATAAAAACCATAATAGGCATTCATGCGTCGCGTCCATAAAATCACAGCCAGACCTCATACAAATACTTGTATGTAAATGTGCCCATATGCCTTGCTTCAAAGTGCCAAGTTCACACACACGCACACAGGCACACAGACATACATACATACACAAGCACTCACACCGCAATATGTTTGTGTAACTTGCAAATAATGAGATGCTGCTCGCGTTATAAAATATGTGCCATGACTGTGTCCCTTTTCTTGCTCCTTTCCTCCCTACTCCCTCTCTCTCTCTCTCTCGCTCTTTCTCTCTCAGCACATCAATTCCGTCTCCTGCCCTTTATCGTCTTTTTTATGCCCTTCTCTTGTCTACGCTCTGCCATTATTTCTACCCGAAACTTTGTGGTTGCTTCGCGCTTACAAAATTTACTAACCGCACTTATTACGCATACGCCATGTGAATTGACCGATTTCCTGTTCCTTCGTCTAAAGACCTCAACTTTCAACTCTATTGCGTGCGCAATGAATGAAATAATGCGAAAGGCTTCACGCTAAATTACAAAAGCTGACTTCCTAAAATATGCAAAATTATATTGCCTTGAAGTTGCTTTAATGCTATTAAGGCATAGATATTTAACAATCGGCTTTCGTTATAATTCCACGAAATTGTACAACTTGCTACCCCAAATTTATGCTAATTAGTCCAAAAACTCAAATCATGTCAAGTCATTTATATTTAATGCTTTTTCGTTGAATTATAACAAGAGTGGAAATTGCCAAAGGTTTTAAATAATATTTTTTTCAAATACGCAATTTATCGAAATAGGCACAGTAGAGGAATCGTTATTATCAGTGGCTTTTACTGTTTTATTGGGCAGAAGTGTTTTTTTGAAATTTCCAATTCAATACATGTCGTTATTTTTATTGCATTCGTTTAAAAAGTCATTTCCTCTATTGGCATTTAGTTAGTTTTCAAACTACCATGAAGTTTTCTTTTTTAGACCTCGTACTCAAAAAGAGTACAGCAGTTTATTGGGTTAGTCGGCAAATAATTTGAACACTAATTTCTTAATACCATAACTAAGTAAATGAAATTCATCCATTTAGACGTGGTGTTCTATATAAGAAAACAACAGTATCAGAGTTCTGCCTAAGGAACTAATATTTGAATGCATTAAGCATTTGTCAGTTTCAAAAAAAACTTTGACGATGAAAACTTAATTTAAAAAGCATTTCAATAAGTTTCTTTTGATGAATTACTATTTGAGCACTTATGTGAAGTAAAATCAACTAAAATGGTGCCAATTTAAATCCGGATTGGACAACTACATTATGGCAAACAAATCAGTCGAAGTCGGTCTACTTATGACCGAGCTACACTGGTGTATTCTAGCCAAATTAAGTTAAATCGGTTGACATTTTGATAAAGATGTCACAGTAAAAGTTATTTTCACTGATTCTAAACATATACAGGGTCTATTACAGTCGTCTCGTTACTCTGCAGCTGTTCCTACTAGTTTTTTCTTTAAATATCCTAGCCAAATTATGTAAAATCGCTTGTCTTTATGACAAAGATGTCACAGTAAAAATAAGTTTCACTGCTCCTAAACATGTACAGGGTCTATAGCAGTCGTATCGTTACTCTGTAGCTGTTCCTACTAGTTTTTTCTTTAAATATCCTAGCCAAATTATGTAAAATCGCTTGTCTTTATGACAAAGATGTCACAGTAAAAATAAGTTTCACTGCTCCTAAACATGTACAGGGTCTATAGCAGTCGTCTCGTTACTCTGCAGCTGTTCCTACTAGTTTTATCTTTAAATTTTAGTGCAAGTTTGTATAATCTTTGCTTTTTTAATCTATTTTCCCTTTTCACAGCACTGCAGTTTGGGTTTGAAATGTTTTCTTTTTTCCATTTTTTCCTTTTTTCTGTCTGTTCCCCAACTCCAAATGTCGACATTTGGGCTAATTTATTGTTTTTGCTCGTTCCATTTATGAGCTTTGCTTTACTGTCGCTCTGTGTCGGCAACAAAGAAATTCACCTGCCACAGTCATTTTGTTTTTAGCTTTATGATTTTACTGTGGGCTCGTTTGTTGCCTTTATTTTTATATTTATTTTTCGTTTTCATTTTTATCATGCGCCTAGCTTTAATTTTATTTCTATGCACTTTTGTCTTTGCCTCGACTTCAGGCTCATAAAGTATTACACTTTATAGCATACTTTTGGGGGATATTTTCCCCGAAGAAAATCAACTCGAATCCCAACTTGAGTTTAAGCTTAAAGCTTCTACTTAAGTCGCAGTGCAGCTCTCATTTGCCATTCCATTTGCCTGATAGACCAATGAGAAATCTCTACCTCTGTCTCTTTTTTCCCTCTTTAAAATTCGTGCATTCCCATTAAAATATACGTAAGCCGTGCTCTGTGGCAAAGCGCAGCTAAAGAGTCCTTTGTCACACGCACTGCAGATTGTGGACATAATTGGAGACACGGGAGAATACAGCAAGTTGCATATATCCAGGGAGAACTTGTGCAAATTGTTACTGCATGCCATAACTAGAGAATACCCTGGACTTGAAATTGTAATAATGACACATAAACATAGAGTAACAAATTATTAAATATTAGCATATATTATTATATATTACATAAATTTTTATATATTTTTGTAAGAAGACTTTTCTTTACAGTAACTTTAGACTTTGCTTTACAAACACACCTTGTGGTATCTGACAAGTCCTTTCTTTGCCAGTCGTTACTAACCTATTATTGACTACGCCATAAGCCATTTGAACAACACTACTTAACAAACTTAAAAGACCCTTTAGTACTTTTAATGTGCAGGGTATAAAAAGCTGCCAATTTTATACTGGCCAACAAGAAAGTATAAGTGAAACTTGGTTCCTTCGTTGTCGTGTTGCAAATAACACTCCACAACACATACGTAAAACTAACAAACTCAAAAAATAAGAGCAATCAACTCAGAGGAAGTGGAAAAGGAAGAAATAAAGAGAGAAAGCTGTGTGGAAATTGCGAAACATTTTGAAACGTGACAACGCCTTGAAAATTGCCAACCGATTGCGGAAACCAATTTGTGGCAGGTGCTGCACATAACTCCAAACTTCAAGTTTCGACATGAACTTTTAGGTTCGCACTGTTTTTAAAGCTGCCATAAAAATCACGCAGGCAACTGCAGGAATGCCAGCTGCAAATTGTTGTGTTAACTGCTAAGCTCGATGGCCGAACTTGGTCAGAATTAGTGAACAAGTGGGTGGAAGGTGTTCAAAGCCAAGTCTACGCAGTCTATGAGCTATGTGCCTCGAAACAAAACCTTAACCGAGACATGCAACTCTCTCTCTCTCTCTCTCTCGCTCTCTCTGTCTGAATTTTGCCACGCAACGCGGCATGCTCTACATTTCCGAGTCAACTCGAGTGCGAATCCTTGAGTCGGGACTTGATAAATTGTGCGCGTGACAAAATAATTCAGGACACGCAAATCATAAGAGAAGCTGACCCAAATTTATGCCTAACATTTATTCATCCTCCGGCAAAATGACAACGCAAAAACAAAAAAAAAAAACATTTCCACATTTTTCACTTGGAAAAAATTATGCACAAAGCAACATCAACTGGAGCTGACAAAGGAAACCATTTGCCGAAATGTTATTTCTAAGTAAATATAGTGTATTTACTTAGACATAACTTTAAGGTATTGCCCATCTGTTAATTAAGCCGTACTCAGCTAGATTTGTTATTCCTCTAATTTAATAAAAGACGAAACTATGTTTAACACGATTCTTTACTTAAAACAGGTTTAGATGAATACTAAATAAAGACGAATTAAAGTTCTGAATTGAATTAAAGTGGCGAATTTGAAAACTGGCTTAAAGTTTTTCTTGAGCATCGTTCGTTAAATAGAGTTTAATAGTTAGCTAAGTTCCCCAAAAGGGTACACATATACAAAATAAAGAACAGGTCTGTTTTCAGTTTGTCAAAGTTTATTTGACAACTGAAAGCATACTTAACAGGTAGAGGAAGGCGCGGCTGGCTCAAGATCCATTATTTTTGCACACCTCCAAGGGCCTACACAAATTTCAAAACACGTAATTTGAATAAGTGGTATTAATTAATAACCTTTGATTACATGATATAACTGTATTTAGTTGCTCGCGAATGAGTACAGGGTCTTTTATAGTCGTTTTGTTTTAATTCTGCTCTACTAGTTATTTATTCAAATGTAGAAATTCAGGCAATCTTTTGGCACTCACTTACGATGGCGTCACGAGTTGCACGTGGACCCTTAACACACCTTACACAAAATACAAAACGCTGCTCAAGTCAGGGCTTAACGTGGCTATTTATGCCGAGAAGGCAGGTTAGTTGCTGTGTCTGTGTATGTGTGCAGGTGTGTGCAGCACGTGTCGTGTTTATTTAGCATAGCTCGACCACACGCATAGCTCAGCTAGAGCTTAAGAAATGCTTGCTGACATCATAAGAAACTTCTTTTGCTTCAGACTCTTGTTTAAATGATTTTCAATTTACTTTTGTCCACTTTTGATTTAATTTTACGAAGACAACCTAATGACTCGGGTAAACAGCTAATCAGTAGTTTCAATTTGCCAAAAAATAAAAAGCAGGAACAGCAACAGCAACAATAACAACAACTACCACAACAAACAATGGCTATAAATCACTCAAAACTAACTGCAACCACGTGTCGTATGCGCAATGTTGACGCTACTCGGAGCCAACTGCAATTACCGCGGCGTGTAACGAGCTCTGTGATACTTTGTTTTTTCCAGACTCACGGCGCCGCACAGTGTCCATAAATCTTTTTGAGCACAACAGATGGTCCACTGTCAAAGCTATAAATTTATAACAATACATCTGATGTGTGATATATTTGTATATAAATATTTATAAATTACAGAATTATGCATAACATTTATGTGTTTAATTAAGATATTAAAGGAGGTATAAAGGTATAAAAAACAAAGTTTGTAAACAATTGTAAATGAAACTTAGAGCTGTTCAAAATGAATAAAATAAACGGGGAAACCAAAGGAATGTCTTTAACAAAACATTATTTACAAATGTATTTATTTAATAACAAATTTATAGCATACTCCAAGAGCCAAGAACAACTTCTCGTATAGGCTGTCTAATCCATCAGACTACCAAACTATCTGACATAAATGAACTCAGCTTATGCAATTCCTTAAATTTAATATGACGACTCTTTGTGTCATCAAAGCTTTTTGTTCTTTTCGTTGCATTATAATACAACTAACAGCTTCACTGTTAGCTTTTGCCACACTGTGCCTGGTCATACATACATGCAGTCATTCAACCATTTGACAGGGCTGTGTCCTTCGGCTGATGTCAGAGCTGCTTTTAGTGGCCAGCGCCAAATCAGTTGAGGCCAGCGCATATTTTTATGCAAACAAAGTCGGGAAAAATCCCATGCCGCGGTCGCATCAAAAGGCTCAACACAAAACTCTCCACAGTGACTGACTGCGTCACATGATGGACAATGGATAATAATGATGGTATTTCAGTTGATGCCAAAACCGAAACTGATGACGATGATGAACATGATGATGACAAAATATTTGCGCATAGTTAAATGACCTAATTTTTAGAGAGTGAGAGCGAGAGGGGGAGTGAGGGGAGTGGTTGGGAGGCAACGCAATTCAGCGCACACTTTTATTATTTCTTTTATTCATTTATGCATTCAGTAAAGGCGCGTCGATAAAAATTTTCCGGCTCATTAATTTTTATTGCATACTTTTCGGGGGCCTGAGTACATGAAAGTGAGAATGAAAACGAGACCGGGATTGTGTAGAAGCTTAAGTGTGTTTGAATAGGTGTATGTATGTAAAAGTGTGTGTATACATTTAGCAATTAAGCTCAACTGTATGTTAACAAAAACCTCAATGATTGCGGCTTTTCAAGGGTTGCCTAGTTTAATTAAATGGCTTGCCAACGTTTACAGTGCCAAATCGACAGTTTTCACACAATATTTACCTAGTTTCCTCCTCGCTCTTCATAATGATGTTGTTGTTGTTGCTGTTGCTGCTGTTCTTGCTAATAAATTGCATTTGCTGCCTGCGGTCAAAGCTGTCACTTGATGTAACAACTAATTAAGATACAAAAGGGAGATTCTACTAAAACATGCACTTACTTCCAAATGACAAGCCATTAAAAATTTATTAAACACATAAAAGCTCTACACACACACTCAAACACACTGATGCGGAACACACACACACGCACACTCACTCACACGCTCACCTAAGCGTAATGATGTCTTCATTCCATTCAGCTGTCAATTAAGCACACGGCCAGTACTAATTTTAAAGACTATCGGCTGCAAATCAATTTGTTACATTAGTAAAATAATTTATTTCTTGAGTGTTTATAGTTTTTTCTAGATTAAGTCTAAATAAGTGCTCTTAACGTGCTGTTTTTTCTATTATGATCATTCAATTATTTAAAGTGTAATTTCAGTTATTAAGTTGTGATTCGCTGGAATATTTATGTTGCTTAAAAGTTTAACATTCCAAAAATAATTATTTATTAAAAATGTTCATTTAAAGTATAAAAAATTCAAGGCTTTTGGTAAAATGATATTCAGCTGATGATTTAAATTCAATCGATGATGAGCAAAGTACAATTTCTTTAATTCCTTATGTTTTTACTTAAATTGCATACAAAAGTAATAACTTAAATTTTAAATTTCATGTTATTTCAATGCTAAATTCGCTCAAAAATTAACTTAATTTTTGCATTTAAAGCACAAAGTCGATTCTACAGTCTTTAAAATAAAATTGTATATTCTTTAAATCAATGAATTAATTAATTGTGTGTTACATGGAAGTCGAAGGTCAACGAGATAATAACAAGGGTAAGACAACGAATCAACATCACGTATACGCACGGTGGTGTCAGAGCAGCAAACAATTAATCAATCTGTCAATTAGTTGATTGACAGCAGATAGCGGAAAGCCCTTAATTATGCAGCAAAATAATAAAAGCAAAATCATTAACATATTATTTACTTAGCACTGATGGCAACAAGCAGCCAAACAAAGATTGAATGCAAAACAGAAAAGCCAAGAAACTTAAAGAAATGCACGAAAGAGAGACAAAAAGCAAAACAAAGAAACTTAAAAACAAAATACAATTAAAATGCAAGGACAAACGCAGCTTGTCGCAATAAATAAGCGAAGCAGGACAACTGGGAACAGTAGGGGGTGAAGCGTAGCAGCAAATGTAGGGAAAGCAAGTTGAAATGGCTAACGTGGAACAAGCTGACTGTAAAAGACCCTGTACTCATTCTAGTGACCATTTTGATTACAACTAACTCAGTTTTAACCGATTTGTCCTATGGGAACTATACGCTTGAGCTGTGCTTTCCAGATTCAAATTCGTGGGAATATTTGCTATGGTACCATACACATAATGTGTAAATTTGGTGCAATTGTGGGGCTGGTAGGGGGCGTGGCGCCATTTTGAACTTTCATTCCCAATTTGGTGGCTCTAGCTCTTAAAGTCTGTGAGATCCAGGAGTTCATACAGACGAACATCGCTATATCGATTCGGCTGCTGATGCTGATCGGTAATAAATATACTTTACGTTTCGGCCACGCCTCCTTCTGCCTGTTACACACATTTGGGCTGCTGACAAACCTAATAGACCCTTCTACCCTGGCTTGGAGTACGAGGTCTAATAAATGGTGGGAAATGGGAAAATGGTGGAAAAATTTGTGGGAAAATGGAAAGCAAATGAAGGCAAAACTTGACATTCTGTCAGATGCGGCTGCTTAACGAAATATGCAAATTGCCTAAAAGTATGCAACAGACAGAAACAATGCCAGACGAACAAACAGCATTTTGCAATTAGTGCAACTGTCAACAAGACAGCACAGTGGGCGGCCCAGCGTCTCAACTATGCCCCCATTCTTATGCCAAATGCCACACACATACTCATACACACACACACACACACACACACACGTTGCTGCTCATGACCAATGCAAGGCCACAACTCGGTCTATGTCAGCACCATCTTCCAGTCGAGTGCCTGAGCTGCCCTGTCAACCGTCCATCATGTGGTCTAAGTGCCTCGGTACTCTTGGCCACACTTCCAGCCGGATTCATGCACAACCTCTCGGTCTTAGCCAGAATTAGAGCCCATAACAACCGCAAAAGCTGCTTAACCAGATCAACCGAACCGAATAGAAACAAGCCCAAATGTACCAAAAGCCAGACACTTTACCTGCTTGGATTACGTGCAGGCCAATCGATGCATTATGTAATACTCCAACATGTACATTAGAGTCTCTGCTAGCACTTACTCTACGAAAAATTCAACAAATTCTTTAAAATCCCTCGAACCTAATTCGAGTTTAGTTCTTAATTTACTTTTTTTTTGGGTTTCTAGTCCTTTAAAACAAATTTTGTTTTACTCTGCTTACATTAGATAAATTTAAACTTTGATAGTGACAATTGGAAATAAACTTTTAAAGCCAAAACGTTTTAGAATCTGTCTAAAAGCTGTATAAAAAGTTAAAATTCATTAAAATATTCTGCTTTAATTTGCTATTATTTAAAGTTTGCTAACCGTTCACATATTTATAAACTAGACTATTTATGGCATATTATTTTAAGGCTGAAATTGAAGTGTGTATAAAAAAACACGTGCGATTTGCACGTGATTTCATTATACATAAGAATTTATTAGCCAGCAAAAAATGCGCATTTGCTGCTTATTTTTATGACGCGCTGTCATGATTAATTTGGCTTTATGTTTGTAAGCAAGAAAAAAATGAAATAAAATAAAATAAAATAACAAAAATAACAACAACAATAATAATAACAACGACCGAAACTTGCTATTCAACTGTTCTCCGGTGTCTCTTTATCTTTACAGGTAAGCATTGCTGGCATCTCGTCATCATCTTCGTCCGTCTCCGTTTTTAGCCTCATCTACAGCCTCCTTGGCCCCGCCCACATGGCAGAAGCACAATTTCACGCTGTGTGCACGCCCTAAAGCATTTCTCGGAGTATGTAAGATATGTAAGGCAAAGTAAAACGTATAGTCACAAACAAAATAAGGATGAGCTACAGAAGAAGAGCGAGAAATAAGCACACAAGAATGGGATGAAAGTGTTTGTGTGTGTGTGTGTGTGAGTAGAACTGAAAGTAAAATGGGTAAAAGGAAAGAAGGCAAAGGTAGTGGGCCAAAGCAGCTGATGAAAGAACAGAGAACTCTAATTGAATTTTATGTGAGTGCGAGTTGTGTGAGTGTATGTGTGTGTAAATACACACATACTTAACTTTAATACGTCTATGTGTGTGTGTGTTTCCGTATTACTGTCGCTCTGAAAAACTTTCAATAGCATTTCAATTTGAATTTCTCTGCAGTTTGTGCAAAAAAAGCGTAACTAAAATGCAAAGAATGCATAAATGCCACAGAAATACGACTTACAAATACCCTATATATACAAGCAAACAAACACCTACACGCACACACACAGAAACTGAATTGGGGGGATGAATTCCAATTTCGGCTCAATTATTAAAAACCATTGCATGCTTTTGCGCGCCACAGCAAAACAAAAACAAGAGCTACAAATTATTGCATACTTTGGCGCGCAACAAAGAATGCCAAAATTATCTTATGAATTTCTAAGCAAAATGTTGATTAAATTTCCAATAGACACAAATTAAATAAAAGTTTCATTTTCATTGCTTTAAAATAAAACAAGCAGACTACAAAATCATGCTCTGAAATATTTTCAGAACAGAAAATGCTTTAAAATTTCTTTTTAAATGTATTAAAGTGAAAGTGAAGTAAATGGTTGCAAAAACGCTTTTCAATGTTGCAGAGCGCTACAAATTAACTATCAGCAGAGGTTGTGAAAGCCATTAATTGAAACATAATCCAATCAGCAATAAAATAAACGTAAATTCGGTTGAATACCAGAGATTAAAAGATAACATAAAGAAAATAGGATACAAATTTTTGCATGTGGCAAGCAGGTGCTGCAAACGAGTATGCTTTGCATTTAGCCTAGTTAAAAATGTGCACAGCAAAACGAAAAAAAGCGGAAAAGGGGTTATAATGGCGAACAGGAGAGCGGGCGATAAAAGCAAACTCAAGCTACAAAACTCAATTAAACTGTGTAGCGCATTTGGCTCCAGCTGCATAATACAGCGACAAGCAAACATCACTAATATAAGCATGCACACACATTTTCATACACGTTTCGCAACTCTCAAAACATTTAAAGCGCTCTTCAAATAGCGAGACATGTCACACTTCACACGCCCCTCTGCTAACCCCCAACCTAACTCCCCCAATGTGACCACAACCTCTTACTCCCTGTCCCTTTCTGCTCCCTTTTAATTTTAAAACCTCCAACGCACTTAACGGCATTTAAAACTTTTTATTTATTTTTCCCTAAATTACAAAATTTTAAATGTCATAGAAGCTTATCACATATGCAGATGTAAAAAATAAAAATCTTTGTAGAAAATGGCCATAATAATTCTAAATATATTATGCATACATTTATATCATTTATATATATTGATTATATAAAAGTTATAAAGCCAGACATAGTTCGGTATCTCATCATCTTATCCAAACTGTCTGTGTCTCTCTTTGTCTGTCTGTCTGTCAGATTTTGCTATCTATGCATCTATCTCGCTCGTGCTACATCTGTCTAGGCTCATTATGGGTTGCTGCCACTTGATAATAGATGCTTATTATTCAAGTGCGCCGCCAGCTGCGACTTCCAGCTGCGTTACAGGTGCCAACAACGACGACAACAACAACAACTCAAAATGCTTGCCAGCATTTGTTAAGTTAATAAGGCGTTGGTTAGCCAAACGAAATATATATATATATATGCCCAAGGCGGTGGGTGGCAACTGTGGTTCCCTTTTTGGCTGCCGCAGGCCGCGCATGTTGCGCAGTGTTGTCAGCTTAGCTTTGCTCCTAAATGCTTCTAAATGCGGAAAACATTTTAAAAATATTTCTTTAAAGTTAAATTGTTTTATTTTATAAAATTGCTGTTAGCTCTTTTAAAGCTATATAAGTAATACGAGGCAGACTTAGTCTATTTTAAAGCGATGATGTTGAGTTCTGACTTTCATCACAATTACGCAGTATCAGAGAAACACTAAGATCGGATCAGATTTGTTAAGGTAAAAATTTAAATTATCAATTAAACTGTTTTTAATTTAGATTTTAAACCATTTACTAGCTTGTTTAGATCAAGTAACAATTAAACCTACCTAATAGCTTTTTCTGGCTTCTTATAAATTTAGATTTAGCTTTTTCTACGAAAGGTTGCCAGCACTGCTTCGCACACATGCTTAACTAAACACACAGTCAACCAGTGTTGTTGCTGTTGTGCCAACTTTGCTCAGAGAGTTGTTTAGCAATGGGAAGCAGGGTTGCCTTGGGGTTGCCTAATCAACTGACGCTTATGTATTTAACTTTGGTTTCATATTCGCCAGATGAAATCAGACATGGTAGGCAAATCAAAATTGGCGATGTGTGCGTGAAACGCGCGAGTATCGCAGAAGTTAAAAATAAAAAATAAATTGAAATAAAATGATTATATTATTGCTGGTCCAAATTTGCCAAAATGGTACACTCCAATAGCATTTTTCGACGTTTTTATGATGCACATTTAAGTAACGATTTATAAAATTAACTGAATTAAAAAGACTAGGAGGTTTTTTTTAATTTCAACTCATTTTTTGCTGTCTGTATAACATCGAAAATGTGAATCTGCTTAAGAAACAATATTCTAAGTAAATATAGAAATAAAATTTAATTAACTGAGCTCAATTTTTTAGAGCTAAGCAAACTAAAATATTTCAATTTAATATATTTCAATTTAATGCTCTTACAATTAACTTAAGCTCCACGTAAATCCTAATAAATTGGGTAAATATAGTGTCATCGAGCCCTAGGCAAAGCCGGGTCTTAACATTAAGCTGGCTGCTTTAATAGGTGAATTGGTTTATGTATTTTAAATATTATATGACATTGATTTTAATCGCATTTCAATAATCACATAATCTGTATTAGTTAAATGAAAATGTCATTAACTAAATAAATATGCGTGATTGGACTTAATGTACAATTAAGCAAGATTGTTTTTATGTTTTTTTTATTATTTTTATTGTCGTTTGATTGCTCACGTATTTGTTAATTAACATGAAAATGACAAAATAAATAATGTTATGCATAGAATGGAATGTTGAAATCACGTGGCCATCGTTGAACACCGTATGGCGTCTGGATATGATACAAAATATAAAAAAAAAACAGAAAGAAATTGCCACAAATTTTGCGAAAAGACTTACACAAAGTTGAGCGCATTTTCTTTTCAAGAAAAAACTTTAAGAACAAGTGTATGTGAGGGTGTCTGATGGGTGTGTATTTCAACTCAACACAAACCAGCGCCCAAACTCAAAGTCCAACTTCAAGCTCAGGCCCAATAGCAACTCGTGAGACTCACTGTGAATGGCAAAAGGGAAAGGCATAATTTTGCTTTTCATTTTTTCTGCATTTAATGTGGAAACTTACTCATGTAAATGAAAAACGCAGGTGGTAAAACTTTTTGCTTGAACTGAAAGGCGGCCAAGGCACTGAAACAAACACACACACACACACACACACACACACACACACACACACACACACACACACACACACACACACACACACACACACACACACACACACACACACACACACACACACACACACACACACACACATACACACATATTCGAGTACTGTAAATGTATTGGCACTTGCATTTACATGATATTTAGAAAACACTCAGCTTCAAGTTGAAAGAGACGCACATAAATTAACTTTGTTGCTTAGTGTTTCCTACCCCTTGCCCTCGACTTTTCCACTTTTCGCTTTTCCATCGGCTTGAGGAATTCATTCTCTATGCGCATAGCAAATGTGCCATTCATTTAATTACAATCCTACAATGTCTATATGCATATGTTGATTGCAATGATTTATCATTTTTAGAGCCCCACAAAAATCCAAAAAGAGATCTGTCATAAAAATTATTATGCAGTCTTTATGTAATTGGAAAAGTTTTATGTATCTTACATGTATTCTCGCGTGTGCGTGTTTGTGTGCATTCAGCTGTCATTCGTTGGCCAAATGTGTTTCTCTTATAAGCCAAAAGTTTATCGTTCAACGCCGCGTATGCGTAATATTTACAGTTTTAGTTCGCCCGCTGCAACTTTGTTGAATTTCACAAAGTATTGGCTTAGTTTGGCGGTCAAAATTAAATATCAAATAAGACCATGGATTCCTATTGCCGAATACAGTATTGACAAACAGATTAATTGTATTAGTGCTGTTGAATAAAATATAATATAACAACTAGAATAGACTGCAACATCGTAAATTACTATACGAGTACAAAGTATTGCATACTTTTTGGTGCTCACTTAAAAATGTGAGTTCGTTTTAGCAGGAGGCGTGGTACTTCCTACCAAGTAAATATTTGTTGCTTCATTTACAACTTCATTGAGACTTATACTATATTAACCAAACTAAAACAGTGTGCAAATGACAAAATGTTGTAAAAACCTGACTAATAAATGTTCACCTAAAAATGGGACAATTTACCGAAATTAAATAAAAGCTATTTGCAGTGAACTAGGCAGTCAAGTTACTCACCAGTTTCAAAACGATCTTTAATTAGTTTATTTAACTTATGGTCTAAGAACTTTTCTCTGCCAGAGTATAACATTCAAATTTTGTTGACTAAATTTCGATACTTTGAAAACATCTATTTGAATGGTATAATGAAAGGTCTCCATGGGTCGCTCTATCGCACCATATTATTTATGCTAATGCAATGTTTGTTCAAATACATACAAATATGTATTTACAAACTGGCAAGCACACACAGTACCGTAGACCACACACACACACACACATGTAACTGGTCATCAAATATGCATAAAAATGTGTGCCCTTTCTGTCTCGTTTTAACAGCCTATCTCTCTATCTCTCTCACTCTCTCTCGCTGTCCCTTTCTTGCTTTCACATTCTCTTTTGGGTTAGTTACATGTGTTTTGCGGCGTGTTGAACAAAAGCTTTAAACTGATGCCCGAAAACGGACTGCGGCCATATTAAAAATGTAACCAGCTAAAATGAGGGCCAGGACTAGGTCACAAAAACAAAAGCAAAAAAACATTTCAGGCTATAAGGCTGTTGAGTTTCTTATGCATGTGTGACTGCCAGATACCCTGTGTTTTCACACGCTAGTTAGACTTTTAATATGGGCAAGAAAAGATAAAACAAAATTTTTGCAACAAAATCCTGTTTCTTCATTCATTCAACTACGTTTACATTAAATCGGAGTTGCACTGGCTTTCTAATACCCTTTGAGTGAAACCGTTTAATATTTTAAAGGGTATTGAAAACAATAACATGGTCGGCTATTCAAGTTTATTGTTGTTATTGTGCGTCTTCTTGTTGCTGCTGCTGCGTGCGCCTGCATGCTGATTTCCGTTTCCTGTTTACGAGCACACACACGCACACAGACAATCACAAACACGCGTAAGAATACGCAAGCCACAGACACGTCAAGACACGCTTAAAGCTATGTAGCGTGAAAATATGCACAACCATTTCTCGCATATGAAAACGCAATTTTTATGGCATACATTTTTAATAAACTCAGCAGCTCATCGATTGCAATGCCAAAGCTAACAAATGCACACATCCAATCACACACACCAACACACAAACACATACGCAAGTGTGCACGTGCTCATCGATAAACATAAATTCAAATAAATTTATATATACAGACATATAAACATATGCTCCACTCAAGTGGGTCAGTTGCGGAAAGCTGAATGTCTGAGCGCTGAGACTGAGGCAGTAACAGAGACACCTTTCTTCGACACAGCCTCCATTACAGGGTGGCTCAGGCTTTCAGTGAACAAAAAAAAAAAAAAACTTAATAGACCCCTCTACTCTTTTTTTGGAGTATGGGGCCTAAAAATGGTTTATTGAATTTAAATAACTAAACTTGTTTTACTATTTTTAAATTCTAAAAATAAATGAATTCTAAAATAATTTATTTTAATTATTTGGTAGCTTTAAGAAATCTTTTAGTAACTTTAAAAAAATGAGTCGTGCGCGACATGCAAATTTAGGCCTGTTTAATTTACAAATTTAAATAATATTTTTGAGGAATCCCTGGTAAATGTACTCAGAACTGCAAGCAGTGTTCGCACTTTGTGATAGCTTATTTCTTACGATAGTAGTTCTTTAGTTCCTTAGGGGGGTATTCCATATTTGTATTATTTTTGAATTTATTCTTAAACAGTTCATAAAAATTAATTTAAAACAGCAAATATATTTTTTACGCAGTTATGCGTTTTGAATAATGTTGTAAATTTCTGAGGTGAGCAGTTAGAAATTCAGTATTTTATTAAAATTTTATTTATATTTTTAAGGAAATGAGGGAAGTAAGTAAAGGTCTGGATGATTTTCAAAAAGACACCTTGCGTATTTTAAAAGTAATTTCCGTTTTGAAAGCTAACAAAAATCGTTTATCGAATGTTCATAATCTTATGCATATTATCAACATATGTAGCTCACAACAATCAATTGTGTTACTCATGCTATAAAACGGAAATCCTTTCTTATTTAGTATATTCAGCAAAAGCTCCAACCCTAAACCGATAAAGGTAGTTTGAATGGATTTTTAACTGATTATTACCAAAATATTTTCAACTCAACATTCCTTGAAATAAATCGAGCTCGGTCTTGACTCGCTGCAATTACATACTTTAAACCTTTAACTTTTACCAAAAAAAATTAGCTCACCCTGTATAAATAATATTAGATTCTACAAAACTTAAAAAAGCCCATTTCCGAATTTTATAAATATTTTAAAACAATAACTTTTATTCCCACAATTTCCTACTTCCTACTGACTTGTCATGCTTCACTGAAATCTTCAAATCTCACCCTGTATATATATTATTGACAGTAGTTATGGTTACATCTGCAATATTTTCAGCACCTTTTGTTGTTATTGTTATGATTATGGCCGCTGTTGTTGTGCATTCGGACTGTCAATTACAATTATGGTAAATCAAGCGAATGCTGCGAGCCGAAACGGTAAAGCCATAAAAAAGCAAGAAAATAAAAGTGAAAAAGGAAAAAAATAGTAAAGAAAACTGCTGTCAAAGTGCCGACTGAAAAAAACTCTGTACTTTACAGTCGCCAGCTAATAGATCTTATCACATTCTCTGATTATGAAAAAAAAAATCATAAACCGTTTTAAATGATTAACCGTGAAATTTTGTAACGGCATTCCAAAAAAAATTATATTGAAATTTAAAAAAAAAAAATCCATAAATTTATACACTGCACTATATTTTGTGCACAGGGTCTACAAAGAAAATAGCCATAGTCCTAGCTGTGAATTCTTTTTGGCTGTCGACTTCACATTAATTTTGCAACATTTCAACGTCAACAATGTGACAATGACAGGTAACAAGGCCATTAACCAAAAGGGTGCAAAACTGATAGCCAAAACGAACTTGGCAATTTATTTTGGTTAACATTATTTGGATGCATGTAATTGACAGTCAATTGACTGACTTTCCCAACAACAACAACATCAACCTTTTTTGGGTTTCAGCTAACGGGGTTTTCTCTTTCAATCGCGGTTATATTCGAGTTAAAGTTAAAGGTTGCGGTTATGACGGTAATTGGTGCAGAGTCATTTGTTGGACTGAGTTTTGCGCTTCAAAAAAAAACCGCTAAATCAAAAGCTTCTTAATGGTTATCCTCAAAAGCTTAAGGGGCATTTTGGATTCAAAGCTCTGCATCGAACGGTTCCTGGAAAACTTTAAACCCAAACAAAAGCCACAAATGTTTAAAGAAAGCTTAGCTAAAACTCACACAATTGTTTTGAGCTTTGATAGTTGAACTTCATGAGCTTAAAGTAAAGAAAGTAAAACTACCAGTTTTAGAAGGAGCCTAAAAAGCTATGCCAAAGCTTTTAGTTTAAGAATTAGCTAAGAAATATTGAAATATAGAAATGTAGATAAAGAGGAGCTTAACTACAACTTTAACAATTTTTTAAGCAAATACTTTTTTGACTCTTCAGCTTTTAAACTTCTTTCGAATTTGATTTTTTGTATGCAATAACATTTAATATTAAATTTTAATTTTTTGAGACGTTTAAAATGTGATTCTCAAACTATGACGAGCGTAAGAAGTTTTAAAATAATCTATAGGTATTTTTCTGTCAAATAGATTTTCATTTTAAAATATGCTTATAATGTTTTTTTGTTTTAAACGAACCATAAAACTTACAAAAATAAAAAACGATGAGTATCTTTGAGCCAAAAAAAAACTCTCTAAATAAATTTTACATACGTATTCGTATTTATGTAGAACTTAAAATTTGTTTGTTAAAGAAAACGAATTTTTGATTAAGTGCACGTATTAAAAAATAATTGAAAGACGATCAGTTACAAAATAATACTTCAACTTCTGTCTTTTCGAAAATAATCAATTTAAAAGTAAACTATTAAAAATCGTTATTTTCCAAATAATGTAAATCGATAAGGGAATTCTAAAGTTATCAATTCTTATAAGAATTTATTGGCTCACTTTCGTTTTTCTAATTTTAAAATTATTATTTTTAAATATAAATATTTATAGTTATTCAAATTTTTTTTTCATGTCTTTAAATGGTGATATGTTAAATAAAAAAAACATAAACACAAAGCTATTCTTGAAAAAATAAAGTATCTTTAAGGATAACTTGAGAGAAACATTTATTCTCATTTGACAAAGTTTAACAGTAACACAGTTTCAAAGAAAATTCTTTAATTTTCTATTTTTAGTTTCGTGCTAAAATTAAATATTTATTACTTTGACATTTGGTACATAAATGCTTAGCGTGCTGACCGTCGCAGCTTAGAGGCTTCAACAAATTACCGTTGCAATGAAATACCGTTACAAAAGCTCTAAATATATGATATGTAAAGCTTTTCACTTCAAACAGCTGGTGGCACAAGCTTAGCATTGTCTATCTCTTTCACACACACGGTGGGCATTACATTCGCGCCGAAAGTGGCGTCTGTAGGTGTGTGTGTGTGTGTGTGTAGGAATTCGGTTAGTGTTCACGAGTGTGTGTGTTAAAATGTAAACAATAACAACAAAGACGCGAAGTAAAAGCGTCCCAAGTTACTTAGGAAACGACCTGCGTTGCCGCCTGTCCGCCCGGCTTGTTCGACCCACATACACAAACACTCACTCGCACTCACACACACATTGAACAGTTGTATACACACACGCAGTCGCAGATTTCCAGTTAAGCGCGTTTCATTCAGTTTCACTTTCAGTCGTCGCCTGACTTCCGCACGGAAGCGTTCGTTGCGTTCTCCTCTCTACTTTCTGTCTCTTCATCACTTTGATTTTTTTGTTATTGTTGTTATTTTTGGGTGCGCAGCAGCGAAAGACAACACAAAATTTTTAAAAACGAAAACAAACCACAAAATATATACAAAAATATACAAAAAGACATACGAACATATATACATCCATATATATGTATATATATGATAATATGCAGACAAACATATAAACCGTACTCGTGCAATGAGTTGAAAGTTTGTTGAGAAATTTCCATAAAATGTTGCCATCGTAAAAAACAAAAAAATACAAAACTTGAGAAAGGTCTCGCGGGAAATAAAGCACAGAAACGGAAATAAAATACAACAAAAAATATACTCATACATAAAGGTGGCAAAAAAAAAAAAAAAAAAAATATATAAAAAAATGAGGCATACAAAGCGTAAAAAAAGAAAATGCTCATTTCCCTGCCAAGCTGCTGTCAAGTTTCAGTTGTTGTTGCTTGAAATGCGAACAGCTGTTGTTGCTTTTACTGTTATTATTATTATTGTTAGCAATGTGCAAGTGAGCGTGTGTGCGAGTGTGCGTGTGTGTGTGCTAAAAGTTACGCCATTTATGCCGCCATGCTTTCAAAGTAAAACAATTAAAGCTACAAAAACCAGCGACGTCCATGGCTAACACATGAATATCAACAAAAATAACACACGAGAGGTGTGCGTGTGTGTGTGTGTGTGGGTTAAATGGTTTTGTGTGTGTCAAAGAGCTATTAGCAGCATAAATCTATAAAGGCATTTTTAATTTCCGTTAAACAGTTGTGTCAAAGGCGCGACGTCAACAACAGCAGCTGTTTCAATTGCAATTTAGATACTGTCCTCCAACATCACGTATACGCCACGTTCATACCCTTCACCACTACTCTGTCAACGTGCCGCCCCTCCTATCATTTAGCCCCGGGGACATTGTCAAGCATTCTTTACTCAAAAGGCAACACAACTGTTTTGTTTGCCTGCCCCACAAAAGCCAGCTAACTACTCGTATGAAACCCAAGACAAACCCAAGTCCAATCCTCAAACTAAACGCAAGCCCAACAAGCTGAAACCCAACCCAACTCACTTCAGACTATAGTGTACACTGTTAAATAAAACGTAATAAACTTTAATCCAGATAAGTCCATAAACACGGTCATCAAAATAATGAAAAAAAAAATGTTTGCGCAAACTTATTAATTTTTTAATCCCACAACAATGCTGCTGAACAATGTAGGAGTAAACTATTATTTTATGACAACAAAAAGGAATATATTTTATTATATCAATTTGAACTTTATTCATTAAAAAATGTCCACAATAATAAAAATAAAATAAAACTTAATGTGAATGGTATTCATTTAAATGTAATTAAAGAAAAAATTCATTTTACTCAGTAAATTTGCATGAGTGAATATTTAAAACCAACATTTTTTTAAGTAAATGTTATTGGAAAATATGCAGATTTTTACTGTTTTCCTTATTGTTAACGATTATAACTGAATATTAATTGAGCACCATTCAACATTTGAACTGCACATAATTTAAAGATTTTTTCATTGAATAATTGTCGAAAAAAAAAAAATATAAGAAAAAATTTAAAATACTGAAAATACTACTTTACTCACCACATTGCTTCAACGAATTGTGTATATTTTAATTCATTTAGATATTTCAGAAAACGCTTTTATGACAGTTTAAGAGTTAAAATTGTAGCTCACTTTACCATTCGTAAAGACTAGTATTTTTCTTAGAGTGTACCATAACCCATTCCGTATTTTTTTTCCTTCTTTGTCCGTTGTCATTCTACACACAGCGCCCGAAGCTGCTTAAGACATTGTTTTCATCCTGTAAAGGACTTGCCTCTGTTTTTATTTGCACACAGCTTCAGGCAGCCTCCATATTGTACACATACACACACACACACACACACAGAGATACGTGTCTGTATTTAAGTGTATACGTGTCTGTGTGTGTATTTGCGTCTGAGCAGCAAGATATATCCCAGATATATTCGCAATGGCAGGACATTGATATACTCGAACAATGTGTATCACTTAGTTGCAGCTGCAAAAATGCATCGACTGCCTTTAACCATCGATAGTGGCTGCTGACTGCTGCAATTGGGTTCACACTATAATTTATTCCTCCCTTTTTTTAGACCTCGTAGTCAGAAACAATAGAGGGGTCTATTAGGACGGTAAGAAATAGAATGTGTGTATCAGGCAGAGAGAGGCATAATAAACCCCTAAAAGTATATTTTAATGTAAATGCTTCTAATTAGATAACTCTACATTTAATGTGATTCGCATATCTATTAAAAATAATATCATTAAACTGCCATAGAAAAACTTTTTCTGTTTAGAAAATACGGGGTATTTTAGATTCGATAGCTTCTGCTACTAGCCCAGTTTGCCAGGACACTTTCAATATTATGCCGAGCAAGCGACAGAAAAACAAACATGACAGTTCGAAAAGATATCGCTTTACTCAAGAGTTCACAACAGTCCTAAACATGCACCGAAATTGTCATATATATTTTGTGGCAAATTCATTTTGGAACACAGATTGTGTGCGAGAGGAGGGCCACTTGATTTATACCTACCGTTAGTGCTACAGTAGATGAATGCATAAATCGTGCAGTAAATTTCGCTAGATTCGTTGCCAAAGCGTTCAACAATTCTATTGCAAAGCGTTTTCAATAAATAAAATATTATATTCAATTTGTAATAATTGAATGTTGTTACATTGATACAATTTTATTTTTTAACTCAAGCATAAAATAATAATAAAAGGAGTACTTTAATTTTGTTAAAGAAAATTGGGTTTTAAACACATTTCAATATTTTGCAATAACAATATGACATTACTACAATTTCAAGGCACCAAAATATAGCCTTTGAGGCGAAAATTAATATTCAAAGCAACATGAAGTTCAAAGAAATTCGAAACTGCCTGCAAGTCGCACGATATTGCTATTCAACCATAGGATTAACTTACTAATCACAGCTTTTGCAGGCCAATTAAATTAGGAACACATTAAATTAATTAATTATTATGCAGGCAATGCTAGAATTACATTCAAATTGAAAGCAAATCATAAACATAAGTCAATTATATTGATTAAAGTGCGTAAATTGAGCCAGAGAAATAACAGCTGCAAGTAAGGTAAAAGTACAACTATAAATTTGTAATCAAAATGTTATTATTAAACATCATAATGTTATTATAAAACATCGTTATAGATGTGAGAAATGTTGGCCATTTGATGCGATAGAAACCCTCAATAATGATGCTACTACACAAAAGCTGATGAAATATTAGTCAAGAGATGAGTGCCAAAAAAAATATATGTACATATATTTGCCCATAGGCCTTAAATTGATAGCTGACAGTACAGTACAGGCGAGATACACACACACACACATACATACATATGTATGTACAAGCTATCAATCAAATGGCTTTCTAAACTCAAGTGAGTCTACCACAACAAGAAGAAAGAACAAAAACACGCTTGTACGTGTATCCATCCCATGAACCACTTTAAATGCGCCTCTTGTCGACGATGTTTCTGCATTTGCTCAACACATTCGTCTGGAAAAAAAAACTTTTCTTTTTCTCCCTTTTTTATTTGATTTCGTTTCGATTCCCTTTTGTTGTTGTTGTTTTTTTTTTTTATCCATACGGAATCGACCTATGCAAACAAGCAGTTGTAGCAGCAACCACAACTAGATTTTTTGGGGGGGGTCCAACAACAATTGAAGCGGTCAGCACAGTCTTTTGAGCACATCAATCATACGCAACGTTGTGCGAGCCAAACATTTGCATAGGCCATGCGAGGGTAGTAAGTTACCGTTACCGTTACCGTTACCGTTACCGTGACTGTTGCCGTTGCCCTTTACCATTGCCTTTTACCTTTTACCAGCACCTACACCAAAGCCCATAACAGTAATGTGAGCAGCCGCCGGCACAGCAGCAGCAGTTGACCAAACATCTTCTCTTTCCTGCTTTCCTACCAGATTTTCCTGCATTACAACCATTTTCCCGCCTCAGTTCCCACTATCAACAATATGCAAATTGTAATGCTTCAAGTTTTCCTGCTGCACATTAAATGTTCACTTGTCTATGGGGGAAAACTTGAAAACTAAGTACACTCAGAAAAATATGCTAGGAAAAGCTAACAGTAGTCAATTAATCATTGATTGTTAGCCAAATGGTTTTTTGCTTCAGTAATTTGGTTGGAATAACTCAATAAATACAGAGTAATTTTCAAAGTAAATTTAAGAGTCCAATCCGCATTAGTTTAAATTACTTTTAACTCTTTTATGCTTACATGTACAATATGTGAATTCAGTAAGAAATAGTTGGGTAATTTTAAAGCTACGGTAATATACAAACTTGGCTGGTAATGATCATCAAGCTGGTCTATGTTTACTTAAAGCTAAAGTTGAGTCAAAAAGTCAAAAATGTTTACGTAGGGAACAAATTAAGCTTGGATTACTCGGTTAGACAAAATAAGGAAATATTTATGTTATACAGTTTTTTCGGCGATTTAAAATAGTGGATCTAATGTATTATTAGCAAATTAAGTTTATAATACAGTTAATTTAAAAAATGCTTTCAATATGAAAAGAGCTAATTCCGAAAATCAAAAAAATCTGTTAAAAAATTAACTTGAAATATATAAGTGCACATCAATTTTTAATTGTTTGTGTCTTGCATATTAATAGAAAAATAGTTTGAACTACACAACTAATCTGCTTATTTCAGTTTGAACTACTTTATGTAAGCAACTCGTTTTATTTTAAAATCCATTAAACACTATTTTGATCAGTGTAGCAGAGTGAAACTTTAGTAGTGTAGCAAAAGTTCTCCAGCTGTCGTTGGTATATGTATGTGTGTTTGTGTGTGATTATGCTAATACCTTGAAGCTTTAACCACATACGCTGCTTAGCTGGCTAATTCAATTTTTTTTTTTTTTTTGTCGAATTTGGCTAAGTCGTTTACCTGTGGCAAACACAGTGCCAAAACTTGCGAGCAAATTGAATCAGTAACCAGCCAAAAAAAAACAGTCAGAGTCATCATCATTATCATTATCATCGTTCTTATGCAGATGATGAGCATGAACATCATCGTTAACACTGCCATTGTCATACACGTATGTGCTCTACACGGCGGTCACAAAATGCGGGCTCTCAGGTTGTGCTTAATTTGTGCAGAGGGAAATGTGGTAAAGTCAAATGGGGGGGGGTGTGGCTGTAGCGATGGGTAGAGCGTGGTGTGGTATGCGGGGCATAAGCTAAACGTTCCATTGCGATTATGTAAATTTCATTTGAAAATTTATTGCAAAAACATGGAAAATGGCAGAGTGAATTTGGCGCGTCTGCAGTGCATAAACAGCTCATTAAAAGCCAAAAATCTTTGTGACTCATCAGCACGTCTAATTCAGTTAGCGTTGCGGTACCGCCCAAACACGCCTCCAAAAACTCTGGGTAAATTGGTCTGGCCAACGTGGCGTATGTGCGATGAACCTCTAAAATCCCCTTTAGTTCCCATACTAATTCCAAATGCGTGTGTAATGGCGCCATTTTGTGATTAATGAACCGTTTGACTTGGCAGAGTGAAAGTTAAAGTGAAAGTGAAAGTGAACGTGAAATCAGCAGCTTGGCATTCTTCAAATTTAGCATAAACTAATCATCATGATGATAAAGGTTTTATTATAATTTATAACAATATAGAGTACTGTTAACATGGTCGAAATACAAAAGCCGCATTCGGCTCTAAAGCGGCCATCGCTAAAACGCGAAACGGTCGTCGTTAACAATAGTGCACCAACCATCAAGAAGGTGACTCTAGTGCCCAAAGACGAGGTGAGTCCTAATTTCTGTCTGAGTCTGAGACTGATTCTGAGTCTATGTCGCGGTTCGTTTCCTTCTTCTGAGTTAATTACATAATTACACATCGCATAATATGCTCAATTTCCTTCTTAATATTATCTTTGCTTTATTTTAACATTATTTTTTTCTTCTCTCTCTCTCCCTCTCTCTTTTATTTCCTTTTTTTCTGGGCTTGCCAATTTGCATACATTTGTTATGTTTACTCATCGTTTGGCCAAAATACTCTTACCTAATTTAACGTCATTTTTCATGCTTTCACATTATTAATTCATAAATTGTCATTAGTGTTGTTTTCTTTCTTTCTTACTGCATTTTCTTCGACTTTTTCTTGTTTCTGGCTTTTGATGTCCTCGTTTTCAAGTTAGGCGAAAGATTTAGAGCTCTGTTGATTTAACTCAACCAAATTAGCAACTTTAAACTTAATAATTTTCCTACGATTATACATATTTTTCTGCTTTTGGTTTTAAAAAGGCGGAAAAAAGGTGATTTTTGGAATTAAAGCGTAGCTTTTAAATCAATTATTTATGTTTACAAAATGTATGAAGACTTTCAGAAATTTCATTGAAATTATAAATGTCAAGGAATAATTTTTATATAAATCAAAATAAAATTATTATTGATAGCAACCTACTAGCTTAAATATTATTTTTACAATTGAAATAATTTTGAATTTCAGTACCATCGACATTTGTTTATGTTTTATCAACTAAAATATTTATTTAATTTTTTTATAGTTAGAAAGATTTCATTAATTTTAAAACAAGTTAAAACAAAACAATAAATCAGCTACGGCACATTTTAAAATGTAAGTTAAATACATTAAAATTTTAATTCCGATTAACGTCAACATACTTATTTTAAATACTTTCCCAACAAGTTATAAACAATATGTTGATGGCTAAGTAATAAACAATACGTTGATGGCTAAGTAATAAACAATATGTTGATGGCTAAATGATTTTTCAAAAATATTTTATTTATTTTTATAGATTAATATACTTATTTGATCTCCGAGCCCAAGAAACTGTCGATTGCTACACCTTTTTCTTAGAAAAAATGTTCATTTGATTTATTTTTAGAAATTCTTAATTAGTTTTACCTTTAAATTAGCTTAAAAATCAGCACCTACATATTTTCTCGTTATTTACTAAGTAATGCGGAATTATTGCTTAAAAACTTTGAAGTTAAATCTTTTGAAGTGCGCACAAACAAAAGTAAACAGCAAAAGTTGGGTAAAATAAAATAAATTAATATTAATTTGCCAAAAATTGAGTGGCAATTGTTTAAACTGAATAATGAGTTAATTTATGGAAATTTGATTGTCGTTTGCATTTAATCGGCCAGTTTATCAGGATGTTCAAGTACTCGGGATATATACTATACAAGCATAATATCTATTGGAAACAGTTGGCCTTGACAAGCGTAAAACGCCACAATTTTGAGACAAGTTAATTAAGTATGCAAATGTTTTTGTCTGTCTGTTTGTCGCTCATACTGCCTGTCTGTCTTTGGCTGTCCTTTGAAGCTGCCTTCATTTAGGGCTAAGGCCATGCAAAAAAGGATTAAGTGGAGTCCTTTTTCTAGGCTCATTTAATTGCTTTTATGCGCGGTAGATAAACAAGTGCCCCAAAAATATCATCTAGCAGACTTACGACCCCCTTCCAATCGACACGCCCCCTTTGGCGCCTGTTTCCTTCTGCTTCTCTTCTGCTGTTCTTAAGACCCTTGGCAGCACATAATATTACAAGAGGGAGACAAGCACTTTTGTTTTCGTCTTTTGTCTTTCTCTATGTCTTTGCTTTCGGGTTTTGTGTTGTCACAGCTCATTTGCAAAATTCATAAATACAGCAATACGGTGAGACAACAAAGCGGGTATGCACGACTGAAATGGTTAATGAAAAAATATAACATAAATTCTTTTTTTTTTGTGTTAATCTAGAAAGCTTAGAATGTGCTTAGAATTTTAAATAAAAGATTTGCTTAAATAACCAAAATCTTTTTTCATTAAATAAAATTAAAAAAAAGAAACCAAACCAATGTTCGTTTAAAATTATTTTTTTTTTTTTTTAATCAGTTAAACTTTGGAATAAGTTGGAAAAAGTACCAAAATTCTAATAGCCCAGATTGTTCTACCTAAATTTGGCTGTGATTTAAAATGAATTAGTTTTTGAATCACAAAGAAATTAAATTTATGGGAATAAGTTTCATATCAAAATAAATTTCATATCTAAATTTTGACATATTTTTCAGTGCAATAATTTTAGTATTATAACAGGACACAGGGTCTTGATGCTATTTCATTGTTTTTATATTCCATTAGCCAAGCTTATATGCCCCGTTAAAGGGCTAAAAGTGTAGAGCATCACACGCAGATTGCACAGATTTTAAGTTTATAAATGCAAATTATAAAGTGGCTGAAGGCATAACAACTTTCGATTGGCATTTCATTATGAACGTGCCATAAATAAACTCGATTTGCCATATCGATTGCCTATCGCACGCCCTTTTAGCTACGACTCCTTTTTGGTTTTGGTCGTGGACTACGATGACGACGACGACGCTGGTGCCCAAAGCCCTGGGCCATGCTATCAGTAGCAGGTTGTCCGCTTCGACAAGAAGACGGAGACGGACCTGTAGGAGATGGAAAAAGTTAGCTGCAAATCTTTGGGCCATAAATAAATCCCCGGCCACTGTGGCAACATTTTATTACCTTTTGGAAAGTTCTTTTGGCTGGCTGGGTGCTTGCCTGGCAAGCTGGCGGCGTGCACGGCAATAACTAAATAAATAAATAAATAAATAAAAAAAAAAAAAAACACAAATAAAATTTATAGAGCTAACTCAGCAAGCGGCAAATAATTGAGCAGTCCTGCCAAATGCTTTACGACATCTCATAATTCTTTTTTATGTTGAAATTAAATTTAATTTGTCAGCCAAAGGTAATTGCGAAATACTTCAACTTTCTGGTTCATCCTTGTTGTCGACTTTTGCCTGTTCCCATTTTCCCATTTCCCCATTTCCTCTATTTCCCCATACCTCATCATCATCATCATCATTCCACTTACTCTACTCATCGTTGTCATCGTCAGTGTCATATAAAACATAAACTTTGACAGCTAAAGTCAATACCCCACGTTAGCATACCCTTTAATTTGTTTTATGTATTGTTTAATCCAAGAAAATAACACACGACTTTATATGTGTATGTTGTCCACTTCCGATCACTTATAAATCTTGTTAAGCAAGCAAGTCATATTTGGATTATTTTTAGATTTTTTACTTCTATATTTGGCTGGGAATAAATATAAAAGTATCTTGATCGCTTGTGCTGCTTGTTATGCTTCCTTATAGTCCCGGAGATTGACTATACTTTAAGAGTTCGAAGACTTCTCCGTCTGCTTCTCTCGTTCGCAGCACACCCTTTTAGCCTAGGCTTAACGGGTATAATAACTAAAGCAAACAGTTTAAAAATCATTTTTGACTTGCTGGAATTTAACTTTGTGCAAAGTTCTTTAATGCAATAATAATGGCAGGACACTCCCTGCACTGCGCAGATTTCCTTTTAATTATCATAATTATGCGTTGAATCGCAATTTGTGCCCAACTAGTATGACTACGACCAATCCTCAATCTACAATCCCCAATACCAAACACAACCTTCTTCAACTTGGTGACCTTGTGCTCCCCATTTGCTTCCCACGTTTTTTTTTGCATTTTTTTAGCAAATGCTAATGACAACCCGACACCCGAAATCCACAAGACCGGAGATGGAACAACCTCAACATTTTGGGCGTGCATTCGTTCTGCTTGGATTTACCCAATTAGAATAGCAATCGTTTAGCTGCTGCTCTACTTTCCAAGCCATTTGATTACTATCTTTTAGGGTTTAACTCGCATTGCAAAATTTATATGTTTTACCACTAAATTCGAATTATTTTTTAACGACTAAGGATGGTACAAACGAGTGCAATGACATTTCTGAGCTGGTTGTGCTTATTAATACAGAAATTGGTTCCCCGAAAAGTTTTTAAATAGGTTTGGATTGGGTATTTCTTCAACTTGTTCTGATCGAAACAAAAGTTCCGATAAATTTCTAAAAATTAAAAATGTTGTAAATAATACACGCTCTATAAATATTTCTATCTAACGACAGAAGCTTATCCAACAATTATAAATACATTGTTGGGTTTGATGGTTGATATGTTTTTAAGCTTTTTGAAACAAGTATAAATAAATTTTAAGAATTATTAATACACACCTTAAATAATACAAAGCTTTTTCTAAAACGAGTTTAATTTTTATTTATATTAATTCTCTGATTTGAATTCTTCTTTAAAAATGTTCACCTTAACTTTCACTGTATTTGTTTTAAAATAATTAAAATATCAAATATAAAAAAAAATATTTTAAAATAAAAATATATAAATCTTTAAATTTCTTTAATTTAATAATTTTTTTTTTTTTTTAAGTGATTAAATTTATTCTGATAAAACTATAGCTAATTCTCAACGGAGAATAAAATAAATACAATCTATTATGCCATCAAATAAATCTATAATATAGTTTAATATTAAATAAATATTTACAATGTTAATTTAAATACTCTAGATGCTAAATTCAATTTAAAATTAATTTGTATAATTTAAAAAATCAGATAAACTGCCAAGAAGCTGTCCAAAATAGTGAACTCCCATTTGATGATGCGCAAAACAACTTCTAAAGCGAATTAAGTTTTTTAGGCTGAGAAATTTTGTTAAAGATAATCATAAATAAAAGTAAAGCACAAATAAATTGCATTTCAGTGTTGAAATAAAGTCATTAACGCATTGTCAGCAAAATGTTATGTGAATTGAGTTTGAAAAGTTTGCACATTTAGTGCGTTAGTTTGCGGCAGATAAGAATAAATTTACGGTCAAGATAAGACAAACATTGGCCAAGATGCTGGGGTCACATGGGTCAGGCTAAAACCATATATGGATCAATAAATAAAAAGAATGGCAATAAATTTGCTCATGCAAAAGGAAACGACGTGACGTGACGATAAGACAAACTGCGATAGTTACCGATTCCTGCGGGCCCATCGCTGGTCAACAGCCGAATCCGTCTACGACTTTGGAGTCCTAGTTCGAGCTCGGGTTCGAGTCCGTGTCCAAGGACGTGAATGTGTAGGAGATGGAGAAACTAGACCGTGCACGAGGCCAAGTCCGAGTCGTGAACGTATATACGAGTTTTGGCCAAATGGCACTTTGAAGTTTCAAGTTAGCAACGATGTGGCTGAATTTTAGCCTTTCATTAATAATTGCCAGGCAGACGTCCGAGTTGTTTGGGCAATGTCGGCAAAAGTGGGGCAGGTCGGGTTGGTCGGGTTGGGAGCGGTGACTTTATAAATGATCTGGGACCAAGTCCATCATAATGACATAAGTTTTTACACAAATAAGTTTGCTTGTGTGCGCGATTATATATGTGTGTCAGAGATGCCAATTGGGAGCCACAAAAAGCGCACAAAAATATATATGCATATATGTTTATTAAATAAAAAAGAATTTATTAAAATTTATTTAAAGAAAATAGCATCAGATCTTTCACTAGGAAAGGCTTGAATTTTGGCGACTTTCAGCTAGTATAGAACTGTATTTAAAAGTAGTTTTCTTCTGTCATCAAAATCGCAACTAAAAGGAAAGTTTTTTGACTTTGGTTAAGGACAGAAAACCATTTAATAAGCCTAAGTTTTTTATTCATTTTGTAGTATTTAAGTACATAAAAATAATGTTAAGAAAAGGCTAGACAACTCAGCCTTTTCTTTTCTTCAAACACTCAAAGTATTTTTCTATTTAAAAGCTAACGCTGAGCTTTTAAAAATTATTTATAAGTTTGTTGATATTGCACACTTTTCCAGTTTTTTATTGGGTGGTTTTAACACACACTTTTAAGTAAATTTTAATTACAAAAAACTTAGACTTTTGTTTTATTCTTTTCCCCACTAGAACTACCGCTGAAAAGGCTAAATTGACAACACTATTGTGTACATGTGTGTTAAACAAACTTTGTTCTATTTTAGCTGCGCTGTTGTCTTTACCCATTATGTTCCCCCCTCGACCAAACCCACCGTCTCATCAATGTTGCAAATGATTTGGCTGCAACAGCCGCTTGGGATCCATTCACAGCTGACCCTTGTCAGCTGTTTGCTTTGTGGCTCTTCAACCATATCCATAATGATTTCGCCATCCACTAGACCTTATTGGGCATGTTGGTATTTTCCATGGAAATTCATGGAAATGCAAATATTTGTTACGCTGTCGAATTTCAATTCATTCATTTATTCAAATTGAAACGCTGCAAAAAAATCTTAGCTTTAACTAGCAAAAACGGTTATCACCGAAGATTAAATACACTTGCAGTCGTGTATATTCCGTTAATTTGGGGTCAATCGCCAATTGTTCCTATGGGAGCTATGTATATGGTTTATTCATCAAATCATCACATCTATACCAAGTTTCATCAAGATAGCTTAAGAATTGAGAGACTAGATCGCATAGAAACAGACGAACATGGCTATATCGACTTGGCTACTGAATATATATAGACTTGCCACGCCTCCTTCTCCCTGTTACATACATTGCAACGATTACAGTCTACCCTTTTACTCCGTCCGTATGAACACCTGTATCTTCTAGACTACAAGAGCTAGAGCCACCAAATTTGCATTGAAGTTCGTCTATGATGCACTCAGACTCCCGCAAATTGTAAAAACTATTTTCACATCAACGTAACTTGGAAACTATTGGAGCTATCGCAACTAAATTTACATATTATATGTATGGTACCATTATTACTATCCTCACATAGTTTGATCTGGTTTGATTCAGACCACTGTAGCCTACAGCTCCCATAGGACAAATCGGTCGAAAATAGGACATTTGTATGAAGACATGTAGTGTTAGTTGAGCTATCGCAACCAAATTCACATATTTCCATCAAAATTTTGTTCGGATCGGACAACTATAGCACACACAGGACAAATCGGTCAAAATAATCCGATTTGTATGAAAAAACTAGTATCAATACGAGGTCTTTTGCAGTCGTCTCGCTAGACAGTACTCTCTTACTTGTTTCACTAAACATTTAGGAAAAAAAACCTTTTCTGACTTATACATTACCATTTTAAAATTTGAAAAAATTTGTTAAAAACTCAACGTTCTATTATACTTAGAAGTTTTTTAAATTATGTAAAAATTATGCATAATTTATCAAACTTTAAGCCAAATTTGACTGTAAAACGTTCATGAGAATTACAACTTTTGAAATTATAACAAAACTTTTTCATTTTAACGAGAAACAATTGAAACAATAATTGCGTAGGTAAAAAAGAATGCTTTAATTTAACTATGAGTTTTTGAATACATTTAAAAAATTGCAGAAACTTTAGTGCTAATATTTTAAATCTTAAACGGCTATAAAAATGAAATGGAAACTGAACTAAAATAATTTATGAAATTACACACAAACGCTTTCGTTTTGTTTGGGTTGAGGAGAAAGCCTTTCTACATGGCTCGCCTGTAAATTGACAGTTTTTTATGCAATTCAATGGCAATTCTAATTATATATCGTGGTATTATGCCAATTGAGGTGGGCGTGGCACGTTTTTGCCAAATTATGGCCTAAAAATATAACGAAATTAATCGCCATGGCAGCCACACTCACTCACACAAGCACACACACACACACACACACACAGAGGACAATAGAAAGTGTGGCCAAAAACTTTCACTGTAACGGACACATCATAAATTCGTTACCACACACACACACACACCCACCCACACACGCCCTACAAGCAGGGATAGAAAGAGAAGGCAAATGGTTAGTGTGAACAATTGTGAATTGTGTGTGTCTGTTCGTGTGTGTGTGTGTGTAATTGTGTGTTGTGTTTTGGGCCATTGTTATAGACCTAGTCATAATGTGAGCATTGTGACTGCTGCTGCTATTGCTACTGTCCATGTGCCTTCATTAGCCATTAATGCCAGTTGGCCAATAAAAAGGTGTGACAATTGTCATGGCCAAAACGAGCATCAGCAACAATAATAACTACAACAAAAAAAGCCCAAATGTGCGCGTAATTTATATACGTAATGAAGGCAATTTGCGGTTGAAGTTTGCGTTTTTTTTTTTTTTGTGGTTTATTTTTTTTTGTATTTTGTGGCTAGCTGGCATTTGTGTTGCTATTGTTGTGGTTCTTGTACTTGTTGTTGTTGGTTTTGCCCATGCTTTTGGCCAGGTGCCAAGTGCAGAGCTTTGCAAGTGCGTTTACAGCTCATTAAATGCACATTTAAAAGGTATTGCTGCTGCCAGAGCTGCCACAACGGCTGTTCCTCTCACCAACGATTCTTAATGATTGCTCCTGTCGTAGTTGCTGTCGCTGTTGCTGCTGCTGCTGTGGCAAATCGATTGCAACCGCAATGCCATTTGCATTGGCATTGAGTTGGGTAAACTTTATCATTTTCTTTTAACATTTTATTGCATCTGTTGTAGCTTGTCAAAAGCAGTCGAACTCTGCCTCCGTTTCACGCTCTCTTTCTCACTACCATCCTTCCCCACTCTTGTGCCCTCTCTCTCCCACACTAAGACTTCCAATCGGCTTGCAAATCGATTGCAATTTTTTCCTTTGTTCAATTTTTCTTGCCTCTTTTCTCGCAAAGCCTCTTTACGGAATATTTTCGTAGCGCATGTAGCACGTACCGTAAACGCTCCTTGTTATGCATTATTAATAACTTAAATAATGATGTAAGTACGTCTTAAGTTGTTCCTGTTTAATCACAGTAACCTTTGAATCAGAATTGTTATAGAAAGCAAACACTTTTATAGAATGCTAGAAATTAAGTCAAAATTCTAAACATTTTTCGATTAACAAAAACTCTATGTTATAAATTTAATTTTTAACGCTATAAAAAATGTTTAAATGGTCGTGAAATTGAAATTTCAATTGTTCATATTTTTTAGATAAATAACTAAAATTTCCAAGCTATATTTAAGTCTTTAAATCTTTATGAAGCAGAGCAAATGTTAAAAAAAATAATAATAATAAAATATTATTTTTTTCCAAAATATTTTTTAATAAAAAATGTTGTATTTAATCTGATTACAGGAGTATTTTTCTAAAATATATAGTGAAATTCTCGCCATTATAAAAATGTTCACTTTTAAGTTATGAACTTTTAACAGAAGTTTTTATGTTCGGAAGAATGAAACTTTAATTAAATGAATATGTCTAATAAAAAAAAGAATATGTTTAATGAACTTTTACTACATACTTATATAAACCCTACTAAATTAAATATTTTCAGCTTGAAATTTGTTCATTTTATTTTTTACATAGGCAAAGCGAACAATCAACTTAAAAAGTTATATTAAAAAAATGTATTTTAATTTTGGCAGACAATAATGCAAAATAAAATGTAATATTTTTAATTTATAAGTTAAAGTGTCTAAATTAAAAGTATAACGTTTTAATCATGTCTCGTAACTTTTTCAGCAATTTTTTAGAAACTTGAGCTGTTTGTTAATAATTCAATGTAATTGAGTAGCAAAAGAATGTTAATTTACTTCCTTTCTACTCCCTGAGGCAAGAAACTTTTTTCAAATTTCTAACATGATGTCTTCAGATATTCTACAAGTTAAAGTTTGGCGTATTATCCGCACAGTCAATGAATAATGTACACTTAATTAAACGGATTTGTAAAATAAAAATACTCAAGTCTATAAAAAGTGCACATGAGTAAATGAAAATCCTCTGTAGAAAGCAGTGTTTTAATATTATTTTTATGTAGAGAATTAAAAGTCGTTTTCACATGGAAATGCTGTTCGCTTTTGTAACGAAAATTGAGTTGAGCACATTCTCAGCTTTAATTGTAATTTTCTGTGATTATTCTTGTTATTTTCTTTTTGGACCCTGTACACGAAAAAGATAGACGGGTATATAATGATTGTGGCAAAATATGTCTTAATTAGTTGTGCTCCAGAGAACAGGATCTGTTGCAGTTGGCACACTCGACTGTAGCTTCTTGCCACTAGTTTTCTTTTGTTTATTCGTTTTTCTTTTTTGTTCTTTTTCTTTTTGGTTACCGCACATAAAGCCATGATGAAAACGAAGCTGAAAGCGAAGTATCTATCGCAGCTGGTCGAGCACGATATGAGAGTTTATATGGCGGACAATTGAAATGTTGGAAAACTTATCTCACACACACACACACACACACAGGCAGAGGAGTTTGTGGCAAGCTGAGTGGCAGTGGCAGTGGCAGAGACTGAGCCTGAGCCTGAGGCATTGTTGAAAGCTAGCAAAAAGGCAAAATCCAATTAAGTACTCAACCCACGACTTCAAAATTAAAGACCAAATTCAGCATTTGTGTGAGCAAGTTTCTCAATTGTTTTTCATATGCGATTTTCCTTGGCAAGCCAGTGAGTGTTTGTAGTTATACAGCTGTGTGTGGTGTGTGTGCGAGTGTGTGGTGCCTGTGTTTGTGGCAGAGCATAAAACGCCGTGAGGCATGCAAGCGGTGACAACAATGTATGCCCTGAGCAACCTGTTCCCAGTTACACAGCAGCACAGTTCCACAGTAACACCCGCTTCCCACAAGGACATGCACTTGATGTTCGCATTTTTGATCTGAACCCAGTGATGCGAAAGTGCTCTTACTTCTCTGCATTCATGCTGTTGCCAACTATTTGGTATAATTACATACTAGTATGTATTTACGAAAGACCCACAACCGCACTTACCAACATTGTTCAGCCCACTATCCAACACCGCACACAATATCCACTTCAATAAATAAAAGAAAAATATAAAAAAAATAATAGCAGTAGTGCTGCAGTCGAGTTGGTCGGCTTCAAAAGACCGCGTACTTAGTCCGAAGCAATCACTTAAACAAAAGTTGTCCACACTAACTATTATTTAGAGCGAATGATTGAAATAAACGCTACGAGTAATTTTGGTTTAGATATCTAAAGATTTTAGTACAAGTTTCTACCGAACATAAATTAATTTATGTATTATTTACATATATAATTCGTGACGTTAGTTAAGATAGCTGTAAGTGAAAGTCTTTTGAAAATTTTATGTTTTATTAAATTTTGGATAACGTGCCCTTTAAAATAAACTTAATTTGAGCGACGCATAGAATGACTATTATTCCATTTCTCTACCAAATCAAAGCCACCTTTACACACGTTTAGTGTACGAGGTATGAAAATATCAAAATAATATGACTGCAACAACAAATTGTCACAAGTGGACACGGTATTCCCAACAGAAATACTTACAACAAGGAAAGCAAAATCATCGAAAAGAATGTTGAGACTTCTGTTTTTTATGATTTCAAGCTACAATTTCTGGACTTACTTGAGTTTTTCCAGCTGGGAGCAACTTTCTTACCGCCCACTTGAGCTGCAAAGTTAAGTTTCTTCTGCTTTTGCCTTTGTAAGCGTTGTTGGAATTTATGTAATACTTTGAAATAGTTGTACCAAGGAACAATAAAAAAAAATAGCTAAGAAAATTGTTTAAGACTTTAAAGTTTATAATTCAGGTAATGCATAAACACAGCTAGTTGAAATCTTATTGTAGAATATAAAATGAATAAAAATAAATAGCATAGATAGTATATAAAAAATGAAATAAATTAAAAAATAAATCTAAAATTGCAGTATTAGTAAATCTAACAATAGTAAATGAATAAAAAATGTGTATTTTTTTCTTCAAATAATATGTTCTACTTTTTTAACACCTTAAGGTTTTCTTAAACCATTTTAGCTTGATCTTGATAAATATTTTTAAAGAGCAATTTGCTGTTACACTGTGAGAAAGAATCAAGTAAGTTCTACCCAAAATAGAGCTTTCAAACTTAATCAGAATAATAAGTGTTAAATAAAAATTTAATTTGTAAATATAAAAACTATTGTGCATAAAATCTTTTTTAGCTTTTAATTAAATTTAGATTGAGTAACCTATAACTATTTACACAAAAATCAAAATCAATTTACTACTTATATAAATCGAGTTGAAAATGTACACAATTAAAATGGAGGTAAAAACTGTACAAACCACAGAAAGTGTAAAATGCAATCAAAGCACTAGTCTACAAGTGAAACATATAAAAAAGTGAATATCCTTTGCGACAAAACTTGATTGTCCTTCAATTCTTCTGTCCATCCGTCAGCAAACAGAAGAAAGCACCACACTGTTTGCGTAGGACAATCAATCATATTCCACTGCAACGAGTAGACATGACATATTTATCTAAAAGTGAACTCGAACTCAAGTATTTTGACAAGAGTCCAAGGAATTTAATAGCAGGACACTGCACAAAGGATTTCAACTACAACTGACTGCATTCAGGTCATGGCAATAATAATACACTTGGTTACTGTAGAGCAAAATATTAGCTTTACTATATCTTTTCATTGAATAAACGTATAATTAACTATTGAAGAATGTGGGTGGAACTGTGAAGTAAAATCATGTGTGACACAAATAAAATAAATGTTATTAAATTTTGTATGGCTTAATGACCGACTTGCATTTTAAACTATTATTAAAAACCCTTGTGAACTGCTAGTTTAAGAAATTATACGGTTAAAGCATAAGTAAACCTGACTATAGCCACAAAATAAAATTGGCATACTTCTGCACATTTTCCCCTTTTTTTCGTAAGTTCTACAAGAATTATTTTTGCTTATGAAACTTTTGCACGTGCTCGACTCATGAAAAATGTAAATTTCATAAAGATTGCACAAAATATTCAAGCAACTACTTTGTTTGTTTGTGAAGCAAAGAAAAAGGGGAAGCACTTATGAGAAATACCGTATGTAATTTCTGTATGTTTTTACACACAAACTTGTATTTTTATGTAAATTTTTAATAAATTTGTGAGCTGCAATGCATGGCAAACAGCCATGCACCTGACTACTGGGTATCTGCTAGCCGTATATATTATAAGATTGGTTTAAAAAAATTACTTTTTAGTATACTCGTATTCATATATTTGCAGGCAGGTTTTTATCGTAAATTCTAGAGCATCTTGACGTTGAGCAGCCTGTGGTAGAAAATTCATGTTTATCAAAACTCTTACATGCATATTAATGAATTGTCAAACATGATTCTGATGAAAATATTGCGTTTAAAAGTCTAATAAATTTAGTATTAAACAAAATGGTAGCATAAAGAAGAAAGTTTAACGTGAAGAACATGAGAATCAGGAGCACCGCCGTCTCGTTAACTATCGTAAGGGTTATATGGACGTACTTAAATTTTAAGTGTTTAGGCACTCAAAAATTTTAGTACAAAATCACATAATTTACAACCATGTTGGGTTTTCAGCATAAAGCAACGTGCACCGAAAAGAGACAGCTGTAAAAATATAATTTTTATTGTGTACTAAGAACGTTTAAAGGGTCTGCCCGACGGCAAGTTAGTGCTCGAAATACTCGGACTTTTAGTGACAGAGAAATGTGAAATTTAACAGACAAAACTGAAGTATATACCAACTAAAGATGTAAATATAAACTAAAATCAATAACAAACAAAAGTTGTAATAAAGAATTGTAGATGTAAATCCATATTAAATAACTACTAAAAAAGTATGAAAAAATCAATAACAGTCAAAAGTAAACATTTAGGCAGAAATATAAATTGAAACGAAATTAAATATTTAAGGACTAAAGCAATAATTATTAGACCTTTTAATATAAACAATTTCTGGCTTGAGAACTTATAATTTACTGAGAGCACCTGTATCATGATTTCAGAGACAAAATTCTTTATGCGGTTATATGTGTTCAAAGCCTGATGAAATGTGTAGTTTTTCCCGATTTTTTTTCACATTATTGAAGTGCAATTTTTTATTTTAACAATAAACTGTATAAAAGATACGCATTTCGTAACAAAATTTTTAGAATTCATCCGCTGGGACCCCATGAGCTATGACCCTTAAAAAATGGTTCTTTAGCATAGTTAGGATAACAAAGCATTTTAAAAGAGATTTTAATTCGATATTTCCATTTTTCTCTAAATTTTGCACGTTCAATGGCCTTAAATATTACATCAAATGGAAAAATAAGAAATCCTTCGTATAAGCAAGAGTTTTTACCATATAGAAGAACTGTGAAAAATCTAGATCCGCCCAAAACATTTTAAGAAACCATCACTTTCACTCAAAGACCTTATAATAACAAAAATTAATATTAAAATTAAGTCAAAATTTAAAATATTAAAGGAACATGAAGAAGAGTATGCGTTGATAAATAATATATTAAATTGTTGAATTTAAAAATTCACTGCTCAATGAGTCTGAAAATTCTCTTCGTATTTTAAACAAATAAAACTAAAGTATATTTGTCTATCAAAGTTCGCTTAAATTGTTAACATTTTTTATTGGTAATAAATTCGTGGAGCCGAAAAGAAATTTAAAATTTGTGAACTCTTAACGAACTAATCAGAGTCCAGTCCAAAAACAATAAATAAATACGTCAAAAATAATTAAATGTCCATCAATTTTAAACTTTTCCTATTCGTAAAATATGAGGTTGAATAATCTTAGGGTAGTATACCCTCTTCCCTGCACTAAACGTGCACAGGATATAGTGAGCAGCCTTTTTGCCATGAACTTTTCCAGACACTTTTCACCAGCAGCACATAAAATAATTTCATCGTTTATCATCATAGAGGAGACTTCGTTCCGCATGACTCCGTGTTGGCCAAAGTTATTGCCATTCAGCTGCGTTTTTAGCCAGCTTTTTTGGACGGAAGGGTGGTGGTGTGGTAGTTTATTGGTGTGGACAGGGCACTTCAATTATAAATGTGTTTGCCACAAGCCCTAAGGCAATAGTTTATACCTAAAAGATATATGCTAAATCATTTCAATTAACACTCTGCACTTTTCCACACTAAACAAATCCGATTTCCTAGCAAATATCCTGTTCTGCATCTTTCAATCTCTCTGCCTTCCTTTATTGGTCTTCCTATTTTCCTCTCTCCTCCAAAAAGGCTTCCTACAGTGTTTCCTGTATTCTGACGTACATGCAAGTGCACATAAATTTTTAATTCAATTTCTACAGAAACACAGAGCATGCATTCGTTGTTGAATGTGTAAGCACTTTTGGGATCAAAGCCGAAATAAAATTTGGCAAAAAAAAAAACAAAAACAAAAACAAACAAATGGAAAAAATAGTAAAACGAAACCAAAAATAGCAAAACAAATCGACTGTACTCGACTATGAGTTAGTCAGCTTTGAGAAACCCCAGCACGTATTTACTCTGTGACGTATGTGGAGTGGAGTTTGTATGTTCCACAGTGTAAACGCATTAGATACCCTGTAAATGTGTCTTTATTAAGTTTTCATTTTTATTATCAAATACCTTTGGTAGTTTGAGAGTAAATAAGTATATATTTTGGAATAAATATAATTACAAAATTTGTAATAATAATGGAAGAGATACATTAATTAATAACGGATATTTTATAAACAGACAACATTTATTATTTTTTAATTATATAATTAATAGTTTTAATGTAGTAAGAAATACTAATTTAATAATATGGAATTATTTTGTGTTATTATTAGTATTATTATTATCATTATTATTATTATTATTATTATTATTATTATTATTATTATTATTATTATTATTATTATTATTATTAGTATTATTATTATTATTATTATTATTATTATTATTATTATTATTATTATTATTATTATTATTATTATTATTATTATCATTATTATTATTATTATTATTATCATTATTATCATTATCACTATCACTATCATTATCATTGTTTTATTTATTTCTTACTCAGCATAAGCTTACACACTTCAAGCCCAACCATCAAGTATTTACTTACCCCATGGGATAATTACATTTGTACAGGGTATTCTCGTAGGTGTGACACTTGAAAGTGTTCGAAGCAAATGGGCGTGGCATTACCGCAGCTGCCGGAAAATGTCCAAGTGCCAAGTGAGAATTGAGTGAGTTCTCGTAACTAAATATGCATGTAAATTGCCTGGCCCTGAACTAAAGCGTCAGTTGAGTAAGTTTGGTACCGCATCCGCATACGTATGCCACGCCCATGCGTCTATACACCTCCTCTCTCTGCCCTTTAAGGAGCAGCACATGTAAAATGCATTAAAATAGTTTCACTGCAGACAACTTGAGCTCATGTGTGCGAGTGTGTGCTGTGTGCAAGTGTGTGTGTGTGTGGAAATTTTAGCCTTAATTTTATTGACGTTCACTTGTCAATTAAGTGCATCAAGGACGACATGACACGCCCCCTTCACACAGCATCACGCCCCCAGCTCAACCACAGCAAATGCATTTTAGAATTCGCACTTTATTGCGCTGGAAAACTGAGAGCTGAGAGCTGCCATTGGCAGACATCAGTTTATTTTTGGAAAAAGATAATAGAAAGTCTAGAATCGAGCGTACCGACTTTATATGGCCCTGTACTTGTTAAGCTCACATTTTTTTATACAAAAAAGCTAATTTTAACCGATTTGTTTTACGAGGGCTATAGAGTACAGTTGTTCAAATTGTACCAAATCTGCTGAGTAAAGTTTGAATAGTTAACATTCACTTGATGGAGTCGATAACGCCTCCGTCTGATGTCACGCACAGACCCCTTACTCCTTTTACGTACAGGGCTTATAAACTATTCTGCCTTCCCTCGCTTTGATTGCCAATTTTATTTTAGTTCTTACTGTTTGCCTTTGGCATTACTCTGTCTCTGTCTCTCCTTCAGACTCGCTCTCCCTCTCTCTCTCTCTTCGTTGAGAAAATCAATAGCTGTTATTCTTCCAAAAAAAACTCATTAAAACGTCCACAAAGCGGAAAGACAACAAAAACAATGCAATATATATTCATTTAGCTATAGAAATACTTAAACAAACAAACCAATAAACACAAAATAAACTATGTGTGTGTTATTGAAGCCAGAGCATCGTTATCATCATTATTACCATCATCGACGTCATCTCTATCATTATCAATTGCTTTTTAATCAACTCCAATGTGAAATATGCAGTTAGCAAGGGAAACACACATTTCAATTGCGAATCTATCATGCTCGACTAGCAGTTACGCTGTAAAAAGTTTATAAAAAAATATAATGGGTTTCTTAACTACTGAACAGTTCAAATTCTCAGCAGAAATAACAACTAGCATGTTAATTAACCTATACATCAAACTAATACCCTGTAAAACTCACAACCTAAATTGCGCCCAGTTTGAATTTGAATTGAAGTATTCAATTATATTATCTATTTTATTTACATGAAAAAATATTTATCAAAGTCTATTTTATTCGACTAGCAAATACCCTAGAAAGGCTTATTACTGTTCATGGGTCATAATTCTACTTTCCTCTATAACTTCCATTCCCTATGAAAACAGCTTGCTTGACTAACAAACACGCTGTAAAAGAATTATAACACCAACTATTTTCTGTAGTTTACAAAAATCCACTGATACCCTATAAAAACAACAACTTACTTAACTTGTCTCAAAGTATGCAAAACAGCTAACTTTATTTTTGCATCACTTGTAGTTTATTCTAGTTTGTTCAACTTGCACATACCCTATTCAAGCTGAATAAATTCAATGGCCATTTTTCGCATTTCCTCAATATTTTCTTTCTTTTCGCTTGCTTTTCCGTTTCAATCGATTTTATCTTGTGTTCTGCCATTGACTGTAGAAAATATTTACCCAACTTAGTTCGGTGACAGGAAGTTAATCATTTCCTCTAACAACCTTTGACTTCCACAAAAAAAAATGCTCATAAACCGATAATAATGGAACACAATACTAGAAAAACGTGCACGTTGCGAGAGTAGTATGAAAAGTTGTGAATGGAACTAAATTGTCTTAAAAAGAAGTGAACTCAAAACGTTATAGACTAAATAGATTCGCATTTTCGAACACTGTTTAAATTACTTAATGGGCAAATCTTTAATTGAAGTAAATTAATTCTTTAATTACAAAAAATTATTTAATTTATTTTCTTTAAATTTAGTTTTCAATCGAATCTAATTAAACTTAGCATCAATTGAAATGTAAATAAAATATTTGATTACAATTCGCATTCTGAGAGCTTTATTGCTTAAATTAAAGTAAGTTATTTGGACTGTTTTCAGTTAAACATTTTTTTTAATTTATTTACAATCAATTCCTCGCTTTAAATAATTATTTAACAGTATTATATTTTAAAATAATATTCAAGTCATCATAAACAATATTATCTGCTTATGTTTTCTATGTTTTCTAAAAACTATTGAATAGTGTTCAATTGAGTTTTAAGTATTGCCGAAAATATTTATCTAGTCAAACTGATTTAAGCACAAAAGGGTGCAGTGGAGAGCAGTTAGCCATTTATGGAAAATGAAAATGGGAAATGGGAAATGGGAAATGCACGCAACCATTTGGGGCCACAATCAAATCCACATGTTCCATCAAAAACCCATTAGCACTTGTTGTGAGACAACTAATAAGAAAATCACTCCACAAATCCTTAAGCAAAATTAAATTGTTTAAAATTGTTTAGTTGAAAATTTATCTTTAAATAAGAAATTTATAACTGGAGTTTGGCAAATGTATTTTAGTTTAATCGTAGGGGAAATTTCCTTAAAAGTTTATTTATTGAGTGGACTACTTATGGGTTTAAAGTTAAGTTAAAAAACTTGTATAAAAAAACTTAATTAATTGCTGTTATTTTTAAGAGAGCCAAAGTAACTGCGATACAAAGCCACTGGAGTATTTAACTAGCAGAAAAATTACAAAAATATTTATTTAACTGTAAACTTTCATAATTCTCTTGCAGGAACTGGTCGCCATATCGCCAGAACGTCGCAACTGGCGTGGCATATTCATAGCCCTTCTGGTCATTGCCGCCGTCTTCAGTTTGATAATATTTTCCATATTTCTGCTATCGCCCGAAGACGAGGGACTCCGCATACGGGGAAGACGGATGCTTCCCAGTGACATTTTAAGCAAAACATTACAATGGAAACCGTTCAACGGTACTTGGAGCAATGGTAAGAGGAATTTATATATATGTACTACAGTGAAAGCTCCCTTGGCCGGACAGCCACGGTTTCAGCATTTCCGTTTGCCTGAGAGAAGGGATTTTGTATGAAAATCATGCTGAAAAACTATAAAATTCGTCCGGCTAAGGGAGCTGTCCGCCTGAGGGAGCTATCCGCGAGTAGAGCTTTCACTGTATATACAAAAATATTTGATTTTTATATTTCACAGATCACGAACTGGTTTATCGCGATCCCACGGGCGGCCTTTCAATACTCAACTTGGCCGATTACACAACGCGCATTCTTATGACGAACTCCACATTTGTGAGTATACACTGAAAAAACTACGCATCCCAAAATATGTATAACTTATTTTTGCTTTATTCAAACAAAATCAACCAAAAAAGTGTTTGAAATTGAAACAAGTAAAACTCTATTTAACTTAACTTAAGCACAATAATTGTTAAACAAAATTTAGTAAGTAAATTTATTAAAAATCAAGCAAAAACTGTATCTTCCAGTACCTATTGCTTTAATTTTCTTTCAATTACCAATTGTTCATATCAGCTATATAATGTAGTCCGATTTGGGTGAAATTTTCTCAGCATATAGAAATGATAGCAAATCTTTACTGCTTGACTAGCTAACAATACTCAATAGACACTGATTAATTTCATACCAAGCATTTCAACCAACTGAACCTATGGCAGTAGTAGGATATAGTGATTTGATCTGGAAGAAATTTGATTTGCACATGGGATTTAGTACTCACTGATTTTTGTGATTTGAGCATGTGAGTTACCTTCAAAGGAGTATACACATCTGTGCCAAGCTTCAACAAGATACATTTAAAACTGAGAGACTATTTCGCATAGAAACAGACGGACAGACGGACATGGCTGTGTCTATTCGGCTGTTGATGCTGTTCAAGAATATATATACTTTAATTCGCTATAAACATCGTTACAAAAACATAATTCTCTCTGCAAGGGTATAAAAATATCTATAATTTTGATAGATTTTATTTAAAATTTTAACCATTATTCCCAGGTTTTTTTTTTTTTTGTTAAATTGAACACATTTTGTGGCATCTCCAAGTTTAGTTAACTTTTTTAATATCAATGATTTTGATAGGTTTTTATTTAAAATTGTAACCTTTATTCCCACTGTTTTCCTTTTGAGCTTTTTTTAAGTTTCAACCTTAACGGCTTCTATTGCTCATTGGTAATCGAATATATTAATGGATTAAGTAACTTCTTTTATAGTTTCAGATAACTATTAAACAAATTATACTTTATTTTTAAAATAATCATTAATTTTAATTAATCTACATATAACTTAATTATTTAATTAAATACACGCCACTGCATTTAGTTTGCGTAAATAAATAAAATAAATATAAAAAATAAAATAAAAGTCTAATCACACACTTTCCTACTCTCATCGCTATAGCGCCAACTGAACGCTGAATCCTTTTTGGTGGCACCAGATCAGAAATACGTGTTGCTGCAGTCCGACAGCAATCCAGAGGGCTCAAGGTAAAGCCAAAGTCTTTGTCACCCATTTCAATCACAATACAAATCTGAATTCTTTGGTTCCTCAGACACCATGTCTATGAGGTGCAAACAGCCAACACATTTCCGCTGGGACCAACGGAGAATATTGCTGAAGCACCACATCTGCAGTATGTCGTTTGGGCGCCCATTAATCCTCCACCCACATCATTGCCTGGTGGTGGTCAGTTGGCATCAACAACAACGATGACTCCGCTGCCCAGTGGCAGCATAATCCTCAACAGTCTGGCTGGAGCAGCGGCGGGGGGAGCGGGCAAACCGACGCCAACGACAAGCGGTTCGGCAAGTGGCACCATAAACGGAAATGGCCAAGTTAATGGCGGTAATAATGGTGCCACAAAGTCTGCGTATTCCTTCAATCAGGCCATCGCTTTTGTGCATCACAACGACATCTATTACAAGCCAAAGGTACAGGGCGAACTCGTCTGCCGCATCACACAGACGGGCGCCGAGGGTGTCGTCTACAATGGCATACCCGATTGGACGTACGCGAATGTTCCCGAGCTGGAGAGTCGAACCAAGAGCATTGTCTTCTCGCCGGACAGTCACTTTTTGGCATTCCTCAGTTTCAACGACAGCGAGGTCAATGAGTACAAGTGAGTAGTCATCGTGATAGGTCTTTAGTTCATGGCACTGTGGGGAAAAAACCTTAATTTCTGGGCATATACACAAAGTATAAAACTAGCAGAGGAAGATATTTTATATGTCCTCTTTTGCATTCGCAGGGTACCTTTTAGTGGCTCAAAAATTGGGATAAATCTATGGTTATTTGCACTGTGGGTAAACAACCTTCATTTCTGGGCATATACACAAAGTATAAAACTAGCAGAGGAAGATATTTTATATGTCCTCTTTTGCATTCGCAGGGTACCTTTTAGTGGCTCAAAAATTGGGATAAATCTATGGTTATTTGCACTGTGGGTAAACAACCTTCATTTCTGGGCATATACTCAAAGTATAAAACTAGCATAAGTAAAACAGAGGAAGATATTTTATTAATGACCTCTATAAATTCTATGGTTAATTCTACTGTGGGTAAAATAGCTACATTTCAGGAAAACTTTTTTTATTTCCTCTTTAAATTAGTTGTGTACAGGGTATCTTTTAGTCGATTAAAAATCGAAACAAATCTTTGAAACACTCCACTCTGGTGATGTTCATTGCACAGAAACTAAAAAATGCCTTACATACTTTTATACAGGGTATCTTCAAGTTTGTCACACTACTGTAAAATTATATTCTATTCTATTCATATTTAGCGTAGTTATGTCTAGCATTTTATAAATTTACTTTATTTACTCTAACACTACGTCACGTTTACAGGGTATTTGTGAGCCTAGCAAACCTAAACAAGTTTCCAATGTACTAATATCCTGTGTAAAGTTTTACTTGCCTTTTTTTCATTTTTGTAAAATAAATATGGTTCCAGGGTATTTCCTAGTCAAGCAAACTTTAGAATTTGTTTGTCTGATGGTGTAATGTGTGTTGTTTAGTCATATTTTTATCCCTATAAGACTTACGGCTCATTTATTTTTCTAAATTAAATTTTGTTACAGGGTATTTTCTAGTCTAACATACTTTATAAGACGTTGTCAGCTGTAATAACATCCCGATGTTTATTAAAGCTTGCTAATTTGCCCCGGAGAGACTTGTAACCCTTTGAGTTCTGTAAATTAATTTCTGTTACAGGGTATTTCCTAGTCAATGAAGTCTAAAAATACATTTCTCTGTTTTTATAGTGGATCAAGAGTTATTCCACTCGCATATTAATCTCAAATGGACACGAAGTCCCTTGATTTTTGTAGATTTATTTTTGTTACAGGGTATCTTATATTTAAACAAGCTAAAATTAAGTCTATTTTAAAGCGGATCTGTGTTATTCGACTTGCATATTAATTCATATGAGATCATTAATTTTTAATTAATGCACAACATTTTTTGTACAGGGTATCTCATAGTCAAATGAGCTTTGACTGTTCTTATCCATTTCACTCCATTAAACCATGTGGTCCTGGGTAGTTCAAAGTGTAGCAAGTAAAATTTGGTATTCAACGGTTTGCCCATTTGTATACAGGGTATTTTGTAGTGAAGCAGACTTTCAATAGAACTAATAGACCAAACAACCAATTGCAGGGTATTTGCTTATCAAGCAGTATTCAAGTTTGAAACTATTTTATTAACAATCACCTGCATTCCCCTGTAGATTCACCTGGATGGGCGACGACATCAAGTACCCGGCGGTGCTGAGCCAACGCTACCCAAAGGCCGGTGCCCGTAATCCCAACGTAACGGTAAATGTGGTCAATTTGGCGGTGACGAAATACATGTTCCCAACACAAATAAAACTACCCGCTGATCTGGGCAATGGCAGCTACGTGGGTGGACTGACCTGGGCATCGCCCATAGACCTCTCTGTAACGGTGACCAATCGGGATCAGACGAAAGCGACGACAGTGCTGTGCCGTGCACCGCATTTCCATTGTCAGGTGGTGCACACGGAGGTGACCATCAATGATGGTTGGGTGCTGCCCGCTGAGCGGCCTGTTTTCTCCTCTCGCATTGCGGCACAGCTGCGCAAAGCGGAAAATGTTCCAGGCGGAACCGGAAGCGGTACGAGTACCGGAAACGCCGGCGAAAGTGGCAGCGCGGAGAGTCAGGCGAATGTGACCAATGGCCAGACGACCTATGAAATATCCAATGGAGGCTATCTACTGAAGAGACTGCCCGTGCGAGACGGTGAACATGGACACTACCGTCATGTGGTGTTCATCTCGTCATTGGATCGACGGCCAGTGCCGCTGACCATGGGCCGATTTGAGGTTACGGAAATCGTGGGTTGGGATGAGTTGCGAGAGATTGTTTATTTCATGGCTGCTCCAGAGAAGCGACCGGGTGAACGGCATCTCTACAAGATCAACCTGAAGCTAAACGTCACCGAATCGAATCGCACCTACATCACATCGACCCAACCCACCTGCCTCACATGCGACAACAGCGAGTCCACCTTTCGCCTGCATCGGGCACGTAGCACCAATGCCGCCGAGTGGAAACGTGGCGAACGTTGGGAGGATATCATCGCTCGCTTGGAGCCGGATGATTGCATCTATGACATACCCAAAAATTGTCTATTTAATCGTGTGCAATTCAGCCAGGATTTCAGCTACTACGTGCAGGAATGCCTGGGTCCCGAGGCACCCAGTGTCTATCTGGTGGACACGGCCAGTAATGATAAGATCTATGTGCTCAATGCCGGTGATATACTGCGACATCGTCTCTCTCAGCTGGCCATACCTCAGATGCGCACGTTTAGCGTCGAGATACGTCATGGATTCCACGCCCAGGTGCGACTCTTTCTGCCCCCGGGCATGCGGGAGGAGGAGGAGGTGGCATTTCCATTGGTTCTTCATGTGTAAGTATCAAATCACTAACTGAAGTAGCCAAAGGTTTCATTTGGTTTGTTCTTTTCTTCCTAGTGATGCATCGCCAGGATCTCAGCTGGTTACAGAGCGTTTCCATGTCGATTGGAACTGGTATTTGTGCAGTCAGCGCAGCTTTATTGTCGCCCAGATCGATGGGCGTGGCAGTGGCTATCAGGGCGAACTGCTACGCACTCAGGTTCACGGCAAACTGGGTACGGTCGAGGTCGAGGATCAGCTGGGAGTACTTACGTAAGTTTGGATCATTGTAGCAATGCCCAAGTCTATACCACTCAATGTCTAATTTATTAAGTACATTTGAAAGAGCTCCTTGTCACAATAGTAGAAAACTGTTTTAAACAATTATATTTGAACGCTGTAATCAAAGAGAGTACAGAGGTCTATGAGGTTCGTCAGGTAACCGGTAAAAGGAAGCTTTTCGATCCCATTAAGTATATATATTCTTAATCAGCATTAACAGCCGAGTCGGTAAAGCGATGTCTGTCCGTTTGCCTGTCTATCCATCTGTTCGTATGAACACCTGAATCTTCTAGACTACAATAGCTAGAGCCACCAACTTTGGATTGAAAGACCGTCTACTTCGCAAGCAGATCAGGTTTATTTAAAATTGTTGCCACGTCCCGTACCGCCTCCGAAAATTTAAAAAATCAATTTTTATAACAACATAACTTGACAACTTTTAGAGCTATCGTGACCAACTACCCGTACCAAGTTTGGTCTACATTGAGGAACAGTGTCCATTAGCTCCCAAAGGACAAATCGATCGAAAACGGTCTATTTGTATGGAAAAAGGGCACTAGTATAAAAGTATTGAGTTTTCTACAGTTGACTCACTGGACTGTAGCTTTTCTAATTTGTTTAATATAGAAATCAAATACATTTTTGTATACACCCCGATTTCAATAGTTAATATATCCGTAATTAAATCAAGTATTCGATACTGGAATTACCCTACTTCGAGCAAATTTTAGGATTAGCTAAATTTCTAGGGACTAGAATCTCTACAGTTTCAAGAACTTAACATTTGTGATCCTCATATTTTACAGCTATTTACGGGACAACCTTAAATTCATCGATCCGCTGCGCATCTGCGCCTTTGGCTGGGGCTATGGCGGGTATGCTGCTTCGATGATGCTCATCGATGACTCACAACAGGTGCTTCAATGCGCTGTCGCCATCAATCCTATTGTCAGCTTTGGATATCACTGTGAGTATACAAATTGTACGACAGATTAGCAAACAGAATCCGTCCGTCCGACTATATAAACAACAAGAAAGAAAAGTACAGTCGAGCGCGCCCGACCGTATAATACTCTCTGCATTTGTCCCGATTAAATTATTAAAATCGGTATCGAGATATTACAATGTGAATTACTTGCATTAAAACACGTTGAAACAAAAACAATCTAAGCATAATCAAACACACATCTGTTTGTTTGTATTCGAATACACATACGTTTGGCAATATGTATATGATGCAAATATATATGTATGTGTGTATTCGGCGCAGCCAGCTTCCGCGGGCAGCGCTGCCGACACACAGGCAGCGAAAACGTTCGAACATGTGCTAGTGTGTTTCTATCTCGCTTGCACCTATGGGTTGATATTGCGTTCAATTATCAATATTGTAACGCTTCTAGTTTTCTTGTTTATAGTCCAATTTTAATGCGCCTTTCAGTATAGTTTAATATAGTTAGTCTCCACACGAATTATATAATTACAATACTGTACGATACGAACAAGTTCGCCAAACCCGGCATTGAAGGTTCCAGACTTTTTTATCAAATGTGGGAAAAGTGGGCGTGGCAGTCCAAAATTTTAAATGGCAATGCAACTATGCCGTGGCTAGCAACCGCCCGTTCCAGAATTGGTGATCCTAGGTGCCATAGTTACTGAGATATTTGCCGAAAACACCATCTTACCATCTCTGAAATCTGTTTGTTCATACGGACAGACAGACGGACAGACAGACGGACAGACAGACGGACAGACGGACATGGCTATATAGACTCGGCTTGTGATGCTGATCAAGAATATATATACTTTATGGGGTCTGCCACGCCTCCTTCTGCCTGTTACATACTTTTGCACAAACCCAATATACTCTTGCAGAGAGTATAAAAAGATCTCAGAAACTATAAGAGCTTGAGAGTCCAGAGAGGTCTTAAATGAAAGATAAAATCCCCAAGCTGTACAAGACCTAAGTCTTTCTATGTTCATGCAAAAAAGTGTTTTATTCACTACAAAAGTTTTTAATCGAAAACTTGCTCAAATTAATTTTCAGACTCGTTCTTTACGGAGCGCTATATCCCGTTGAAGGGAGACTATCTGAGGGCATTGCAGGAAGCGGATCTGACCATGAAAGCGGGCAACATAAAGGGCCGCAATCTGATGCTGATGCACGGAACGGCAGATACGTTGGTACATCAGGAACATACACTGATGCTGGTGCGAGCACTGGTCGATCAACAGGTGAAATTCCGTCATCAGGTTTATCCGGATGAGGATCATGGCATAGCCAGGTCACTGAGTCATGTGTATAAGACAATGGAATGGTATTTCGATGAATGCTTTGGCCCCGTCGATGACAATGAGTGGGACCCAACGGGATTATTTGTGTTCAAACAATAATTAAGACCCCCCTACGATCCTTATGATGAGGATCCGTTGGCCAATCAGTTAATCGATTTTGATATCGATCCCGGTGATCGGCACAATCAGTCAACGACTGTGACAACAACGGCAACGGCATTATCCGCCCTCGATGAGCTCGACAACAGCTTGCAAGCTCTCGATCTCATGACGTCATCGGCAATGACACTAAGCAAAGTATCGAATAAGCTTTGCAACTACAGCAGCAAACGAAAGCTTCAACAGAAAGAGACAACGCTGGCCAAAAAGATGCGCATCCTGCAGCACTAGTATGTGTGTGAGAGTGAGTGAGACAACAGGAGAGTGCTTGAGTGAATGATTGCGGGAGTGAGTGAAAGCTTTTGAGTACAAGTGTAAAAGTGAGACGTAGTATGACTGACTTTTAAGTTCTTGAAGCTTTTTTTGTTATTTTTTTTTTATTTGAATTTTTTTTAATCTTATGCGTATGTGTGTACGTGTGTGTGTGTGTGTTGATTGTGCGTTCTATAGGCCAGCAAAGCGAATGTTTATAGCGCAAACAAAAGCAAAGGTGATTCATTTATGCGACTGATTATTAACATATATAATAAAAATAAAAAATAAATACAAAAACTAACAAATTGTTTAAACAATTTGACGCCGCTGCTTGTCATGGGAAATTCGAGGTGGGATATGGATTCGTAGGGGAAAACAACATAAAAAAAAAACTTTAAACTAGCATTAAAAAAATAAATAAAGAAAGCGAAAAACCAAAGAAATCAAATTATAAAATACTATAAAAATTTTAGTGTAAAATTGTATTTCATTTGTGACTCGTAATTGTTATAGAAATTAATTTACTGTTTGTATGTATGTACGTGTATGTATGTGTTCTGTGTTATAGAATTGTTTAGATTGATTAACTATTATGCTTATAACGAGTGTATTGTGCACATAAATATATTAAAAAATATATATATATACATATACTACATACATATATTTGACTGAACGTTATTTTTTATGTATATACATACATACACATGTATTGATAATTATGGTACATTTTAAACAGCAACCAAAAAGCGAAAAAACCAAAAACACCAAAATTAATTTATGTCCAAAACTTCAGCAAACGATTTGAAAAATACTTAAACTAAAATATACGAATATGTTTTAAATAGAACGCTAGTAAGCATTTTGGAGTATATCGAATAAAAATCTAAGAAATAATTTAGCAAACAAAAAATCAAAGAAAATACATTAAAAATTAAGAAAAAAACTGTTAAAAATGCGAGTTGGAAAAATCCAAAAGAAGAAAAATTTATTTTAAACAATTTAGTACAATTAATTTGATAGTCGAAGTGTGTGATCGACTATAAGATGCCCTGTGCTCAGCATAATTCCATTGATTACATAAATTCCATAGTTACAAAAACGAATATATAAAAAATAAAACAGGGCATTGCGAGAGACGGTTTTAAAATGAAAGCCAAAAGTGAAGCCAAAAACAAAAAACGATTCAAAGAACCAGAAACATTTTCGGAAGGAGTCTAACCAGGACAAGAACTACTACTAACTACCCACTAGTAGTAGCGTCCCAAATAAAATACATACTACAAAACATATACATAGTTAATAATTGTTGTGGCCTGAGCCAAAAAGAAAAAAAATAAAATAATAAGTAAAAATTAAAATTAAAATAAAATATAATCGGTATGTGTGCTATTAAGAAAAGTCCCTTGAAAAATAAAAGGAAAAGGGAAACGCGTTTTTTTTTAGATTTTTTTACCATTAACTTTAATTAAGTACAATACGAGTGTGTGTGTAAGTGTGTGCGTGTGTAGGTGTGGGTGTAAAATGTAATGAAGTTAATCACAAATGCAGTGAGTCAAGTAATTGTTTGAACACTTAAAAAAAAATGTCAAAATTAATTAAATAACTTATTTTTTTGGAGTTCTTAGAACGAGGTACAAAAACAATAATGACCAGCTTGAAAATCAATCAATTACTTGACTAACTGTAAATCAATACATGTTAAATGTTGCGTCAATAAAGCCTCACGCAGCGGCAAAATTTTATTATAGAGTAACTGTACTGGATTGGCTTTGAAATTCCAAAAACAAAAGGCAACTCTGAAAAAAAAAACTCCAAAAACCCAAAATAAAAAACAATTTGACTACCAACAAAATAGTCAAGCTTTAAATGTTGTACACTGGCGACGTGAAGAAGACAATTTTTTTTTTGGAAAAGAATTCAACGAGAAAGTTAATTAAATCCTAACTAAAATGCATTGAATCTAAGAACTAATACAAAAACTTAAGAAAAAAGAAATAACTATGTATATGTACTAATTGTTGAGTCTGCAGCTCTTAATAAATGTTAAAATTAATAATGAAATAAATACAAAAACCAAAACGAAGGCATAGAAAAACGAAATACATATATATAAATGTTTAAAACGAAAATCTATTAAAAACAAAAACTATATACATATATATTTAAAGAATATATATATGGACTTATACATATATTTAATGTAACAGAACAACTAACGTACATATATCGAATAATTTCATCTGAATTGTGTGTAAACAATGCAAAGAAAAAAATAAAACAAAATACAGAACGGATACTACAAATAACAAGCATTATCTAGGTACAATACGTATTTTATGTATTTGTAATTCAAGTGGAACCAAATCAACCAAAAATATTAACATAATACAGAAACAAACTCATTTTTCCATAAAGTACAAACTACTGAACTTAAGTTGCCACTTTAAGCCAACAAAAAAAAAAAAAAAAAAACCCCAAAGAGACCAAATAAATCAACTGGACACAAATTTGTTATATTTTATTTTCCTTTCTGTTGTTGGCCTTTGTCATTTTAAATGACACGCCCAACGAAGTTTTTTGGTTTCATGACAATGGACACATTTAAATACAATTAACGAAACCCGATTCAAACATAAACAAACATTTGTGCTTACATTGTATTTCGGAAATTAAATTAGTATACCAAGAATTGATCAACACTAAAAACACAAACAACAACAGCTTTCACCTTGTGAAAATCGAAACAATAAATAAACGAGAACTTTTTGTGTGTATGCAAAATAACTGAAAAATGCGTTTGACATTATTTGAATGTAATTTTCAAAAAAGTAAGTAAGGTTTCGATAAGGCTTTCTTGTTACCCCATGCAAAGTACTGCATTCAAATTTAAATAGTAACAGTCTGTTACTTATCGGCTATCTTACCGATACCACACGCTTATCGATGCTGTTTGGTACTTATTGCGGGTCGCTTTTGAACATCTGTTCGTGTTGAGCAACCACCGAAAAGGTGTTGTGAAGTCTGTAGATTATCCGTGTTGGTGAGTGCTAGAGTTATTTATAGTAGCTCAATTGAAGTAGTTCACTAGTTCAATGAACTAAAACGAGCGAACTAAACAACAGAACTATATGTCCGACAATCAGTGTTGCCATGCTAGCTTTTTTCATTTAGCTCTCGAATTTTCCCTTATGCGAACCAAAAATATTTAAATAAAAAATAAGTATGATTTGCAAGACCAATACAAAAATAAACCAATAATTTTGTTTTTTGGCCTAAAAGCATCTTCAAAGAATGGTGCCGAGGCGGTAGACAACTTGATTAAGCAAGCAATTTAAATATGAATTCCGATTTTTCAGAATGGTTTCTGCCGTTTTCTAGCCTTTTCTAGCTCAATATAGCTTTTTCAGTCCCTGAAGAGCTGGCAACACTGCCATCAAACAAAGATGTAGTTCGTTCGTTCACCAATGTGAATATTCCAATCGCACAATACAACTCTACTGCGTAGCCGTCGCGTGTTCGTATTGCAATTTCGCTAGCGTTTTTTTTTTAGTAAAAAAATGCAAGTAAAGCAAACCTAAAACTCGCTACATAAAAAGCGCATTGAATTAAAGAAACTGTCTAATACAATTTCTATAATTTTTACTTGTACACGGTAAAGAGCAATTTCTAGAAAGAACTAATTCCTTACTGTGTGTGTGTACGCATGTATAAGGCTATGTATGTGTGTGCGTGTATGTGCATAAAAGGCATAGCAACCAGACAAGCGGACGTTTCCCAAGCAATGAAAGTGAACGAGACCACTAAATTGTGCTTATAAGGATTGCCACAAATAGTGCAAGCGTTTTAAATCAACCGCGTAAAGCTTTCCATTAATGACAACTTAGTGTTTGGGCGGGTTTTCAATTTTTTTACCCAAATTAAGGCAAATACTAAATCGGGTACTAAAAAAACTAATAATCGCATTGAATCTTCGTTTTAGCGAAGCACATGTGCATGTGTTTGAGTGTATTTGTGTACGAGAGTTTATGTATGTACGTATCAATTTGTGCGTGTATGTGCTAAACTTGAAATACAACGCAAACGCAACGAGAACAAACTCGTCAAGGTAAAGAAGAAAAAAATGTGTGTGAAAAATTCCAACAGAATTACGCGAGATATAAATCGGAGGCAGGAAAGAATTTAAATCAGATTCTCTTTTATTTGCTTGTATGCATGTATGTGTGCATGTTGATCTGTCTGTGTTTGTGTGACGTCGATTGCGTACCGCTCTATGTGTATGTACATATGTGGAAGTTCCGTACTGTGCCGCTCTTGTAGAAGTTGTAGTTTTGGGCGGGGGCAAGTGGGTGGCTCTTGTGTTCATTATAATCTACAATGCAAATATTCCCTATCCATAAATGTATTGTATATTTTTTAAATTTTTGTGCATGTGTGTGAGTGTGAATGGAATTTCTGAGTACAATTTATAATAAAAACAATTTGTTTTTTTACTAATTGCACACAGTTGCATAAATTCATTGTTTACATGGTTGCCCGTTGCTGCCTTTGCGCAGTGCTGTAAAACGATTTTAGATCAGGTGGCAACGCCGACCTACATATAACAGCGGAGCCGCTCTGCTCTCAGCAATAGCCGGAACTTGATATTAATGTGAAAAAAATCATTGGCAATGTTTGTTTATATATAAAAGTCACTCGAAATTATTTTTCTGATCATAGTTTACTAAATCTTTCAACAGTGTACCAAATTGGTTTTTACTTTTATTATATAATCAGATATAATTTTATTTAATAAAGAATCTCTTAATGGTTTCTTGTCTCACTGTTGGATGAAACAACTTCAAATTTGTCTCTGCAACTAAAACCAATCGTGCAACAATCGATTGTCTTGGTTTATTTATCGATACTGCCGATAGACACATCCCTGCAAGCGGCAACGCTGAAGCAGCTACAAACTGAACAAGAGGCAACCTACAATATCGGAGAGCAAAAGATTTAAACAAATCTAAACTATATTGTATAATATATTCGTGCTAACAGTGCAGTAGTCTAGGCACACTGTGTCGTTTTATTTATTTATTTTTTTTTTATCATTTACATACTAACTTGTGATATGTGTATCGTGTTCTCTGTCTCTCGTACCCCAAAAAGCCGAAAGTGTTAATTTGCCAAATTCTGTACATGTGTATGTATAAGTGCATACATATGTTGTTTGTGTTTGTGCAATTAAACATCAATGCTGCTGCAGCTAAGATCTTTTGCCTGGTAAATATAAAAGTGTCGCGTGCATTTTTGAATAGTGAATGTGTCTGCATGTGTGTGTATGTGAATGAGAATGTATGCATGTGCGTATATGTGATTAATATAAACTTGATTCAAGTTTTGAACTTGATTAATATGTAGATTTATTTCAGCTGTGCGTGACATGGATATGTGCGAGATTGTGTGTGTGTGTATGTATATGTATGTAGTAGCTAATACGATTGGTAAATTGCTTAACTAAATACGCATAATTAGCGGTTTTTGCATAATCGGCACAGCCACTGCTTTCTTTGCCAGTGTACATGTGCGCGCTATTTGCATTACCCGCGCTCCCGTCACCCACGCCATTAGCCACCTGTACGCCCTTGCGCGCGCACACGCACACACGCACACACAAACACTGATTCTCACATACACATGCATATGTATGTACATACAGTGACACGATGTGATTTGCGGTAGTCTCGTGAGCTTTGCCAATGCGATAACGAAAACATATTTACTCACATGCACATACATATACGTCCATCCATGCAAACGTCTGTATGTGCATGTCTATATGTATTTTATTGTCTTCTTTGGCCCATTTGGCTCTGCTTCTTTATTATTTCGGCTATTGCTAAGCACATTTGTGGTCTGCCACAAAAAAGAAGACGATATATTTGTAGTGCAAAGGCGTCGCCGGCGCTGCGCTCTCTACGCTTCAGCTGCATTTGGCGCCGACTGCCGTCTGCAATAGCAGCAAAGACGACGAGGACGCTGGCGGTTTTCTATTTGTAGAAAAATAGTGCATAATTTGTAATGCAATTGTTTGCGCTTTCCATTTAGTAAAATCCACTTTTGATAACACATGCGATCGTGCACATACACATACACACATATGGTTTAGTATTTGACATGGTACAGTGAGAAGAGAGCATTTCTGACGTCACGAGACGATCAGACATTTTCTAGATCTCTCTCTTCACTTATTTTCTTTCATTATTTATATTTTTTTTGTTTTGTTCATTGAGGCGAAAAGGAAGAGAGAGGGAGAGGATATTTTGCTGACCAGTTGTCATTGCAGCAGACCACAGGTGGCAACTCTGCTTCAACTTGTTGTTGCTATTGCTGAAGAGAGCTTTAAGAAAGAGTTTGCATGTTTGCCTGTTTTAAGCTTTTTAAAGCATCTTCATTAACTTTGTTTTACAAACCTTTTTTATTGCAGTTGCAGCCGTTTGAAACAGAATACGGCCTTGCCAGCAAGCATTGATACCTATTTCGTCTGTTCCGCTAAACAACAAGAATAAATTTGAAGTGAGTATATTTGCACCTGTGCGAGGTGTGCTATTAAAAATCCTCTAACATTTAAAATAAGACGATCTTTTCTTTAGCTGTTCACAGGCAAACACAAAAACACCGCTGTGAACGACTGCACATGCAGCGCCAGCAGATCAATATCTGGAGCTGGAGCCAGAACTAAAGCCACAGACAAATGCAGTTCGTCTTACAAGAACAACAACGCTAGCAGCAGCAGCAGCTAAAACAACGGTTGGCAGAGGAAAACCAGCGGTGACGTCGGTTGATCAACACTGAACACACACAAATTGAAGACAAGCATACACGCATAGGAGAGAGCTTTTAGCATTAGTCAGACAGGCACTCAGGGTGAGAGAGAGCGTGCGTGTGTGCGTGATAGTAAGGGAGAGACAGAGAAAAAAGGAAGTGAGACAGTGAGTAAGAGGAGTGGTGACGAGAGGCGTGGCGTATTCGCTGTCCAGCACTCAAATTGCCAATTTGAATGGATCCGTGTGTTGGCTGGTTTCAGGAGGAACAGGAGGGACCAGCGTTGCGCACATGGTTAAAGATTTGGGAAACGAATGCCCAGGAAATGGGTGCACTTCTTGAGCAGCAGCTACAACAAAATAACAACAATAATAACAGCAGCAGCAGTAATAACAACAGCAGCAACACAGGTGGCACCAACAACAACAACGGAAACAACAGCAGCAACAACAACAACGTGGTGGTGGGCACAAGCAATATTAATAGGCTACTAAACAACGGTCCTACGATCAGTCTTCGTGATCCTGACTCATTACAAATTCTTCTTCAGCAGTTTAACGGTACGTCAGCAACACGTCACGGCAATAATACAAACGGAGGCAAAAGCTCAAGCAACACGTCTATCGATTCTACATCGAACAACGACAATAATTCGCCAACGAGCAGTAGCAGCAGCAGCAGCACTAGCAGCAACAGTAGTGCTAACGGCAGCAGCAACGCTGGTTCAACATCGGGTGCAGCAACACAAGCAACAACACCAGCAGCAGCCGCTGGAGTAACAACAACAGCAACAACTGTAACAGCAGCAACAGCTGTTAACAGCACAACGACAGCAACTGCTGGTGACAACAGCAGCAACACAACCACCGCCAGCAACAGCAGCACCATCTCTACCACCACCACAACAACGACAGCAACAGCATCAGCAGGTACAACAACCACTGGCAGCGGCACCACTAACAACTTTGCAGTCAATCCCGCGTCCAAAGTGCCTTTGCACGAGCGCGCCAATATGTATTACCATCCATCGAGAAGGAAACGTGTCGTTGATAACAAATCAAGCACTCTGAATCTGAATAAGCATGCCGAAATGATTGCCAAATACGGTGGATGTCCTTGGCGTAAACGTGACTATCAATATGGCGAGGGTACAATTGGTCTGCACGAGGAAATCGAACACTTTTATCAATATGTACTGCCCACTGCCTGTGAGCATGCCATACGTAACGAGGTCGTTAAACGCATCGAGAACGTTGTCCATTCCATCTGGCCACAGGCGGTGGTCGAAATATTTGGCTCATTTCGTACCGGCCTCTTTTTGCCCACCTCCGATATTGATCTCGTTGTGCTAGGTAAGCAATAACTTCTTTAAACTGTTTTGATTCAAATCTTAGAATACTACCAGAGGCTATATAAAGATGGTTCATTACGCTACAGTTCATATATTTACTATGAATACGGTCTGTTATGCAGTCTAACAAATACAAATCTGATTAATTTATATAGAAAGATTACAACGCTCGATTAATACTTTAGTATCTGTCGGTGTCTTCATATGTTTACAGGCAAACTAATGATCAAAGGGGTTAAGTGGGTTTTAATATCATGTAGAAGAAAATAGGCCCATACCTTTTCGATAAATTATGACTATCGAGTTTTGAGATTTCGTCATTCTAATGAACGGAATTCCTTATACAATTTTACACCGATCGGTCTAAAATTTAGAGAGAATATTTGAGATATATTGTAACCCTTTAAAATCTTAATGAAATTGAAACGTGACAATCATTAAGATATATTTTCTTGAACTTTTCAGGCCTTTGGGAAAAACTGCCGCTGCGAACACTGGAGTTCGAGCTTGTTTCACGTGGCATTGCCGAGGCGTGTACGGTCCGAGTGTTGGATAAGGCATCGGTGCCGATTATAAAGCTAACAGATCGTGAGACGCAGGTGAAGGTCGACATATCGTTCAATATGCAATCTGGCGTGCAGTCCGCCGAGCTGATAAAGAAATTTAAACGGGATTATCCGGTATTGGGTAAACTGGTGTTGGTGCTAAAGCAGTTTCTATTGTTGCGCGATCTCAATGAGGTGTTCACCGGCGGCATCTCGTCGTACTCCTTGATACTCATGTGCATCAGTTTCCTGCAATTGCATCAGCGTGGCATTTTATATGATAAAACCAACATTGGTGTGCTGCTATTGGAATTTTTTGAGCTCTATGGTCGTCAATTTAACTACATTAGCATTGGTATATCCATTAAAAATGGTGGACGTTATATGCCCAAAGATGAACTCCAGCGTGACATGGTTGATGGTCACAGGCCATCGTTGCTCTGCATTGAGGATCCATTAACGCCCGGCAATGACATCGGTCGGAGCAGTTATGGTGCCCTGCATGTCAAACAGGCCTTCCAATCCGCCTATCGGTCCCTTGACCAAGCCGTCAGTCCGCTCAACCTTTGGAAATCCGATTCACGTGACACCTCCATATTAGGTAAGTCTGTATTTAAACCCTAACCCACCAAATCTCCCTGCTCCCTCGAAACCATATCCAGCAAGTCAAGAACAGTTAACCAAGTCGAAAGTATGTATAACTATATATTATTAAAGACTCTTACAATCAGTTACACTCACTACATAAAACTAGACAGTCAATAAATAGGTGAGAAATGAGTGCCAGATGCGATGAGGAAATGTTTAAAAAACTATAGCAAGAATTAAATAGGGTAAGAATTAGAATGCATATTAAAATTGATATAGTGAAGAAAGTAACCAAGATTTAGAATAGAAATAAAATAAATATTAGAACAGTACAAGTTTGATATGAAAATATAAACGAAATTAAGGAAAATAACTCTATAAATCGAATTTTTATACGAAACTTTATGAAAAGTCAAAACAAGTTAGGATATGTTCACAAGAGAGAGAATGGAGCGATTGTCAAGCAAAGATAATCAGTTGGAATAATTTAGAAATCGAAAGGAATTTATATCAGTAAAGTAAAGAAACTATCGATAAAATACAAATATGCTATAATACAATAGAGTTAAATTGACTGAAATATTGAAAGTGATATTTATAATAGTTAAAATAATAAACAAATTGTTGTAGAAAATCAAAACACATTTTAGCTAAAGATACATTTATTTGTTTGTGGGCAGAACAAATAAAAATAGTTATAACTTGTAGCATATAGTAGACAGTACAGTAAACACTCGCTAACTCGAACAATAGCATAGAGAAATATTTATTTTAAGAAAATGTTTCTCAGAAAAGTATAAAAATAAAAAGGAAATTTCCATGCTTCTAAAGTTTAAAATTAGCACGTGTTGTGTGGGTGTTGTTCTAGTTAGCGAGCGTTCACTATAGCACCTTGATAATCAATTTTCAAATGATGTGCAATTTTGCGAAACAATATTAATTTTCTATTTTTGTATGCGTTTGTTTTTCTTCTCGTCTTTTGTATTTGTTTTTCTATATGCCACACAAAATAAAACACTCACACTCATGTAGGTCGGATAATTCACATAACCGATGACGTCATAGACTACCGTGAATGGATACGTGAACACTTTGAGCATCTGGTTGTCGTGGATCCGCCGCTGCCCGCCTATTCAAATGGCGCTGGCGCTGCCGCCGCCAAATATGTGATTATGCCCTCCGGTGCCGTTGTGCATCAGATCTATCATCCGCATGCGGTGCTGCAGCCACATGCATTGGCCCAGCCATATCATACGGCGGCAGCAGCTGCAGCTGCTGCGGCGGCGGCAGCACAAGCGGCGGCGGCTGCAGCTGCACAACAGCAGCAGCAGCAACAACAACACCAACAGCAGCATCATCAGCAGCAACACCAACAACAGCAGCAACATCAGCAAACCCAGATGAATCTGTCAGCTTCATTACGTCACCGACGTGGCAGCACCTCATCTGGTGATGATTCTGAGGATAGCAAAGACTGCGATGTTGGTGATCGTGAGACCACGACGACGACGACAACAACGACTGCAGCTGGAGCAGCAACAAGTGGGACAACAACAATTGGCCCATCAGTGGTTGAGATCATTGACATAACATCGTCGCCGCCAAATGGACTGGAGGTGACTTCAATACCCGTTAATGTACCAATGCCCATTGTGGTATCGGGTAACAGTCACAGCAGCAACAGCAATAGCTCGTCAACGGGCTCGTCGGTAATGCACACACCTACACGCATAGATACATGATGAATGGCTGCCGCCGGCCTCATGCAGCAGCCGTTGTTGCCGCTACAGCAGCCGCAGCAGCAGCAGCAGCATCAAAAGGCCGCCGGCTGTGCCATGCTGGCCGCAATTGCTCCCAATACGAATGCAATGCCGCGTGCGCAGCAACAGCAACAATTGCTGGTGCGCACTAAGAACGGCGGTGTTGCCGCCGGTGCAGCAAATGCGGCCAGCATGCCAGCCAAGCCAACAACAATGGCTAAGACAAGCCAACATACATGTATATCTTCTTCACAACAACTTCTACAACAGCCAGACATGGATCGATACAGCGATGAAGCCCTCTTGTTGGTACACGATGCCGGGCCACTCGAAGAGACGACAACAGCAGCCACTACAACCGCAACAACAACAACAGCAGCAGCAGCAACGGTTAACGTCTACAACAACTGTACAACAGCAACGACGACAACATTGCGTACTTATGGCCAGCACCAACAGCAACAACAGCAGGCGGGTCAAAGAAGCCACGCCAATTCCTATTATCGTCAGCAGTTTTATGTTCCGCCTCCCATGCAACAACAGCAGCAGCAGCAACAACAACAACAGCAGCAATTAAGCAAATCCATGTCCAATACGCAGCAAAGCAACTATAATGGCCATCACCAGCAGCAACAGCAGAGACCACAGCATTTGCGTTTGTCCAACAGCAATAGCAGTAACAACAGCAACACTAGTGGAGGATCAGGCTACCACCATCACCATCATCATCATCACCACCATTCACATCAGAATCAACATCAGCAGCAGCAACATCATCACCATCAGCAGCAGCAACAACAACAACAACATCATCACCATCAACAGCAGCAACAACAACAGCACCAACAACATCATCGTCGGCATTATCAATCAAATGCAGCAACGAAAGCGGTAGGTTCGCCCACAGTATCATCAACCGGCACAGTGTCATCAGCGGCAACGGCAATGAGTAGCAGCCAAAGTCACAGTCACAATCACAGTCACAACAACAGTAACAGTCACAGTCACACGAACAGTAACAGTCACAGTAACAATCATAGTCACAGTCACAGTCAGAGCCGATTGCCGCCAATGCGAGAGACACTTGTCAGCTCACCATCCTCAATATCAATCATTTCCATATCGTCTGAATCCTCAGTTGGCAGCTCAAGTTCATCATCGTCATCCTCATCACGTTCGTCACGGTGCGGCTCTGGTGGTGAATCCACGGACTCAGCTACCGGCTGCCAGTTGGTCCTTGGTGAGGATCGCTGAAGAGACGGCAATGCGCTGTCGGACGTTAGCCCCGATAACGATAACGATACCGATATCATCGCCACCATCACAACCATACCACTATCAATATCAACAATACCAGAGACGTTATGGCCTTTGATCAATGCATTGAAACCAACATGATTCCACAGAAACTGAAAGAGAAAGAGACAGCTTGAAGAAGAGACAGAGAGACAGAGCTATGGAATACAGGCGCAAAGAGATAGCAACAGCTATGTGGGTTACATTTTTCTTTTTATATATATATGTATATATATTTTATTTTGAACCATTATAAGCATAGAATATCATTTTAATCAGTTAGATATATATATATATATATAAAGCGCAGTATACATACACTTACTATGTATTATTATTTTCCCTCTTTTTGAACCACATAGAAAGGCACATCCTCTGCCTCTCCGTAATTTATCTTGTTCGCTCAATGCATCTCTGGCTCTTTCCAGTATACTCTACTCCAGAAGAAGTTGAAGAACCGATAAAAGATAATACTTGTACGATTTAAAGTGAATAATGCATAGAACCATTAACTTTATAGATGCATAGTTCATGTATTGCTGTCTTGCTTGCGCCTACACCCCTCACACTCCCCATAAATATATATAGTTTATATATATATCTATAATAAATCGTAAACTTTGCCCAACTTATGCTACTAGTTGGTATTTCAATTTGTTTCTAAAATAAATATGAAAGAGAACTAAGAAAACAAAAAAATTATGAAGAGAAAAAGAAAATATACTAAAAATCATAAATATTAAGTATAATGAAGAACTAACAAGAAAAAAAAAAAAAAAAAAAAAGTAATTTGTAAAAGCAAAAAAAGAAAAGTTGTAGTCACTTAAGATATTATGTGAAGAGAAATGTGAAGTACGAAATTAAGTTTATGAAATATTATTATTAATATTAAAATTAAGGCAACAAATAACAAAAAGAAACAAGCAAAAAAAAGTAAAAAATTGTATAGAAATTGTTTAGTTGTAAGTCACATAGATATTTCTTCGTTTTTTTTCTAGATGTTTAATCAATTGAAACCTATTATCTTATTACATACTATTAGTATGATGCTTATAGCTTAAGTAACATATATACACACAGACATTAACTTATATATTTATATATATATAGTAATCAATAACTACTATATGTATACACTTATATGTAAAATTGAGCAAAATATTAGCGCAATTTTCACGCTAATATTATTAAGTGAAATTGCGCGTCTGAAAATGAAACAGAAAATCAATTGAAAAGGGGTAGAAACACATCAATTTACAGAAATGCAAAATATGGCAATTAGTTAATGCTTTTTTTTTTATACATTGATCAGTTTAAGCATTATGTAATAATTCCCATAATAAGCTATACTATCTAAATTGTAAAAATAAGCTGCTACTTTTATTCTGGCCTACAAGAAAACAAAAGAAAAAAAATGTTTTTTATTATGATTATTATTGTCATTGAATATCGCCCACGACTATTTCTCTGTACTATTACTATTATGATTATCGTCATTACAATTATTATTATTATTGTATTTAATATTATGCACCTAAGCAATAGCAGTAATAACAACAACAATAACAAATATCTATTGTAAAAAACACATTGCAACAACAACAATGTGTTCTAAAGGCAAAAGCAAAAAAAAAAAAGAAAAAACGAAACTAAAGCAAAAAAAAAAGAACCGACAAACCAAAAAAACAAAACGGTGTAAAATTATTCATTATCACATACTTATATATATATATACATGTATATATATATTCCTGCCATTTATTAGTGTCTATACAAATAGTTTTAGAAATATTTATACATATGTTTAATTTAATTTTATTATTTTTTTTTAATACTTTTTATCGTTCCGTAGAGTATTCTCCTTCCTCGCTTCCACTTTTCATCAGTCTGTCACTCTATTAACTTTAACTGCCATTTTGATAGTGAGAATGAGAGAGAGGTTTTTAAAACAGAAGAGAAAGTGAAAGAAAAGAACAAGAACACTTAGAGTGTGTACATGTATAACATTTAGGCTGTCCCTCTCTTTGATTTAAGCAAGAGAAAACTTAAGGATTGTATTATGTATAAGAAGAAAAAAAAAGAGAATCGAATTGTGTGCAGCAAGTACTGTTTCGTATGCACCGTTAGTCTGCCATGCATTCGCCACGTAGCCCGCTTCCTATCTCCTTACCTACCTCCCTCCCTGCCCGCCTCCTTTTCTAACCACTTAGCGCTCCAGCACAATCATTTCTCGATAGCAGCTAAAAGCTTTCGTCTTGTCAGCTGTTTTGAAGCCCACCTTACACACATACACATAGAGAGAGTTGCACGCACACACATACAGACAGTAAAACACTCATACACACACACCCATACACAAATGCTGCAAACGGCGAATGTTAGAAAGTCAAAAGATAATATAAGAATTCTTAAATTTATGCACTCGTCTGTTGAATATTTATATATAAATGTAGTTAATAATATTAACTAATTAATAAATATGCATACGTACACGCCCACACCCACACACATACATACATTTCACTCGACATTGGTGTGTGCGTGCGTGAATGAATCAGCCGACAAAGTTAGGTTAGGTTTATGACTAAAAAAAACAAACACGAGATGCAAACAATTTAGAAAACAAAAGTAATATATAGGTATAGGTATCGATAACCAACTTACATATGCCACTGTATACAGTTGAATGCATTGTAGTTAAAAATTCATATTAGTGTTGAGGTTATGTCGTACATTTTCCAAAATCCAATTCACTGTTTTCCTAGCCAAGTAAGCTGTAATAGTAGTCTGTAATCGAAACTATTAACTTTTGATTTGTTTTCTTGTTTTTACTTTCGTTCATTGTATATTTGATTTGTATGTATGTAAATCGGCTTAAGCGATTGTTGTTGTTTAATTGTCGATCAAACGCGAACATAATGCATATTTTGGGATATGATTCAAATGGTATATCTATATGTATTTATATACATACACCCACACAAAAAACATATACATATGTATGTCAAAACATTATAGTTATTTGTAAGTCGAACAATTCGTAAAAAACTATATTAAATTAGATATATATAAATAATATATATATATATGTACTATATGCATAACGTAAACATAAATCGTAAATCAACTGATGTATAATGTATACTTAGCAAATTCGATGCGTAAGACGATGAATAACGATAACTTTATTGATGGAAGCCGTTACCGAAGATGCTAAAAATGCAACTGAAGCAACAGCTTAATAAATGTCGTGTTTCCATGCACGCAAATAAAAAAATGTTGTTTTTTTTACATTTTTAAACTTTGTGTTAAGCCAATTTAGCCTTTTATAGCAAGTATGAATCGATGTATTAAATATGCTTAGGGTAAGTGTGGCCTTTCTAGGCTTTTTCCCGCTAGATCTGGCCTAAGTGCTAGAGCTACTAAATTTGTAATGAAGCACCGTCTATGCATCAGGCAGATCAGTTTTATTAAAAAATGTTGACATGTCCCTACAGCGCCCGCAAATTGTGTCCAATTTCACACATACCATCCTCATTGGGTTGGATCCAGATTGGACAACTGTATCCTATAGCTCCCATAGCACAAATCGGTGAAAATAGAAAATTTGAATAAAGACATCAAGTGTTAATTGAGTGAGAAAAAATCGGTCAAAAAGTGCTTGTAAATATTCAATACTGAATCAAATAGAGGAAAGGAACGTTACATTTTTATTTACTATATCAAAAAAGGAAGGAAAAGGGTTTTCTCCAATTTTGATGAATTTTTTAAAATATGTCAACAAATTTGATGAATTTTCTACTTATTAGTAAACTGTAATCAATTTCGTTAAAATCCACGCTTTCTTTTAGAAAAAACTTTTATTCCCATCCATTTTTCTAGTCTTTATTAGAGATTTAGTCTGTGCGAGCTCTACTGTGGTTGCTTTACCACTTAATGTAGGTAAACTTAAAAGTCTTCGGATCGCTGGCCTCGCAGACGTATAGCATGAGTATCTTGCAGTTGGCATCGTTGATCAGTTCTCGGGTTCCAAACATATGGACACAATTTTCGTTGCCACCATAATTATCGGGCATCTGTTTGGGACCATTCCAGGGAGCATAGGTCATGGGTCTACCGGTTGATAGCCAATAGAATGCACCCTCGGTGCCCAGATCATTGCCGGATATCCAAAAGTAATCGTTGCTCTTGAATCCCTTTGTTTTGATGTACTTAACCAGTGCTTCCATTTCCGGTTTATCCTCAATGGACGCCAAATGAGCGTTCATCATGCGACAGGCGCCAGCGGCCTGAAACCAGTTCACTTTGTTCATCGGCTCTATATAGTAATAGTTATCCCCGATCCGTATAAAAGGGGTTGTATCAATGTCCGAAGGTATGCCTAAAAAATTGGGAAATCAACCTCTTCTATACCATTTTCTGGGTCCTTTTCGGCGTCCTTACCATTGTAGACCTCGGTCCGATAATTTGTGAATATATTCACATCCGGTAGATATCCGAGGGCTGGAAGAGCACAACAGCCGAGCAGAAGAAAGCGCAACAATATAACATACTGATCGGATTGTGGTCGCATTTTCATTGGTGTCTACCATCAAATCGCTACTGGCTACTGTAGTTAATGATTCTTGGCTTTTATTCAGAATTCGCAGCTGCATTTCACAAATTCTGGGCCTTATCGGCTTCTATTTCAGCTGTTCTGCAAAACACAATTGTCAAAACTACCACAGATTAGTTAGAAAATCGAATGCGTGTTTTACAGTGAACTGTATTTTTTAGCTTATAAAGTTAATTATTAAATTTTATTTGAAATTAAATATTTTTAAATAAATTAAAAGTTTTTGGCGCAAATTAATTCATAATAAGTCTGGTAATACATAAGTTAAGAAATTGATCCTGCATTTATTGCGAGGACTGAATTGAACCCAGAAAACGCAACCAGATCTATAAAAATTAATACAAAAATTAATCCAAAAATCAAGATGTTTGATTTAAAAACATTTTAAATCAATTTATTAACCATTTTTGAAGTAATTTTATTAATAAAGTTTATTTATTTTATTCATAAACTTTATAAATTTTGAAAACAACAAATATGTTTTTAAAAGCTTCTTATAGTGGCAAAAATGGAGCGATGTATTTCAAATTTTCAAGATTATTAACGATTGAAAAAAATAAATATGTTAACAAAATACTATTTATCATTGTTTTAAGGTTATTTAGTCACTTAAACCAAACAAACAAACGTGAGAACCAAGCCATATGTGATTACAGCTAAATTTATTTAATAGAAAGATTGAAAGAAAACCGTTTGAATTTTCTAACAGTCTGGCCACTATGCGGTTGGCGTTGCCAGACCAACCTAATGTGCCTACGCTTCGTTAACTAAATTATAACTATTTGAAATGAACGTTACTTTTATCGTTTCGTCAAGTTTAAGCGAATTAAAAGCTTTAAAGTGCAAGTTCCAGCAACTGCATAGATAAAGCTTTTGCAGTAGACAAAAAAACTAAACGATGAAAGCTTTTTCGATAGCAAGCGCGATCACATTTTTACAAACGAAAACTATGATTTGTATTAGTGTGTGTGCTCATATGTTTGTATCTGCGTCTGTAGATAACCGTACGTAGAGACGACTACGCCCAACAACGTTTCACAGTATTAAACAAAAAAATTCTCGACGCGAAAATCAATTGGAATTGTGCTTTTCCAGTGTGAAGACCGATTTCTGTTTTCCGTTTTAAATTCGTGCAAAAAAAAAAGGAAAATAAACAAACTAATTTTTTTTTTTTACAATTCCTTTAATTTTTTGTATGCCCAAAAGTGCAAGTGCAATCGACTAAGGAAAACCCTGTAGTAGCAAATAAAATCAACATAAATAGTAAAGGTTGGTTCTTAAAAAAAAAAAAAAAACTTGAAATTCATTTGATCAGAACGACATGAAATTTACTCAATCAATTAACATAAATCGGAATTTTTTGATGCTTTACCAATCAGACCAATTTACTCATGTTGAAACCGGTGTCTCTCCGAGTATTGAGAGTGAATATTGAACTAATCAAATAATCGCGTGTTGACATAAAAAAAAAGAATTAATCGCTGTGTCGCAATCAAGAACGAGGAATAAAAAAGCAAAACTTGAATTTAAAAATGAATATATTAATAGTTTAACAGATGTTTTCAAATATTTAATATATATACATATGTATATATAGTTATGTATGTATGTTTTTAGCTACTGCTGATAACGATCACTAAACTTTTGTTGTCTATACGTATTGCACTACAGTGAGTTATAGCTAAAAAGACCTTGCAGCAGGTGAAATTAAATATGTTGAAGAAAGAAAATATACACAAATTAATAAGTGCGCAAAATTCTACGAATTAAGAGAAAAAAACAAATATTTATTTTAGTATTTTGTGCCCGAGTCCAACCGATTTCTTTAGTTAAAATTATGCTAAAATTTAGAGACGCAAATCATCGTTAATTAAATTTTATTAAAACTGTAGACATAACAAATGCTTTATTCATAATACCCTGTAAATAGTGCATATCAATGCCGACCTTTCTATACAGTTAAAGTATTTAAGACTTCAAATACAACAAATAAGTTTAAAGACACGCCCTTAAATTAAAAAAAAACATAGCTTAAGGTGCTTTATTACAGGGTATTTTATAGTCGTACACTCTCTACAAGTCTAGTCCCTCTGTGCAGCTTAATCAGTGATCTTAAGTGACGTCTTAGTTTCAACCACTTCCCGCAATCCCGTTAATCCACTTGGAGCAAAACAAATCGCGTATTATGCAAGTTGAATTTTTTTTTTGCTTCTATTTATTATTTATGAGTAGTGCACGTGGAGGTTTACATAGTTTACAATGGGGCGCGTGTAAATTGATAATGTGCATAATTTATATTAAGCTGATTACTAACAGTTACTAGCAGTTACTAACAGCAAGGTGATACGGGACTATCTTAAGTAATTTTCTGGGATTCTTATTGCATTATCAATACGTGAATTCAACGACCTATCCAAAGGAAGGCGTGACAGATAAGAACACTCCAAAGAAAACGCAGAAAACCATTTGCAATTTATGAGGAAGTCTATTTGCTCAACCGATCTCACAATAAGTGGCAGTGATATGTGTAAATTGTTAAGAAATAAGACAAGGGAAATTTAAAGGCACATCTAAAGCTAAATAAACGATTTTACGTATAAGTTTAAGAATAATTCTGATTATATTTGAAAAAATATTTTTTAAAAACATAACATTAAATAGAGTTTTTAAAGTAAACTGATCTACTGTTATTGTAAGCTATATTTTATTTACACAAATAGGTTTAGAATGAAAATCTCGATTTTATAAGTTTTTCAGTCCAAAGCTAAAAGTGCAGAGACCTCAAATCTTAAGACAAACTGATAAAATAGATTTTAATTTACATAAGAACAACTTTAAAGTAGGCAAAGGAATTAATTTAAAAAAAAAAATTTCTTTAAAATAGAATATTATTAAATTGTGTTTTGCAATTCTTCTTAATTTTGATAAATTTCAGATTTTGTACACCCAAAACAAATTTCCAAATTTAGTGGCTTGAAAGTAAAACTCAAGAACAAAAAATCTTACTTGAAAAAATTTAAATGTTTAAGACTTAAGTGGTTTTAAACCAAGTCACTTAATTTGTTTCTTTTTAAAAACTAAATCAGCAAATTTCAAAAATGTACAGGGTATAAAAATGCAGAGCGAACTCGTTTATTACTGCTCTAGTCTTGACTATTATTTATGGGGGGTTTGTCCACATCAAAAGAGGAATAAAAACTTTATTAAAAGACGTGGCACACACATACACACACACACACATATATATGTATATTTACACAATCTTCTTTAACCTTGACAGTAAATGATAAGACGCTACGAAAACATATGGGCAGAGAACTATTACCTACTCTCCACAATACTATACTACACCAATATACGCACACAATCAACACATACTATATTTTTATGAGTATATACTATGTGGGTATATATACACTTTGATATAGTGTCTATATATATGCATAGATACAATTCGGTTGGCAAGCGCCAGAGGGCTCTTGGAACACGCTAATCTCTTAAGTGTTTGCGCATCGGACCATGCCAGTTTTTTTTTGTTTTTTTCTTTATATTTTTTGATAAGCAGAGCACACTCAACTGAACAATCGACTAACTATGAAAATACGCCAAGACCCATTGACGTGATTAGATCTGTTCCATATACAAATAAAACAAAAAAAAAAACATTCATTTACATAGTATAGAATTTGAGTTCGTCTTGAAATTGATCAAATCTGTGTGATCAGTCTAAATTAACAATCGCAATCTTTAACAACTCGACAGCTTTGCATTTAAGGAAGGAAGTCCAGTAAAAATTACCCACCAGCCACAAAAGATGAGTCCACCGGCCTTGCTGAGCAAAGACACGCCCGACATTGAGGTAGGTCCAATCACACAAATTAAAATAAAAGGAAAAAAACACTTTAAAGAATCTCCGCTGTTGGCACTTGAACACTCAACACACTCACTTAAGATATACTCTCCCAAGATACTACTTGTACATAAATTGATTACACTTAACAAATATTTTTGAATTATTTTCAAATTTTCATATTTTTTCAAGTAAAAATTGCTCAAAACTTCTTGGAATTTTTGTTTAATTTAAATGCAGATTGTTAGTTCAAAGGGTTATCAAAAGAGCGTAGAATTAAAGACAATTCGATCAGTGTGGACTTTGAAAAGATTTTTAATTTAGATTCGAGAAGTTGATGAAGTTCCAGTAAATTTGCACAGACTAAAATTCTGTTAGGCTGCGAAATTTCTTGATGGGATTCAATAAATTAATATTAATATAATAAATTAATATTAATAGGGCTTAGCAAATTTAACATAAGTAAGTTTTCAGAGTTATGTGAAATTATTTAATAACTGCGCGTTTAGAGGAATAAGTCTTATAACACTTGTTCAAACTAACAAATTAAAAGTCCAAGAGGTTTACATTTTTATCAGACTATAAATCATTTAATAAGAATAAAAAATTAATCACAAAATAATTTTAAAAATACATTTAGAAAGGTTTCAATTTTTATCAGACTATAAATCATTTAATAAAAATAAAAAATTAATCACAAATTATTTTAAAAATGAAAATAAAATTAATAATAAATTATTTTTAAAATAAATTTTACAAAGGTTTAAATTGTTAAATGACTATAAATAAATTTAAAAAAAATAAAAAATTAATCACACATTTTTTGAAAAATAAATTTACAAAGGTTTAAATGGATATAAGACTATAAATCAATTAATAAAAAAAAAAACGTAATCATATATTATTATTTTAAAAATGAATTTACAAAGGTTTAAATTATTAAATGACTATAAATCAATTAATAAGAGTGAAAAATTAATCACAAATTATTTTTAAAATACATTTACAAAGGTTTAAATTTTTAAAAGACTATAAATCAATTAATAAGAAAGGAATATTAATCACATATTATTTTAAAAATAAATTTTACAAAGGTTTAAATTGTTAAATGACTATAAATAAATTAATAAGAATAAAAATATTTATCAAATTATTTTAAAAATAAATTTACAAAGGTATACATTTTTGCAGACCATAAATCAATTAATAAGAAAATAAAATGAATAATAAATTATTTTTAAAATAAATTTTACAAAGGTTTAAATTGTTAAATGACTATAAATAAATTTAAAAAAAATAAAAAATTAATCACACATTTTTGAAAAATAAATTTTACAATTTTCCAAATAAAATCAACAAAATTTCGAGTAAAATAAAATAAATTTATAAATTTACCAATTTTATATGTTAGTGTAAAGTTTGTTTGGTTTTTTAAGCATAATAAACATTGTTAATTAATTCGAGTTCAAAAAATAAAATTTTTTAAAATTCAACTAGATGAAAAATAACATTTTATGCTATCTTTTAGTCTTTACGATTTAAAATAAGTTTTATAACTTTTAATTAAAGACTTTTTACCATTACGTAAATTAATTTTAATCCTTTTGCCCAATTCATTTCTAATAATCGCATTTTGTGGCACACTTCTTACCAGGATCTGTTGGCGTTGAATCCCCGCGTTAAGACGCAGTGCACCGTCGTGCCCACAAAGCAGACGAAGGAGAACAAGAAGCACTGGAAGCGCAATGCGGATCATATGGCCGTGCCATGTACTACTTTATCCAATAACTTTGAGGACATTAAGCACACGACATTGTCGGAGCGCGGAGCACTCGAGGAAGCAGCCAGGTGCTTGAAATGTGCTGATGCTCCTTGCCAGAAGTCCTGTCCCACGCAATTGGACATCAAGAGCTTCATCACGAGCATTGCCAATAAGAATTTCTATGGCGCTGCGAAGGCAATCTTCTCGGATAACCCGCTTGGTCTTACCTGTGGCATGGTCTGTCCCACAAGTGATCTTTGCGTCGGTGGCTGCAATCTGCAGGCTTCCGAGGCGGGTCCCATCAATATTGGTGGACTGCAGCAGTTTGCCACCGAGGTTTTCAAGCAGATGGGTGTACATCAGCGTCGATCACCACATCAGAAGCCCTTGGACAAGCCCAACAAGAAGATTGCTCTTCTTGGCGGTGGTCCGGCATCTCTATCGTGTGCTACATTCTTGGCCAGATTGGGTTACGACAACGTTACCATCTATGAGAGACGCAGCTATTTGGGTGGCCTGAGTGCATCCGAAATTCCGCAGTATCGTCTGCCCATTGATGTGGTCAACTTTGAGATCGATTTGGTCAAGGATCTGGGTGTCAAGTTCGAGCTGAACCGCTCACTAAGCACCAAAGATCTGACCATTAAGGTAAGTACTCTTAAAAATATTACATGTTTTCATGTTTTCTTAAAAATATTTGAAATTGTCTCACAAAATATACAAAATTTAAATTCAAAGTGTTAGGGCTACAGACGAGCGAGCTAACTGTAAGAGACCCTGTAGAAATAAGTTAATAAACATTTCTTGGTACCTATAAGTAGTCAATAAATAGGGACCTCTGAGTTATATTGAATGACACCAAGAAAAAACGGTTTTCTTCGCCTCGTTATAAAACTTATTATTAAATACCATTGCAGTCATGAATATTGCATTAATTTGGTTTTAATCACCAATTATTTCTATGGTAGCTATATGATATAGTAGTCCGATTTGAAATTTGGTCAACAAATGGGACACAATTAGAAATTCATTCTGTGTGAATTTCGTTGAAATCGGTCAATAGACACCGAAAATGTTCATACTAAGCATTTTCAACCGATTGTTCCTATGGGAGCTATATGATATAGTGGTCCGATCTGGCTGATTTTAACATATGAACAGAGAGAATATAGATCTGTAACAAATTTCATCAAGATAGCTTTAAAACTAAAAGACTAGTTCGCATAGAAATAGAGGGATAGACGGACATGGCTATATCGACTCGGCTGTTGATGCTGATCAAGAATATATATACTTTATGTGGTCGGAAACGCCTCCTTCAATGCGTTACAAACTTCGTGACAACAACATAATACACTCTGCAAGGGTATAACTAGTGTTAGGGCTACAGACGAGCAAACTAACTGTAAGAGACCCTGTAATAAATAAGACCCTTAAAATTTCTTGCTACTTCTGAGTTATATTGAATGACAAAAAGATTTACATACAGACTGATTTGATTTGAATGGGGTCATTGGGTTGATTGTAAAAGACTCTTCACTTATTCTAATTCATTCAATTTTATTTAATACAGGACTTTTAAACTTAGCATTATGTTGTACATTCTGTTATTAGACCTTGTACTCTACAGATGAGTAGAGGGGTCTATTAAGTTTTATTTTAACCCACAGCTTTATGATGAACTAATTCGATTCCCAATTTAAATTCGTGTGAATTTGGTTGACATACCTCAAGTTTTTGTACTACCCACTGGTATTAAACCGATGGGTCCTATTTTAGCTATATGATATAGTAATTCAATTTGATCGAAAAAGTTTACATATTGTGTGAATTGGATCAGTAGTTTCTGTAGTTCATCTTCTTGCACGATATTCCTTTCAATTTTATCCAATTTATGCCCAATTTTCCAAACTTTAACCTTTGGTTCGAGTTCTAAAGTCGGTTTCTAAGTCAAATCTTGCTCCTTTTTTTACAGGGTTTGCTGTCCTCTGGACACGATGCCGTCTATGTGGGCATTGGACTGCCTGAGCCCAAAGTGGATCCCATTTTCAAGGGGCTTAACATCGAATCTGGTTTCTACACCTCCAAGAACTTTTTGCCCCTGGTCTCTGATGGCTCAAAGCCCGGACTTTGTGCCTGCAAGTCGGCTCAGGCGCTGCCCAAGCTCTATGGCAATGTGATTGTACTGGGAGCCGGTGACACGGCTTTCGATTGTGCCACCTCGGCGCTACGTTGTGGTGCACGTCGGGTTTTCGTGGTCTTCCGCAAGGGTACCACCGGCATTCGTGCCGTACCCGAGGAGGTCGATCTGGCACGTGAGGAACGTTGCGAGCTGATGCCCTACTTGAGTCCACGCAAGGTGATTGTCAAGGATGGTCAGATCACGGCCATGGAATTCTGTCGCACTGAGCAGAACGATAAGGACGAATGGATCGAGGATGAGGAGCAAATGGTCAGACTAAAGGCTAATTTTATTATTTCCGCTTTTGGTTCCGGTTTACAAGATGCGGAGGTGCGTGATGCGTTGGCACCATTGGAATTCCGTTCGGGACTACCAGTTGTCGATCGTCAGACGATGCAGAGCAGCCTGCCACAGGTGTTCCTGGGCGGTGATCTCGCTGGCGTGGCTAACACTACCGTTGAATCCGTTAACGATGGCAAGGTAGCTGCCTGGAGCATTCATTGTCAGCTACAGGGTCTGCCGCTGAACAGACCGGCTGCTCTGCCGCTGTTCTACACGGACATCGATAATGTGGACATTTCCGTGGAGATGTGTGGTCTCAAATTTGTGAATCCCTTTGGTCTGGCTTCGGCACCGCCTACAACAAGTGCTGCCATGATCCGACGTGCCTTCGAGCAGGGCTGGGGATTTGTGGTGACGAAAACCTTTGGTCTGGACAAGGATATGGTCACAAATGTCTCGCCACGTATTGTACGGGGCACAACGTCCGGGTATAAGTATGGTCCACAGCAGGGATGCTTCCTCAATATTGAGTTGATCTCCGAGAAGCGTGCCGAGTACTGGCTACGCTCCATTGGTGAACTGAAACGTGATTTCCCCGACAAGATCATCATTGCCAGCATCATGTGCAGCTACAACGAGGCCGATTGGACGGAGCTGGCCACACGCGCGGAGCAATCCGGTGCCGATGCCCTCGAATTGAATCTGTCGTGTCCACATGGCATGGGCGAGAGCGGCATGGGTTTGGCCTGTGGCCAGGAGCCCAAATTGGTCGAGGATATCTCCCGTTGGGTGCGCAAAGCCGTCAAGGTGCCGTTCTTCATCAAACTGACACCAAACATCACGGACATCACATCTATTGCGGCGGCAGCCCAACGTGGTGGTGCTGATGGTGGTTCCGCCATTAATACCGTGCAGGGTCTGATGAGCCTTAAGGCCGATGCCACTGCCTGGCCAGCCATTGGCAAGGAGCAGCGCACCACCTATGGCGGTGTCTCTGGCAATGCCACACGTCCGATGGCCTTGCGCGCCGTATCGGAGATTGCCAAGAAGTTGCCCGGATTTGCTATTTTGGGCATTGGTGGCATTGACTCTGGTGAGGTGGCACTGCAGTTCCTGCAGGCTGGCGCCACTGTGCTGCAAATCTGCTCCTCCGTGCAGAATCAAGACTTTACGCTAATTGAGGATTACTGCACCAGTTTGAAGACGCTACTCTTCCTGAAGGCCAATCCACCACCGGTGAATGGCGCCTTCTGGGACGGACAATCGCCACCAACTCCGGTGCATCAGAAAGGCAAACCTGTGGTACATTTGACCGGCACGGGCAATCAAACCCTCGGCTTCTTTGGACCGTATCAACAGCAGCGCGACATCAAATTGTCCGATTTGCGTAAGAAAGAGGGCGCCTTCTGGGATGCTCAACATGCTACCGCAGATGCCCCGCCTTCCAGCAGTGCTGCGGCCACGAAGGTAGCGCCCAAAATCAGCGATGTCATTGGAGCCGCATTGCCACGCATTGGTGCCTACAAGAGTCTGGACAACACGCAACAAAAGGTGGCGCTCATCAACGATGTAAGTGTGCCTCTCCCTCTCTGTCTTTTTCTTCGTGTGTCTAACTGTTGGCTTCTCCTCTTCTCTTTAGGATATGTGCATCAACTGCGGCAAGTGCTATATGACGTGTGCCGACTCCGGTTACCAGGCCATTGAGTTCGACAAGGACACACATTTGCCGCATGTCAATGATGACTGCACTGGTTGCACACTTTGCGTTTCGGTCTGTCCCATTATTGATTGCATTCGGTAAGCACCTTTTTCTACCTCTTTTCGTGTTGGACTTCACTTAATCGACTCTAAAATTTTCAGCATGGAGCCCAAGCAAATTCCTCATGTCATCAAGCGCGGTTTGGAGTCAAAGGACAAAACATTCTACACGCATGCACTTAGCCCAAGTCAATAGGAAATTTGTATAAATATATACTCGATTTGTTTGTAAAACCAAAGCAATATTGAAGTTATTAATAAATAAATAAATGCATTTAAATAGCCGTTTACTTTATTGCATAAGCTATCAGTGCGCGCGCGATCAGCGGTGCATATCGATAAGTAATCGGACTTAACAGTGTTATGTTATGAAGTTCAAATTTAAAAGTTGACAGCACAGCTGTTAAAAGTTCTTTTATTGCGACAAGTAATTGGATCTACTTTATCTTTGATGTTGTTGATAAAAAGAGATAAATAATTTCAGTGCTAGGTCTATAAAAAGCAAAACCTGGTTATACTTGTGCATATCGATAGGTTAGATCCAATAGCAGCGCCCATTGCTATTTTATCATAAATGTAAACGTTCGCTGAGAATGGCAACTAATCAGCTGTTTGTTATTATTATTTAGGCTTTTCTTTACCGCATTCGTACAATTTTTTGTTAATGGACACCGCAACGCAATCAGCATCTCCATCAAGTCCCAGTACAGATGCCAACCATGGCTTGCTCTCGGCCACCGTGGTAGCAGGTCTACAAAATTTGGGCACAACGCTAACGGCGGCTATCAGTAAAACGCTTATCGCAAATTCAATGAAATTGACACTCCATCCAGATGCAAGTATGTACGGAGCAATATACAATAATTCACACTTTACAATAAAACGAATGTTTTTATAGTTATTGCACCAGTGCCAGAAATTTATGCAACGAATGCTGCCAGTGCCAAACAAAGCGAATATGCCGTGGTCACGCTGTACGCCGTGGCCACCAAACATGGCTGGGACAGCGGAACGTTGCGCCATCAATTGGAGGCACTTGCTCTACATTCCAGCGCGATAGAAGAGCTAACGCGCATATATGAGGACAACCGCAAGGAATTGGTGCTGCGTCAGCTACAGTTGGGCCACAATTTTCCCCACATTACCGACGTACAGTGGCGTATTGTATGCGATGTGAAATCCTCGACGTCTGGAAGCAGCAGCGGTGCTCCACATTTCATCATTAATCTTGGCCAGTACCGTCAGAGCAGCGGGGAACGCATTACAATTGTTGAGTTCATGTGCAATGCCGAGGAGCTACAATCGTTGATAAATCGTCTTAAGGATATCGAAAGACATTGCAATCAAGTGGCGGTCACCTAAATGAAAATCTCAAAATTGGATTCAATTTTCTTTTGTAGACATTTATCATATATATATACATATATAGATATATTTATATACATATATATATATATATATGTGCATGTGTCTAAGTGTGTGCGTGTATTTAAGTGTATAGTTTATTTATAATTTAAAGTTTATAAACAAGTCCAAACAAAAAACTTGACAATTAACACAGTTGTCATCACTAAACGGCTACGACTACGACTACGTATTAAACTTTGTCTTCGTCCTTTCGATTACATCCCTATGATTGCTGCTATCCCAGATTTATGGACTGCTTCGCATGCCGCTATTATTTGCTAGTGACATTTTAAAGTTCTACTAAAATAGTTTGTTTAGTATTTAGCTATTGTATACATATATGTTCAGGTCATTGCTGATTGGGATCCACGCGTATTTTAAACTCCGCTGGCGCCAGCAATTCCACCAGCAGAGCATAATTATTGGGCGCCGTACAGAATATTGTGCCGGAGAAGCAGATTTTATCATTCTCCTCGGCGGCAATCAGTACGCAATCATTATAATTTGACAAACGCATATTAACGCCACGAAAACGATAGTCTTGTTTGTACAGTATGGAGCCATCACGTTGCAGAAAATACGGACGCCCACTGAATGGATTCAGAAAGTCTGACCAATAACCCAGTGACATTAATCTATCACTTATTTCTCTAGCGGCCAGCACAAACTGTTGGAAGAAAGAGCAACAAAATGAAACAATTTTTAAAAGGATTGTATCGTCCACAGGACAGGATAACCTACCTTGGCAGCACCTTGTTCTATGTCCCCCTCGTAGCTAAGTGTTAGCAGTGTTATGGAATAGTCACGTTGGCCTACAGCGCGTACCGGAAACAGCTCAAATATTGAGTCGCGTAGTAGCATTGGACACTGACAGCACGAAAACTCTAAGCTTGTCTTATCCACATTATTGTCCTTAAAGAAATTGACTAGTTGTGCCAGTGGCTCCATTAAGCCCACTGTCGATGTGTCTCCCTGCCAGGCAGGTCCGATTGAATTTGGTAAATAGAAACGATTATGGCGTTTCGAGGTCAGCTCCCAGTTGGGTTCACCCTCTAGGCTGTTAACATCATCTGTTTACAACAAAAGTAAGCAAAACAGTTACTCTCTCTATCTCTCTCCCTCTCTCTTCATCTCTCCCTTGCACTTACCATCATCGACTTCCCGTGACTTGGTCACTGTTTTGAATGGATCAGCTGCATCACGCGGCGGTCCATTGCGTTTTGAATAGGAAGCTGTGCTGCCACCATTTGCAGCTTGCAATGGTTGAACGTTTAGTATACTCCGCAGAGTATTGTCCTGCAGTGGCTTCACATATGAATTGCTAATTAGACAGCGTCCAAATAAACGGCTCAGTGTGCGCGACATAATTATATCATATAAAGCTCTGCAAATAAATTAACGCGCAATTATTACGCATATTGACCTTAGCGCTCTTCGGTCACACTGTGCTTCACGTATTTTTCGTTTTTTATTTTTATATTTAATACTCACTGGTAGCAGTTGAATGTTGAACAAAAAGAGCGAAAATCTGTATATAAATATAATTTCACGAATAATTTTGCAGTTATATTTGAAATTCCTTGATAGAATGTCGAAAGTTGAAATGTTTTTTTCTATTTATTTTATATATAGTTTTGTATTTTTTTTGTTTTTTGTTGTGCCGTATGTGTTGTTGTTAGTGTTGCCAGTTGATTTTGTAATCGAGTCTAACAGCGCTGCCATACGTTTTCAAAATCTTATTTGTCAACAGCCCAAAAAAAGAAAACAAAACAATCATTTTGAATATTGAGCAATTTTCTCTCTTTTATACTCTTTTGTATACAAATATGTATATTTTAAGCTAACCCAATTAATCATAACATTAAGTTCAAGGTTTTAATTAACATAGTACATCTACACAGTTATCAAAAAGCCTATATTACAATAGAGCTACAAAAAGCAACTAGTTTATACACGATAGAAACATTCAATTGCATCGGATTCACAATTGTCGTAAGATTTGAACATGGGATCACTTAGCTCTGCTTCCGGCACGCAGGCGCAGTGGAAATTCTTGTTGTCCCGATTATACAGTTTCCGTGGAAAGCCGGTCCAATCCCTTAGTTTGCCATCTCCGCTGGTTTTTGTGCACCAGACGCGTGTGCCCGTCTCCTCCGACCACTCTATATTGCAACCTGGGTACTTGTTTCGTATCTCTTCAAGCTCGGCCTTTGCTATCTGTGCTTGTTCTAAGAGGACAAGAAACTTCCGATGATAGCTGGTCGACTGACCATCTTTGTCGTAGAAACGTCCAATCAGCTTGCCCTTGTGCTCGTAATCCTTTTGGTAGAACTCTTGCCATTTGGCCAGTTCGATCATGTCACTTGACTTTAAGCTCAGCACATCGTCCGCTGTCTCCGGATCGTAATTCTCAAACTCGCCGGTGACAAACGAAACTGACGCATCGCGTCCAACAAAAAAATTATAACTACAGCCCGGTCCGTAGTGCTTTAGGCCACGGGATACATCAAAGACCATGCCAAGCAGCGCCAGGTAGATGGGGCGTCCATTCTCACCGTTGTACGTGGCCAAATCTTCAGGTGTGAAGATATTGCCGCGTGTGACTGTAAACTCAACAGCGGCATTTTCAGCATCCTCCTTGGCCGTGGTCTCCAAGTAGCGCCCAGCTGTATTTTGAAGTACTTCGACAACTTCTTTCTTATAAAGTTTTGCCAGCACGGCTACTAATATTAATATCAAAGCAAATCGATATTTTAAAAACGGTTTCACAAACCCAAACATTTTGCAGCTAAAACTTGACTTTCAAACATAAACTATGCGTACAGTGCACAGTGGGTCAAGTTAGTATAAAAACAGCGAAAGCTACCAAAACAAAGAAAAAAAGTTATTGAAGTAAAGGTAGGTTTAATAGTTTTCTGTGTACAGGATAGGAAGAGATCTAAAAACTTTATCTTTTGTAAAATTTATTTTAGATGCAAGCAAAATTTGTGAACAACGTACCAAAATTGAATAGTTATTTTGTTTGGTTAGCAAATCAGCTGATTCGCACCAATCACAGTTACTGCACAAATTGTGAATGGCGCTGAGGAACCGTTACAACACTGCAGAAGTTAAGCAGTTTTTTGTTTGTAACATAAACAAGCAGATTAATTTGTTTTAATACAAATATGGAAACTGACAATGCCCAAAAACCGGTTATTGAAATGGATGTGGCAAAATCTAAAAAATTGTGGATACACTGCAATTCCTGTTTCGTCCTTTACGTAAACGATACAAACATAATATTTTTACTAGCGTGCCAGCATGTGATTTGCGACAAATGCGTTACCGCCCATGTGGGGCGAACTCCAAACGATGCGCCCACATACACCTGTCCCATTTGTGGCAAGGTCGTGCGGGGACGGCAGGTGAACAACGCATTGCCCACAAATCTGAAGGAAATGTTTCACCCGGAACCTTGGACAGATGGTTTACCCCACGCTTTTGTCGGCGCATTCCAACAAGTCAATCATAAAAGTATGACAGAGCATATAGATAGAAAGGTAATAGTTTAGTTCTTTAGTTTATAGTATTAATAATTTTTATGAGGTCTGTTATTTCAGGCAAAAGAAGCAGACAAATTAGAGAAGGATTTGGTATTGGCTCTGAAGATCTGCCGTCGTCTTTACTTGGAACAACATCGCATGCGTGAGGAGCGAAAACAAGTTGAATTTCAAATGCGAAAAGTCCATCGTCAGGCTCAATTAAAAAAGGAAGCCCAGCGTCGGTACGTCAATCACAACCCTACATTGTATGCAAAAATTAAAATATATTTTTTCAGCAATTTACAGCAAAAATCTACAAATACAAAATTTTCAAAAGTCGATGAAGACCAGCGAATTAAGAAGCGCGCAGGGTCTGAGCCGATGAAAGCTATTACAAGTTTTATACATAATACTGATCATTCATTTTTACTCTAAAATAAATATTATAATGGTTTCTATAGTATTATGAATTTGTGTGTTGAATTTAAAAATGCTGTACAATCGTTTCTTTACGGCATTGCCGAGCACTGTTTGTCATGTGCTTCTTCTTCACTGTTACGCTTGCGACACGATTCGTCGCCATTTTGAAGCCAGCAAGAGTGTGACTGTGAATGTTAATGTGCATCTGCCAATACAATTTTGCGTGTGTTTTTCTTGAGCTGCAGAGGCAACAGTACAAAGCGAATGGCAAATAGAAAAGAAGTTGCGCATTAAAATCGGCGCTTTCGAATAACAATTGTAAACAGAGAAACACAGCCAATTAATACAAAATCAGCAGCAAAGATCAACTACAAACAATTAACAGCAACAACAATAAACAAAAACAAACGATGAGCACCAGCAAACCTGGCGTGGTGCTCAATTGCCGCACATGCACGCGTGCATGTAAACAATACAAGTCGCTGCAGGATGAGATTGAGATTGGACCCGAGGGCACAACAACATTGGCCAACATGCTCAACTATTGCTCGAATCTTTCGTTTGAGCCGCAAGACGGTGGCTCATTGATGCCACAACATATTTGCCTACACTGTCTGCAGTTGTTGGAGCAGTCATTCAATTTTAAGCGTATGGTCATCGATTCTGATGAGCTGCTGCGTCTTGGACTCGAGGAGGTCGACAACAACAATGTACAGACGATTTCCAGCAACCAGGTGCAGACCCAGGCGCCACCCGAGCCCCAGCTGCAAACTAGCATTGAGAATCAGGAGTATGTTATGATTGAGTTGCTCAACGACGAGAACGTTTGTGAGGGCGCAATTAAGGCCGTATCGGGACCACACGATGTAGCTGCTCTGGTGGAGACGTATACAGAACAGGATCCGGAAACGGATGTAGATCACGAACAGGACCAGGACCATGATCACGAGGAGTTTGTCATCGAAGAGGTGACCGAAGCGGAGGCTGAGATTGAAACCGAAGGGGAAACTGAGACAGAGGATACAATAGAGACATTGAATGAATTCCAACCGACTGATATTGAATATGTGACCATTAAAGCGGAGTACGATTCCCAAGTGGAGGATGAGGATGACATTGAGATCATGGACTCATCGCCACGCCTCGAAACCGTTAGTGAGCAAATGCAAATCCAAATGCTTGACGATCACATGGTTATCCTGTCCGGCGATGAACCCATTGACGAGGTAATCGGCGAGGTGGAAGCCGATGATATATTGGATATTGAGCGGGAGGAGCATCTGGTAAGAGGACAATTCCCTACTGAAAAGTTCCATAATTCCAATTCATTCAGTTTACTTCACAGCTCACCGGTGACAGCGAAGAAGGTGAAGATTTTCTAGATGATTCCATGGATGATACTACCACACAACAAGTGGTCGCTGGCCCAGGCGGTGAGATACTACCTCATGTGTGTCATGTATGCAACAAGGCATTTCGGCAACAGTGCCGCCTCAATCAGCACATGCGCTCCCATGTGGACGAGAAGCTCTACAGCTGCGAGGTGTGCGGGAAGAAGTTGAAGCATCTGCGTAACTACAAGGAACACATGCTCACCCACACGAATGTGAAGCCGCATCAGTGTCTGGTCTGTGCACGGTTCTATCGCACTACGTCCAGCCTGGCCGCTCACATGCGCACTCATGCCGAGGATAAGCCCTACAAGTGTGATCAGTGTGGACGCAGTTATGCTGCCTTCGATCATCTGCGTCGCCACAAGCTAACCCATACGGGTGAGCGTCCCTATGCCTGTGATCTGTGTGATAAAGCCTATTATGACTCATCGTCGCTGCGTCAGCACAAGATTAGCCATACGGGCGAGAAGGCATTCACATGTGAGATCTGCGGCGTGGGTTTGTCCCAAAAATCTGGCTACAAGAAGCACATGCTTGTCCATTCCGGCGAGAAGCCGCACAAGTGTCATATCTGTGGACGTGCCTTTACCTTCACCAGCAATCTGAATGCCCATGTCCGGTTGCATTCCGGGGAAAAGCCATTTAAATGCGATAAATGCATGAAAGCCTTTCCAACCAAAAAGCGCCTTAATAGTCATCTGCGTGTCCACAACAAGGAGGCACCAGTAACCACAACCAGCAATGTGTTGACCACGTCGACGCCGGCGTCCACAACGACGACGACGACAGTGGGAGCGGGAACAGTGGGCGCGGCTGGACGTCGTGGTGCCATCAACATGCCGGATGTGAGCGATCAGCAAGTGTCCACCTCCAAAGTGGTCATGGTTCTCTAAAACCCCAAAATTCTAGTCACTAAGCATAGTTCTAACACACACACACAAACAGACCAACACTCATACACATATATATGTATATAGATGCTCCATCAAAACTAATTGATTAAATTGCCAAACCTTTCGTTTAAAAACATTTTTATAATTATTTTTTTTAATTTGTATTTTGTATTTTGGAATTGTTAAAATAATTATTTAAATAACAAACATATGAGGGCTGTAATTACTTGTACTTTTAAGCATACAAAAATAAAAATAAAAACTATTTGTATTTGTACATTATAAATAATAGTTTTTAGAACAGATCCTGACTAGCTTTAAGTCGATTTTGTGCTTAAATTAAACTTAATTACAACCTAGAACGCTGCAGTCGTCTTGCGACTTTGGTATACTCAATACTCACTCTAAATATGTGATTAAAGTTGTTAAAGTATTTTAATATTGGTGCAATCGTTTAGATGAGGGGCGCCAGAGCGGAAGAAATCTATATTTCTCAGACCGACTTTTCAAAGACAGCTATATGATATAGTAGTCCAATGTGAACAGTAGTATGTTTAGGATGTAGCAAAATGTATACTGTCTGAGCTTGATTAGAAAATGTTGGTAAACAGAAGAGTTTCTCATAATAATTCGTGTTTAGATAACTTTTTGGACCGCTTTTACTATACAATTTAGTGGACCGCTTCAAATTTAGAATATTGGCAAGTGCCCCGTGGGAGTTTGATTAAAATAACTTAAGTGACAGGCGCGTTCTTATACGAATTCAAGCTCTGACATAATTTTTAACCGATTTCTTCGATTTGTCTGTACATTAACAAAGTGCCTCCTACAGTCTCTTGGATACGAGCGGAATGACACACGAACATGGCTATACCGACTAGACTGATCAAGAATGTATATACTTTAAAGGGTTGTAGATGACTGCCGCTTCCTGTTACATACATTTCGACGTTCCCTCTTACACTACTATGTACAGTGGGTGGGTCTCGACTCATTCGATGGTTTCGCTGGTGGACTTCGTTAGCAGCTTCATCAGGCAGCTAGGACTCTTGCGGGTGTGGGAACGTTTGTGCGCTATTAGATTGCTGGAGTAGCGAAAGCTACGTCCGCAGGTATCGCAGCTATGTGGCTTCTCGCCCGTATGTGTGAGCATGTGCTTCTTGTAGCCGGACTTTTGGGTTAATCCTTTGCCGCAAATGTCGCAGGTGAAGGGCTTGACGCCGCTGTGGCTGAGCAAGTGCGAGCGTAGTGAGGATGCCTGGCGATAGGTCTTGTCGCAAATGCTGCACTTGTTGGGGTTATTGGGATTATGCAGCGTTACGTGGCCATCGTAGGCGTTGCGTGTCTTAAACGAGTCACCACAAATGCTGCACACATAGGGACGGATGTCGCTGTGCAGCTGCATGTGGTACCTGTAGGAATTGCTTGTGCTTAGCTGCTTGCCACAGATCTGGCATTTTAACGAGGGATTATGCGATTTGTGACGCTGCGGAGCACGCTGTTTAACACCCGCCATTTCATTGACAGTTGTGTGATTTTGTTCCGCCTGCTCCTCAATCTCCTCCTCGTCTCCCTCTTCAAAATCCTCCGTTGAGTCGAAATCCACCTCCAACAGTTCCACCTTTGGCGATGGGCTTTGGAAACGTAACTCGAGTATAGATTCATGCTCCTGATTGGACACCGCATCGCTTTCCTCAAACACATACACGTATTCATCTGGCTGGCTCAAGTCCATGTCCGCATGCTCCTCGATCTGAGACGTCGCTAGTGGCGGTGGAGACGCAGTCGTTAGGCTGCGGACACTGTGCTGTAATTGCTTGGCATGACGTTGTCTGAGCAGCATGTCCGTTTGGAGAGCCAGGCATTGGAACTGATGCAACTGTATGAGCAGCTCAACACAGGGCTTGCAGATGTGCGATGGCAGGAATTCCTCCTTCTCGAGTACCTGCAAATTGGCGCAATCGCTGAGCAGCGCTGCCAGCGTCTTTGGTTCGCCGGCTATTTGTTGCGTTTTGTAGAGCGATAGGCAGTGTGTGGCATGCATATTGCATGCCCGGCACACTTGTAGACCCTTCTCAGCAAGCATTAACTTGTCCTCGCTTGTGGACATGCTCAATAAATTGCATTAAATACTTTATTACTGTTGTTTTCAGTGTTTACCACACACAATTATTTTTGTCAACTCTAGCGTTTAGAGTTGCCAGATTGGCCGTAATCCGTCAGCTGATGTAATGACAGTGTTACCATATGACATACATAGATATGCAGAGAATTTTTCGCTGCCATGCCGGTTAGTTCTTGAGGCTGGTGCATAAAACTAAAAGGGAACGCATTTGTTAGTGAAAAGTTAAGTAATTTGAAATTAGTTCAAGATGAGCATGGCACCGGCTAAGCCTGTCATACAACTGATGCGATTAAACGCTCCACGTGCTTCCTTTCACACAATTGCCAATCATCTTCGGCGCACATTTGCATTGAATAATCACTTGTCGTCGCTGCCGTCGTCGTCGACGTCGTCGCTGTCGCTGTCGCTACACTGTCGAGCTTTGTCAACGGCAGGAGTTATTCACACATGCAGAGCACAACAAGCAACCAGCTGGTTGACCAGCAGCCGAACCTACAGCAATGCAAGTAAGTATTCACTGCAACTACTTGCCATTCAACGATTACCCAACACTAAAAAAAACTATTCTGAGCAGAGGAACAACCTCCAGCGGCAGAGACTTCGGCGCCACTGCTTTCCAAACTGTTCCCACAAACGGCACCCGATGCGGATAATGGTGCTGAGCAGGAGCGTAAGAAGCGCGAAGAGGATGAGGCTAAAGAAAATGAGCGCGCCTGGAAGCGCATGAAACTCGGGTATGTTGCAGTCGTTTCCATAATAAACTGTTCTGATTGTGTCAGTGACCAAACAGTAAAGGTTGTGTCAATATAGCCAAGGCTTAAAATACGTCCTATGCAGGAACGACCTCTGCTGAAACATATTGAATGACTGATTATCGTGCAGCCAAAAGAGGAAAGGGTATGGGGCGCAAATATATATTTAATAAGTAAATATAGGCAGGTCTATAAATATGTTATGTACATAGCTGCTATAAGAGCTTTGTGTTAAAAGCCAGCCTACAGCTTGGGAAACTGACTGACCATCGTGCAGCCCAAGCAGCAAACAGTGCGAGACTCAAATTAAAGGAAAATTAATATACCTTTATAGGAACATTCAATTATTAAGCTACTTTAAGCTTAACAAACTAGTTAATTGATATATTGATTGCGCTGGCTACATAATAAGAGATACGAGGGTGAACTGTTTACAAATTTACTGCAGGGTGTTTGCACGCCTATAACAATTTAAATCCGCACTTTTCAACTTTTTGTTTTTCAGTTTTGCCATTTTCGGCGGTGGCGGTTTTGCCTGCGCACTGTGGGGTATCTATGAGTTTGGCAAGCCGGAAGTTGATGCCGAGGGACAAACAATCGAGGATGAGTTCACACATAAGCCACTAGTGCAGCAATATCTGCAACGTATGTGGAAATCGTTGCATTATTATCAGAAAATGATACAGGAGCCGTCACGTGAGAAGCTATTGCCCGATCCACTGAAGTATCCGTATGTACAGCCAAGATATACCCTGGTGCTGGAGATGAAGGATGTGCTGGTCCATCCCGATTGGACATATCAGACGGGCTGGCGTTTCAAGAAGCGTCCCGGTGTCGATCACTTCCTGCAGGAGTGTGCCAAAGACTTTGAAATTGTTGTGTTCACTGCCGAACAGGGCATGACCGTATTCCCCATACTGGATGCCCTCGATCCCAATGGCTATATCATGTACAGACTCGTGCGCGATGCCACGCATTTTGTGGACGGTCATCATGTGAAGAATTTGGACAACCTTAATCGTGACCTCAGACGTGTAAGTGGAAAGTCCGTTGATTGTTTTTATTTGGCAAATTAATAACTCTAATTTGGTTTCCAGGTTATTGTGGTTGACTGGGACAATAATGCCACCAAGATGCATCCGGATAATACCTTCGGCATCGCACGTTGGCAAGGCAATGATGATGATCAACAATTGCTGGACTTGATAGCTTTCCTAAAGAGTAAGCATCGTTGCCAATTGTTGGTCTTTTTGACAACTTAAAAAAGAGTAGAAGGGTCTATTAGGTAAAAGGAGCCTTGTCCGACCCCATAGAGTATATGTATAATTAATCAGCAGCCCGTCTCTTCGTCCGTGTAAACGCCTGAATCTGGACATTTTTATGAGGACATGTAGTTGGTTGAGCTATCACAACTAAATGCGTGTAGTGTAAGCTGATTTGTATGGAAACACCCGCACTAGTATAAGTTCGAGGTCCTTAACTGTCAGCTCCCTCGACTGTAGACTTTCGTACTTGTTTCAGCCAGAAAATTATGAGTTGACGGTCTTTTAAAAACCAAACTGTCTCAAAACTTTCCGGCTAGTTCTGGACTGACAGTGAAAAACCGAATACATTTCGAAAATGTGTCCTTTTTATTATCATTACTCATCAAGAAGAGAGTATGACATAGATAATGGAGAAATGGAGTCTTCTACGACCCTGTACAGTCTATAAATTCTTGTTCAGCATAAACAGTAGAGTCGATGTAGCCATTTCCGTCTAGTTCTTAAACTCCCAACTATATTGGGAACAAATTATGTCCAGAAGAAAAAAATTTGATTTAAATTTTTCCACGCCCACAATTACACTTTATTACTAAACAAATTTGTATATAATTAAATCTTCTTTCACTTTGCAGTCATTGCCCAAAACGATGTGGATGATGTGCGCGAGGTGTTGCACTATTATCGCCAGTTTGAGGATCCCATCAATCAGTTCAGGGATAATCAGCGCAAATTGGCCGAGCAGATGCAGGAAGCCGAACGCATCGAACAGACGAAAACCAAACCGATGGTCAAGCAGTGGTCCCGCAACATCTTGGGCCGCTAACTGGGCCCAAGCCATCCACCCAACCGACAGTCATAGTCTTATACCTAAAACATGCTACAAACAAATTTCTACCCAGTAAAGCCCATTTATGCCCCGTCACAGACCCAGTGTTTACAGAAAGGCGTTAGGGCAAGGCCCAAAATTTTGAGGAAACCCATGCAGAGTACACTGTACAAATTGCTAAAATGATAATGTACTTGCAATCTTTGCACGATTTGCTTTTCATAGAATACACTGAAAAAAAACAAAGTTTTTACATTCGCTTTTTGTTTTCTTACTTATTTGTTTTTCTTTCTTTCATCTTGGGAAATGTAATTATCCTAGTGCTATTTAATAATAAAAAAATTAAACACACATTATAGTTTACTTAATGTCTTTCAGAGTGTATGTGCATCAAGGAGACAAAGAAAATACTTTTGGTTTCTCAGGTGGCTTATTCCATAGTTCTGAGAGTCCCGGCAATTGTTAAGTTCACTTCTGTCGATAAGATGCACACCTGTTTGTATGAGAATAATCTTAAGTTCCGGGGCAAACTAAAATACTACCACTCAATAAGGATAAGTATATTTCTCTATCCAGTTTATTGTATTCTAATAAGTCTTATACTATAGAATTTGCAGGCTTTGAAACGCTTTTTCACCCCCTGACGGGTCTCTCGTTTAACCGCTTGCCGGAGCACTCCTAACCCCCTCCGAGAGGAGTTGTTAAATGGCTGATGATGCGTTTCAGTTAAAGACTACCAACATGCTCAAAATGTTTGGGAAGTCTTCCAATGCCAGGGACTTCAGGACTTTATGGAATTATATTTAAAGGCTAATGCCCTACTGCTGACAATTTGCATGAATATTTACTCACTTGATGCAGCACAACAGCAGAGTTCCCATGAAACGCTATGCTAAAGTTAACAGATATAAAACTGGAACTAACTCACAGACATTGATATGCTAAAATTCATTCAAATGGTACTCGTGCGGGGCTTACTTAAACACCAATAGTATGCAAGGGTGGTTGAGGCTAGTTGAGTTATGAGTAGGTTCGCACATTCAATCTCTAAGATTACTGAGACATCTGAATGTGGGTGTATTCTTGAGGTGGATTTGGCATATCCTATTGTTGAATGACTTACCATTTTGTTCCAGAACTCAAAGCTTGTCGCTAACTTGAACCGTAGGTATTCCATTCACTATCGGAATCTTCAGCAGTGCATTCAAAATGGCTTGAAGCTATGTAGGATTCATCGATGTTGAATATTTAAGCAAGCACCATAAGTAAACAAGTAAGCAAGTCGCTGTAAAAGAGCCTGCATTCAATCATTATTCAAATAATTCATTTTCGACCGAGCCTATCAGAGCTATAGGCTAGAGTGTTCCGATTCTGATTAAACTTGTTGTAGTTAGTTAAAATTATACCATACACATAGTGTGTGAATTTAGTCACGATTGATCCAGCAGTTTTCAAGTTATGGTGATGTAGACTGTTTTTTTTTTTTTTTTTCAATTTTTGGGGGAGGTAGCAGGCGTGGCAATTATTTGAAATCATCTTGATCTGTCTGACGCATTGACAGACTTTTCATCTAAATTTGCAGGCACTAGCGGTTATAGTCGCTGAGATCCAGGTGTTTATACAGATAGACCGAGAGAAGGACATCGCTATATCGACTCGGCTATAAAAACAATTTAACACAATTTAAAAAAAAAATATAAGATTTATTATATGTATAAAAAAAAAAAAAAAAAATTGTAAAGAGTATTTTCAAATTCTATTTTCAACGTTTTAAAAAATTATAAGCAATTTCGTAAAGCAGAGATATTAAAAAGTGCACAAACTTCTGCTATAGAATCATATATATGCATATATATATATATTTATTATGTTTACAATAATTATTTGTAAAATTAAATTGAGTTTTACATTAAAATTGGTATTACAACTGAAATATAAATTGTAATTTAAGTCAGAAGTTGTTAATTATTTGAAATGGTGTAAAACTAAAAAGTTTCAACAAAAATATTTAAGTCAATCTGATCCTTAATTATCTTTGCAAAAAGTTACATCATTATTATTATGCTCAGATTTTTTTGGATTTTTCCAATTATTGCAATTGGAATTATTGGAATTGGAATTATTGGAATTGGAATTATTGGAATTGGTATTACCATCACTGACGTTAGTGATGGACCACTTTTTCAACGTGTACTTCTTGTCGAACAAGGAAAGCACATTTTTGGCAGCTGCGGCATTATCATTGGTCATCTGATTGGCACGCTTAGCTGGTGCTACGATGCCAAAGGATTGGGTGAATCCCCTACCACGGCTGCGTCCCTGGCGTCGCCCCTTTGACTTGGTCTGGGCACTATTATCGCTGCTTGGCTTATCCGAAGTTTCCTTCGAATCTGATGATTCCACCAAATTTTCCTCTGAATTCTCTTCTAACTCCAGCTCCAGTTCCACCTCCAGCTTCAGGTCTGGAAGCTCTGGGGCAGATGGTTCCTGCTGTTCATTCTCCTGCTCTGCGTTCTGTCGCCCCGCCTGCAAGGCAGCCGCCTGTCCTTTAGAGTCATAGGTATCTGCATTAATCAAACGATGTAAACGAAGTAATGAGTAATAGTTTTGGAAATGTGGCAAGCCAGGTAGCTTACAGTATGGCCCCGTTGGGCGCCAGATAATTGGCCCGGTCTCTTCCTTGGGTTTGCTCTTGGGCTTCGGAATCTCAGGTGCATCGTCAAGGGGTGCGTAAAATGGATTAAAAAATTGAATGCCATAAATCGATGGTTTACACTGTCGACAATAACAATATAAGAAAAACATGTTGGATACGCTACAGTCGAGCAAGCCGACAGTAAAATACACTGTACTCATTCTAATGGTACCATACCAGCTGCCTGACGCATAGGTGGACATTAATTCCATATTTGGCGTCCCTACAGACGGACAGACGGATGTCGCTATGTCGACTTGACTGTTGATGCTGAATAAGCATATACATATAGTGTGAAAGCTCTACTCGCGGACAGCTCCCTCAGGCGGACGGCTCCCTTAGGCGGACAGCTCTCACAGGCGGACAGCTACATCAGGCGGACAGCTCCCTTACCCGGACAGCTCCCTCAGGCGGACAGCTCCCTCAGGCGGACGGCTCCCTTAGGCGGACAGCTCCCTCAGGCGGACAGCTCCCTCAGGCGGACAGCTCCCAGAGGCAGACAGCTCCCTCAGGCGGACAGCTCCCTCAGGCGGACAGCTCCCTCAGGCGGACAGCTCCCTCAGGCGGACAGCTCCCTTAGCCGGACAGCTCCCTCAGGCGGACAGCTCCCTCAGGCGGACGGCTCCCATAGGCGGACAGCTTCCACAGGCGGACAGCTCCCTCAGTCGGACAGCTCCCTCAGGCGGACAACTCCCTCAGGCGGACAGCTCCCTCAGGCGGACAGCTCCCTCAGGCGGACAGCTCCCTCAGGCGGACAGCTCCCAGAGGCAGACAGCTCCCTCAGACGGACAGCTCCCTCAGGCGGACAGCTCCCTTAGCCGGACAGCTCCCTCAGGCGGACAGCTCCCTCAGGCGGACAGCTCCCTTAGACGGACAGCTCCCAGAGCCAGACAGCTCCCTCAGGCGGACAGCTCCCTTAGCCGGACGGCTCCCTCAGGCGGACAGCTCCCAGAGGCAGACAGCTCCCTCAGGCGGACAGCTCCCTCAGGCGGACGGCCAAAAATACAGGAACCGTAGCTGTCCGGCCAAGGGAGCTTTCACTGTATATACTTGATAGGGTCGGCCACACCGGTAGAATGTTACGCGCCCTAGTTGTCTGACAAACCCAATATCCCCCTGTACTTATTTTGAGTTCGGGTTCTTAAAACGAAATGACTACTGATGATGACTACTGATCTGCTGAATGCCCACAATACAATCTAACGGTGTCCACACTTATCAGTCAAATATTTCTTAGCCGACTATACAATTCAAACCAAATTTCGTACAGATGTATGATTTGTAAGAGATCGGTTGATATGTCAAAAGATTTGAACACTAGTTGATGATTTTTGACCAATTAGGCCAATGGCTTTCAGCTCTTCAAACGTTAATCAAACTCTGGACCGATTAACATTATGAAACCTGCTTTGTTATGGTCTAAAAACGTCTTAACCCTTTTTTAATACAGGGTCAAAAAAGTAGCGTATTATAAGCTTACATCTTCCGATGGAATGAACGCATCGTCCGCATCATCGATCACTATTCCTTTGCTAGCATTGTCTAGGACCTGGGACAAACATTCCGTATTAAAGAACACGCCGTTCATATAAATATGATTTTTATGTTTGTTTTCGCCATTTTGATTAGTCATATTGGGGCGCACTCCATTGATGCCCTTACGTTTAGCTTCGTGCAAGTGTTTGACAATCTCAGGCGGAATAAAGGTCCAGTTGTAGCCATTATTCGAAGTTACGCCTTGCATGGGCGGACATTCCTGCTGGAAAAGATGTTGATTTTGATTTTCGCTTGGTATGTTCATATAAATGGGCATTAATACCATTGGCTGAATCTGCGGAACCTGCCGATTTGGATTCATTGGCTGAATCGGTGGAATCTCCTGAATTAATGGAAATTCCTCAAGCGGTGGACCCTGCTCAATCGGTGGAATCGGCTGGTTCGGTATAAACTGCGGATTCAGTGGAATATTATGAATCTGCATATGGTGCATCTCTGGCATCTCCTGCATCTGTGGCATCTGCTGCATCGAGGGATCCTGTTGAATCGGTGGAACCTGCTGAATTGGTTGCATGTGCTGCATCGGTGGCATCTGGTGCATCTGTGGCACCTGCTGCATCTGTGGCATCTGCTGCATCGAGGGATCCTGTTCAATTTCTGGAACCTGCTGAATTGGTTGCATGTGCTGCATCTGTAGCATCTGCTGCATCGAGGGATCCTGCTGCATCTGTGGAACCTGCTTAATTGGTGGCATGTGCTCCATCTGTGGCATCTGTGGCATGTGCTGCATCGAGGGATCCTGTTGAATCGGTGGAACCTGCTGAATTGGTTGCATGTGCTGCATCGGTGGCATCTGGTGCATCTGTGGCACCTGCTGCATCGAGGGATCCTGTTGAATCGGTGGAACCTGCTTAATTGGTGGCATGTGCTGCATCTGTGGCATGTGCTGCATCAAGGGATCCTGTTGAATCGGTGGAACCTGCTTAATTGGTGGCATGTGCTCCATCTGTGGCATCTGCTGCATCTGTGGCACCTGCTGCATCGAGGGATCCTGTTGAATCGATGGAACCTGCTTAATTGGTTGCATGTGCTGCATCTGTGGCACCTGCTCCATCTGTGGCATGTGGTGCATCTGTGGCATCTGCTGCATCGAGGGATCCTGTTGAATCGGTGGAACCTGCTTAATTGGTGGCATGTGCTGCATCTGTCGCATCTGCTCCATCTGTGGCATCTGGTGCATCTGTGGCACCTGCTCCATCTGTGGCATGTGGTGCATCTGTGGCATCTGCTGCATCGAGGGATCCTGTTGAATCGGTGGAACCTGCTTAATTGGTTGCATGTGCTGCATCTGTGGCACCTGCTCCATCTGTGGCATGTGGTGCATCTGTGGCATCTGCTGCATCGAGGGATCCTGCTGAATCGGTGGAACCTGCTTAATTGGTGGCATGTGCTTCATCTGCTCCATCTGTGGCATGTGGTGCATCTGTGGCACCTGCTGCATCGAGGGATCCTGTTGAATCGATGGAACCTGCTTAATTGGTTGCATGTGCTGCATCTGTGGCACCTGCTCCATCTGTGGCATGTGCTGCATCTGTCGCATCTGCTCCATCTGTGGCATGTGGTGCATCTGTGGCACCTGCTGCATCGAGGGATCCTGTTGAATCGATGGAACCTGCTTAATTGGTTGCATGTGCTGCATCTGTGGCACCTGCTCCATCTGTGGCATGTGGTGCATCTGTGGCATCTGCTGCATCGAGGGATCCTCTTGAATCGGTGGAACCTGCTTAATTGGTTGCACCTGCTCCATCTGTGGCACCTGCTCCATCTGTGGCATGGGCTGCATCTGTCGCATCTGTGGCATCTGCTGCATCGAGGGATCCTGTTGAATCGGTGGAACCTGCTTAATTGGTTGCATCTGCTGCATCTGTCGCATCTGCTGTATAGGTGAAGTATGTTGAATTGGTGGAACTTGGTGATTTGGTGGCATGTGCTGCATCTGTGGCACCTGCTCCATCTGTGGCACCTGCTCCATCTGTGGCATGGGCTGCATCTGTCGCATCTGTGGCATCTGCTGCATCGAGGGATCCTGTTGAATCGGTGGAACCTGCTTAATTGGTTGCATCTGCTGCATCTGCTGCATATGCTGTATAGGTGAAGTATGTTGAATTGGTGGAACTTGGTGATTTGGTGGCATGTGCTGCATCTGTGGCATCTGCTGCATCGAGGGATCCTGTTGAATCGGTGGAACCTGCTGAACTGGTTGCATCTGCTGCATCTGTGGCACCTGCTCCACTTGTGGCATCTGCTGCATCTGTGGCATCTGCTGCATTTGCTGTATAGGTGAAGTATGTTGAATCGGTGGAACTTTCTGAATTGGTTGCATGTGCTGCATCTGTCGCATCTGCTCCATCTGTGGCATGTGCTGCATCTGTCGCATCTGGTCCATCTGTGGCATCTGCTGCATCGAGGGATCCTCTTGAATCGGTGGAACCTGCTTAATTGGTTGCATCTGCTGCATCTGTGGCACCTGCTCCATCTGTGGCATGGGCTGCATCTGTCGCATCTGTTCCATCTGTGGCATCTGCTGCATCGAGGGATCCTGTTGAATCGGTGGAACCTGCTTAATTGGTTGCATCTGCTTCATCTGTCGCATCTGCTGCATATGCTGTATAGGTGAAGTATGTTGAATTGGTGGAACTTGGTGATTTGGTGGCATGTGCTGCATCTGTGGCATCTGCTGCATCGAGGGATCCTGTTGAATCGGTGGAACCTGCTGAACTCGTTGCATCTGCTGCATCTGTGGCACCTGCTCCACTTGTGGCATCTGCTGCATCTGTGGCATCTGCTGCATTTGCTGTATAGGTGAAGTATGTTGAATCGGTGGAACCTGCTGAATTGGTTGCATGTGCTGCATCTGTCGCATCTGCTGTATAGGTGAAGTATGTTGAATTGGTGGAACTTGGTGATTTGGTGGCATGTGCTGCATCTGTGGCATCTGCTGCATCGAGGGATCCTGTTGAATCGGTGGAACCTGCTGAATTGGTTGCATGTGCTGCATCTGTGGCACCTGCTCCACTTGTGGCATCTGCTGCATCTGTGGCATCTGCTGCATTTGCTGTATTGGAGGATTCTGTTGAATCGGTGGATTCTGTTGAATTGGTTGCATATGCTGAAACTGAGGAATCTGCTGATTTAATTGCATTTGCTGAGTTGGTGCCATTGGCTGACTCGATTGTATCGGCGGAATCGCCTGAGCCGCAGTTGAAGGCGGCAGCAAATAGCCATAGGCTGAGATCAGCTGATTGTAAGCCTGCAAAAAAGACGTCATTGCCTCAAAATTTGGCTGCGCTTGCGCATTCGCATCGATATTCTGCATCGGTGCTTGCGGCTGTGCGAAATACGGATTATTCTGCTGCATATTGTTGTTGATGTTATTGGTGTTGTTGTTCATTTTGTTTTCCGTCTTTGCTGGCAAAATAACTTTATTTTAAGGTTAGTTTGAATGTGGGCAAATAATAATAATAACAAAAATAATAATATTAATGCAATAAATATTTCGTTTACTTACCCTTTTTTCAACTATGTTTGGCTCGCAGTAAATTTTATCACATCAAAGATGTAAATTGCGTGCGTTCTAAGCAAACTGCAAAATTATTTAATGTAAAATTTTGCTCACACAATGCCAACTACTGTCGTTATGTTTTGAACCAAAGGAGCTTACGGAAAGTACTTATTCAAAATGGAATCGGTATCGATAGTCCGTGTCAGTTCCTGAGTACAGTAACTGTCATTTTTAACACCAAAAATAACACAAAACAGTGTGCTTTTATTTGATGGACATTTTAAAATCGAATCCTTTTTAATGCGGGGTTGCAAGGCGAAGCATATTTGAAATAAAAGTTCAAGTCAAAAAAAAAAAATAAATAAAAAAGAGATTTTTAACTTATTAATGAGTGATGTTTTATTTAAATTCATACTACGCTGACTAACATTAGTGAGAAAATCAAAATGATTCATTAATAAATAGATTCACAAGTAATTATTATTATTATACCATTTCCAATATTATATAAGCGGTGTTATAAATTGTTGATTTTAGTTGTCTGTTATTATTTAAATTTAACCAAAGCGCGTGACGCTCATTCGTCAGCGTTGCCACTTTATCGATACATAAAGGTACATCGATAGATCGTTAAGCTGTTCAAAACGCATCGAACCAGTTATCGAACACTGTGTATCGATACCAGTGCGCAGAAATGGCAAAACAACAATAACAAAGCGAAAAAGAAAGGAAAGAAAAACAAGAAATTGTAGTTGATAAAAGAAGTGCAAGAATTTAGTGCAAAAGAAAACCAGAAAGACAAGCAAGGAAAGAAAGACCAAGAAGAATACAAAGTAAATCGCCTGCTGCAGGCAGAAGGACAGAGCTAGAGGTGACACAACTCAGCTGCTGGCACACAATAAAATCAATAAAGTGCAATGGGTGCTGAGCACTCACAGCAGCGGGTCGAGGCAGATGGCCATGAGATCTTTGAGAGACGTGATCCTGTGCTTGCAGTGGGCTCCCAGGGCTCCACTACGGCAGGCACGGTACGTATGAGCGATGGCAGCGCCATGGCCTTGACGGCAGCAGCTGCAGCGGCCACCAACAAACGTCGCGGCGGTGGCATGCAACGAAATCAGCAGCAACAGCAGCTACAGCTGCAACAACAGCTGCCAAATGGACCAGCCAGCATTGTGATTGCCAGTAAACAGATCATATCGGACACTGCCTCGCCCACTAGCTCCGAGCTGAGCCGCCCGCCCTCGCCGCCGCTAAGTGTGTGCTCGGATCTGCCTTATGTATCCTACACGGATCGGCCGATTGGTGATTCACCCAAAATACGCAATCGGCCCGCCCACATGCTGCAGCAGAGTAACGCCAGCCGTTCAGCAGCACGTAAATCCCATCCTAGTGGCATAACCACAACCATTAAGCCAAAACGTCCACAATCGACTGCCTCCAGTCATAATATTGTGATTGTTAAGCCGGGCACACGTGACATAAACGACGACATCGATCCGGACCTGGCACGTCTGCGCAGCATACCACAGTTTCTACCCGTATTGCGAGAATCCATCAGTTCGGCAACGTATACACGAGATGCCGAAATTCTGGAGCGTTTGCACTCACAGCATCTGCTCAACATTTGCGGACGCATGCAGACGCATCTGAATCTGTGCGCTAATCATGTGGCTAGTGAACAGAACCATCTGGTAGAACGCACCAAGATTGTAAGCAATTCAATAACCACACTCTTTGCCAAGTTCGTGGACATGCAGAAGACGTATGCCTCCTACGCGGAACAATTTGCCAAAATACGGGGTGTTTCGCAGCAGCTGAGTCGCTGCAATTCATTGTTGCATGAGAACATCGCCAGCTTGGAGGCAATCAATAACTATCTGGACGATGAGGATCGACTGGAGCCCTTCGTCTGGCGCACTGATGATAACAAGTTGCGTGGCGAGGCCGAAGGAGCTGCCGGTGGCAACAGCAATCGCCTCTGGCGTCTCTAATCCTTCAGCTTGAAATTCACTTCCTTTGTTAATTAGTCCAACTCGTAACTCCATTGGTGTATTTACTGTGTATATTATATATTGCCATATACCAAACTATATAGTATATATATATATATCTTACTATATTTGTTATAATCTAGCTAAAATTCTGTTGCGATTGTTTGTAGCTAGAATACAGACAGTAACTGATCTCGTCAAGAAGTTGGAACACATACATACACATAAATATAGATATATAGTACGTCTATATATATCTGTATTCGCACAGTATTCCCAGATAATCGTAGCACTTAATTGTATTCTGAAAGTTTCATTAAGATCGGTTAATAAATAGTTATAATATTCAATTAATTGTTAAAACTCTAATATTTTACTAACAAATTGTTTTAGTTTTTTATGTTTTATATTTTGAAATGTTCCTGAATTGGGAGGCCTACATTTCTGTGTGACACTATATTTTAAAACTATTATTTTGTTTTCAAAACAAAAGCAATTTAATAGAATTACTCACAAAATAATAAAGTTTCAAAAACTTCATAAACATTTTCAATATTTTGGAATATTTTTTGAATATTTCGTATATGATACTTAAAATTAGTTATAAAGCTTAGAGATTTCTCTTTAAAAGTTCTTAGGTACTTTTAAAATTTTCATTTGGTTTTATTGGGGATCAGTGATTAGAGCCAGTTACACAAATTGCTTAAAATAGCTGAGAATTTTTATAGCCCTGAAGTGTCATTGTTAATGCATTAAAAATTAATATAAATTATAATAGACCCGGAAAAGTGTACAAATGCAGACTACACTTGAGCTATAAAACTAAGACGATCAGTCATAACTTTCTGAAAGATTCATTAGGTACTGCATCAATTAAGCGGAATTTCCAATGAAATTTCTAATGACTCCGTGGAGTGCAGATTGTAAAGTGTTTAAGTAAAGTCTAAATTGCACTAAATAATTATTGTTTCTGACTTTTTGCTACACGACCTAAATCTGTGGGAGCTTTATTAGAAATTGCATGGCTTTGGATAGTCGAATTAATGAAAAATCTAATGAAAAGTGTTATTTTAACGAGCATAGTTTACAACTCATTTGCAAGACCTTGACCAACTTTGGCTTAAGTTGCTTGAGTATTTCATTCATAAATAAAGTCATGTTAATGAGCATTTCAATGACTGAGTTTAAGACAACCTTTAAAACCCAGAATATTAATACTACACCTTGCTTCACAATCTAAACGATGAGCTCACATATTTTTGAGTATTTCATTAGCAAAACAAGTCACTGCTAATGGGAAAACAATGCAATAAAATAGACGAGTTTATGAGCTAGACAACAACTAGGCATATTTATTAGACATACAATTAGCTAGAGCTTACGAGTCTAAATTGTTGCTAGATTTAGATACGCACACGTACAATACTTGTATATAAGCTACAAATGTATATATACTTATATAGCATATATACTTTATGGTATATATAGTACAATTATACAAACATTCACAATTTAATGGCACACGCCTTGAGTTAGTCTAATAATTTACACATCTTTACATATAGATAAAAAAAATATATATATCGGTTATAGTGTGGATATATATTGTTGATTCCTTTTGGTGATTAACTATAACTATGGCTAGGATTACTTTAAACAGTTTGAAATGTAATGCAATTTGTCCAGAAAGAGTGAGATAGATAGAGAGAGAGTATGATTTCGTGTAGAGTAGTTTAATGCCGCCATCTCTTTCGCACCTTAGCTCTCACTCTGTCCCGTGGATGTCGAGGACATCGCTCGATACTTTTCAATCGGAGCAAATGCCTCTTTCGATGGGCCAAGTGTAGGGTCTTATAGAGGGTCCAAGAGCATAACAATTGATTTGCTAGCAGACAGAACATTATGAATCCCTTGGAACAGTGCGTGGCCAGTGTGAAGACGATGCTACCCTTTAGCCAATAGATTAGGGCATTCGCTAATTGTTAACGCTGCGCATAGTTGCTCCAATAGACCAGGAGCATGAGCAATACGTTAGCACAACTTATATTCTAGAATAGCTTCTGCATATGGATGCGATCCTGGACATTACGCTCATGTTGTTGCTCCTCAATTGCCTTCAACTCACGGGCCACTGTCGCCTTCAGTGTACCATCCAAGCCCAGGGCATCGATGAAATCCCGTCGTGCTTGTGCCGGATTCCAGGCACCCGCATGCGCCTTGGCACGGCGAAACAATGCCTTCACATTTCTGGGATCCAGTGTGAGCACCTCATTGCAATGCTCAATAACCGCGTAGTAATCACCAGCGATCAAACGGCACTGTGCATAGTTTAGTAGCAATGGTGTCTTAATGTTAGCCAATTCCAGCCATTCCGGATCGTGTGGCTTCTCCTTGAGCATTAGCTGCTCTACCATGCCCACGGCATCACGATAACAGATCTCTGCCTCGGCATATTGTTGTGCCTTGTAGTGCCGATTGCCACGTTCCCGCAGCGTGTGCGTTGCCAGCATTTTTTCATCGTCGGACATTTGCCAGCGCTCCTTTTCGTACTGTTCGGGCAGCTCAATCGAGATGAGTTCAATGATAAACTCTAGATCTATGGGATGTTGGAGCAGCTCATCCAGATCTTCATAGCCCATTCCCTCGTTTTGTAGTGTCATGCCGCAGCAGTGACGACGTTCCTCCGGTTTCTTTCCAATGTCGCGTAGTGTCTTTGATATAAACGGATACTGAGCACAGAGCTGTATGAGATTGAGAGGAGGGTATCGAATAAGTTTGGATTTCCTTTCCAGTAATTCCACTCAATCTTACCGATTTGTGCACTGTAAATTTGGCCACCTCGTTGAGCGCCATTTTCTGCACAATTACTTCCCAGACTTCCAGCTTGAACTTCTTGCCCAACACCAATTCCATGGGCTTGTCCATTTTCCTACTATCGTCCACGACACGCACATCATTGGCTCGACGCGTTTGGAAATGGAATTTCACCTGTGCAAAATGAAGTAAAGACATAAAAATTGTGCTTTTAGTTCGTGCACACCTGGTAATAGCAGGTGCAGGGTTTAATTTTTGTTGTTGTAGTGTATTTGTCCTTGGCCTAGTTTTGTGTCTGGAATTCAGTGCAGCACAACTGTTGCCTGTGTATTCTGTGTGCTTACTCTGGTGCCAGGTTTGAGTTCGATGTATTTGTTGCCAGGATTGAGAATTTCCTTTCTTATTGGCTTCACATTGTTGTCTGGTTCATTTGATGTCTCCATTTTAAACTCTTTTCGTTGTCACTCGGATTAATTGCTATAAAATATCTGCTTTTCCTCTTTGTCGTGTTGCGTCTCTGCGTTAAAGGATTAATAATTTAATCACACCTAAATAAATGGACTTCAATAACTGACTAAAGAGAACAGCTGAGAGTGATTAGCATTCACACACGCGCGCACACAACACACATAGATACAGACTGTAAAGCGTTACATTACTCTGTTAATGTAAATAACAGCTCGAAAGCGGGTATCATTTTTTATAAACCAATTGAGCCGAATTATTGCAAAATTAGACTAATTTTAATTAAATTTTTATACTCATAAAATTTGTTGTCTTTTTTAAACATTTTTAAAAAGCAGCAGCTTATCAGCTAAAGTTTTGAATTTCGAATTTAACAGCGATTAACTAAAAGAATTTTTACAGACACAAATTGATAAACTAAAATAAACCCAACTATTTGTCTTTTAAATTCATTAAATTTCAAGCGTCTCTTATCACAACCCCAAACCACAAATTCTAGAACTTTAATTCAAGCCGCTGAATAACATAAACAGTATGGCAACGCTTAATTAGTTAACGCATTTAACATTATCGATAACAAAAATATATATTGCATATTAAACAATATGAAATGGAAATTTAATAAAATATTTAAATTTTGTAACGAAAAATCAATCAATTATTGCTCTTGCACAAGTTTCTGTGCATTGCAAATATTTATCGAATAGTTGCCGATAACAGAGCAGCTGTTATGACTAGCGCTGCCACGTATATTCAATTTTAAATATGTGGCAAGCCTGCCAACTGGCCGCCAACTATGAACTGAAAATTGGTTTACCACTCGTTATTCGGTCGCGTACAGCGAAACGTAACAGTTGTGTGCGCGCGCTACTCGCTCAGTTTGGCCGAGGCGACCGTTTTGCTTCAAAGCGAATACCGTTACGAACAGTATTGAAAATTATTTTCGAAAATTGCAAAATACGAAAACTCGTAGCATGTGAAAAATGTAATTGAATTGTTAGTAATTTACGTGTTTTGTATTTTTTTTCTATTTGTGTGCGTATGTGTGTGTGAGTGCATAATATTGATAATATAACGAAGCTTGAATCTAAATTGCAATCTAAACGAGCGCATTACAATCAATTACACTATATATACGACAGCTGCTGCTGCTCTCAATAGTTGAGTTTCTGTGTTGTCTTTATGTTTTTTTTTTTTGTTTTGTTTTGCAAATTGAACTGTCAAAGCAGCCGCCTTAAGTTAAAGATCGCGCCGTATCCGAGTTTCAGACGATAGGTTGGGGGTGCCACTCCCACTCGCACTGCCCCATACGCCAACCCTCCCACAGATCGCATTCCTATATACATAAATACTAAAACGAGCACTCTCTGTGTATCTATCTGCATAAACGATTTGAGTTTGTTTATATTGAGAATATGTGGAAGAAGAAGAAGGAGCATAGCGGCAGTAGCAGCACACCATGGCGTATGCATAATATTTCTTAAACTGAACTTGAAATACAATTCTCAACAATTTCAATTTCAATCTCGATTACGATTACGATTTCAATTTCAATTTCGAACCACCTGAGTTTATTTTCTTACGTTTTTGTTTTTTGGGCCAACGTAGGCGTCTGCTCTGCTCTATATATAAATTGTGTATGAGTTTTTTTGAATTTTGTATATTTTGCATAATTTATACAGAAATGACACATCGAGTAAGATCAAGAAAGAGGAAATACAAACTTTTGCTAACGTAAATTACATACAAATATATAATATTGGCTGCCTACTCACAACAACAACAACATTTGTACTATATGCAACCCACACAGCAGCCCAAAAAAAAAAAAAACACAACAAAAATACAAACAAAATCTAACGAAACGAGCAACAATCTACCAATCGTCTAGTTAATAAAACTTTGGCTCTTTCTATCAATGTTGTTTGCTGTTGGCTTAGAGCTTTTTGCTGCCCATTACTTGGCCAGCGGGCGGGTATATTGAGTTGGTGGTAATGCCCGAGTTAAGACGATGAGTTGTGCTTAAAAATAAAAATATTTGAATTCACGTGAATTAACTTTAAATCGATTGAAAGAATTGAAAATTTAAAATGATTTAAAAGCTTAAGAAGTTTTTAATTTAAGCAATAATTATTGCTTGCCTTTGGGTTTCAAATAAACTGCCAAGCTTCTGCTTAAATAATATAAAAAATAAATATTTGTAAGTGTTTAAATTTTACACATATTTACAAAATATTTAAATTTATATTAAACCATTTTTAGAGACCAAAAAAGTTTTCAAAACTTCGTTTTACAGTGAGAAATTCATCACGTTTGTTTATAAAACTTTAAGTGATTTAAGGGGTATGTGATAGTCGGCTACTTGGCCGAAGCCAAACATAAACTTATTGCTTTCTGCGATCAGTTGCTCTCGCAACGTTTTGTGAGTAGGCGACTCTGCTGGCGTGAGCGTTCTACAGGTACAGGTACAGATACAGATACAAATTCAGAGATACAGATACATTGGGACATATCTAATAGATACACTTGGCATGTTGGCCTGAAGTCTTATTTTTTCCCTCTCTTTATTTCTGCTGTGTGTGTTCTTTTCAAATCGATCGCAGTTGTTGTTCAAATGTTGCTGCCTCAGCAGGCAAAAGCATCTTCAAGATTGAGTAAAAAAACCGCATTAAATATTTACAGATGGCTAAAAAAATGCCTAAACACAGAAAATAATAAATAATAAACGCGACGCGCATAAACAATAAAAAATCTATTTTTTGTTAATTTTTTTTACCTGATTAAAATTTTTTAAAATAAAAACTTTAGAAAATTTTGAATGAGTGCAAAAAGTGACGTAAAGAGTGAAAAAAAATAGCAAAAAAAAAGCTGAAAAGTTGCTGTCGAGCTTTAACCTTCACACACAAGCAAACACACGCACACACACATGGAGTGTCATATACATATGTATATGAGTTGTTAATTGCGATCACATTGTTGTTTTATTTTTGGTTGTGTGTTTTCTCAGCTGTTCGAGTCTTGGAGTCGCAGCGCTTTCAAAGTTGAGAATTTTAAGACTGCAGAGTAGAGAATGTTTTTGGCCAAAGAACGATGCCTTTAATTAAATAGTTTTAAAATAGTATCGCTGACTAATGCAGCAACACACAAGCACATACACACACACACGCACACCGATATCTATTTGTATATACATATCCATGGAATCTCTTGACGCAATGCTGTATCTTTGGGATCAGCGTTTCTAGCATCTGGCGGCACAGTTGGCACTTGAAATTTCATTTTCCGTAGCACAGATGAGACCAAAATTTACTATTTTCACATAAAACATTCAAAGCACAAAATTTGCTAAAAATTATAACAAAAATTATAATTATAACGTGTACCATTTTGGTAAGAAAAGTGCTAAAGTGCATCACGTTGTAAAAAAAAATACTCAAATAGCTACCATTTGTAGCACTACTGAGAACCATTTCTAGCGGCCCTTATTGAGCACAGCATACACCTCACCCACTCCCCCACTCGCTCTCTATCTCTCTCTCTCTCTCTCTCTCTCTGCTCTCTTCCTTCTCCCACTACAACAGCGCTCTGTCTTGGTAGTGCAGGCAATTCAGCTGTATTTTAGCTCATACTAAAGTTTGTGCTTTAAAAAACATTTAAAAACTTTTATTTCAAAATCTTTGAGCATTTTTCTACAAAGTTAATAATTCTTTATAATACTATTTGCTTATTTAATTATTTGAAACAATTGGAATCTAGCTTTTGTTGGCTTTTTTTATCTTAAATGCCCAAATAGCTTTTTTTGACGAGTAGGCAACACAGTCGCTTGCACTCCTCGCTCACACACATCCCCCTCTCTCAAGGCATCTTTCTCTTGCCTCTCTCTGTCACATTTTATTTTTAGAGACAGACGATCGCGTGTATAAACTCTCAAAATGTGTGTGTTTATCTGTGTGTGTTTATTTGATGCTTGTGTGTGTTCGTGTTTGCTGCACACAGTTTTCGCTTTTTGGCAAAGTTAACTGTAAAAAAAAAGAAGCAACGACTGCGCTGAATATTTGCAATTCTATGCCACACTCTGATTCTTCTTCTTCAGTTTCTTTTAATTTAACGGTTTTATTAGCACAGTCCCAAACCCTCTGCCGCATATTAATGTCGCCTACACGCACACACACACCAACTTACATACAAATGTTGTCTTTAATGATCGAATCGTTCGCCATATGGCGCATATACCGCAATTTAATTTTTTTAATTTTTTCACAAACTCGTTGTTGTTGTTGCTATATGACTGTGCGCCGCTCAATGAATGACAGCCATCAATGAGTTTGTAGCGCCCACTCCAACACACACACACACATACACATGCAAAATGTGCACGCTGCCCACTTGTCAAATATTAGCTGCGCCGCCGCGCAGTCAACGTTGATGCCAGCGTCATCGCCAACGCCGCCGCCACCTACTAGCATGCAATTTAAACATGCCTGCAGCGGGTTTGTGTCACGGCTAAAAGGGCCAGAATTTTGGCAACCTGTTTTCAAAGTGTTTGAGAGTGTTTCGTGTATGTGTGTGTGTATATTACGTCATCGTGAAAGATTCCAAAAAAAAAAAATGCTAAAACTAAGCACACAAGAAGCAGCGACAAACAACTAAATGCCAAAATATACAAAATATGTAGAAAAAAAACTTGATTTTCAAATCTCACGTGAATGTGTGTGCGTGCTTGTGTGTGTGTCTCTCTCTATCTGTTCTTGCCACTGGCGGTTGCTTTTGAATTTCGCTGAGCTGAGCGTTTTCTCAAAAATGTATTTTTTGTTTTTGGTTTTTCGGTTTTTGTTTTGAAGTCATTTCGGCCAAGGTTGCAGACAGCGACAACTTGAGATCATAAAATAAATAAGACTATTGTGTTTGTGTAAGCGTGTGAGTGTGTGTGAGTGTGCGTGTGTGTGTTTGTGTGGGAGTATCTCTTTTTTTTAAACCATATGTGAGATTTGCAACGTTAAATCCTCAATTCATTGCAGCAGTTTAAACAAAAGTCAACACCAACAACAGCAATAACAACGAAAATGCAATAAAAGTGCCAAAAAAAAAAGAAATTAAAAGTGCAAACAAATCAAACGAAAGAAAAAGCAACAACGGAAAGTGTGTTGAGTAATAGCAACAACAACCAAAGCGAACAGTGAACGAAGAAGGGGAAGGAGAGAAACATCAACAACAGACACAATGATCAGCGGCTGGAATTGCGCGACATGGTCGCTGCTGCTGCTGCTGCTGACGTCGCTGCTGCTCTTGGACCGACAACAGGTCACGCACGCCTACAACATCGATCTGCCGAGTTACGTACGACATCGTCATGCGAGCAATTCAATGTTCGGCTTTAGCATTGCATTGCATAAGGCACGCGGCGGCTATTACAACTACAATTCGTAAGTACTCCACACTAGTTCAACACACCACCACCTCATCCCACCACCCACTGGGCTAAAGCTCACCACAGCTACAGCTGCGCTCTAGTGTAGTTTGCATTTCTATTTCAAGTTCATTTGAACTAAACACAACAAAACTCTAAATGAATTTATGTTGCATGAACTGTTAGTTAACGTATTCAATTTAATTAAATGTTTTGTATTCAAAAGTGTAGAGTAAAAAACTAAGCGCAGCTGTGCAGAATAATTTATAACATTGTTGGTAAATGCTCTCTGCCACAACCCCTTTCAAGGCAGGCCAAAGTTCACCTCGTCGTGCAGAACTCACCTCGCACAGTGGACTTTAGCTCTAGTAAACTGTTAAGAATGCTACATAATTGTTGTTACATTTTTCAGCACAGTCAAATCTCGCTAAAGCAAACAGTTTTACCACATATTGAATTGAATTTTTCAGCTATTTTTAGTAGCAAATTAATCGGTTAAACAAACAAATCTAGGCACAGTGAACTCTAGACTTGGTAAACTACTTAGAAATTGTGTGGTAATAATTTTCGAACTTTATTGAACTGCATTTTAAATTTATTAACATTTACTTTTTAAAATAATAGTAATTAATAGTAGTATACAAATTTTATACAGTTATTATGGTTTTTAAAGAATTAATAGTTAAAGTTCTACTAAGCTTATTTGGAGACAAATTTTGAGATAAACCAAGATTGATTTGTTGTAATTTTTGCTTTTGACTCGTACCACTGCTCGTAAAACGCCTATTTATGACTTTTAAACTATCAACCCTTTTGAAGTCATTTAAACAATTTAGCAAAATAAATCAAATTTAATCTCAAAAAATTTTTCTAAATTCTTAAGTTAGCATTTCTGGTGTTTGTTTTTAAAACTTCTAGATTTTAAAGCTCCCACGAGAATTTTAACATTTAAACCAATAAAAATTGGTCACATTTTTCAATTTGCTTATTTTTGCGATAAAAATAAAACGCATACACTATACATAGGCTTAGCTTTGATTAATAATCAAAAATTTCAATATGTTTTGTTTTTCAATTGAAACTATTGAAAATTTTGTCTGCAGCGAGTTTCCACTGTACTGACAAAAAGTACTTATGCAAATGAAGCAAACGACCTTCTGACACCCGATACAGACAGCGACAGCGACAGCGACTGACAATGACATATGCACACACGCACACGCACACGCACACTCACGTTCACATAGGCACACTCATGTGTGTGCGGGAAATTTCAATGCCTCGAGGCGCATGCGCGCCGGAAACAATGAGGCATGAAACAAAAAACTATCTTAAAGATGCAGCGAACAAGAACATTTGTCGCTCACAGTAGTAAATTTATTTCAATTTTTTTTTTGGCGTTTTCACATAAAGATTGTAAGATGCGTAAGAGAAACAGAGAGAGAGAGACGGAGACGGATAGAGCCAATCGTGCGTAAGAGGAAGAAGAGAGCGAGTAAGCGTGACATAGTGATAACAGAGCAGTGATAAGCGCTTAAGTAAGCGAGTTTTTATCACTGAAGCAATTGTAATGCTGCAAGTGCTGTAGTTTCCAAACACATAAGCACACACACACACACACACACTATTAAATCTGTGACTGATAACTCTTAAGTTGAATGAATTTATTTAAGCTTAAATGAAGTTCACAACTGATGATGCATAAATTTCATTTTTTGTTTTTCCGTTTAATATTAAAATATTTATGTTGACATTCAACACAATATTTGATTGAAATTTCATGTATTTATTGTAAATAAATATATTATATACAATTTTAAAATAACTCAAATGATTATGAAGCACTCACATTGGGTTTATCACATGATTAATGTCTTTTAAAAAGAATGTTGTTGAGAACATTAAAAAATTTAATTAACTGTTGACAACTTATGCTCAGAACCATTGGGTTGATGAAGTCTTGATCAATTTTGCAAATGTTTAGAAATATGATTTTTAAATTAGTAATTTATTATTAAAATATTAGAAATTTTTTTCTTAGAGTTTGGCAGGACACATTGTGATGTTATCAAAATTATATAAATCTAAAATTTAATTAAGCTCAAGAATTACTGTTATTATTTGTTTTGAATAAGTACAATTAAATTTCCCACATGGCTTCAGAGATAAATTTCAAAATAAATGGTCTTCAAATAAAAACTTTAATTCAAATAAAGAAGAATTTAGACACTTAATTAAAGTGTTCCTTTCTAATATTTTTGAGGAACTTATTAACTTTGAAGTAAAAAAGTTTTTCTTTGGTTTTGGTTTATATTATTATATTATTGACTATATATTTTGGATAAATTGAGACATTTGATAACATAAAATTTGTAATCATTTGTCATCCCGTTGATACTACATTTATTACATTAATATTCGGTTTTTATTTATTTAACTTTGAGCAAGAAAAGCTTATAATTCTAGACATAAAAAAAACTTAAAATTATTTATTAAAGTTAAGAAGGTCACCTTTGTAATACTGTGCTTATAAAGGTACTAAACATAAAACTTATAAATAAATAATTAGTAAACAAAGTATTTCTTAAAATTTGACACATTTCTTTGACATTTTAAATTATTTTTGGATTATATTTTTGAAAAAGCTTTCTATAAATAAATGTGCAACTCTTTTATGTCATTTTTAGGATGATCAGATGAGTGATATATGTTGATTATACGATCAAATGTCATCAGATAGAGTTTTGTCATAAATTAATCAACCCTTGCATTACGATTAGCTCTTGAAATCGAGCTAATTTTACGATTCCAAATGTACTGTCTGCTAAACTGAGGTATAAATTCAAAATTTTGAAACATCTGTCCCAAAATGGGATCAAAATTCTATTTGTATCTACATGTGTGTGTTATATATGGACTGATGTTGTTCCATTTTAAAGCCATAACTGTCTGGTGTCTTGTGTCAACACCATAAAAACTTCTAAATGCCATTAATTTCAATCAGAGCAGAGAACCAAGAGCTAAGAGAGCGAGGTGAGCTCTATCAAAATTTATGGTCGACAGCGTGTCCTATTGCACTAAATATATATGTATAAATATAGTAGATGTGTCTCTAATAAAGGAGATCGGATGTGAGAGGGAGTATGAGGTAGTAAGAGGGAGGGATTAAATGTTCCCATTTTGAGTTTGAACCGTAAACATTACGAGCTGAATGCAAGTGACCCATGGCAAATGGCTTAAGATTGAAGTTTCTCATACGAGTAATTCATCCAAAGTATCCGCGTCCTCCCCCTCTCTCTCTCTACCCTACCCTCCGTCTTAGTCTTTCACTTAGTTTGCTGTAGTTCATGTTCACGTCTTCACAATTCGCATTCTCATGTGGTTGATAGCCTATTGAACTTTGAAAGTTCGTCAACGGGAACCCTTTGAGCAGCTTCGAAGAGCGTGTTAATCAACTGCTCATAGTACACACACAAACACATTCATACATATATGCATAGACACACTTATACCGATACTCAACTGTGTTGCCATTTTTGAAGAGCTGTAAAAAAAAACATTAGGCTAAATGTAAAAAAAAGGCTAAAAACCTTTTAAAAATGCTTGAAAATAAATCTAAAAAAATGGTACAGCAGAAATAAGATTTTGTCATAAATTATATAAATAGAAAAAATTAGCTATGTTTATTAAAAAATAACTAAACGTTCAAGTTTTCTGTAGTCAGCTAGATTTAACAGCTAAAATAGCGGAGACTGCAACACAGGCGTACAGCATCCAAATGGTAAGATGACTATGCCAGACATTTGACTTTTCGCACGTTCACTTGCCGAAGACAACGAGAGAATCGGCGGGTGATGTGAGAGAAGCGAGAGAATCGAGGGAATCGAGAGATACGAGCCATTGATAGACTTTGCAAGCAACAGACTTCAACCCAAGCTACATGTCTTCAACAGCCAGCAAGATACACAGATAGGCACAGTGAGAAAGAGAAAGCGAGAGAGAGAAAGGGTGGGAAAGAGAGTGAGCGAGAGTGATAGTGTGTTAGAGCGAGAGGGCACTGATAGACAGACAGAGAGATTGGTAAGGCTGAAGTTATCATCACATTGAACGTGTCTGTGGATTAACTTAAGTAGTTTTGCTTATTGTTATACCCTGGAATGTTCAAGTGCCAGAAGGCTTGAATAATTGTAATCTAGTTTTAAATGATTCACACTGACAAAATTTTAAAAATTATGTATTTAAAGGGCAGTTTAGCTAAAGCCATGAAAGTCTTCAAATTTAATTAGAAAATTAAAAAAAAAATAATATATAAATGATGGTTAAGTGAATTAAAGCTACTAAAAGTTAGTTTGTTTTAAAGACAATTAAATAAACTCATTAAATTTATGTATTCCTATAAGATATTTTTTATAAATTCATCAAATTTATATTAATCAGTTTTATTAAAAAGTATTATTTCATTAATGGGTATATTTTAGTCGTTAATTTACTTTTATGCCCTTTTATATGCTCGTAACTCATATGCAGCTTAACCGATCGTCTGTGACTTTAAGTGCACTTAAATGCTACCAATGCTTTCACACCAACACAGAAAGACAACGACAACAACAGCAACAGCAACAACAACATTAACAACTTCGTCTACAACAACAACAAAAGGCATTATTTAAATGCAGCGTTAAAATGTTTACAATTCAATAAACAGAAAGCACAAAAAGCGCATCGCGTGCGTGATTTAAAGACCTCCAAGAGTTAAGATACAGATACAGATACAGAAACCGAAACAGATACAGATACAGATACAGATGCTGAGCATCTAGGCTGTAACAGGTTAACAGACACCAGCTACAGCAAATACCACCGGGCATATAACTTACACAAATACCCTGTGAGTATTTCTTTTCATTAGAAACAACAAATTTCAGTTCTGTTTATAGTCAATACGGGTTTGTTATAAAAGGAGGGCATGGCGTTGCCAGATTTTGTTTTTGGCACTGTTAAGTTGGTTGCAGCTGACTGTAACTTGTCAGCTACAGTTTTAAATTGAACTCTGCGACAGTTGAACCGTTTTAATACAATTTAGGTAAAAGTTCTGGAAAGTTTATTAAATTTTTAAAAACTTAAACATTTTTTTTAAAACTCAGTTAATTAAGTTTATTGAATTTTAATTTAACATATTTTCTTATAGACATTTTAAGTTTCTTTTGTCAGGATTTTCCAGTATTATCTGTATTATTATTTATATACTGAGTACTAAAAAAAGTTAAATTTCACATACAAATTTGGAATTTTTAAATTTTAGTTAAACCTCCCGTTTAAGACTGTCAAACTGCGGGGTATGCTGGAAAACTATAACTACATTTGTTGTAAAATTTGTTCGTTGAGTTTTGTAGTTTGTCTTGTAATTAACACATGTGTGTTTGTTGAGCTTTGGGTTTGTTGAGTGATATTCAGTCTAGAAGGGCATACAAAGTGCAACTCTGTTGACTGCCTTACCTGTTCCCCACCCCCTGCAACACCCCAATCCATCTTCGTGTACTCCCCCGCCAGTTAGGTCTGTGAGTGCATTAAAAAGCTGAAAATTACCTGACTTCAACAACTGCTTCACAGTATAATTGTGTGTTAAATGCGCGCAAACAAAGAGACAGAGACAGAGACGCAGACGAAGATGGTGATAAAGACGGAGATGAAGTTGGAGGTGGAGGTGGTGGTGGCTCAGAGAAGTAGGGGACGTGGGGGAGCGGGCAGTCAGTCTGTAACTAGTTGTGGTTATTGTCAATAAGGCAACGCATTGGCCAATGTCGTTTGCCCTGAAGCATTATTGTTGCCAACAATTAATACACACAAATGTATCTACATCTGTAACGCTGTATCTGTATCTGTATCTGTTACTGCTGCGCCTGACATAGTTATTGTGCTTGTGCGTGTGCTATTTACGGTCAAGTGTTTGGCACAAGGTTGGCCAACAACCGTCCGCTTCACCCAATTGGCCAAATAAGTCATCATCAGCCAACAGTGGCTCAAACCGTTAGGATCACCACAACTTGCAGGTAGCTTTACTTGGCCAGGTTTCCTTATAAACCCACACACATACATATACACATGCAGTGCGATCAGGCAGCTCATTAGCCTGGCCTTGTTCACATTGCACCACTTTCAAATGGCTAAGATAAATGTGGGTTACTCAACAAACGCTCTTTGTCTAGTAGGGACGGCAATCAGTCACAGATCCGTTTGGCTTAAATGACAAACAAGTCATTTAAAGAAAGGAATAGTCTTTACATTTGACTTTTTCTTAGTAAGATTTAATTGAAATTTCTTAATTTAAATAATTTCTAAAAAATAATGTTTTTTGTTTTGTAAAATTTAATTTTAATTTCCAAATTCTAATATTTATTTGAGAAATGCTGTCTGGTTAAACACAGTTTAATCAGTACTTAGGAAAATCATTACACTAATAGCATTTTAAATAAATAATCTTAATGACTTTAATATATTAAAATATTATAACTAGCTGCGCTTCTTTGAGTTCTGTGAAATAATTATTAAAGTATAAAAAATATTGCTTGCGAAAATCTCAATTTAGTTACATTTTCATTTGAGAATATTTATTTAAAACAGAGCAACAGAATTATAGATAATTAAATTATTTTACGCTCTGTTAATTTATGATGCATCTTTAATTACAATGCTTTTTAAGTTATAAGCGTTAAAATTGCTTTAATTAGTACGTTTTATTTAAAAAACAGTTTCGCTTAAGGTGTCACATTAACAGTGTGTTAGTTATCTACATAATTAGCTTAAATTTACGTGTAGTAAAACATTTATTTGACTTAACAGTACTCAAACAGCGCACATAATGTTAAAGCGAGCGCTGAATGTTAGTTAACAGTTTTTGATCAAACAAATTGGGTCAGTTATGTTATTAAATTTTTGTGATCACTTGGGGAACTGCACAAATTTCCTGCCTGTCATTTGGTCTGTCGGTCTTTCTGTCTGCCTGTCCGTCTGTACGTCTGTCTGTATGCCCATTAACCTCGTTTCTGGTTTCTTCTCAAATGCTGTCCTATAAATGGATGCCAGTTTCCATTTGAGTTTCAATTTCAATTTCAATTTGCCAGCTGCCTTCGATCTTTGTTGTGGTTATGAAATTGCAAAATAGCGTCAAACGGCAGCCGTTTTATACAATGAATTGTAATTGATTTCAAATATTTACTGTACTTTTTGTACACTTTGGCATTTCTGTTGACTATACCCACTGTCTACTGTGTGCTGTCCCTTTTTGGTCTTTTGTTTTAATTGCCGCTTGATTGCAGAGTCGAGTGGCAACGATAAAGATAAAGATCGTTTAGGGATTAGGGCCTAGATGTGGGCAAAATGGGCACTAAGGGAGCTACTACATTCTGAATTTCAACTCATTTGTACGGAAGTGTCAATGTGTACAAAAGGTGTTGGAAAAACACACACACAAACACACACAGGCACACACGCATACAGCATGATCACATCTTTTAAATGGCTCAATGAACGTTGGTCACACATAGCACAATGCACACTGTACGCAGCAGTGCTGCTCACAATCGATTAAAAAAAGGCTGAACGTCTATACTCCAAAAAAAAAAAGGTTAGACAAGTAGAAAATCAAGAAAAAAATGAAAAAATGTAAATGAACAGTAAAAATCTCATGTTTTTAAGTCGAGTTATATCAATTTAGTCTCATATAATTATTTATACATGTTTATATAATAGATAATTTAATGGTAAAGCTCAATTTAGGTATCATATAATAGATTAGTCGGGTCCAAAGGTAAATTATATTTACAAAATCTATTCAATTCATTGATAAAACTATGAATTTGTTGATAATATAATGCATAACCATAAAAAATCAATCTATTTAATGGAAATATTTTAAGAATATAACTGAACAAATTAACTAGTTTCAATACATTTTAATAAGAACATTTTTTCTACAGAAAAAATCTCTTAAAAGTTAAACTTTTATAATTTTGGTTTGTAGTTTAGCTAAATAAACAAAAAGAATTACTCTAAAATACGAAGAGTTAAAAAAATTACTTATGATGGTACAGTACAGCCGTAAAAAAGCCATTATGCCAGCACTGGTAGGCACGTTGAGCGCCGGCGCAGCGTACGTCACGTGTGAACAGTTACTTTTTCCCAGACTCAAACTGAGACTCGGTCGGTTTCGGACCCTATGTACGGCTTTGTGAGTGCAACCAAATGAGGCGCGCACATGTTTAGCGCCGAAACGCCCTCGTGTTTTGACCCTCGCATGAGGAAAAACCCTTCTTCTTCTCCTCCTCCTCCGCGTGCTCTACCCACCGCATTTCCTACCTAACTTATCCATCTCCCTCGACTGACATAGACCTCAAAGCAAACACTGGACCCTCACTAAACCAACTTGAAAATGACTTTGCGATTTTGTTAAATTAAATACGAGTAGATACCCCGTTCATTTGGTATCAACAAACAGTGCGTGCTAAATGTATGCATTCATACAAACTGCAAGATAGAGAAACAGATGACAAAGATATGTTATTTCGTGAGATTTTGCGCAATTTTTGTTTATTTATCTACACTATCTTAAACTTTATCTAGAGTATTTAGTGCGTAATCAGCAAAAAATTATAAAAGTTTTATTAATTATGAAGATAGTAAACTACTTGATTTATTTGCTAATCTAAACCACATATCTGGGGCTCAACGTGAATTTAGGAAACTTCCGGAAAAATGTTTATTTTTTTTTAGTTTGCTGATATATTTATAAAATGAATTATAAACAAGAAAGAAAAGTACAGTCGAGCGCGCCCGACCGTATAATACTCTCTGCATTTTCCCGATTAAATTATTAAAATCGGTATCCAGATATTACAATGAATAGTACTTGCATTAAAACACGTTGAAACAAAAACAATCTAAGCATAATCAAACACACATCTGTTTGTTTGTTGCGAATACACATACGTTTGACAATATATGATGCATGCATGTATGTATGTGTGTATTCGGCGCAGCCAGCGACCGCGGGCAGCGCTGCCGCCACACAGGCAGCAAAAACGTTCGAGCATGTGCTTGTGTGTTTCTGTCTCGCTTGCACCAATGGGTTGATATTGCGTTCAATTAACAATATTGTAACGCTTCTAGTTTTCTTGTTTATAGTCCGATTTTAATGCGCCTTTCAGGATAGTTTAATATAGTTAGTCTCACACCAGTTATAAACTACAATACTGTACGATACGGAAAAACGGCATTGAAGCTTGAAAACTATTTTATAAATTGTGGGAAAAGTGGGCGTGGCAGTCCAAATTTATAGATGGCAATGCAACTATGCTGTCGCTAGGAACTCCCGTACAAGAATTGGTGATCCTAGGTGCCATAGTTACTGAGATATTTGCCGAAAACACCAATTTTTCACGAGGTGTGTCCAGTTTTTTGCTTTTTGTGGGCGAATGGGGCGTGGCATCGAAAAAAAAAAAAAGATTCTTGTATTGACTGACTAAATATCTGATCGTTTGACACCAAGCTCGAACTTGTAGCTCTTACCATCTCTGAAATCTGTTTGTTCAGAGTATAAAAACTTTGAATGAAACACTCATAAAAAAGCTGAAGTCTTACGATTTAAATATTTATGTTTAATAAAGTTATGATTAATTAAAATTTGTTTTAAATATTTTTAAATTAATAAAAAAACATTACCATTTGACTAAATCTCTCCAAATCTGTCAACTACATAAAATTTCTACTTAACATTTGTACAGGGTATCAGTGACATTTCAAGTCTAGATTGATTGCTTGCGTTTCCTTGAAATGTCACCCACTGTAAAAGAGAGATCAAAAGATGAATGTACTATATTTAGATACTATACTTTTCTTGCCAACTGTAAAGCGATCTGCACTCCCACTCTCACTTTCCCCCCGCCTCGTTCTAAACGTTTCGTGTTGATTCCACCAACAATCGTTCCCATAAAATGCAGCTCAACAATTTGATCAATATTCGGCAGCTCGAATGACAGCTGCTGTCTTGGACCACATACATTTGGTAGTCACTGTGCACGTGGTTTTCATTCACAGTTGCAGACCAGACGCAGTCGCAGACCAAGTGACAGAATGACAGAATGACTGACTGACTGAGAGAAGGGCAAAGTGTCAGGGAGTCAGAGGCAGGAAGCATGCGCAGCTTCACACACGCACCACACACACACACACACAGCACCCACACACATGTGTGTGTAGCCCGTGCTATCCTGCGGAACGGATGTTGTGCATGTGTTGCATGAACTGCGTTCCGCTAGCCACAAAAGACGCATTAAAGGTACATGAAGAAATAAAGTGAAAGAGAAGAGTAGAAAAGGAAAGAAAAGAAGAAGAAGAAAACTCGGTTTATTTTTAACATAATTTTTATTGCGACTGCTGCACGCGACGTTCCACAAACACCAGAACAGTGCTGCCGCTTTCGCTTTTTTCCCGCCAGATGTGAATGAAAAATATATCAAAATTATTTAAGCAATTTTTTGTTAACTAAAATAGTTTGTTTAACGCTTAAATACTTCTACTTGTTTAACTCGTTTTAATTTTTTGAAAATAATAATTATTTAATATATAAAATTCTGTTTCTTTGAAGCTCCTAAAAATAGTTGTTTGTAGTAGAAAAAGCTAGCAAACTTTGTATAAAATTTAGCTAAAAATAATTAAAATTTTTAGTATTAAAAGCCAACCGCTTAGCTTTGGAAATATTTTCTAGGAGTACGACTCTTTTTGGGTTCAGACAACTACATGTTTGTTCCATATATGAAATAATATTTTTTTTAATTTAAATAATAGATTTACTTTCAAGTGAACGTAATTTGCGGTTTTACTTTATTTATTCCAGTCTTGTATATTACCATGAGCTTAGTAATTAATAATTAGTAATTTCTCAGAATGGTTTCTAGAGCTGGCAGTAAAACAGCTGAGTTGGCAGCACTCGCATGCAATACCACACATCCAATCATTCGTTGTTTTGAAATTCAAGGCGCGTTGCATCAAAAGGTTCGATTATTTTCTGCTTTTGTCTCCTTTAGCCAGTTCCTATTAAATGGTTTTTCCTTATGGCTTCGTCTTAAATTTTCCACATGTGACTGTGTGGAAAATTGTTTAATTGGAAATGCATTTTATTTAATTTCTATATCTTTTTGGTTTGTTTTCGAACGTCCTTGCGTTGCGACCATTTGTTAATGTAATTGAGACATTACACCAAAAAAAAAATACTATTTGGAAGGTCTACAATCAAGTAAGGCGACTGCAAACGACCCTGTACTTTATATACATATATATTAGTAGCATTTTTTCGTTTCCAAATAGAGTAAGACGACCAGGCGTTTTCCTGGACTTCTTGTTTCATCTCCGCACTTTTTTACAAACCTTATACCCCATGGAACCCATTCTGAGTACAAGGTCTACGAACATTGTTTTTTGCCTGCCCACAAACAATTGAAACAATTTTCCAATTTTCTAATTTTCACGGCGTTCGTTCAAACTGTTTTTAGTTTTGTCTTCACTTTTTGTTATTTGGCGCCTTTCATGATGTTCTATCATTCATCACGTTGCTTTGTACTTTTCGATTACTTTGTAGGCATTACAGGGTATAATTGAGATGTGTTTTAACCACATGATGTTTCGATTTAGTTTCACAAAGGGATCGGCTTTAAGCTATTTTCGCATAATATTTTTTTTAAGTTTGTTTCCCTCATTTATTTCTCTGAGTAAACTTGGAAATAACTATCGCATCGATTTACTAAATTCCCATCTCATATATCGACCTGCTTAACCGCAATTCTTACTGCTGAAAACCACTTTTTGTCATTATTTATATGCGTTAAGCTTCTATGTGTGCAAAACTTACTAATAACAGGCCTAAGTGTACTGGTAAATAAATAATTTTTATTTATTTTTTACTAATATATTAGAAATATATATTACTGCGGTTGTCAGTTGACGAAAGCATGTACATTAAAATTTATTTTGTAACTTGCGTAATAAAATAGTTCAAGTAACAAGCAACTAGTAACTAAATAAAAAAAAAATAAATTATTTCAATAACTTCCTTTAAGTTGCATTTGTTTTTTGCGATTAGTATGCAAATTTCATAGGGTATTAAACATGCGTTCATACAAAGTTGAGCTCTACTTGGCTGTTTATTCTTTTGTTTATGTTTTGCGTGTTGCTCACTTTTAATTGAAGCGCATTGATTTTGATTAGTTGTTGTGCATTCTATGTGTGTGTGCGTGTGTGTGTACACAAGAGTGTGCCCGATTATTCCCCTGTGTGTGTCTGTGTGTGTACTTAATGTTATGGTTGTGGTTCATTGCACATATAAAACTGACGCGTGCTGCTTTATTTGAAAATTACGCCAGCCTCAATTGACCCCCTTCACAGCCCCTTTTCACCTCCTCCAACCCTACGCCCCTTTACAAGCGGTCTCCTATAGAAACCCCCTTGCGGCTTTTCTTCCTCAGCTTTTAGCAACAATTTGTTTTACAAATTGAAAAGATTTTTAGTGATTTTCCAAATATTTCTTAGAAATCTTTAACGTGTAACTTGAGAATATGTTTTAAAAAATTTTCTGATTGAAAGGAATTCAATTTTAATTTAAGTTTAATGTTTTTTTTTAAATTTAACAATTTAATATATAAATAAATATTATATATTACAAACAATTTGAATCAAACATTGATTAGTTTATTTAAAATTTGTAATTAATTGTGCGAAAATCAAAAAACATTTTAAATTTAGAATTTAAATGATTTAAATCAATTTTTCGACTTAAACTGCTCAAATTAAATAATAGAAATTTATTTCCTTTGCTTTTAGAATTTATCCTATTTTTAAACCATTTTTTTACAGAAAAATGTGCAGTTTCATCAATGACTTAAAAGTCTTAAAATGTACCTCACAGTATCTTTTATTACAAAAGTTTCTTAAGGCTGTTTTGGCAATCTGAAAAAGTATCTTTTATGTATTTTACTCATACGTGAACAGAAGAAAAATTCCAGATGGTCTTTTATTCAATTTCAGCCTTGTAATATTTTGTATGTGCTATTTGAGGAATTATTCAGAATATACTATATACATATATTTACATATGTATGTTTGTTTGTATTTTCACTAATTTCTCGTTTTGTTTGTTATTGAACATATTAAGGGAATGCCAAAATAATTTGCATGATTAATAAATCAATTGAAGCAAAGATCCACAACTTTCATCCTAAACAAATGACGCATATGTTATTTTGTATATAACGCTTAAATATTTAAATATTTGTATATTTGTGTCAATATAAAATATATGGCATACAGTGTGTTATGAGTAATTGAGTTAAATTTACCTATAAATATCTAGAGACTCAATGAAATGCAGATGAATTACGAAATTTGCTTGGGGCATGCAATTGAATTTCAGTTTGGAATAAACAGAGGAAGAATAAGGGCGGTGATGGGGTTGGGCAGAGGGGAAAGGGGGAGGGGGGAACCTGTTGAGTTATGTGCTCATAAATTGCTATTAATTATATTCGGCGAGAATGAGAATGATCAAATGGTGATTTAATGGCTTGCTATGATGTCAGCAATGAATTGAAAAGCGAACGGCACAGAGATGGAGAGCAAGAGAGCGAAAGAGAGAGATAAAGAGAGATATTATAGATAAAAGCTTGTTTTTGTGTTTAGTTTCAGTTAGTATGTCATTATAGTCCAACAATGGAGCTGTTAACCGGTTTTTCTACTAAAAACTATTTTTTTTTTAAATAGATCAAAGCGCAAATTATTTACAAATTAGTTAAAAAAAAAATTTTTAAGATAAAGCGACAAGGAAGTAGTAAGTTCTGCCCGAGAGAAGTCACAATTTTCTTCAGACTTTGTAAGATGTTTAAAATATTTTGTAAAACCTGATTTTAGAATTTATTTAATTTTCCAAATGTCTTTGTTATTGTTTTCAAATTAAATGACGATGTTAAATTCTTATTTAATTTTGAAATTTAGAGAAAACTTGTTTAAAATTTGTAGACGTAAATATTTCACTTAGAAATAATTATAGTAGAGCAAGTCAATTTATCTCATAACCAATACATTCATTTAACGTTTACACCAATTAAACTAAAAAGTAAGACTGATAATTACTCGAATTCTTTAATTTAAATTTTCTAAAGATATTACAGAATTTAGTAAAATAAATGAGTTAACACGGTTAGTAAAGTTAAGTTATTTCAGCTTAGATATTTATTAAAATACAACTGATTTTTTAATAGCAAATTGGAAATATTTTTTTACCTTCTTAAAGATATATTAGTGAATAAAAATTAAGTTTAACTAGAGTTTAACTTAATTTTACTTAATTTAAGATATATTACATTTTCCGATGTTAGTCTTAAGGCTATTTCTTTTTTAAATTAAGTATTTTTATTAAATCTCATTAGCTAGTTTTCCAAACCAATGAGTTTGGCATTTAAAAGCAGCAGTAATAAAAAAAGTTAAGACTTCTTATAAAGGGCAGATGGGGTGAAATGAAGTTCTATTCTTAAAAAAACACTTAAGAAATATATAAGGCTTAATGTGCTCAAAATATTTAAGGCATTAACTGAGTTAAGTGTTAAAAACGCTGCAATGAATGATCCTTTTTGTGCTCCGACTGCCAGACTGTAATTGAATATTATGCCGGCTAAAGGTGGTTGCCCAGTGACCACTAACAATAGAAGCACCCTCAACAAAAAAGCAAGGGAGTAGGAAACAAGAAGAGACAGAGAGAGGGATCTCCCCTTTGGCTCGGGTTAGAGCAGAGTAGAATAGAGTAGAGTTTGATGCCCGAGAGCCGAGTTGAGAGCAGTACATCATGGCACGCACATTGACAGCTGTCATTAGCATTCATTGCGGAAGTGCGGCAAAAATTCATTGAAGAGCCGCTTTGGATTCGGTTTTTGAATTGGGATTGGACTCGGGATTGCGATTGGAACTGGAACTGGGATTGGGGTGCAGTAAATGGGCCTTCATTAAAATTGAAAATAATAAAACTCAGCTGAACGCAACTCTAAATAAATAAATATTGTACATACGAATTTACTACTGCGTATGGCAAATCAAACACTTGAGAGTTGATTAAAAACGGCCCGAGACCGAGTACTGCCACTGCCACTGCCTGTGGCACCGCCCCCTCTGCCTTTGCCTTTGCCCACATGCAACAATTTGACGTTTGACTAAAATCCGCACAGATGCGTCGTGCAACATGAAAAAATAAAAATAAATGAAGGAAAATACGATTAACAAGTATTCAATTTCTATGCACTCGGTATGAATGAATGAATGAGAGAGTGAGTGAGTGAGTGAGTGAATGAATGGCTGAATGTTGTTGCACTTAATCAAATGTGCAGAAAGTCTGTTAATGGACATCGAATGGGCACTTGACTGTGGTCTTAGGTCAGGACTTGGCTTTGATCTTTCTTCAGGCGTTGCTTAGTATTCAAGAATTTATCTATGTATCTTTGGCTTTCATGTAGCGGCAAAGTATCTTGTTTGTTGTAAAAAATACTTATATAATTGCCCACGATCTAACGGAAAGAGCTCTGTGAGCTAAATTCATTGCTTTTTGGAAATGATTATGCGATTTATGATCATATCAAATATCGAAATATTCTGTTTCTTACTTGCACTTAATCCTTGCTTCTTCTACTTGTATCTTATAATATATATTTTCAAACTGTATCTTTATCATCATCTGTCACTTGAAATATTCATTCTTTTTTTATATTTCCACTTCATAAAAATTGTTTGTATCTTTCAAGTAGCATTTTATATATATCTTTAAGTTTCACTCCAGCTCAAATGTTAATCTCTTACTACTTAAAGTCTATTTATAACTAAACACCTATAAAATAAATTTATTTTTATTATTTAAATGCCTCATTCGGCTTTTACCATAAGAAGCATCTATATTTTTCCTTTTGTATATTAATCTTTTACTCAAAAAGTATCTTTCATTTCATATTTGTAGCCAAAACCCAAATCAATATATGCATATATCTCAAGTATCTTAGTTTAGTCCCTCTTTCTTTAATCTTTCCTCCTTTCTATGTCTTTAAATTTTCTATTTTCTTACAAGTATCTGATAAAACTACTTTCTCTTATCTATTGCAGCTTGATTGTGGGTGCTCCCAAATACGATACATCCAACTATCAGGAGAATGTCAAGGAGGGCGGCGCCGTCTTCAAATGTTCCATGCGAGATGACGAATGCCAATTGGTGGCATTCGATTCCAAAGGTAAATTCACACTTTATTCTCTGGGAAAATTTGTGTTATCGATGGTTAAGCCATCACTTAGAAAGGGAAGATACAACTTGGCGCCAGTTAAGGGCACAAATCGAGTCATCGAGTTGCAGTTGCTTAGTTTGTGCAAGTTGAAACGTGTCGATTCGTGTCGAGTTGAGTTGATTTTCTACTTTGACTTTTTTTTGGTTTTGGTATTGGGATTGGCGCCAGTGACAACAGCGTAAAATGCAATTAGTTATTTATGGCTCACACGCATGCGCAGCGCTTTTAGTATGCAAAATGCAAAAATGCGAAAATGCGAAATTGTGAAAATGCAAAACAGAATACGAGAGACCGAAAGAGTGAGAGAGAGAGAGAGAGTAGATAATGTGCTTGACTGACGTTTACGAGTTTTATTATTATTATTAATATTTTTATTTTTAGAAGCGGAGGTTTCTGTGCATCGAACTTCCTTAAGCGCAAACGGAAATGATAAACAGTCGGCCTCTAAAATAAACAGACCCAACAGGCCCATTTTCAAGGTCCTCCCCCGTACCGCCTCCATTGTATCCACCCACCTTCATTATCAACTGCCTCTTTCAATTCTCCCTTGATTCTTTTATACTTTTCTACTCATTCTTGTGCTACTCCTGCCTCTTGACAATTTGCTGCAACGGATGCGCAAATAAAAAATTATTCGCTTTGTCGACGATGACGACGACGATGACGATGGCGGTGACGGCGATCATGATCATGATCATGATCATTATGAAGTGCTGTTGCTGTTGCTGTTGCTGTTGCATGCCATAATGCAGTGTTCAGTTTGCGGTGCTGCTCACTTAAAATGCAAGCGCATCTGCATACCCTGTAGGGTTGTAGTCTGGTCTGCTAAAAATACCTTCGGTCTCTCTCTCTCTCTCTTCAAAAGTTTTGTTTTTTTGTGTTTTCATTTGATGCCTTAAACAATTTGTCAATGCAACGCAATGGGTAGCTGCTAGTCGAGCATACCCGCGGCCTTGTGTCGCTTTTCTTTGCATAAGGCTGTCATGTAAACTGCACACACGTTGGTCAGTCATAAATATGCAATTTCATTTTGTGGCTGCTGTTGCTGCTGTTGCTTCTGGCGGTGGTTCGACTGCGTTGCTGCCGTGCAGTGGTGTATTTGGTGGTGCTGCCAACACCTCAAAACCCAAATTGCTGACGCGTGCCGCAGTCGCAGAACCAAAACAGCAACAGAAAATAAAATAAAGCACTGGCAACTCGATGACTTCCTCGATGACGGCCCCGATGACTGGTGACTAGTGACTAGTGACTGCTGCTGATGGTCGAGCCTTTAAGTGAAATGCATAAATTGTTGTTGGCTAAGTGGCCAAGTGCGGCCAGCTTCGTAATACTGCTCTCAAAACTCGCAAATCTCCTTCCATTTTTCTTCTTATCATCAAATTGCTTGCTAAAAAATAAAAAAAAAATCCTGAAATTAGAAGGAGTCAACAGGTGTTTCATTCAGCTTGCAGGTTGGTCCATTATTCATTAATATATTACTAATAACACACGGATTCATCGTCTAGCTGGAGTGTTAGTCAACGGATTATTCAAATGAATCTTTGCACTGATTCACTCGTGTTCATATTACTCATCTGCATATAAATATTCATCTATTCATTTTAGCTAATTACAAATGTCTCTACGTGTATGTGTGTATCTTTGTGTGTATTCATCACTCAACTTGAACTCTCGCACAGTTTCCGAAAATTCATTAATCAATTAACTTGAAGTCTATCTTAAATCATTTTGCAGATTCGTTTCAACTCAACGCAATCATTCAAGCATTTCTCCTTTTTTATTTTCTTTTTATTTCGTTCTTATTTTGTGCGTTATTTGCAACTTCTTAGGAATTGTTATTCAATCTCTAAGTTGAAACGTTTAAGACTAGCAGCAATTTTGTGTTCTTTTCAACTTTAAACAAATATTTTGACACCGTACTTCGTACGTAAAGAGTAGAGATATCTATTATGTTTGTCAGACGGGAAATGTGTGTAACAGGCAGAAGAAGGCGTGACCGACCCCATAAAGTATAGATATTCTTGATCAGCATCAAAAGACGAGTCAATATAGCCATGTTCGTCTGTCTGCCCTGGATCTTTTAAACTTAGAGCTTGAGCCACCAAATTCACACTGTACGTGTATGGTACCGTTATAACTATCCTCGTCTAGATCACTACCGAATTAAACAACTATAGCCTATAGCTCCTATAAGCAGTGTTGCCAACTTGTCCTTTTTCCGGACAGATCTGTCCTTTTTTAAATTGTAAATGCCGGAAAAATTTTGAAACGTCCCCTGTCCGGAAAAATTGCCTTTTATATTGTATTTTATCCTTTTTTTGTCCTTTTTTGATTATTTTAAATTGCTTACACAATTTGTTAATTAAAAATAGGTTTCATCGCATTTATATTGATTACCGAACAATTTTGAAATTTAAAAAAAAATTTATTCAATTTTAGTGGAAAATATTTTGCGGGCTAACAAAGACCCAATTAATAAAATAGCCGAGTTGTTTTCATATAACAACGCTGAAATTGAAAAGATTATAGCTCAATATAACAGAATTCATCTTGTCCAGAGGAACAACAAAGAAAACGTGGTTTCTTTCTGGACTGAAGTGGACAGTTATACGGACTCTGCAGGCAAACAAGCAGTTTTCAAATTTGGCTTCATTTGCATTTAATTTATTATCGTTGCCATGGTCAAATGCAGAAGTTGAAAGAGTCTTCAGCCAAGTTAATTTAGTTAAAACTAAATTAAGAAATAGGCTGCATATTGGAACGGACTACGTTGACGACGTATTATACGCATTGGACAATACGCATTGACAATAAAGATTAAAAAAATAAATTAAAAAAAAAAAAACATTTTTATCTGTTTTTTGTCCGCTTTTTTTAATATTTATCCCTTTTTGTCCTTTTTTTGGTTCAGCTAGCTTTTTTTAAGTGAAAGTGTTGGCAACACTGCCTATAAGGCATATCAGAAAAAACAATAGACAATTTGTATGAAGACATGTAGCGTTGGTTGAGCTATCGCAACTAAACTCATACATTATGTTTAGAACACCATTATAATTGTCCTCACCAAGTATGTTCGGGATCGGCCGACTATAGCCTATAGCTCTCATAGGACAAATTGGAAGAAAATTTATCATATGCATGGAAAATTTCAGACTAGAAGAAGTACGGAAGTCGGCTCGCTCGACTGTAGCACTTCTTATTTGTTTTTATTTATTTTGCCTTTTTAAAACTGTGCTGAAGTCTTCCTATAATATGAGTCAAATCCGTCTTAAACTGCAGACCAATTAACTGAATTTATTAAATGTTTAGCCGCATTTTATTTTTTTAACTTATTGCCATTTAGCACCATATAAATGAATTGCACAAAATTGGGTCATGGAACATTTTTCAATCAACGCACTTTGCATTCAATCACCAATATTCAATCAATCATTGCATACACTGCTTTCTTTTCAATTTAAAAATTGTCTAAGCGTCTCAACTCAATGCAAAAATTGTTAATTTTTATTGATGGCTCTTGAGTTTGTTATCGTTCAATCAACGTTCAATCGCCGTCTGCAATTTTAATTAATTTTTGCTTTGCAGAATTATTTCTTATTTACTTTCATTTCTAATAATAATTCTCATTAAAAACTCGTTCTCATAACATCCCTCAGTCTTCAGTGTTCAATCTTCACATGACATTCAATCAAATGCTGTAAGCACTTCAACTTCAAACTACACCTCACCCTGTACAAAATTAGTTATATATGCAGGTCCCTGTAATGCAGGGTCTATTGTAGCACGAGCACTACCCCTAGACATTGTAATAAATCATTGCCAAAATTTAAACGGAAGTGGCCATTATGCCATTATTTGCCCAAGTGCCTTGTTTCTCGAGCAACTTAATTAGTTTGTTTTTCATTATTTTTCACATTTTTATGCTGTTTTTATTTTCTTCTTAGGTTTGTTTCTTATTCTTTTGTTTGTTCTCTTTGCTCCCCAATTTAGTATACATATTAATTTCAGCAAATTCTTCATTTCCGTTCAATTCGGCGTTTTTGCTTTGCGTGTTGTTCTGTTGTCTTTAATGTGCGACGCTTTCAAATTTAAACTACACAATTTTGTTTATATTCATTTTATTATGTATTGTCAGTTTGTGACAACATTCACAAATCATAATTTATATAATTTCTCATCGGTTTCCCTTTCCAATCCTAGGCCCCAATCGTAATACCGCTGGAGAAGTCATTGATCAAAAGTCATTCCAATGGCTTGGAGCGACCGTTTCAACAGGCAGAAATAGTGATTTGGTTGTGGTAAGTAGTCCTAGACTTAATTAGAGAAATATTTAATAATTATAAAGAAAATTTGTACTAGAGTTTAGCTAAATTTAAAAAAGGACTTCAAGTATTTAATGTTTTATTTCATAACTTTGTAAATAAGATTTTATTTAACTTAATAGAATTTCTGCTTTAATCATAGTTGACAACTTTAAATGTAGTAATATAGTTCTATGATTACTGTTGTTATTTAAATAACTTAAATTAAAAGTTACTTTAATAACATTAGATTGAGATCTACATCTTAAAGCTAACAATAAATGAGCTAGATTATAAGCTAAAGGTCTTGAAATCCACACCAACTAGAATTATACAAAGTAAACTTAATCCAACTATGATTTCCAATGCATTTGCTCACTTTTAAACCCGAGTAACATTTTGTGGTTAAGGTATGAGCTAATGTCGTTACCTTTGAACTAGTTCCGCACAGTAAAAAGCCGTAAAGCCACAAATCAAAGCCACAATTCTCAATTCTCAATGCTGTTAAGCCACAGTTAATGTGACACTATAAGACTCTCGCTTTCTGGCGACCGCCCAGTGAACTGACCCACTGACTGACCCACTAACTTACCCACTGACCAACTGCACCTCCAGTTATACCATTATCCCCATCTTTGTATCTTTCCGTTTGATTGTGTGATTTTAATGCGCTTTCGATGGCATCATCGGGGATTCCAGCGTTACCTCGTTAAATGCCTGAGGTCTGAGGTTCTCAGTTGACTTCCACTGGGATTGAAAGTGCAAGCAACTCGCTAGGGCAATGGAAAATGAAGCGGGCAGCCAAACAGGTGGGCGATGGCATAAAATCAAAAATCCAACTGAAAATGAAACTTTGTGTAGAAGAAATACAAACAAATCCAAAATGACATTTTTTTTATGACAACGTCGTTTCATTTTCATTTTTCTTCTACGTCATTTTTTGTGTGTCAACTTCTGTGGGTGTGCATTGCCGTTATCCGTGTCTACCCTGTTTTTCAACTTGCCTCAGCTAGAGTTGCCACAGCTGTAGCGAAATGCAGTTAATTTTTTAATAGTCTATAAAAAGTGCAGTTCAGTAATAAATTAGTAGCTAAATTGAGCATCTAAACTAAGGTTTAAGAATTAATAAGTTACTAGAGTATCCAACTAAGCTGTTAAAAGTACACAGCAAGAATTTCGAATGTCAGATAAAGTATCTACAAAAGCTTAATATAGATTATGTGCTACGGAGGGTATGTTTAAGTCGTATATGCCTTTAGTGTCCATATATGAAGCGCAGCTTCTTGACAAGTCTATCATCAAAGGATTTACTTTATACACAGAGACATTATGAAGACATTATGTGAAGAATTTGTATTTTACAGGGTATCTTAAGGTCTGCTATATCTGCTTATAGCTAGATAGGACAAATTTTTTATGATTTGCCTAGAAAATGTAGATGTTAGGAGTGTGGTGGAAGTAGTGATTGCTCGTATATAATTTTACAGGGTATATTATAGGTAGAAACACAATTTAAAGAGTTTAGCTTAAAATACAAAACTTTTAGCTGCTACAGGGTATGCTTAAGTCTGAAATGGAGAACTTTTATGACTGATCAAAGTGCAGACTAAGAGATTATGCTTTTAGAGGGTATGTATTGGTCCATTATGCACTGCTAAGCCTGTTCACATTTGTCTAGTGTTGTTGCTTGTGGTTGATTTGTTGCTGCTTTGTGTGTGGAGACAGCAAAAAAAATTCTGAATGCGTTTTGATTTTGTTGTCATCTTTTGTGGTCGCATTAAACGTGGCTGTTTCTTTGGATTGCGTCAAGTAAACCACACACACTCACACACACTCACACACACATACACTCACACTACATCTATGTGTGCTCTGTTTAAGGTGCGCCCCAGTCGCAACTTTGGTTAATTGCGTTGGCGTCGTTGGCCAAGCCAAAAGTCAACCTTCCTCCCACTAACTCTGGCCAAGAGACAATGAAGAAAAGTACAAGAGCAAGTGAGACAGATTGAGAAAGGAACAGAGATAGCGAGAGAGTGAGAGAAGCATTTGATTTTCACTTTAGTTCTCAATTAACTTTGATTTGGCCCATTTGATTTGCCAAAGCACATAACAAAAACCGTTAACATTGATGGCCCAACACACAAAAAAAAAAAAAATTGAGACGCCCTTTGTTACAGTGGAGCATTGTTAACGTGGCTATCGTCTCTATCCTACTCCTGTGTTGACCATCGATGTCCAGGTCACTTCCGCCACGTGCGGCACCCACTGCTGACCTGGCCTTCAAATGCCCATTAAGAGGCCATCGATTTATGTCTGCACCAAGTGCGCCCAATTGCCAACTCGAACTACATCATCATCCATGGCCAGCAACAACAAAATGCCGCCAGAAACTTGGACTTTATAAATGTAAGGCGATGTGAACATATGATAAACGGATCTTAGGCTACCAAAAGTCGAGCTTACAATTTTCTTTCGATGGTCAATTCACAGACAAAGAAGAGAAATTAAATAAACAAATTAATAGTTGAAATATTTTTATTCTAGCGCCACTTAACTCTGGTTTTCCAGGTCCAAATTAAAAGGAATCTGGATTAGACGTAGTGCTGAAATGGTTTTAATTTTAATTTAGCCCAAGATCTACAAAATATCCTTCAAGACATTAATACATCATTACATAGATAGTCTACATAAATAGCTGCAGATAATTGGCCACAGATATTAATATTTGTATTTAAAATCCAGTTCGTAATCAAAAATATAACCTCAAAATTGTACAACCGCTTAATCTGGCAACGCCTTAAGTTTCTGCTTTAATTTTGTATAATTTTTTTGAAGTGTATAAATTTTAGTGCCAGTAAATTGTCATTTTATGGTTAGCGCTGATTTAATATTTTATGTTACACTACTTTCATTAATAATATGCCGAGTTGTCAATTCTTTTTTAAATATCAATGCAATCTGGCAACACTCATGACCAAGTCCTTGCTTGGAAATTACTTAAATATTTATCGCATTTAGTCTAGCAAAGCTGTTAGTTTTTTCTTTCCCTCCGCATAAATTATTGTATTTTCTGTAAGTTTCTTCAAATGGTAACGATGATCAACAAATTAATAGTTTTATTTTATTAAATTTCTGTTCGTTTGTAAGCGTTTGAACTGAACGCGATCTGAAGGTGACATCACCGTGAACCCGATCGACAATTGCCGATTCGCAGATTGTCGATCGATTGGATTGTGTGGTGCTATGGGGAGTGGTGCAATGTTGGTGTTTTGTGGCACTACTATTGAATTGGACTGTGGCAACATTGCCTTGGGGTATATATAATTTTTTTTATTGTATTGTTGTTGCTGTTGTTGTTGTTGGGGCTGCGCTGACTTTGGGGCATGTGCCGCATGTCGTGCGGTCTCGTTTTGCGTTCGCGTTTTGTTTGTTGTTGCGATTGGGACATGATCATCGACACGATCTCTGTAAAATTGCTAAAGCGCTAGTGAACTCAAATATGGCCAGGCACATGGCTTTGGTACGCGATCTGTCCGTTTTTCTACCTTTCGATCCTGGCAGAATTTTTGCATTCGCATTGGTAACGTCTGCATGTCGACCATGTCAAACGTGTTGACTTTTGACTTTTGCCAGGCAACAACAGCAACTCCCTCTCTCTCACTCACTCGGAAAGTGCAGTTTAATGTCTCAAAAATTTATCGCTGGCATTTTGGTATGCGGTCTGTGCTCAACATGGGCAATAAACCACCGAACAAGCCAACGAGTAAAATAAAAAGCATTCAAAATATACTTGAAAGCAACGTTAATACTCATTCAAAATGGTTCAGCAACAATATGCTTTCAATTCGCGGCTTTCAATTAAAAATCAACTATTTTGGGCGCCCAACGTAGGGCATTGCACTGCAAAATTGACTTAAATAAAGTCAGTAATAAACGATAGTGTTATAAAATTAATTATTCAGAGCTTTTACAATAATCTGCACCAATTCAGATAAATATTTAGACAATTTAAACGAATGTTGGCACCCAACGTAGGTTAGACAATTGCACACATACTAAAGAAATTTGTTTTTAATACTACTTATCTTGTTCGAAAACTTTAAAAAAAGCTTTGAATTGCTTAATCCAAGTGCTAGTCGACCCGTATAATTTGTGGCGCTCAACGTGAGGATCTTGGGAACAACATGCTCAACTGCAGCTTCATTTCAAATGCAAAAACAGCGTCGGAAATTAACAAAAAGTTATGATATTACTGGAACTTACATGAGCCGGTAAATTCGAAGCTATTGCCATGTTTTTTTGTATGTGTATTAGCATGGCGCTCAACGTAGGACAGGCAAACTTTGCCGACAGTCTGCAATCCACGCTACGAATTCAGGCCATTTGCATATCTAACTATCTTACCGCGAAAAGAACTTGCACCGCACAGAGTTTGTTTCTGTTTTTTTTTTTGTTTTTGTTTGTGTTGCTTTCGTTCTGAATGAGACGCTGATAATAAAGTTTTTAATAGGAAAATGCTATTAACTTATTGGCCGCGCGGTGGGCCCTGGCTAACGGGGTCGTAGCCAGAGTTGGAGCCGAAAGCAATAATAAAAACCAGCGACTAGATATACTGGACGATGAAGCTGCTGTAGCACATTATGAATTCAATTGAATTGTTCAATGGCCCAGAACTGAACGTCGACTCCAGGGCAAAGACTGCAGCTCTTAGACACTGCAGTCTGTGGCGACTGTGGACTGTAGACTGAAGACTGGGCACTTGGACTCTGCCTTCGGCGAGCTGATTGTCTTTATTTTGATTTTTATGAATGCATTGAGTGCACCTGAGACAATACACCGCTAAAAATTACACTACTTGAATTAAAATTCGAATGAATTTTTTAAAATTGTAAAATTTTATGTAGAAAAACTAGTGAAATATCTGATAAACTTACAAGTTTTAAGATAATTTCTTGTTTTTAAATCAAGTATTCTTTTTGTCTTAACAAATTGAACTTTTAATAGATTTTTCCATACTCAGCTAAGCAATATTAAGGGTTAACCTATCTCTGATATTGTAAAATAGTTTCCTTTTAAGTTTTGCTTTTTGCTTTAAACATTTTCAAAATACTTAAATCAAGGGAAATTTGTGTCTCCAACCCAAGTAATTTCTTCTTCTGTACATGAAGCAGTTTGAATGCGACTATGCAAATATCTGGCAGGGCTGCAATGTAAAATGTGGTAAATGTTTATGCATTTTGAAGAGCAATCTTCTGGAAATTATAAAATGTGGCAAGCTCAACAATTTCAATTGTTCGTCCCTGAATTTGGAGCTGTGATTTGGCGAACGTTGCTTGCATAATGCGACTGCATAGATTTCAAAAATATAAAAAGAAAAAAAAAAAGATATTCAATGGGTATTTGAATGAGCTGGGCGTGTCCAGAGGCACACAGTGACTTGGGGAGAGAGATGCGATCAGCATGCATTTTTGGCGATAGCGCGTCATTTTGGAGTTTATGTCAGACACGATGGCAAAGGTAGTAGCTGGTGAGGTGTGGTGGGAAGAGTTAAGGTGAGGACTTAACTCAAATGGAGGCAGCAACTCAATAGAGCTGCTGCTGTTTGCTCATCCACCACCTGTCCCCTCATCCATTTTCAATCCTGCCACTGGCAATACCATAAAAGGCACAATATGTATAAATTTGTAAAAGTAATTGCAGGCATATGTGCCACAGAGCGGGCATCAAACAATGCCACTACGATCCGATGGCAATCCAAGCCGATCCGTGCCACTCCGGTACCACTACAGTGGTCCGAGACGGTCCGAGTCGAGTCGAGTCGACTCGAGTCGGGCCGGGCAAAACTGCATGCCAACCATATTTGGCATGGGCCATAGGCCCAAGTATTGCGCCCCGTCTGTGAGCGTGCGTGTTTTATGTCCAACTGCCAGCCATTTATACATTATAAAACTATATATACAGCGGTGTGGACAGACAGACGGACGTACAGTCGGACAGACAGACAGTCCACAGTTGTAGCTGGCTGTTTCAGGATCGGAAGTGAAGGAGAATGGAGACGTAGGCTTCAGGGTCGCAGCATAGCGTACCATAACGTACCGTCTTTCATACCAAATACACCGCTCTGCACTCTAACTTACCTCATCTTTGTACACTGCAAAAAAGCAAAAACTAATAAGAAATATAAAATGAGTTTTGATATAAAATAAAAACAATATTTTATACTAAAACTCATGAAATATAAAATTAAATCAAGTAGATAAATTACTACTTTATACTATACTATATACAAAATATTATATTAAATTTATTGTTATTTTAAGACCATAAATAATGCACAAGCTTACAAATTTATTAATAACAAGTTTAAAATTATTCCTTTTCTACATATGTGTATACAATTTAACATTTAAGTGTTCGGTCTTTTAAGAAATTCTGGCCTTTAAGTTATATATTTTTATAAATTTCTTTTTATTTCGATTTTTTTATGGTAGAGACTTTTTTCCAAGTAAATAATATAGTTTTAAATATGCAGTAGTAAGAGCGTACCTTATTTTTTTCAGTGTAACCCGGCTTACCTCATTCTATTTGCTACTTCAGCCCCCCCGTTCTACCCCATTCCTTTCCATCTCATCTCAGCTCAACTGAAGTCGACTCGACTCGACTTGAGTCGACTTTCTGTCCTCATCTTGTAATTCGCCTTGGCCATTTTTGGATTTTTTTGCAGCATTTTCATGATCTGTTTGATGCCATTGTTTCACATTTTCACAACTTCACAACGTGGCATTTTGCAGACTGCCAAGCTAAATAATTCTCATGTTGTTTATACATACCCTCTACATTGTTTCGTGTAGGGTAAGCTGAGCTCACAGAACGATTTTGGCTTTAGGGCATGAAATGATTATCATTGGCTGCACATCATGTAGTTTATGTAGAAACTGCACAAAATTAAAGGATTTTAAATTAATAATAATAAGCTAAAAGTTAATTTTCTCGGTATTAGATATGCTATCTACCAAATAGAGTTTTAATTAGCTGTGCACAACAATTTCTTGGTCTCTTGAGATATTTAAAGCAGTCTCTTTTGATATTATAGCATAAACATGCTCAAATTGGATGCAATTTGGATACCCTATAAGTGCACTTTATATTCATTCTACTCTACCAATTCCTATGAACATCTACACTAAATTAGGAATATTTCTCTATTTTATTTATATGGAATATTATTTAAACTCGATGGCCTTAGCTAGCACTCTTTACCCGTTAGTTATTGTATTATTTTGTATGATAATTAAAAATAAATAAATAAAAAATATATTATATAAAATATATAATAAAATATTTTTAGCCACTAATTTTAGTATTAAAATTAATTAATTAATTGAATCAAGCTTAAGTTTATTTTTTTTAAATTTAGTGCTTTTATTTGTAGCTTTAAGAAATATATTCCTACAATTCCAAACAAAAATTAAGAATTTTCATATCTCTACATTTCTTAGCTTTAAGCCAAATCGTTATATAAATTAAGATTGCTCTTTGTCTATGTTGTCACTTATTTCTCTGCGTGTAACTTTACAGGCCTGTGCTCCGCGTTACATCTTCCACACGATGAATCCACGTACGGCGAAGCGCTATGATCCCGTCGGCACCTGCTTCACCTCACACAACTTCAAGCAGTTCCATGAGATATCGCCCTGTCGCACAAGTAAGTAGGTCGACCCGAATTAGATCCCCAATTCGGTCAAAAAACCAAGACGAAAAAAAAGCGAAAACGTAAAAAAAACAGAACATTAACTGCACGTCATGTGATTTGCACTCACTGAAAGTAATTTGAGCTGTGCGCGACCAGGGAATCCCTTTAAACGCAAATTACACAAAAACCAAAAAAAAAGAAGAGAAGAAGAGGGAATCGCTGAAAGTGTGTGTTAAAAGACGGTCGCTGGGACTTTTAAAGCCAAGGCCAGGGCACAAAGCTGAAGTGTCGAATGACCATAAAAGAAAAGCGAACCAAAGCCATGCCGTGTGAACTTTCAGTATCAAGTGTCCATCAGCGCAGAACCATTGCAATTACTCACCAGTTATCGATAGTGTCCATAGTATGATCTTTACAAAAGTGATTTCTTTTTGCAATCTGCTGAGCATTGTAGAATTAAAAAATCATTTATAAACAATCGATTGTATGGCAGTTGCACATATCGATACACATCGATACATTTGATTGTTTAATTTGAGCTCCAGAAACCTATGACCAAAGTGGGATAGGTGCAAATGTAGTCTTCTTTTAAGACTTTAATGGCATCTTAAAAACTAAATTTCTTAAAGTTGAAGTCACTTAAAAACCCACTTCAGACATAGCTTTGCCTTTATCGATAGTTATCGCTTAGTACGTTGCACTATTTTCGAATGTTTAGTTGCTTATTAGCAAGATTTTTGCACAGAGATAGTATTTTATATTTTTTTCTTAAGCAAAACTATCGATAAGTTTATAGATTCCCTGTATATACTTGCTATTTATCACCATAACTCTTAACTACATTTCTGATTATGGTAGATAGAAGTGTTCCCATACTCCGATTGCTAGTAACGCTCTATAAATCTTGTTATTCGCTCTACAATGTTTAATCATCGCTATATTGTTTGACTATACCGCCAGTTTCCCCCCGGAATCCCTTTGGTGCAGGCCGTAGATAGATTTATAGCACTCAACAGACCGTGACTTGCAACAAATATGTGTATATGTATATCCCCAGTGCTAAAAACATATTTATTCATGTTGTTTCATGTCGTAAAGGTGGCAAGAAATAATTTTGTTCTCCATATAGATATAGATATAGATATAGCTACCATATAAAATGTTCTTTTAGAAGATCATTTTGAGCTGCATTAGGGACAATATATTCAACCGACTGCCAATTTGTTTGCTTAGTCATTCTATTATGTTAGATGTGGATTCTATATATACATATATGTATATGTATATAGGGGAGATATATGTATTTGTATATGTGCTGGACTTGTAGGCACATGTGGCATCGCCACAACTTTTGCTTGCTTCTTTAGATTATTTTTAGCATCGACGGTAGATGCAGAGCATATACAGACACAACGACCCAACATATACACACCTATATATATATGTATATACCTATTTTATATACATACAACTTTTAGTCAATATTTTTAATCTGCAAATGAAATTGGTTATCAGCTGTGCCCAAGGGACCCCTATTAAAATTTCAATTCATTAGTTTCAACTGACGACAACTTATGCAAATGTATTTTAATAACTGTACAGTAAAGTCTGCTTAGTGTGTACATAAAATTTCAAAAACTTGATCAAGTTAGAAATCGAATTTTGTGGCATTTTAAGCTAAAATGTTCTGGCAAATAAAATACTTTTTGACTAAAACTAATGTAAATCTTCTAAAAGCTATTAAAAGATACTGTGCTAGGAACTAGTACTCTACACAAGCAATTGCTCAATTGAACCAATCCCCAGCCAATCTCAATTCCATTCGTATCGAATCGATTGAAGGCCAATTTAATGATTCTAAACGCATTTTCAGGCGCTCTTGGCTCAATACCCAATGGTGTTGTTGCGTTATTAATGTTGTCGTTGTCGATGTTGTCGCAGTTGTTCGTGTTGCTGTTGTTGTTGTGAAATGATTAGCAGCTACAACAGCAGCTACTCATCACATGACAGTAGGGCCAGCACATTCCGACATTACTGAAAGCAATAAATACCAACTTAACGCACAAAATACCAAACTAATAGTTAAGGCGAATAAATAACACAAAAAAAATAAAAATAAAATAAAACCAACACAGTGAAAATCAGAATTAAAGAATGAAGAATTGAAGGTACAACAACAACAACAACAACAAGCTAAAGGCTAAAACCGAGAAACGTGTAGCAAAAGCTACACAAGAGAGCGGCAATTGTTGAGAAGGTACCGCCGTGTGTCTACAGTGCACAGTGGGCCAGCGAACCGATTTTTCGACGAAAATTAGAGTTTTAAAGCTAGGCTGAAATATGGTACATATGATGGTGTAAGTGCACATAAAAATATATAGATCGATCAGATCGATCTGACCACGCCTTCCCTAACCGCCCATATGAGATAGGTTTCCTCTTATTAATACTTGTATGGTAATTACTAGTGTTAGCACGCGTTAAATTCAAAAAATGTTTTTAATTCATTTTTTTAACACTTAACCTGGCCCAATGTGAAGTGGTTAGAACTGCATAAAATGGGGGTCAATATAATAGGGTTTCAAATGCTGCGAAATATATTTTTAGAAATTTTATTGAATAGTTAACTTTATAAATGTTTCATTTAATGACTTTTTGCATATTTAAAATTGGAATTATTATGATTGCAATTATTTAAAAAAAAATCGTGTTAAGAGCTTTAATTATTTCTGGACGGAGTTGTATTTAAAAATCCACGAAATTTACAGAAAATCAAAAAAATAATATGTACAGCATACTTGAAAATCCTGAAATCGTCCTTTTTCCTATTAATTAGTGGGACATCTTATTCCAATTCGTGCAAAACCCCAAAATGAATATTATAAAAAATTACTGAAATGTCGTTTTTGTTACATCTACATCTACAAAATACAAAAGTTTGAAAATTTCTGGGGCAAACCTTTAAAAGTAACAAATTGCTCCACTGTGCACAGTTGCATTTGAGTCGGCCTTTTGAGCCATGTGTTGTCCAAGTCCGATTCCGAGTTGTCCAACTGTTTATGTGGTTGTTGCTTATGCTCATATATTGCTGTTGCTGTTGTTGTTGTTGCTGTTGTTCCTGCCCTTGCTAAGACTAATTGTAATTCAAGACGGGGGCGATTTTATTATGGGAATTACTACAACTGCAGAACGCACAATGCTCACTAGCAGTCCATAAGTGTGCGTGTGTGTGTGTGTGTGTGTGTCTCTGTGTGTATTTGTCAACTCAGCCTTAAAAGTTGACTTATGGCGAGAAGGCAGCAACAACAGCAACAGTAACAACAACACGCCAGCAACATGCTGTTGTTGTCGCCGTTGCTGCCGCTGCTGCTGCTGCTGTTGTTGAACGCTCAAATTGAAACACTTCGGAGACAAATTGTTATCGTTTAATTTGATCAAACGCACGATCTGGCTGTTGATTTTCTGCACAGCAAAAAAAGAAACAAACAGAAAAAAAATACAGAAAGTTGCCAACAGCTCGACATGTTGCTGCTGCCAGTTGCGAGTTGCGAGTTGTTGCCGCAGGCATTGCGTGATTTTTGTATTTGGTAGCCAAGGAATAAATACAACAACAATAACAACAACAACAATAAAAACAAAACTGGCACAAAACAAAGAGGGCCAACAAAAGGATGTGCAGCTTTTGTGGTCAACAGTTTTGGCTGCCAATTCGAGGCTGTTGTTGCTGCTGTTGGCCTTTGGGGCTGTCTGTCTGCAGCCTTTTGTTCTGGCAATCTCTGCCGCTGTTGTTTATTGTATTTTCATTTCAATGTCCATCCTCTGGCAGTTTTCAGTTGTTGTTGCTGCTGCTGCTGCTGCTGTCTTTAAGGCGCAGGCGCGCGCGCTCCTAATCCTTTTATGTTGTTCTGTCTTCAGTGTTCTGTGTTCGTTGTGTATTTTTTGTTTTTTTTGCTGCCATCCATCGCCTGACAAATCACTGGCTCAATTTATTGCATTGCTCTCGTAATTATTTGCAATTTATTGCCCCTTTCGACCCTTTCGCCCCTCTGCGAACAACATCGGCATTACAATATTAAATCCCCACAGACACTTACATTATAATAAGCATATTTGACTCAATCTCAATTCTCAAATTGTCAGAGATATCGTTTTTATTTTACTTCTCTCTTTCTCTGTCTCTCACTCTTTGCAGACAACTGGGGATATCATCGACAGGGCTCGTGTCAGGCTGGATTCAGTGCGGCTGTCAACAGTGTAAGTATTAATCACAACTAAGCGGGTATATTAACTAAAAGAAGCCACAGAAACTGTTTATGATGATAAATTGGTATGTGACTAAGGAAATGTGCTGTAAAATTTATATAAATTTAAATTGAGGCAAATAAATTTGAATGGGAATATCTCTAATATAGTAATTGTTGTGGGGTTTGTTTTAAATAAGTTAGTTAGGAAAAGTTCAGAAGAAATGTGCTTTTTAGAGCAGTCATTCACTATAATTTTAATAAAAAATCAGTATGAACTGTTTGCTTTAACATTTGATATTTTTTTTTTATTTTTTTTTTTAATTTTCCAGTGTACTGCTACTAATTAGCAACTTTTACTGATGTGTAGTTTATTTTTAAATTTACTTGACATTGCTATTTGTCTTGATTTAATATTTACGTGCAAAATATTATAGTTCAAGGTCCACATTCAGACTGGAACTCATCACAGCATGATAAGTTCTTGTTGTGCCAGGTCGGCAGCTTAATAGTCTGAGCTATGAAAAAGATTATAGACTTAAATTTCTTATTGAAAACAGGAAAAGTGATACACAACAAGCTAGGAATTATTTGCTTTAAAAACTAGTAAATTTTAAAAACTAATGTAGGGTATTTACAAGTCACCTACGTGCCTCCTAGTAACATTTATTTGCGGGACTTGCCAGTTATTATATGCATGCCAGAGCCATGGGTTTAAGAATTGGGCTTAAATCTTTGTTTTGAGAGTTAACATTAAGTATTTTTTTTTGGGATTGGTTTGGGTATGTGATGTGGGCACGTTTATTTGGCACCTTGTTTCGATCGTGGCATAACATTTGCATAAGCAATTCCCAAACAGAATCGCAAACGGTTTTGTTTTGTAACTGAAGATTTTAAAGATTTATTCGTATCTTACAGAACGGTTCACGTTTGTTCATTGGCGCACCTGGCAGTTGGTATTGGCAAGGTAAGTGCACGATATTAACTAAAGGAATGTACCGTTTAGCATTTAGTATGACTTAAGTAAAAACGAAGAAGCGAAGAAACAACACGTTGAAGATTTCAAGAAAAGTTTTCTATACATTTATTAATCGTATTTAAATATATATTTGTATTGTATTGTATTTGTATTATTTTCCAATTTATTTATTGTTGTACTTTGAACTATTTTATAAGTACAACAGCTATTATCCAATGTATTTAGTAATAGCTTTAGAACTTTAAGAGTTAATGCCCTCCGACCCTGCCCCCCCCGCCTAGCTACGAACCACTTTTAAGCCCCATACAATTTGTGAACTAGTTCTTTTAATTTTAACTCTTCATACACCTACACAAAGTCCGTAGTGCCCTAGTTACTGGTGATGTTACACTTTTCCTTCCCAATTTTTTATATAAGTTATTCAATTTGTCTTGATTTTGCATTAGAATTTCTCCCACTTTCCCCTCTCTCTCTCTCTCTTGCTCCAGTAATTCCCTTGCAACCCAAGTACCCAAGTACGGTTTCTGTTAAGAATTCTAGTTTCAATTTTGTTTGTACTCTTTTGAACTTTGTGTTAATTTTAGTTTCAGTTGTGTTTAATTTGTTTTTGAGCATCTTTAGAACTTGGAACGTCCCTAACCTCACACACGATAAAGATCTAAACACACACACAAACACACGATCTACCACACATACATTCAGAACACGTTGAGTACACAGTTATACACAGGGATAATTTTAGTGTTAACTACCCTCCTTCCCCCCACACACACACACGGAGGATACTTGTCTCTAACATAGAACCCCATAACTGTACCTAGAACTAAGTTAAGTTCCCCTTTTTCTACGAATACTTTAAGAGTCACATACCGATAGTTAAGTTTCTCTAGTGCATGTACCGTTAGATAGTTGGTTCGAGGTAGTGCTGTGAAGCCTATCGATAACAATATCGATAGAATCCAACAAACAACCACACACACACACTTACATTCACACACACACAGGCAAGACCACACAGTTAAGTTTGACATAATGAGTTTTTAAGTGTTGTCGAGTTGTTATTATCCAAATTTATTACACAATTGGACTTAACGTGTCGTTCAGTGTCGTTAACTAACTGAAAGTCAACTCGAAAACCAAAAATAAAATAAGTGCAAATTATTTTAAAAAAAATTAGCGATAAAAAAAACCCAACCACATTCATAAATCATTTACTACAACTCGACAGCAAGCGCAGCTGCAGATTAAACTAATTAACCACATGTTAAGTTTATCGTGTAGTCAGTTAAATTAATTATTGATAATTCGAATCATTGATTATTGATTATTGTAATTGTATCGTAATTTAACCCCTTTCCCAACAAGAACTTTTAGCTGCATATATAAATATATATACACACACTATGTATGGTATCAATCTATATAATTTTTATCGTAAAATGTAATTTGTATACGTAAACGTAAACGTAACTTTAACTTCTAATTTAACTTTAACTTTAATAATAACTGTACGTGTACGCGTCATGTTTTCTCCTAATTAGTCGAAAATCTTGTTTTTTTTTTGTCTTATTTGATTAATATTGTATTATGTATTCTCTTTTTCTCTCTCTCTCTCTCTTTGCTCCTAAATTCACACTCTGTCTCTGCCTCGGCGCAAAATGCATGCAATTTAATCTGTTTCGAAACCACAAAAAAAAAAATATATATGTAAAAAAAAAAAAATATCTATAAAAAATTAATATTTGATCACCAATGCATTCTGTACCGAACGCCATGACCTGTATGACAACCACAAAAAAAAAAACAAAACCGAATCAACAAAAAAAAAAAACCCAATGAAAACTTACAAAACTCGAAACCAAAATAATAATTGTTCTATGATAATTTAAAACCACGTAAATCCAAAAATAAACTATAAATATATCTATATAAATAAAAGGACAAACCTACTCAATACCGCCCGATGCCGAGTTTCCATTTAAGCCGCCTTTTTATCAGCCCTTCGGCACTGGAGGTAATAATAATAATACGCAAAATAAGCTTCTCACACCGCAAAAATAAAATATAAATAAATTACCTTATCTAAAACATTTTTTTTGATCGATCAACATTAACAAACACACACAATATTAAAAAAAAAATATATATATATTAAAAGTGCCTAAAAAAAATTATTAAATTTGTATAAAAGATAATAAATATTAAATTAAAGAATGGCCTAAAATCCTTACCCGCTTTCCACTGCCCATCTTCCATTTATATGGTGTGTGATAATTAATTAAATAATCGATATCCATGGTGTTATCGTTATCGCTATCGCTATCGAAGTCATCAAATGCGTGAGGGCTGTCAAGTCGGTGCAGAAAACGATCGTTACGAGAGCTTTACGCCCCTGTCCACGATTTGACAGCGATCGCTATATATCGTTCTCAACTTTTGCCACGCCCTTGCCACTCTACCGCCTCACCGCCTACTCATCGAACGCTTTGCCTAACAAATCGAATGCAGCAACAAACAGAAAACAAAGCGAATCGAAACGAAACGCACTTAAGGAAAACGCGCAGCGAATGCGGCTCTGGTTGTTGTCTTCACTAAGCAATGCTCATTTCTAGTTTATACACACACCCAAACACATACAAACACACGCACACATACACACGCACACAAAGGTAGCATTTATATCGTATACCAACCATACCACAAAGTATGATTATAACCGTACTCGATTTATTCATGCGATTCAACCAAGAGATGTTATCAATCAATTTTATAGGCTTAAGCGCAGCCAACTTAATACTGTTAGTTGGTCTTTAAATAGCGTTAAGCAGAGTTGCAGTGCCAATTGTTCATATTGATGGTTAAAATGAAAACAAACATTTCATTCGATATGTGGTCGAGAAACAATTATATCAATAATTATAAATAATGTTTTCAAAAATGCGTTAACAATATGAAAATGTATTTGTTGACACTAAAATAGCTTACAGTTAATTGCAAATTAAACATTTAGTGCAAGTTTCGTTAAGAAATATTTAAAATTTTATAAAATTAAATAAGTTCAGTAGGAAATTAAATATGAATTTATGATTTATCTTTAGTTTATTTTCTTAAGTATATAATATTTAAATATTGTCTCCAACTGTTTTAGTCTAACATTGAGTTCATCTTTTAGTGTATTTAAAAGTTGACTTCTCAGCTTACATCATCATGTAAACAGTTAGAAATATAAATATTAATAGAAAGACTCAGAGTTTATTAGTTTTGAATAACTGACTGTTTACTAAAAAAAATTTAGCTTACATTTTACGTTATTATATTAAGCTTCTTTCAGTTTGACAAATTTCAACTTAAGTGCATATTAAAATTAAAATTTGCTTGTCCTTTTACGTCAGAAATTTAGAAATTTCGATACACTCGATTAATTGTGTTTTCATTTTAACTTAAACATGAACCTTGATTACTTTACGTCATAAGAAAAATTAAGCTATAAAATTAAATATAAAAGATGTTTCCCTCTCAATCTTGTTTGAATCGCACTATTAAGTACATTAAGCTTTAGATTTAAAGCTTAGCTTAAGCTCTTTTAGTCGTGCATGAGCTTTCGCTATGGGTTTGGATATTGGATATTTAAGTTACTAACCGGCTGGAATCGGAGAGTTGCATAGTACTGCTGATCTCTGATTCTGCGGGTATTGCACGTAGCGCATGTGTCATCTGGGAACTTGAACTAATCAGTAGTGAAAAATGATGTAGTTATTTTTTAGTAATCGTAGAATTGTTGGTATTTATTATAAATGCATTTTTTCTTGATTTTTCTATATTATTATTATTATTGTTTTTATTATAATTAATTAGTGTTGATGTTATTGTTGTTATTGTTATTGTTGTTATCATCCAGCATGTTGCAATATAATCGTAGCTAAACAAAAACCACACACATACACACCCACACACATGTCTCACAATAAAAAACTGAATGAAAATAAAGTAGAAAAATAGAAAATGAAATTGATTTAAATAATATTCACAGGTCAAGCGATATCGCAGGATGTAACGAGGCCAGAGAATCAAGTATTCTCCACTGCCGAATCGTCATCGGTGAATGATGATTCCTATTTGGGTTATTCGATGATCACCGGTGACTTTGATGGTGATCGCAGCGAGGATGTTGCCATTGGTATGCCACGTGGTGCCAATTTGGTTGGCAAAATCGTGGTCAATCGCTGGAATATGGCGAATATATTTAATATCACGGGTCGCCAGATCGGTGAATATTTCGGTTATGCTTTGGCCACCAGCGATGTCGATGGTGATGGTCTCGATGATCTGATCATTGGTGCGCCCATGTACAGCGAGTTCGGCAATGTCGAGGGCAAATACGATGTGGGGCGTGTCTATATTTTGCTACAAGCTGGCAACTCTCCGGTAAGTTAACGGGAATGCATAAAATGTAGTAACTCAATACTTTATCCGAGTCATCCGATTTATCCGATAATTATCAAAGTTCGCTTCCAAACTGACTTGAGACAATAGTCAATTATTCATTTCTAAACACAAGTAAATAAAGTTATGTAGATTCCATTTAAGTATCAAACTTTGAAACTTTTATGAATTTTCCAATTGACTGTAAATTATTTTTATAAAGAAAAATTGCATTTTAATCTCTAAAGTCAATTAAAACCTTATTGTTCGGACCTTATTGGCTTGGTCAGCCCAGATTAATTTAAGTTTAGTCTTAAGAGCGCCTTTTTTCAAATGCTGATCAGTTTTGGATTATTGAACAACAGCTGATTGATGACTGGAATCAATAAAAGCTAAATCAAGTTTCAAATTTTCAAAGTTTCCAAAAATGGTTAGAAATTCCAGACATTGGGTTTGTGAAAGTGTATAACAGGCAGAAGAAGGCGTGGCAGACCCCATAAAATATATACAGTGAAGGCTCTACTCGTGCACAGCTCCCTCAGGCGGACAGCTCCCTGAGCGGGACGAATTTTAAAGGTTTTTAGCGTGATTTTCATATAGAAATCCGTTCGTTAGACCTCTCCCTTGGGCGACATCTCCCGTGGCTGTTCCGCCATGGAAGCTTTTACTTTATAAGCTTGCTTGATCAGCAAAACAAGTCGAATCGTTATAGCCAAGTACGTCTGTTCGTCTGTCCGTATGTACAAACTGATCTCAAAGATGGTAAGAGCTATAAAATGGAATTTAGTCAGCATCCACTCCATATTTAGTCAGTCAATACAAGAATCTTTTTTATTCGATGTCACGCCCAAAAATAGCTGTTTTTGACCAACATTTCAGCTATGGCAGTTTTGGTAAGCAGGTTCCGTAAATGCATTGTCATTGGGCTGCGACTACCCGTTTTCTCTCATTTACTCTTGAATTTCATAATTCTCAGATAGTTTTTCATTGAGGTAATAATCTAAATTGTGTGTCTTTACAGTCGGAACACTGGACTCGGGAGCACATTCGCGATGGTTTCCACACTAAGGGTCGCTTTGGACTGGCCCTGTCCACGCTGGGAGATGTGAATGGAGATGGTTATGGTGACTTTGCTGTGGGAGCACCCTACGATGGACCCGAGGGTCGCGGTGTCGTTTATGTTTACCATGGCTCACCGTCGGGTCCACTGCAGAAACCCTCGCAGATCATTAAGGCCGAGCAGTTGGTGGAGGCAGCTCCATATCCACGTACTTTTGGTTTCTCCCTCTCCGGTGGCGTTGACATGGATAACAATACCTATCCCGATTTGGCTGTGGGTGCCTATGCCTCCGATCAGGTCTATATCTTCAGATCTCGCCCGGTAGCTGCCGTAAATGCGGAAACCCTCTTTTCGAGCACGACGAAATTGATCAGTTTGGATGATCGCACATGTCAATTGCAACGCGATCACAAGATGGTGCCTTGTATGCCCCTGAGCACCTGCTGGAGCTACACCGGTCGCTATTTGCCCAACCAACTGGACTTTGATGTCTCCTGGCTGCTGGACGCGAAGAAGACACGCAATCCACGCATGTTCTTCCTCCAAGACGAGGGCAAAAACATTCGCAATCAGACCATACGTCTTAACTATGGCCAGCGGTACTGCCAGAACGAGACCGTCTACCTTATGGACGGTGTCCAGGACAAACTGACGCCACTGGAGGTCGAGGCTCGCTACAATCTACGCAGCAGTCGACCAGTCGAGTCTCTGGTACGCCGACGTCGTGATGTCCTCGAACCCGTGATTGATCAGAATCGGGAGATCGTGCTACGTGATGCAATCAACATCCAGAAGAATTGTGGAGCGGACAACCTTTGTGAGCCGGATCTTCATGTGGATGTCAAGTAAGTGGAAGTGATCATTCAGTTTCCAAAGGGTTTAGCGGAACCACTAGTTTGTTTGGGTTCTTATGACTCCACGAACGGAAGCAACAATACTTGTTTTATCTCAAGAAAATACTAAAATTAAAGGTTTAGTTTCTTGATCCTAAATCAAATTTTAGAGACAGTTTGAAACCATTAAAACTGTTTTTTAGTCCTGATTCTAAATGGTTTTTTTCCCTTTGCAGAACTATTGACAAGTACTACTTTGGCTCACCGGAACCACTCACCCTCGAGGTGCTGATCAAGAACAAATATGAGGATGCCTTCGAGGCGGCTTTCTACATGTGGACACCACGCGATCTGCAGTTCACGAAGCTGCAACAGCTCGGCGATAAGACCGAAATGCCCATCACCTGCTCCGCTCCCGATGGCAACAACAACTACACCATCAAGTGTGACATTGGAAATCCTCTGCAAGGTGGACATCTGGTAAGTTGTGTCGTGTGAGGAAGTTGTTGAGGCTGCAGACCTAGAGAAAGGCCCAAAGGGCGGAAAAAAGACTTAAAAGAAAAGAAATTAAAATCGGGACTTAAGAACATTTACTGTCATTAGTTTAGACCAATTAGGGATAAAGTCATAGCTCTATTATCAAATGTATCTCATTCTTTAATTCTTTGGCAGACCCACTTCGTGATCAGCTTCGTGCCCGCCGACAAGCACACGAGTGCGAACAGCTATAACTTCTACTGGGAGGCAAATTCCACAAATCCGGATCGCATCAACTCCAAGCTGGACAATTACGGCAGCAAGAGCATCTACATTGATGTGAAGACCGATCTGACCATTAAGGGTACTTCACTGCCGGACTATCAGGTGTACAAGGCCGATGACTATATGGCACCGGAGAATGCAACCACCGAGGAGCAACTGGGACCACAAGTGGTCCACATCTATGAACTGCGGAACAATCAGAGCTCGTTTATTAATGGCGCCGTTGTCGACATTTATTATCCCTACAAAACACTGGCGGGTGATCATTTGATGTATGTGCTGGATCAACCCGAGACGGGTGGTAAGATCCATTGCGATAGAATCGAGGTGAATGAACTGAATGTCAAGTTGAATGAGAAGCAAAGGAGCAAGTCCTATTTGCATGCCCAAGGAGCGATCAGTAATTCGGTGGTGCAGGAGGGCGAGGAAGGTTCTTCTTCCTCTTCATCCAGCTCAAGTTCGAGCTCATCCTCCTCCTCTTCCTCATCCGCCGGAGGTGGTCATCACTTGGAAATCTCCCACGGTGCAGCTACCAGCAACTCGATGGGCGTAACCGTCGGCAATGACATTCCCCGCAAGCTGACGGATAAACAGATAGAGATTTTGGAGAAGGATGACCAGGGAGACTTGGCTGGAGATGCATCCTTCGTGCATCTGCACCGTGCCAATCAAGCAGGCGCCAATGAAAACGGAAATATGAACAGATCCAGCACTACCTTCACACACACGGGATTCGGAGGCGCCGGAGCACCCAATGCGGCACTGATGGAGCACAGCACTCGGAATCACGTGCAGATGGCACAGCCTGAAGTGGTCAGCAGCACCAGCTACAGCTATCAGCAGAGACCACAGCAGCCACAGCAGCAGCAGCACCAACAGGTCTATGTGTCTACAGTTGGCGGTGGTGTTGGCGGTGCTAGTGGGGGTTATGGCGGTGGTGCTTATGGTGGAAAGTCCATGTACAATGGACCCAATGGCAACTTGCATACCTCCACCATGGAAGTCGGCTTCAATCCCGGCAATGTGGACAACGAGCTGCACCGCAGCCATGTCCAGTACAATCAGCCCCAAGTGGTTTATCGTCCTGGCAACACACCCTATTACGGACTGGAGGAGCACAACGCTCGTGGTCAGGCACAGAATCAGGGTCAGAATCAAGGACAATGGAGCAGCAGCAGCTCCAGTTCGAGTTCTTCGTCGCGCCGCTTTAGACGCGATATTCCTACGCCTCAGGATGAGTTAAATAAGACGGCGCCTTGTCAGGGCATCAACTGTCGCGTCCTGCGCTGCTACGTGGAGAATCTGGGCTATGAGGATGCGGATGCCGCTTTTGTGGCCATCAGGGCTCGCATGGTGGCCAAGACCATGGAGAAGGTTGCCTTCAATGTGCCACTGAATGTGTCCACACAGGCAATTGCCAAGGTCACACAGCTCCCAGTCATTGGTGAGCCCAAGTTGGAGATTAAAAAATCGCATGAGATTTTCTACAAGGCGCAACCGGAACCGCTGCAGGTGCCCGATGTAGTGCCACTTTGGGTGGTCGTTCTGGCCGCCTGTGTGGGTGCACTCATCCTCTTGCTGCTCATACTGTTACTCTATAAGGTACTGTACATATTACTCATTGTATTTTTATACGAAATTCATATTTTCATTCATAATTTGTCCATTTTCAGTGTGGTTTCTTCAAGCGCAATCGTCCCGCGGATCATTCACAGGAACGTCAACCGTTGCGCAACGGTTACCATGGCGATGAGCATCTGTAAAGCGCTTACGTTACGCTGCCGTTACGTAGCGGCAAACAACATTACGAACAATTAACATCGCACTAAAACAACGTACTAAAAACGTAACTAAACTACAAAATTCAACGAACGCGCTTAGCCAAGTTTCAAACCAAATAGCGCCTTACGAAAAACATAACAAAACACAACAGAAACTAAATGAAAAAAAAAAATGAAAGATAAATTTTGAAAAGTGAGGAAAATAATAGAAATCAATGTTGCGATGAGTTTTTTTTTTTTTTTTTTGATAAACAAAAAATACATAAAACTTGCCTAGTCACGAAATTAAGAACTTTCTAATGCGAAAAAAGTTTAATTCATATTTGTTTATGTTCTTTTTAATATTATTATATTATTTTCTATAGAACTTTGCAAATTTTTATTGAGGAGTTAAAAAAAACGAAGTGCTATATTAATCTGTACTAAAGAAATTAACTAAGTTAAGCTGGTGTGACTGCGAATGTGTGTGTAAATGAGTGTGAATGAATACCTGCTTGAGTGTTAGGATAACTAAAAAAAAAAAAAAATACGCAAAAAAAAACAATAAAATAAACAACAAAAACAAATACGAAACCGCAAGCTAAAGTTGAATAATTTGAGTTTGATAATTTGTAATTAATTAATAATTATGATATTTAAAAGCAAGAATCAATGCTGCCCGCAGAGAAGCTTAGAGTTGAGGTAAAATACTGCCACGCCCACAGGCGCTAGCCGCCCAGCAGTAGCAGATGAAAGGTGCTACTTTAGGATGTTTTTCTCTATAATTAAGAACAAAACAAAACAAAAAAAGAAATAAGCATTGAAAATTGTTCTTTTTTCTTTGCACCGCGTTAAAGAAAGTTTTTTATCCAATTTTTTTTTTTTTTTTTTTGACACAATAATTTGGAAATTGTTTCGGCAAACTCAAAGTTTGTCAGCTGCAACGCCAAAATGTGTTAATGCAAAACTATTAAATAATACAATATGTAATTTTACGTTTTTTTTTTTAAATTGTGTAATTGTAAAACTCTTTGTGTACATACTAAAAACTTAAAAACAAAATCAATCAAGGTGTTTATTTCGAATTAATTTGCATTTATTTCCAAACTACACCGTTAGAAGCGCGTAAGGACTTCTTTTGGTGTACTCTCGAAATAAATTCTTTGGGTAAAATTGTAATGAATGTAACTACTAGTTTGTTTGCCCATTATTTACAGTCTACCTATTATTATAAATATTTAAACACAAATCGCTATTGTTTAATTTATTAACTGTACTTATACATGCATGTGTTTTATTTTTCGCTAATTTTGTATTAAATTTAATATTCTTATTATAAAAATTATAAATAAAACAGAAAGTCGAATTGTAAAAAAAAAATAAAATTCAAGTGTTTTAACTTTTATTCTATTTCAGTTAAAACTGTCGAGTTTAAAATGATTAACAGTTTGCGCCAATGAACAGCTCAATACGGCAATGTTATGTTATCCATATGTGCGCAGAGCATTTTTGCGTTAACAGTGCGCTTACGTTACGTCTGCCAGAATGGTTTGGGTACCAACTAAATTTACGCGCCGCACAACAATATACTCAAAAGTCAAAAATGAATTCACAAATTTTTGTTTTGACTCTTAAATGTAATATTAATCCGTAAATAGAAATTTCTTTGGCATACAGAGCTCAGCTACGCGTGCATTTATTGTTTGTGGGCGACGTCAGCAGCGCGTAACTGCAGTGGAGACGCAGCTACGTCACACAGCACATAGAACGAACGGTAATTGCCGCGTTCATTTTGTTCTACTTTTCTCTTTAGTTATCATTGAGAAAGCAACGTTGCGCGACGTGTTGTGCTGCGTAGTTGTCGGGAATCGCATGTACATAGTTGTTGTGCGCGTAAAACTGCAACTGTTTTTTCTGTTCAAACAACAGCAAATATCATATTGTTAATATTACTATTTTTATATATTTTCTTTTTTCTGTGTGTGTATTATCTTGAAGTGCATGAAATACGAATAAAGAAAGCTGCAGCTGTGGAGTGCCAAAAAAGAAGAAAAATATAATAAAAGTGTGCGAAAAAACGACGCAACAATAAATCTCAAGAGCGATTTTTTAGCGTGTATTTAAAGTGCGTCGTCGTGTTAATATGTTAATTAAATGTTGCTAAGTGATTGTTGATATCTTTCTTTCATTTAACAATCGAAATACAGTTAACAAGAGGGAGAGCGACGGCAACAAAAACAACAAGAGCAGCACCAAATAGGTAAAAGCAAAAAACATTTGTTTAAGCTGCGCTTTCAGGTGCCTCTGCCAGCGTGTGTTTGATGGTGTGTGTGTGTGTGAGAGTGTTAGTGTGCAGCCGAGTGAGTACGAGTGTGTGAGTAATGGAATGCAAGAAACACCAAGATCTACAAATGTGGAGCGAGTACATTCAGTATGAAGCAAAGAGAGCGCAATTTGAAGCCGTAGTTAAAAGTTAAAAAGTGTCGTTGTGTGCGTGTGCATGAGTGTGCGTTTGTATGTTTGGGTGTGTGTGTGTGAAATGCCGGCACAACCGGTTCGGCAAGTCACCTCACCAAGATAACCAGCAACAACAATAAGGAGAGGGCAAACAAGAAGAAGAGCAAGATCGGTAGAAGCGCAAGAGAGCCAATGTCAATGTTGCTGCGCCGCTGAGTCGCAGACGCAAGAACAACAACAACAGCAGCGTAACTTTTTTATTACTTAGGATGCTGAGATTCTTATATTTTGCTCTTTTTCCATCATCATTAACGTCGTGTTGTCCGCTATTTACACACCCACAATCACACATGTGTATTTTGGAAAAGGAAAATTCCCATAATTAATGCGTTATAACGTCCCACGTCGCAGCAGCTGCGATGCCAGCGATCAGGGATGAAGAGCATAACAATAAACGATAACCAAAAACTGATATGCACGCACACACTTACACAGTCGCATACGTATTGCGTATGGACGTGTGTGAGTGGCTATGCATGTTGCGCATCTCTAGCAGCGTCGTCGCAGTGTTTCCGTTTCTCTTTTAACGTCTGCGACTGTCGCTGCTGCTGCTTCTGCACGCGCAGTTATTGGTTTTGAAAATAAATACCGTTGGTTATTCGCTTGCTGAGCATGTGCAAGTGTTGTTCTTGTGGTTGTGTATTGGCTGCTTTTACTTTTTTGCATTTGCATTTGCGCATTGTGGCGCTCACGCACGACTTGAACTCACCGACTTTTCTACCCACCACTCCACCTCGTCCTCCTACTTCCCCTCCCACTAGCTACCTCCTACTGCTGTTTTACCTTTGGCCCGCATCATCGCTTCATTTGCTTTGCCGCGTTCTTCGTACGCGCTTTTACTCAGCTTTTGTTGTCTTTTTTTGCCATTGTTCTAAAACGAGCTTCGTGCACACACACACACAAACTCACACAAATGAAGGTATATACAGCACTGTACACATAAATATGTCCATTAAAAATTTAAATAAAATCTTAAATCTTTTAATAAAATAATGAAATGCAAGAAATGATTTAGTGGAAAATTAATGAATAATTGCTTTAAAAATAATGAAAATATTATATATTTTCTGTTGCTCTTTATATGGGATTAGCTGTAAATGCTACGTTTTCATATGTGCATAGATACATTTACCAGCTAACCGCACCTTTTCCGTTAAACGCTTGAACTTCTGATTTACGCTTGAGCTAACAGCAAAAAAAATGTGCATTGCCTTTTAAGTAAGACTCTCAGCTTTTCCATATACCTATGTGTGTAGTACATGTGCATGTGTGTAATTTGCAGATCCGTAATTTGTACTGCACCTTGGGAATTATCTTAGCGTCCATAAACAGTTAAAACGGGATTGCAACAAACCATGGGAATAAATATCAAATACATTTTCTACGAAGTTATAAATATTAAATTTTTTTAAGTTAAGCCTAAATAAATTATAATTCTAGTAAACAACATAATTGCTAATAATTAATCAACATTAACGATTTGCATGTTTGTGCGTTACGCTCGAGTGCAGTGTAGTCAACACACACTGTACTTGCAGGTATTGTATTTTTAAACAATTTTCGATGCATATTTGTTCTTATCAACTTTTGCTGATCAAATACACTCACACTTCGCATTGACTTATTTTTTGTCATTTGCCATTTGCCTTGTGCACAGCTGAGCGTAAACAGCGCTGCAACTGCAGTCGCTGTCTGCATCGCTGCTTAGTAACTACAACTAGGCTGACAAATTGTTGACACATTTAGTTTCAACAACTTTGGGTGTTGTTGGTTTGTTGTGCAAGCAGGGTTGACAAGGTTATCTTGGCGGGCAGAGTTGTCCAATACAAACGTCAAACAGTTTTTTAGATACCCTGTAAACAGTTAAAGACTGAGGGTATAATCAAGCATGTGTCAGTACAAAATTTGATTACAAATCAAAAGTTCCAACTGCTTACATAATGAATCCCAAACTTGACCAATGAATGACTTGTCTTTATGGGTAGAACGGGGAAATAGAAATTTAGCGCCTTATATATTGTTAGAAATTGGGCAAATCACTTTCCACAGTGTGCATAATGCTGTTATATACTGTTTCGTGTATTTAACACTACAGGGTATCTTACAGTTTACACTTTGTGTCTGCCGCAATCTTAACTGCTCTGTTTAAAGTATCTGGTAACAGTACTCTGATACTGATAATGGGAGACGCTGTTTTTGGTGCGCCATTAAACCAAATTAAAAGTCAATAGAACAACATCAACAACTACAACAAAAGTAACAACAATGGCAATTAGGAGAACAAACTAATAGTAGAGAGTAACAAATTAAATTTAGGAGACAGGTGCGCAAATCGGACAGGTAATTTAAGCAAGCCGTCAAATTGAATTTTCATGCGTTAAATTATTAAATGTTTATTGTTGAATGTTGTGCGTGTGTGAGTGTGTGTGTGTGTGTGTGTGAGTGGGTTGTTGTAGTATTATTAACTTAATGTGTGTCAAATTTGGCGTCTCTTTTGACGGTTTGATGGTTTCGCTGGTAATTTTTTTTATGTTTTTCAATTTGGGTATTTGACATAATTAAATGAAATATTTTTGGTATACGCGTAATACCATTTATGGTCTGAGAAAGCTATATACCGCCTGGTTGGTCGAAATACCACGTGCGGGTGTTAACCCTTTGGTTAATTGAGCTTAAATAGTACTTAGACATTTTAAAAATAAATAAAATTTTCTATGCCATGAAAGCTTTACTACCTAAAGCTATTCAATTTGATGCCGTTTTAAATTATTTATAAACAAAATAGAATAGAAAAATTTTAAACAATAATTTGAAACTTTCTGTATAATAAATATTTCCATAAAAATATACAAAGAAAAGGCTTTGAGAAGCTGAAATCTTGAATTGCGTTTCATAGCAAAGTTGTGGCAAGTGCCACACGAGCCCCGCCCCCTTGTCCCTTTAGGGTTAAATCCAAGACGTAGACACAAAATGCGCAGTGAGTTTTCCTCCCGTTTTTCACTCCCTTTTGTGCACTTTATCACGAAACTCCAAAAAAAAAATTAATTTAGTTTTGCAAATAGCGAACTAAGCGATTTGATCAGTTTATCATTCAACAAATTTATACCCCAGTCATAAACAATAAATGCAGCGGCTACTTCTCTGTTTCCCCATATGGTCTGGGGCTGTGTGTGTTTGTTGTGCGTGTGTGTGTGTGTGTGTGTGTGTGTGTACTCGTATGTGCCCATTTTTGAAAACTGTCGGCGCGGCACAAAATGTCTTTGATGAACTGTCTCTCTGTCGTCACCGTTGCGACCCATTAAAAATCCTCTGACATTTGCATTTTTCTCTGCCTCTTAGTATTTTTTTTTGATAAATAAATTATTTATTTATTTTTAATGCTTGTCTTTAAGTATATAAACATTTTGGCTTATGCAAAATTTAGCTTTCAAAAAAAAAAATTAATGCGGAAATTTTGCAGCATTAACAATTTTTTAATTTGTCTAGCGAGAGAATCATAATTATAAATGATTTATGTGGAGTTTTGCAGCATTTAGCTTTTGCTACACCAGAGCGGCTTATGCAAAGCAAGTAGTTAATGTCATTGTGCAAAAAAACGTAATAAAAATTTAAATTTATAGACTAAAATATATAAATTAAAATTCCATAATGATGTGTTAAAAAAAATTGTGTTAATCTTTAATTGCAGGAGTTTAAAAGCAAGCATTTTTTAACTTATATGTTGTTTTTCTAGTGTGTCATAGCAGACAGCTAGAAAACTACACTTATCACTAAGATGCCATGCGACACATGAAAGCAGATCTAGAAAATGATGATCTCATATCCAAAATGAGTATACATACATATATTTTTGTACGAGTATGTGTGTGTTTACATGTGTGTGTGTGTGTGTGTGTGTGTGTGTGTGTGATATGCATATTTACTTTAGACTTTTGACTCTGAAACTCTGAGTTATCTGATTATTGCTCAAGTGCCGTGCGTCTTTTAGGCCAGGGCTCCTCAAGTGGCCCTTCGCTCCCTCTCTTTCTGTCGCTTTATATGTAGATAGCTGAATGTTGGCAAAATACATATTTTGTTTTTTTTTACTAAATTAAATAATAATATTACGTGCGCCATATTTTTAATTAAATCAATACCAAATAGGCTTACAAACAGCAACAAAAGCTTTTAACAATTGTTGTTGCTTTTGTTGTAGGCTTAAGCAATTTATTCATTTATTTGGTTGGCCCAAAAAAAAACAAAGTTATCTCAAATTGCCACACATACTATATATACTGAGATAGGGAGACATTCTTTATTGCTTAGTGCCAATGACTAAAAAGTGGACGTGAATAAGGCAATAATCACTATATGTTGATAAGATTGGGAAACTTATGCCATGAGTTTCCTTAGTTCAACGCTTTGGGTTACCCACCTGGCTTATTTTTCTAGTCTCCGTTGTCCAGGGACACAAAATACTTGTAATCTTCAAACTGACCAGCAAAAACACACAACCACACACACACAATTGTATCATAATCCCCCGAAGGCTTTAACCGATTTCAAATACCCCGATAAATCATTCGAATCAGTGACAGCCATTCAGCTCCGGACACTCATAGGTCATAGCGTAGGGAGTATAAATTTTGTTTTGTTTTGGGTGTAGGAGGTTTACTGCAAACAGTTCAATCACTGCTTTGTTCGTCTCTTAATTGTTTGATTACCATATGTATATATTTTATGTATATGTATCTGCCTTTGAAACTCAGTACTCAAAAGAGTACAGGGTTCAATTAGGGTTGTCACAAAAATATGTGATAGAGAAAGGTAGAAAAATCAATCTTGCTATGGATATTAGAGACTATACCTATGCTATACCATACTACCCCTAGTTGCGACTTTAGAGAAATCGATTTCTGTTCTGCATTTTCTTAAAGAATATATATTTTAAATATACAAAATTACTCGAACACCAACAGATAACAAACATAAAATCACTGTCTTTAATAGCTCGATTATTTGTTGGTCTAAAAACTATCCGTTTTATGGCTAAAAATAGCGTTTTTTCTACCTATAAAACCAAATTTATGACTTTGACTGTTCGTCAGCTTGTTTATTTTGAATATTTTTTCCAATCCTTCGATTAAAGTCAAGATTATACATATTTTTATCTATATCTATCAAAATATTTTGTTTCGCTAATCCACTTCACCACAATTTTGAATACCGCACACCATTAAATTTAAAACATTAATTCTTTGAAGACTATTTGCCACATAACTATTTAATATAAAATAATAAAACAATTTCTGGCAAATCTTCTTAAAGTGTTCTTTAATATGATTTATTGAGCGATTAATGAAGTTGGGTAGTTTTCTTTCAAAAAAGCCTTAAGAAAGGATTTCTTTTAGGCCTTACAACCAGGGGTAGCCTCTTAAATATAATTTGAAAACTATCTCAACTATGTATATGAACATTAGGTCTAAATTTAAATATTAAGTATGGAACATTTATGATCGTATTGATAACATTAATAACTGATAACTGTTTCAAGCTGAAGCCGAGGTCTTTTACAGTCGACTCGCTTCACTAGTGTTTAATTTGCAACATAAAAAAATTCACCTCATTTGTTTTTGCAAAAATTATATGACACAAGAAAAAACGACTATCAAATTACAAATTTTCAGCTATTTTAAGTTACAAATAAACGTCGCGACATAGCGTCTTTTTTTTCTAGGGCGTGGCAAGTAAACTGATCAATTTTCCGTGTGCAGATTGGGAGCAAAAAACATTTAGCTGAATCGACTCGAAAGTGATTGAGAAATTTGCAGTTTAAATTGTTCAATCACTCAATATTAGCTCAACACTCAATCCATCAATTTAGTCAAATGGGAGTCAACTTCAATTACTGCAAAAAACAAAAAAGTAGTTTACACTTTTAATTACTTGCACTTTAGCTTTATGTTTGGCTAATTTTGTCAATTAAAATTTATGCACATTTGCAACAGAAACCGCTATTTTTGTTAGCTATACAGTGCTGGCTACACATACACACACATACACACATCTTATTAGCTACATACGTATCTTTTTGCGGATGGAGACTTGTGAGTGGGAATCTCATCTGAGATGACTTCGCAAATTGCCAGCAATTGTTGTCAATTGAAAATTGAAAAGAAGTCAAACGTTGACAGGAATGCACACGCTATATGCATGCTTAAACGTGTATGTGCATGTCTCATAATGTGTGTATATATATAGAAAGAGATCTTTATAACAGTGTGTATAAAGCTATAGTTGTGTGGCGCTATCTCAGTGCGATTTATACTTATCTTTAATGCTCTAAATACTAAGAAAGAGGTTTCTATTATGCAAGTGATGAGTGTGTGTGTGTGTGTGCCTTGTATATCATGTCTCAAGGTAATCTTAAGTGATAATCAAGTATATACAACGTTAAGCTACCCGCCAACTACTGATAAAGATACAATTTTTGTATGGGAAAGGAACTACACACGATTATCAATTGCCGTAAATTGAAACGTATTCATGAATTGGCCAATTGATAAGCACAGTCTGAGATTTTAAATGATTTATTAATTATATTCTTTATCTATATTTATTTATTTTTCTTTTCACCCTTAGTTACTTGACTAAAAAATGCGTTGAATTTAGCGCAGTGGATTAAAAATAAGGCGAAATTAAGTGAGACAAACTTATATTCAAATCAATTGAAGCAATGGCCCTGACTCAGGGCAAATATAAGCCAACAATTTGTGCCATCGATGAGGTAGATGATCGTAGCTATAAACTGCATACGGGCCAGGATGATGAGCGTATTGGCCATGTTAATAGTAAGCAACAAATTGAGGGAAGCGAAACGGCTCCATTGACAACAAATCAGCAAAAATTGCATATGGATGATGCGGGATTAACGCCCAAGGAGCTGGAGGCGGCATGCAAGGAGTCCTTGACTGAAGCTCGCGCTGGGGGCGGGGTTTCGCCCACAGCGAATACACCCAGCTCGACGCATACTTCTGCAAACGGACTGAGAGGTAATCTCCAAGTGAGAGTGAAAAGTTATCTAAATTTTAGTCATTTCATTGCCACTTTAGAATCAATCAATTGAGTTCAATTATTGATAAATACAGAAATTATCGTTTTTTAAATGCCACAGATAACGATCATAATTTACAGCTTGCTTCATCTATTTTTTTTTTTTGTCACTAGGAGCACACTATAAATCAGAGTCCCATTGATTAACTTTAACTACAACACTTTAATTCAAATAGATTCATTTATCGATGACAACTAACACACAATAAATCTGTCACATATCGATAAGCTGAAATCTAAGTACTTTAATGACAACAAATATTGTTCAGATTTATGATAACAATTTGGTCATATGTTATTCAAATGTAGAAGCTCGTTTACAAATGACAAATAAACAATAACAATGATCGATAAATATAAGTTTTAATGATCGCATGTCGTGGATAATTTACAGTAGTTTCAAACAATTTTAAAGTTCATTGACTTGATCAGATAGTACCCTCGATTAGCCAATTAATAAACCGCAATTACAATCGATTGATTAACTGATTATGTTCTACCGCTGGAGTTCAGTCACCTGGATTTAATTTTATTTTATATATCGAATTGGATATCTTTTTTTAAAATTTATTTAAATAAATCCACGATTAATACCAGCGTTGAATATTATTCATATCGTTTAATTGGGCGATTGAACAATTAAAAACGATACTTCAATATCAGTCACATTTATATAATTACTACTTTTAATATCTTTATTATGTTCACCTTCAAATTTTTACATCAAATCGATTAATTTATCTCCGGTATTTTACCGAACTATTTTCAATCGATAGTTCTATGAAACATCGGTAAAAATCTACCGATTAGTCAATCAAAACCGATAGCTCGATATCAGTTATATTTATTTATATTAATCTACTAAATAGTGGATCGGTTTATAGTTTAAAACCAAGAGCCAGCTATCAGTCGATCCGTTTTATAACTTATTTTTTGTTAGCGTATAGTGAAGTCTTAACTCAAACCGATATTGATACTTCGATAACGATAGACACTTTCATTTCGCAATATACCCGTCCATTACTTTTCATTCCATAATCACCTTCAAATTTTTACATCAAATCGATTAATTTATCTCCGGTTTTCTACCGAACTATTTTCAACCTATAGTCAACTATAGTTCTATGAAACGTCAGTAAAAATCTACCGATTAGTCAATCCGAACCGATAGCTCGACATCAGTTATATTCATTTATATTAATCTACAAAATAGTGGATCGGTTTATAGTTTAAAACCAAGAGCTATCAGTCTATCCGTTTTATAACTTATTTTTTGTTAGCGTATAGTGAAGTCTTAACTCAAACCGATATCAATACTTCGATAACGATAGACACTTTCATTTCGCAATATACCCGTCCATTACCTTTCATTCCATAATCACACATCATTCGCATTTCATCTTTTCATGTTGTGTGACGTCATGTGATATAGCCTTGCTGCTTCCAGGACGTCGATCCTTCGATGCACTGATGAATTTATCGAGAAAACGTCGCATCCTCTATGTGGCAACGGCCTGCCTTTGTGCCCTGTTGCTGGTGATTATCATTATGTTGCTGGCATTTTGGCCGGAAGTGCCATTTCATATGCGTGCCCCGCTCTGTTTGGACCGCGAATGTGTGGAGAGCAGTCGGCAGTTGTTGCTTTGGGCCAACACTTCGAAAAGTCCGTGCCACGAGACCTACGACTGGGCATGTGGCAAGTTTGCTCACGAATATGCCGATAATGATTACTTTGTAATCAAACGCGGCGAATGGAACTACAAGACTTATAATGAGTATCAGGGTAAGCTCCATTTAAGCCACTAAAGTGTTTCTAAAATTAACCAATTTCCATTTTCTTTTACAGAACTCAATGAACTGAATCGATTCATTTCTATGCTGCCCAATGCCGCCGAGGGAACTTATCCGGTTGAATCCACCATTAGCAGTCTATATAGAAACTGTCGCGATATCGATGCTCTCGATAAAAGTCAATCGGATTTGTTACTTAAACAGGCCATCAAGTCCGTGGGTAAGTTATGACACTCAAGAAGTTGATCAGTGGAGTATATAGCAGCTGTGGGAACTATTTGTTTATCTGTAGTCATGTAATTTGTGGTTTTCGAAATCATTGGTCAGAAAGAGCGTGTGTAATAGTCAAAAGGAGTCGTGACCGAGCCCATACTATACATATATGGGCTGAAAAGTCCCGGGATTTTTAAATATGTAATGCCACTAAAAAATGGACAAGATTCATTTCGAGAGGTTCATCTGACACTAGGTAATGTGTGAAGTTTCATGACATTTCGTTCATTTGTTTACAAACTACAGTAGTTTAAGTGTCACTACCTAAGCATTCGTTCTGTACCATCACGACAACGCACCGTCACACACGTCCTTGAAAGCAATGACCAAGTTAGACCAATTACGATTTCAATTGGTTGCTCACCCACCCTATTCTCCAGACTTGGCCCCCAGCGACTATTATCTGTTCCCAAACCTTAAGCGGTGGCTCCAGGGAAAGAGATTCACATCGAATGAGGAAGTCATCGTGGAAACAGGGGCATATTTAGAGGCATATTTGTGCTTAGACATTTCGTACTACAGAAAGAGAATTGAAATGTTGGAAACTCGCTATGCTAAATGTATCGCCTTCGAAGGTAACTATGTTGAGGAATAAATACCAATTTGCCCAAAAATCGATTGTTTTCATTAAAAATCCCGGGACTTTTCAGCCCATGTAGTATATACATATGTATATATCTCAAGCATACTCTTTGTCTGCTCTTTGCTGGTCTGGATTCGTCAGTTATCAGTGATCAGTGCAGATAATGTTTGTGTTTTTAGATACCTCCATTAAATTGTGCTTATCTTTTAATACAATCCGATCACATTCGATCTGCATCGTGCTATTATATTGTAACAATCAGTCAAAAACCTGCGATTTGTATAGAAAACCGTATGAAAAGCTTTTTTAAATTATCATTCTTGAAGAAATATTCAATTTTATTGGCATTCATATACAATGTATATGTGCATTTGATATATATATTTGATACAAGGCGTTAATATATTCTGTATTTGTTAACGTACTTGCAAGGTTAAAAATTCTAAAAGGATTATTTATTATTAATTAGGTGAATGTTAAAGATTTAAAGCAAACTTAAGTTCAAGCAATTTTATTTATTTTAATCTCTATCTTGATCACGATTTAGTCTGAACACTTATTTTTAATTTTATTCTGTTATGTTGTTTAATTGCCACTAATATTCTCACTAAATTTTAAAGGCATTTCATCATCTTTTGTGATAGTTACATTAAGTTCAGTACACCTATGAAGCTCTGAGCGTCTTCAAAATTTTTGAAAACTGTTAAAATGGATAATCCAATAACGGTCCATCGCTCCACGCCATGATAATCCACGAGTTTTGGCTACAAAGTACACATTAAAAATCACTAATTTTACCAAATTTTTTCGCCTGTGCCTTTTTCTTGTACAATGAAGGATCGCGGCGTAGCACGCGAGAAAAATCGAAAATGGCCTCTATATATGTACCTAAAATCGAGGTTAAATAATGTTTTGGGGACTGATCAAGCGCTGGCATAAGTGGGTTTTAGTCAACGGGGACTAATTTATAAGGATTAATAACGTTTTTTACCAATAATATAGAAATGTTTCTCTAATGAAAAACAGTTCATTAGACCTGAATAAAGTAGGTGCAAAAAGCAAGTATATAGTGGAATGACATCGTATTTTTGCTCTGTTTAGTATCTTATAAAGTTCTTAATATTTTGCTCACTATAGTAAGTCATAAGAGTGATTAGAACTCAATGAATTACAAAACTCAATGAATAATTTATATTCGTTATTTAGTCATTTTATTTGAGAGCAATTTACCATTAAGAGACAAAAAAAAGGTTATTGTATATTGAAAAAAAAAGTTTTAAAGCTGTTTGCTAAGTCACTCGCTGACTTACTTGCTGGGAGGCAAGTAGGTGGCAGTTTGAGCGGTGCTGTGTCCACCACCAGAGGTGCTGATGATGTGGCTGCCACCGCCGATGCTGCCGCCGCCAATGCTGCCACCACCAATGCTACCACCGCTGATGGAGCCACCGCCGCTAATGATGCCACTGCTGCTGCTGCCGCTGCTGATGAGTCCATGGCTGCTGTGGCTGCCACCGCTGACAGAGCTGATGCTGCCGCCAGTGCGACCAGCATCAAGAATGCCCACGACAGACTGGGCTGGTGCCACGCCTCCATCGGTGTGCTCAGAGGAGCCCTCAATGCGATCATATTCAGCTAAAAGTGAAAGAGGCTAATGAAAATACCGCCAAAATTTACATTGAGTTGAAATCTTACCCTGAATCTGTTGCTGGGCATGAGTAGCCTCGGCATCGGTTTTGTACTTGATGAAGAAGACCTCGGGCTTGCTGGGAATGGTTGGTGCTGGTGTGGCAATATCGTTAACCTCCAATGAGGAATCCTTCTTGCTGAGCACATAGATGACGGTCTTCTCCTCCTTGGGAGCATATTCGGCAGACAACTTGACATTGGCACTGCTGGATGATGGCGCCTTGATGAACACCACACGATAGTTCTTCTGTGGGCGTCCAATCACCAAGTGCTTGACACGCTCCAGATTTTCATGCTCCTCGGGTGCAGCGACAGTGATGAACTGTTTGTGAATAATGGGTGACTCAAAGGCAGCACGCTGTTCCTCCTGCTGCTGCTGCTGATAGCTGGGCGCCTGATAACCAGCCAGTCCACCGAATCCAATGTTGGGTGAGGGTCCAAACCCGGCGAAGCTGCTGCCAGCGCTACCAAAGCTGCCAGAGGAGATGCTGCCGCTGCTGCTGCCGCTGCCGAAGCCCACGGATGAGGTGCGTCCAGAGTTGTAGCTGCCACCGCTTTGGCCATAAGCATGTCCCACTCCCTGGCTGTGTCCCGTGTGGGAGCCACCCAGCAGCGAGCCAACGCTAGCGCTCTGGAAAGCACCCAGAGGTCCATAGGTGGCCACGCCCTGAGCATTGCTGGGAGCACCCACAAAGGCACCACCATTCGCACCTGTCAAGGTGCCTGAGACACCGCTGCCGTAATTATAGCCCTGGGGTTTGGCTTGTGCCAAGACCAGCAGAGAGCACAGAGTCTGCTCAAAGAGAGCGAGGCAGAAGAAAGAGACGGAGAGGGAAGTATATGATAATAGGTTCTAATGATTGATGGTAATCCTTGTGCTAGAGCTGCTAGTTGTTATCCTTACCACAAATAGACGCATGTTGAAATTTTAGTACTTGATTGGATTTCAGTTGTTGTTGAACTGTGGCTACTCCTAGCTGGCATTTGGGTTTTTATAGTCGTATATTTAGGCCCCAGAGCTATGCCATCCTCCATAAAAAAAAAAAAAAAAAAAAAAAAAAATCTTTTAAACTTCACTCAATAATCAATATATAGAGATATATTCATATTTATGCTCATGTTCATATTGTTGTTGTTTTTCTTATTTTTTTCTCTTCTATAATGTCGTGTTTAATTAATTGCTCAATTATTTGGCAAACCTCTGACATTTGACTCGTATACATCTTGTCTCTCTTTTCCACTCTCTTAATCTTTATCTGTGTCTCTTCTTCATTTTTTGTTTGTTTGTCTTTATGGATTTCCTTTTAATGTGACCTGTTGTTTGATTGCTGTTGGCCATAAATCATGGCTTCAAGTGATCACTTTGCAAGTCTTCACATTCATTCATTCAGTCATCATAATCATAGTCATAGTATTCACAGTATTCATTCGATTAGTTTCCGTTGCAATTTCTGATTTCGTTTTCATTGGAATTTTTCTTGATTTTGTTTTTATTTTCTGCTTTTGATCTCATTTGAATATTTGCAACTAAATGCAAATACCTTGAGCCCTCGAAATGATCGATTGACTAATTAAATTGTCTACAAAACTAACACTATTCTCACACAAAGGCTGTCACTTCTCCATTAGCTTAATCGACAAAATTCTAGAAAATTTATTGCATCTGGTTTTGAAATTTTCATTTGTTCTATATATAAGTGTGAGTTATAATGCAGATATTTACCTAAGGTAATGTAAACTTTTATTTGTATGGAAAGAAGATCTAAATTTAATTATTAAACACCAAAAATAATTTAAGTTTATAATATTGCTTATTCCTATTTAAAAACATATTATTACAAAAATAGTTTTTTAGATTCGGGGTGCTATTAATAGTTTTGGGTAATCCCCCGATTAGTAACGAATCTTTTTTCATTAATTTTAAACTTTTATTTTCTATCAGAAACTGTCCTCTTTTTAAGCTTTAAAATTATTAATCTTTAACTACTCTTATGTGATTTTTTTTCTACTAATGATCGCAATTTGTCTGCTGTCTTGCTATCAGCTTTTTTTTTCACCCTCCCGAAACTAATGTTTGAGTGATTTTTTTTAATTCTTGAAAATCATACGCATAACACTTCCGCAATGGGATTTTTTTAGACTTGTTCTTTTACCAATATTTAATCATATGTGTGTGTGTGTGTGTGTTTGCCAACAAACGAGAGTTTAACTAATCTTTTTCTTGGGATTCATTTTCTATTTGCCTGAAGGCGACAACTAATTTTTAATGCCAATGATTGCTGACGTAGAGGGACTTAAAAATGATTTAAAAACATGAGAAGCCTCTTTAAACCATACGGTTTGGCTAAGAACATATCTCATCCGATGATTATTTACGAAGAGTGGGAAGTTGTTTTAAAATAGCATTCTTCAAAGAAAGGTAATATGTTGATTTAAGGAATAGAATGTTAAATTCTTTGTTGGCAATTTTTAACAGATTAAAACAAGAATGAATGCTATAGTCGTCGCGCGACTTTAGGATACCTGTTACTCAGATTTAATAGTATATTGGCGATGGGGTAAAATAATAATATTAGTGCGATCGTTCAGTTGATGGAAGGTAGTAAGTTTCATTAGGATTAAAATTAATACTAAATTTATTATATTTAATTCATATTTGGAATTAATTTTCCGATTTAGATTAAACTTGTTTAGTACATATTCTCGGCAGATATTTGGTTCGGATAGCATAGCTAACAAAAAAGTTTTCTTTACATAAAAGTGTTTTTTTTTACACAAATTACCTTTGCATGGGCATAGAACGCCTTAAACACGGTGTGAGTTCCTTTTTTTTCATATAGACGGATAAACGGACGTGGCTAAAGCGACACGGCTATTTAAAGTCGTGTTTTCATTTACTTTTAGAAAAGGCTTGAATTTTTTGCAAGTTTATTTGTAATAAATATTTTTCAAACTTTTAAACTTCACTTAAGAACTATAACTGTTGGTCGAGTGTCTCCAATTGTTTCGATTTCCGGTATTTTTTTAAGTGACTTAATCATTTAATATTCTAATGTTAACCAAAGTGCAGGAGGAGTCCTTAGATACCACAAAATATACATTATAGCTAGGGTTCCGATAACTTTAAATAATTTGTGAGTCAATTAGATCCAAACAACTTAATTTCCTGTCAGTGTGCAGATCTGCACTCCAGTTTAAGTTATGTACGGAAATTGTTTCAAAAATGATAATTTTGATGGAGTGAACATAGCTAGTTCTATGTTCTGTTCTTGCACACAGTACATTCAATGAATAGCTAACTAGATATATGTTAATCTTGGACATCTATTAAAATACTTAGTACGAATCTACTGTTGGTGTGCACATCTGCATACCCTACATACATATTGTATAACAAATTTTGGATAAGAATTATATTTTTATTTCATTTTTTGAGAGCTCCAGTACACATCTGTGTGTGTAAAAATATTATGGAGAAAGAGAAACATTTTCAAATGTTAACCTTAAACATCTGTTGGTATCAGTTCTGTACACGTTATGTATTAGTTTTTAGAAAATTATATTAAAAGTTTAATACTAATAGTCTCATCAATATGGTTGTATTTTTTCATAATTTTCAAATCTATGGATGTGCAGATCTGCACACGAACAGTAGATTCGTACTATAGATTTTATCAGATGTCTAATACATAATATAAATCCGATTGTTATTTAACGAAGCAGTAGCTTTCCCAAACTTATATTCTCTTTTTTTTTTCATTGTTGTCAAAATTTAATGAATGTGGACGAAAAAGGATTCTATTTGTTTGGGCAGATATGTCTGTATGTCTAAACGCATTTATCTTAGCTATAATAATGTTAAAAGACCCAAATCATTTATTATACCACAAAACTCAAATCTGGTTATTTCATTTTTTTCTTACCACGTCAGGCCCTTTTCACAATCACGCTTATAAACATTAAATTAGCTCGAATACTGTAGTGACTTAAAGAGCTATTAAAATGGGATTAACATACAATATATGTTTGCAAATAAAAAAAAATTATAGAAAACATTGCTGAATGCAAGTACTCTACTACTTCTGCACACATAATCTCTGATCAGACAAGAACTTGAAACAAAATAAATTTTATTTAAAATGAGGCAAAATCATTTGGCTTTGCTGCAATTCAGAGTTGCTTCACTTGAGATATGTGTTTCCAAATTCCACTGATAAAATAAAAAACGACAGTAGCCCATGAGGTTGTCTGGTTGTCTTGTCTGTCTATAAATTAAGGCATTTCCATTTGATAAGCAGTGTTGAGGGCACTCCGATGTCGGCACGCATCTGAACACAAATAGATGACTCGATTATGTTGTGTCATTTTATATTTTTGGATAGCGTCTAAAAGCAAAAATTCCAAACGATTGCGATTACGTATTTTTTCTTGTCTTGTTTGGGTTTTCTTCATATTTTAGAGTAGTATATATGGTATTTTGTATTTAATATTAATTAATTTATTTGTGTATAGACTTGAAAAATTTCATTATAATTGGCATAATTTAAATGCGCTTTGGGGCGAGAGCTTTGTCGGTGGTTGGAGCTTAGGTTCAGGTTCAGGTTAAGGTTCATTTTTAAAGTATTATTTTCGGGGCTCTTTCTAACTTAAGACCACATTTTATATGACCGAAAATGTTATGATTTATGCGCACCTTGAAATAAGCCGATTGAAGTTTGATATTCAACAGAAAACCGAAAAAAAAAATTTAATAAAATATACTTTAAATAGTTTTAAGTATTTGATTAGATCACTATTTAAATGCACGGTTTTGGGGACTTGTGGGTCAAGTGCAGAGCACTCAAAGAAATGAATGACTTAGAACACGAACCTTATTGCACATCGATTGACCTTGGATTTAAAACGCTTGCATAACGTTTCTTCTTTTGTTATTTATTTTATTTTGAATTCATAGTTTTTTTTCTTTTGCTTATTTGAAGATTAATAGCTGCCAAATTGTGCGGTTTGGCTGCCAATCACAAAAAGGTCGCCCAGTTGATGTCCAGATATAGCCGATGCTTGCAAATTCCATTAATTAAATGCAAATGCAAATAACATGATGCATTGCCGTCTTGCTTTTTTTTTGTTTTAACTATTTGCAAAATTTATGTAAATTAATCTAAAGTTGCTTTTCGCACTAAACATAGTCGAACTGCAAAGCCCCTAAAGTTGCATGGATTTTTTTTAAAGTCTTTCTGATCAATTTGAGCAAATTTAGTACAAAAACACAAATAATATAAAGCTTTAAAACTTTTTACTAGCTGGGAAAATGTATAGAAAATTCATTAAACTCGATAAGTTCCTCAGAGGCGTCTGGTTTTTCCTTTAAATATGTTCTATTGAGCTAAAATTCGCTGCTCTATTTAAAGCTTTATTTCCTTAAAAGTTTTCTTAAGAAAAGTCCACAAGTTTAGTGTTAAAAAATATAATTTTTTTTTTTATTTTAACAAAACAATTGCGCTAAACTTAAACAAAATCTATAACAATTTTAATTGGTCTAAAATGATTAATGATAACATGATTTAGTGATTAGTTGTGGATGGATTAATTAATCATATTTGTAGAGATTTTAGCGGTGAATTTCTTTAAAATTGACTTAATATTTTACACAATTAGTTTTTTATTGATATGAAAATTGTATATTTTCTTTTAAGATAATTTTTTAAATAATGTAACCTTACTTTCTGATTTTCTTCTGTATAATCCTTTGTTCTTTGGATTGTCCATATGCTCCAACCATTGGCTTAAGCTTTGCTAGATAATCTGCTTCTCGTTTGGCACAGGGTCAAAGCACTTTGCGCAAAAAAAAAAAAAAAAAAAAATTCCAAACTGAGCAACAACATTTGTTAAATAATAAAAAATTAAAATAAAATAGATAAAACACAAAAGTAAAAAAAAAAAAAAATACACAAAAAATAAAGAAACGAAAAAAAAGAAACACTTTTTGTGACTGCGAGACGAACTTTTTTATTTACGCGTTCGCTATCTTTTATGACGATATTGTGTGGTTGTTGCGGTGGTTGTTGCTTTTGGTGGCTGTGGATGATGATTGCTGGGTTTTTCGTTGTATTGTATATTTACGTTATCTATATTGTTTTCTTCTTTAACGCTTATCAGCTTTATGCAAATTCTCTACCCGACAATGTTAATTTGAATGGTTTGTGTGGTGCGCGTGGGTCGATCGTTAAATCGACACCACCCAACCAGCTGTGATGCCATACCAACATTACCATGCCAATGATTATCATGATGATGAAGTAGATGCCGATCATAATTAAATCTTTTAGTTAAAAAAGTCGCAACATGGGTCGTTGGTATTCGTATCCACCCTCGAGTGGTGGGGCAAGTGGAGCTGTACCAGGTGTGACTGCTGCTGGTGCATCTAAGGCACCCACCACAGACTGCACTGGTGCCACATAGGGTGCTGCATGCTCAGTGTTGCCACCGAGCTCATCGTACTGCGTTTGTATCTCACGCTGGGCAGCAGCTGCCTCCTCGTTGGTCTTGTAGCGTATGAAAAAGATCTCAGGTTTGGCTGCATTCTGTTGTTGCTTCGCTGGCTGTATATCCTCTGCCTCTAGCTCCTTTTGCTTGCGACTGAGCACATAGATAACAGTACGTTCCTCTTGGGGTGCTAATTCAGCGGTATACTTAATGTTATCACTTTGAGCGGTTGGTGCACGTATAAAAATGACACGATAGTTGCGTGAGGCACGACCAATCACTAGATGTTTGCTACGCGGCTGTACGTCCTGCGCATCCTCAGCAGCAGAGACACTAAAGAATTGTTTGGTGATTATGGGTGCAACATTTTCACTTGGCACCGCCGACGCCGCCGGTGGCAAATAGTAACGCGATGGAGATGCGGACAGCGACGACAACTGAGCCTGGCTGCCACTCACACTGAGCGACAAAAATGTAGCAAAAGCCCCGACGATGGCGACTAAGTTCAACATGTTGCCTCTGAATGTGCCACAAGAGTGTGATACACTTTGGCGGGTGTTGAGCTAGTTTTATACAAACAGTGAAGAACTTTGTTAAATTTGCGCACAGTTTTGCTTTAGCCCAATTAGTATGGGAAAACAAAAGACTTAGGCAACAAACTTGGCAAATAGAAAAAAATTAATTATGCGTTTAATGTCGAACGGAAACAAACACACAACATTATTACAACATTGTTCAGTCTGCCAATCTGCAGCTAACATTTGTGTCATAATCAAAGGAAAATGGGAAAGTTTATGCAACAGTAGTTAAACTATCAAGCAACTAACGCAAAAGGTACAATTGTTGTGTACACTCCTAATTGATCAAATTTGTTCTTTTTGACGGGTTTGAGGATATTTTGTATGTTTTTTAATCAAACCATAACATAAATTACACATTTTTGGTTTAGAATAAGTTACAATTTCTTTACAATAGTCGCTTCTACTAATCCCAAGCTGTACTTACAAAATTTCACAATGCTATCGTACAACTATCGTTTGCGTTTTATTTATGTTTTGTAGGTGCATTTGTTAATTAGATGTCGTTATGGATTTTAGGCTCATTTTAGTAGGCTCATTTATCATTTATCACCGTCTTGATCTGTGGGTCCATTGTCTAGCTTATGGGCCACATCATTCAACGCCCTCGCACGTTTTTGACTAATGAGTTGCGCTTTGCTCAGGTCTAATCTGCGTATTTTGGAACTGCTCAATTCACAGACTTTGCTCAAGTTTTGTATAATTTTTTTTTTGTTGGCTTTAGGTTGCGCAGTCGCAGTCACAGCCTCGTAGCTGATTAGTAGATTAATTCGTTTAGCTTGGCTGCGTTGTCAACAAGTCGAAGACAATTAAAATATCAAGCAGCTAGCGATACCATTTTTGAGAATCTATCGGACGACTGTCGGCTTGACATCGATTTCGATTTCAGGTCGATTTTAGGTCTCGATGCGCATCGATTAGCATAAATTGACGCGTAATTCCCACACTTTCATGTCGAATTTGGCAAAATGGTACAGCTAATTTGATTTATGATCGGTTTTATTAAGAAAAATTGTTTCAATCGTTTACCTTTAAACCGATCCGTCTATGAAGATGTTTAAATCAGCTGCTCTCAAAGGTTGGCGAAGGTTGGTTTAACCTGGCAATGAATATGTTAAAATGTGAATTTGATTTGGTTTTTATTTGGGAAATACTTTGATTTTTAAAAAGAAAGTTATAATTATTATATATGAGAACATTTTTTTTTAAATTATTTACAATTACATTAATAAAAATTGGAAATAATTATAATTTGATAACATTAAATAACAAATTAAAGTCCTTGATAAGTGTTCTAGATTTTTCTTCTCTTTCTGTATTACTTTTTTTCATAAAATATTTTGTTTTTGAACAGCTTGTTACTTTTATATTTCCTAGTTGCCCTTCCTTGCTACTTCCTTCGGTAATAAATTATTGTTATTGATTTTTGTGTCTATTCTTATAACTAAATTTTTTCCCCTTCTCATTTCTCAATTTATGCTGAGTTCAAATAAAACATTGTTTAAACATTTAATTTTAATCATTTATTCCTTCTACTTTGCTAATTTACTTCATTTTCTTTAAGTCCCAAGCCGATTCATATTTTCATCTCACTTTCCGTCGACTACCATTTTTATGCATATTTTTTTGCAATTCCCAAACTTATATAAAGTTATCAAATCGCACAGATTCCTTGCTGTCTGTTTTAACATTTATGATCAAAAACTTAACGATTTTTTTAATCATCTCAATAACTACATAATTATGCGTCTCTTCATTATGTATATTTTTTTATGGTTCCTTCTTTTCCTCCACCGTCTTCTGCATCTTTTTCAGTCTTCGCTCTTGTCTCTGTTTAGTTCATAGTTTGTCATGCAGCGTCAGTTTAACGATCGCTTGAAGAAAAGATGCGCTGTTTGATACAATTATAATTAAATTTGATGAGCTTATTTTGATTTCTCAACTTCATTTAAGCTAATTTTGAGCTATTTTAGGCGCTTTGTTGAGTGTCGGTTTTTTTTTTCTATTTTTTTTTTTTTTTGACGCGTTTGAATTGATTTAAATTTTTCTTTTTTTTTTGGTTGTGGATTTGGACCTCTTTTTTTTATTATTGGGGTTTTGCTTGATTTGAGCAACATTTCAATTTATTTATGGCGTTTTTATTAATTTTTTAAATGGCATTTTATAGCGCGGAAACTACGCGACCTTAGACCTTATAAGAAGAAGAAGAACGTTGCGTACTTTTTAAATATACAGTTTATTTTATTTTTAATATCAACAAAAAAACAAAAAAAAAAAAATTTATAAACAAAAAAAAATTGTGTGTATTACATATTGGGCCTTAAAACTAAACAACACAACAAAGTCGATCAATAGTACAGTGGGAGGGCGGTTGGGGCGCGGGAAAGGAGGCGGGGTAGGGTAGGGAAGCTGGACAGGTCAGGAAACGATGTATCAATAAATCGAACTGATCTTCTAATGCTTGAGTCCACTGGGCAGATACTGAGCACTTGGTTGTCCAGCAGGACGATTGATCTGACGGTAGTTATAGCTGCCATCAGGGTTAAGTCCATCAAGGGAGCCAATAACCGATGTGATTGGAGCATTGTTGTCCTCCTGGAATTCGTTGGTGCCACCAAGCTTGTCGTATTGTCCCTGGATCTCCTTCTGGGCCTGGTTCGCCTCATCGTCGGTCTTGTACTTGATGAAGAACACCTCCGGTTTGCTGGGCTGTGTAGGTGCGGGTGTGGCAATATCTCCAGCATCCAAATCATTATCCTTCTTGCTCAGCACATAAATGACAGTCTTCTCCTCCTGCGGTGCAAACTCGGCCGAATACTTAACATTGGCATTGTCACCAGCTGGTGCCTTAATGAATACCACACGATAGTTCTTCTGTGGTCTGCCCAATACCAAATGCTTGACCTTGTTATCGTTGCTATGATCCTCGGGGGCAGAAACCAAGTAGAATTTCTTATTGATTATGGGGGCTTGTGTAGTGCTTGCCGGTGGCAGATATTTATCACCGCCACGATGTGGTAATGCTGACAGTTGTCCGGGATTACTGCCAATACCAACGGCGCCCGTATAGTAATCTGAGGCCTGTGGCTGCTCATAGCCATATTGTGGACGAGCCTCGACCGCCAAGAGCACTGTGGCCACGGTAATGGCCAAAAGGAGCTGAGTTTTTGTTATGAAATGCATTTTTTCAATGTTTTTTTTTTTGCCGATTTATCCTTGATTGACGTATAATCCTGTGTAGCCCGGTATTTGTGTGTTTTCCGCGTCGCGTTGCGTTGCGTTTTGGTAGTGCGTTCGAGTTGAGGTTTTCGATTGGATCGCTTTGGGGCAATGGTTGCATTTCTTGGCGCTCCACTTGGCTTATATGCGAGTTGTGTTCCCCCTCTGCTGATCAAAGCAGCGCTGTCGGCGTTTGTTTAATTTGTTGTTGTAATTTATGTAAATCAAAGCAACGAAAACTAACGAAGCTCAGCAGCGCAGCTCTCTCAAAAAATCCGTAGCATTCAAGCAACAATATATACAGATACAAATGTATCTGAAATAGAAACAAAAACTACGACGATTTCAAAGCAATCCAACATTCATGAATCAAACACATTCAAGATACAAGATTCAAGATTCATAGGCTCAATGTGACCTAAAATTTATTCAAATCGACGAATGCACAAATGTATCTCACAGATGCGACAAATGATGGACTGTATCTGTCTTTTTTCTTTTTCTATTTTTTCTGTTTCTGTTTCTTCTTTTTTTTTGGGGCGTGGTCGATTCTTGAACACCACGTAGCCATGGTTCACATTTCAAATGAAGCATAAAGCTTAAACAAAAAGTTTGTTGTTGCCATATATCTTTGTATCTATCGATATGTATCTTCTCTTTTTTGCTAGCATTGGCATTGAACTTGACTGTTGCTTTGCCAGCCAGCAACAAAAATAAATTAAAAGATATTCATTGAGTAGGTCTATTCGCACATATATTTATATATATCTTATATAATGCTATTTAATATATAAAAATATATATTTAAATACCCACAAAATTGGCAACTTTTGTAGGCTTGCTGTTGACGGCTTTGTGGCATCTCATTAAACGGCACCTTTAGGCCTTTAGATATTCACAAGTAGGAAACTTGTTTGCTTTGGGTTTTTCTTTGAACAAATTTGTTCAAAATTTTTCGAATTGATCGATTAACTTGCAAATTTGGAAATTTGCAAACAGTTAAAAGATGATTTCATATACTGGCAATGTGAATGACAAGATCTGATTGAATCCAAATCAAAATTTTGGTCATGTTTAAAATCAGATCTTGATCTTGAATATTTCAAACTAAATTAAGCTGCGTTCACACTTGTTTACAGTATCGAAAATCTTATTTAAACACTCGGTATTTTGTTAAAGTTGAATATATTTAAAATTTTATTTAATATGTATCTTTATTTATATGGCGTGATTCTGGGTGATTTCCCAAGCAGAAGTGTTCTTTAAATTCGCAAAAGTTTAAAAATAAATACCGTTCATACTAAACCATACATTTTCCGTTTTTACACATAAGTTCAGAAAAATAATAAAGCAAAATATAATCTTGGATTCTGGGAGGAAATCAATCCTAAATTTTGGCACTAATTCTAAATTTTCTTAAATCGAGTGTGGAGTAATTAATTAATGTACAAACGTTTTACAGATTAATATAATATTTTATATTATATTTATTTATATATTATTATACAAATTTATAACTTATTATCAACTGTTCTTTGCTGAATTTAAAATAAATATATCTAGTAATACCCACGTATAATGGAACTTTATTTTTTAAACATACCTATACTGTATTTGTCTTTGTAGATAAAATTACTTTTCAAAAAAAAATATATATATAATTATTAAGATTGTAAATTCTTTGATTTGTGTGTTCCCATGGCAACAATAATGGATGACAATCGTGGTGGCCTCCTAAACCACTCAGACGCCATAATACTAACAACAATAACAATAAGATCAATAAATACAGGTGATGAGTCAGGTGTGTTTTTTTTTTTTTTGTTGCTTTGTTTTTAGCGAATGCACAAACCCAAAAAATGCGACACATTCACCTGAAGGCGCTTGGAGGTCGCCACAAAAGAGCACCATATAAACCCATAAAACATAATTTGGCCAAATGTGGAAGCAGTTTGCATCAAACGATAGATATATGTATAGCTATATATAAAGTTATAGTTATCGATTTGCATATGGTGCTGTCATCGCGTTGAAACGATTTATGAGCTCACATATTGTATTCTGTTTTTAACTGTTTGCCTGTTTTTCTCTCGATTTTTGTTCAATAAGTTAAAAGCTTGTTCCTGCTAAAGGATTAAAGGGAATAATGAAGATGAACTGAAGAATTAAAATCACATTCATGGCTTGCTAATCCCAAGTACTTTGTTTTGAGAAAAACTTTCAAAACAAGATTATAAATTAAAAGTATTGTTTATATTTGGCCACCAAAGTATAATTTGACTACTTTTTTAGACCCCGTACTCTTTATTATATGTAATCTCTGGAAAGTGACTTCAAAAATTCTTGTACTCAGTATAAATCACTGTTTGATTGAAATCTGAATTCAAATTTAAAGAGTTTGCTTCAAATAATCAAAAAACTGATCTGTTTATTTATCTCAGATATGAAATCCATAATTGAATGATCAGCCAAAAAACTAATTGACTTTTTAGCTTATTAATCTAATCATTAACTAATGAATTTAAATTATTTAATCAAATGCATTATCGATTGATCATTTCCTCATATATCGGAAAATGAGAATGACACTGTGGGGTCGATCAAAAACACAAAAAAATAAAAAAGACACAATAAAAACTTAAAGCGACTGATTGAAAAAAATGTCTGATCGTTTAGCTGATCTACTAATACAGTTATTAGCAGCTCGCTGCTGTATTAAAAGCGAACAAAATGATAATTATCAATTAGGCATTCCATATCAAATATCCATATCCATATCAATAATTTTGATTTTAAAAAACGATCGTACACACCACCCCATCTCCATCTCCAAAGCTCCACCCCCTTCGCCCTACCCCCCCCGCCGGGCCATACACCTAACATGAAAATTTATGTTAGTTTTTATGAACGTTGACAGTAAAAACCGAGGGACAAATGTTTTCGGAATCATTTTTGACTCCACACACCAACGAGAACGTATCATTTATTTAGTAGGTGTGATTATCTTTATGCAAAGATCACCAAAAATCTATTAATATGCAGATGCTCAAATGATACCAGCAAAATAGAGAAAAAATAAACCGATGCAGCAGGCAAAAATACCATAGCATACCGACTACGAAAATACCAAAGAAATACTAGATACCAGAGACTATCATCTCTGTTTGTCTGACAGCAGTGTGGATCATAAATTAGTTAGCTGGCGCCGGGCTTTTAAGGGCGTTTCAAACTCTGGGGCGTGGCAGCAGCAGCTACACTACCTTATAGTTATACAATATATATGTTTCAATATATTTATTTAATACTTTCTGGTATTTTAATGCGTTGCATTGGCGTGAATTGACCTTGCAGCGATTTGATTTTGGTTTTGATTTGAGTTTGGTTTTTGTTTTTGCTATTGCCTTTTGGTTGTTTCTTCTCTTTCGTTTCTTTTTTTTATATATATATATATATATATTTAGTATATATATTTCTTTTTTGTTTTTTTAAGACGCTAATTTATTTGCCATCGTTTTTGGTCGCATGGTGGTCGCTTCAACTGCTGTTTCTGTTCCAACAATTATGAAGAGCTTGCCAAATAGTTGACTCGCTTGGGAGGAAGTTGACAGCAAACGGGGGGGTTGGGGAGGGGTAGATGGAAGGGAGGCGTCGTGTACAAGGCACCAAATCAAAACTTTCCATTTAATTTCTTTTCATCTAGTTCATTTTAAAAGCTAATTGATCCACTTTTATCAATCAATTAATAGCTTAATTAAACTATTTGTTGCATTGCAAACACTTGTTTTATATTTTTTTTGAATGCCTTAAGAAATGCTTAATTTTTATTTAAAAAAAAAAGTAGTTGAAAAAAAATGAGTTTAGAAAAATATCGCAAAAAGTTACATAAACAATAAATAATCGCCAAATGATTATTCAGTTAGAAGCAATAGTCGAGTGCGTTGATAGGTCAATGGGCTAGCACACCTAGTACTTAGTACTTGACCGAACGGATGGGCTTCGAGGGCAGATAAGTTGTCTGGATGACATTATTGCCGCCATAGCTGCCAGTACTGATCTGAGATGTTTGGGTATTGCTGCTGCTGCCACTGACATCGACCTGAACATTGCCACCAGTGTGTGCGGATGAAACATAGGCGCCATCATCCAAAGGAACACCGCCAGTGCCCACAATGTTAACGCTACCGGAGGCATCGGACAGTACACCGGAGGAGCCGTTGTCTCCCAGACTGTTGATGACAGAAGAGACGGGTACAATGCCCTCATCGCTGGTCTGAGAGCTGCCACCAAGTGCATCATAGTTGGCTATAAAATAGTTTTTAAATTAGAAAAGATACGGAGAGAGTTTTGTTTTTATTTTCTCTGGGAGAAATCGTACCTTGAATGGTCTGCTGGGCATGAGCTGCCTCCTCAGGTGTCTTGTACTTAATGAAGTAAACCTCGGGCTTGTTGTTCACTGGACGTTGGGTGACAACCTCAGCACTAACATCCAAAGCATTCGATTTCTTGGACAGCACATAGACGGCAGTCTTCTCCTCAACTGGTGCAATGTTGGCAATAATCTTGGCCTTGCTGGTCGTGGAAGCTGGAGCATTGATGAACACCACACGGTAGTTCTTTTGTGGTCTGCCCACATTCACATAGCGCACAATCTGTTGCTCATCATGATCCTCGGGTGCGGTATGCAGATAGAAATGTTTGGTAACCTGTGCAGGCTGGAAGTTGGCCAAGTGGCTAATGTATGCCTCCTGTTCCTTGTAGTTGATGGCTGGTCCTGGATGAATGCCAGTCAATCCAATGTTGTCGTTCACATAGTTGCCACCGCCAATAGCACCGGAATAGCCACTACCACCGCCAATAGCACCGGAATAACCACTACCACCACCGCCAATAGCACCGGAATAACCACTACCACCGCCAATAGCACCGGAATAGCCACTACCACCGCCAATAGCACCAGTATAACCACCACCACCGACACTGCCAGAATAAGTAACACCACTAGAGCTACCAACATTGGTCAGTTGTCCGACAGCGGGAGCTGTATTGTAATATGTAGATCCCGATGCTGTTGGCTGGTATGAGGTGGTTGTGGCAACGACTGGTGTGTTAACCACAACATTGTCGTTGTGGCCAAGTTCATAGTGATAGGCCTGACGACTGAGATCAGGACGTGCAGATGCCCAACTACTACAGCCCAGCACAGCCAGGCAGGCCAAGAACTGCAAGCAAAATACACATAAATTAATAGATGAATTCAATTTCATCAAATTTTCAATATTTACCACAAATTTGTTCATCGCGTATCGAAATAGTTTTCTTGATTTTGTTTGGGATGAAGCTTTGCTCTGGAGCTGCTGCACTGGATTGATGCCTCGTTTGGTGGCAACGTTCAGTTTTTATACCTTACCTTTTAATTAAAGTTAATTAAAGTGCTCGCATTGATTTGCAATAAATTGTTAAAACAAAATGAAAAAAAATCTTAATAAATATACGTGTATAACTATAACACCACTAAATCCGGCTAGTGCGGTTAGATTTTAAGTTTTCTCGATTCGTAGGCGCTAATTAATGCTGCAAACACAGCTGACACAATCTGAATCTCAATCTCTCCCAGAAATACCGACCATCAGCTGCATGATGACACTTGGCTCTAGTTTACAAATCCCCCAATCATACACTTGGAATTCCCCAAAATTCAAATTGTACTAAAGTTCTGCTAAAAAAAAAACAACAACAACACACAATTAACAACATTTTTATTTGTTGTTTTTAGTACTGTGTGAAGTGCTTCAATTTGTATTCTAATTAAGATCCATAAGAACTTTGTTATACTTAAGTAACTGAATGGCTATGGATGTGTTGTAAAAGTCTTAAAAGTAATTCACACTGAGCTACAATCAATTTGTGATTGTGATTGCTAGCTAAAGTTATAATGTAAATAGCATTAACTTAAAGGCAGTCTTTTAGATGTTGGTAATAAGATTGCTTGTCATGGTAATATAGAAGAAATATTTGTAATATTATATTGTTTTGCCAAAGTAATGTTATTCCAATGAATGATATAAATATTTTTCAATGCTAAAAACATTATTTTAGCATTAGTTAAGTCTAAAGTGGCAGTAATCTTAGTTTTTTTTTTTATATATTTTGGTTTTTTTTTTAAGTTCAGTGATATTTATGCTCAAATTCATTATTATTATTCGTCAGACAAAAAAAATTATTGTAATAATTAAATAACAATTTATATGAAGAAATCAAATGCTAAAAAAAAATAAAACAATAATAATTATATATTTAACGCCAGGATCATTTTATAAGTGTTTTTATGTTTCCTGAATGAAACGCTTTTTTATTTTTGTCTTATTAAAAAAAAAAAAAAAAAAAAAAAAAATTATTTTAAGTGACGAAATAAAATGCTAAAAATATATAACATTTTTATCCGAATATTGAATTAATTTCACTTTATATTCAAGAAAACGCACACATGACACCATAAACAAACTATATTACAATTGGGGGACTTACAGAAAACCTTGATATTCATATTTTAGTATATATAATTTAAATTTACAAAAAAAAGTTGTCCTTATTGGTGTTTTTTTCTTGAACATAAAAATACATATTTTTTTTTTATTTTTTCTCACCTTAATAAGTATTTTAGTATTATTTTTTTGTGAAAATTCCCAAATCTTACATTTTTAATCAATATATCAAATATACTTTAGGTGTAATCTTTTCTGCAATCATCGTTTTTGTCTATAACAGTACTTAGTTATTTAAGAAAATGTTTGCATATGTAGTTTTATTTGTTTTCACTTCTCTTAGAGCATAATTAGTTCGGTTTTAACCAATCTTATGTTTTCCTCTGTCTTTATACCTAATTTTTTTTCTTTTGTTTTGACTGTGTTTATGACTGCAATAGACAAAATTTCCAAGTCGTTGCAGGCAAACATTTTAGCGCCTTTAATTGATATAAAATCAATCGGCAGATAGAGCAACATTTATAGATACATTTACACAGATACAGAAAAGAGTGTGCAGCTAATCGGCATATGCACAAATACATCAAAAATTGTATACTAAGTCCAGTGGTGTCATAAGTTTATTTATTTGTTTTACTTTTTTGTTTTTGCAAAAATTATAATAATAATAATAATTTTTTGCCTCTGCGCTTCTGTGGAATTTCATTAGCGCCACTCGCATATCGATATCGTATCAAGTCGAATCGAATCGAATTGAGCTGACGTCTGGGTCTCCGTCTCGGTATCAGTCTCGGTCTCGGTCATTCCCCGACATACCGGAATATTAGATTACCGCATGATATTTGATTAATTGATTATTTAACCGTCCACTAATTTGTCTCTTTCCCTCGTCTGCTTTCAGGTGGCTGGCAGGCTGTTTCGCCGACAAATCGTTTACAGAATTGGGAGTACAAGAATGCTTTGAAGCATCTGCAAGCTAAATTTGGCATCTTTCCGTATTATCGTGTCAGTGTTGAGAACAGTTATACGATACCCTATGATTACATTATCACACTGGATGAAGGTGAATTGGGTCTGCCCGACAAGTATTTCTATGGCCCGGATGCCGATATGGAAGTGGTTAATGGCTACAAATTGTTGCTACGCGATTTTGCCATCAATATGGGTACGTTTTAGAAAACTCCCTTTGTTAAGAGTAATGTAAACTGTCATTTAATTGTAGGCATGGTTGCTCGGGATGCGAATATATTTGCGGATGACATTTTCCACTATGAACAACGCATTGTTAATCACATCGAGGCCGCCAAGGGGGCGGCAGGAGAACGGCAGCTGAATAAACCGATTCGTTTGGCGGAACTCAAGAGCATTGCACCATCGGTAAGAAATTCCCGATCCACCCGATCTACCCGATTCCCCGTTTTCTGTAGCCCATTCCCTGTTTCCTCAAAACACGTTTTCAATCAACACAATCTCTTTATTATGACAATTAATGTTCATTTTTTGATAACTTCTAAAATCTTAAATTTAACCGGTTTCTAACGGTATGCCTGCCACTGTTCAAGGTCAACGAAGGTCTTAGTCAGACGATGAAATAGATTTAAGGCTGCAAAAAGATTCGTAAACTTAATTTCTCTTAATTTAAAATCAGCCAACTTAATAACAGTTTTGTAGAAGTTTTTACAATAAAGTTTTTAGTTTTATCGTAGAGATTTTCATGAAGCATCAACAAAGTGTGTGTGCAGTATTGAATTAGGGAACTACTAGTGAATGTTTTAAGTTAGATTTGTATAATTTCATTAAGAATCATACAAAGTTTTTTAAATTTTACTTTAATTTAAAGCAAGTCGAGCTGAAAAACATATTTTTCTCCCAGAATTTTCTTGTATTTTAAGACCTGCTTGAGATATAAATGGAAAATTGATCAAACAAATTTAATGTAATTCCCATGAGGATTTAAAAATAAAACGAAATTTATTAAATCAGAGAAAATCAAAAGTAATAAAAGTAAAGAGAAACAAACTTATTGAAAGTATTTTTTTTACCCTTGCAGAGGGTATATTGTTTTTGTCACGAAGTTTGTAACGCATTGAAGGAGGCGTTTCCGACCCCATAAAGTATATATATTCTTGATCAGCATCAACACCCGAGTCGATATAGCCATGTCCGTCTGTCCGTCTGTTTCTATGCGAACTAGTCTCTCAGTTTTACAGCTATCTCGATGAAATTTGGTACAGACCTGTATTCTCTCTGCACGCAGTTCATATGCCAGATCGGACCAGTATATCATATAGCTCCCATAGGAACAATCGGTTGAAAATGCTTAGTATGAACATTTTCGGTGTCTGTTGACCGATTTCAACGATCAAATTTTAAATCGGACTTCTATATCATATAACTACCATAGAAATAACAGGTTATTAAAACCAAATTAATGCAATATTCATGACTGCAAGGGTATTTAATCTTCGGCGAGCCGAAGATAACCGTTTTTTCTTGTTTGTTTCTCAAATAGATAAAATTACTATTTTGTTCAGTGCCAAAGAAACACTCTTTTAAACTTAAAGAAGTAAGCCTGAAACTTTAAGAAATTTTACCAGCTGTAAAGAAACTTATATATAGTTTAATGACATGAACATAAAATGTTAAACAAGTAAATGTACATGTGTAGATCTTGATAAAACCTCTTTATTTATCCTATTTTTTTCACATTTTACAGCTGCCCATTATGGAGTCGTTGCAGGTGATTTTCCCCAACACGCGGATAAGCGAGGACACTGAAGTGTTGGTGCGTGATGTTGAAGTTTTCCACGAGCTCTCCACACTAGTTTCCACATCGGACAAGAAGTGAATACACCTGCAAATATCACTATTAAAGACAATAACTATAACAAACTGTTTACACTTACAGACCCATAAATAACTTTATTGTCTGGTCATTGGCACGTCAAATGCTACCGCATCTTTCCAAGGAATATCGCACGCTGGCCGAGAACTTTGATCATGCGATCTATGGACGTACTGCGAGCTATCCACGTTGGCTATTTTGCAGCAAAGTAGTACGAGATTGGGTGCCATTCGCAGTGGATGCACTGCAGCAGCAGCCACCGAAGCAACAATTTGAGGCAGGAACTCGAAGTCATAGCGAATATCGAGACACGCTCAATAAAACGCTAGGCAATGAAAAGTTTTTGCAATTGATGTTCTACAGTTTGCGTAACCAGCTTCAGGATTCATTGGAGCAGGCCAATTGGTTGGAGCCAACAGCACGACAATTTCTGCATAAGAAACTCGCCGAAATGCGTCTGCAGTTTGGCATACCCAATGAGGTGCTCGATCAGCCGCAGTACATAAGCAATTACTACAACGATCTCTTGTTGAGCAATTTGAATTTTGTCGAGCATCTCGAATCGATTTGGACATTTCGACGATCGCGTATGGAGGATAAGCTGAAAACGTTGAGCATGCTGGATGTGTAAGTAAAGGAACTTAAAGAATATGTAAAATTAGAAGAAAATGTCATAGCTAATTGTTATCAGATATTAAATATGATTATTCAAAACTAGCTTAAGCAGAGCTTTAATAGCACCTAAACAAAAAAATAAATAAAAAAAAAGGTTTAAATTAAAGAGTAAAGCATACCGAATAACAATTTGCGGAGCTACAACAGGCTCAGTTTTCATATAAACTCAAATAGCTTAGAAAATATGTATTGTTTTTCAACACTGGTACCAGTTTCTAAAGACACTTTGAAAACATTGAATATTCATTTAACCTTAGAAATCTGTTCAAATCTGTAGTACAAATCTACTGTTAGTGTGCAGATCTGCACACCCATACATATTGCATAAAATTTATTAGGACAACTACAAGTTTTGAGAAGATTTATATTTTTATTTCATTTTTTGAGAAGTTTAGTACATATCTGAGTCTGAAAATATTATAGAGAAAGATAAGCATTTTTGGCAACTAATTTTTCTACTTAGCTATTGTTAAACAATGGTACAGTATGTAGAAATTACCCATGTTTGTCGCAAATAGATTTTTACGTTTTAAAGCACACCAATAATGATTTTTTTTAGCCGTAACAAGCAAAAATATCACTTTAGGAAACATTTTCCGCACAAAACCACGAAATCCATGCAGATCTGCACACCTACAGTAGATTGAGTGGTTTTTATGTAGTTCGCTTAAAAATTATCTGAAGTTTTCCAAACCCAATCTAAAATGTATATTTTGTGGTTTTTGAGGAATACTACAACTTTCGTGAACATCGGTCTAGCCGTTTCTGACATATCAATAAAAACAAGAAAGAAAAGTACAGTCGAGCACGCCCGACCGTATAATACTCTCTGCATTTGTTCCCAATTAAATTATTAAAATCCGTATCCAGATATTACAATGCGTAGTACTTGCATTAAAATATGTTGAAACAAAAACAATCTAAGCATAATCAAACACACATCTGTTTGTATTCGAATACACATACGTTTGGCAATATGTATATGATGCAAATATGTAGGTTTGTATGTATGTATTCGGCGCAGCCAGCGACAGCGGGCAGCGCTGCTGCCACACAAGCAGCGAAAACGTTTGAACATGTGCTTGTGTGTTTCTATCTCGCTTGCACCTATAGGTTTATATTGCGTTCAATTATCAATATTGTAACGCTTCTAGTTTTCTTGTTTATAACCCGATTTTAATGCGCCTTTCAGTATAGTTTAATATAGTTTGGTCTCCACACGAAGTATATAATTACAATACTGTACGATACGAACAAGTTCGCCAAAACCGGCATTGAAGGTTCCAGTCTTTTTTATCAAATGTGGGAAAAGTGGGCGTGGCAGTCCAAAATTTTAAATGGCAATGCAACTATGCCGTGGCTAGGAACCTCCCGTTCCAGAATTGGTGATCCTAGGTGCCATAGTTACTGAGATATTTGCCGAAAACACCAATTTTTTCCGAGGTGTGTCCAGTTTTTTGCTTATTGTGGGCGAATGGGGCGTGGCATCGAAAAAAAAAAAGATTCTTGTATTGACTGACTAAATATCTGATCGTTTGACACCAAGCTCGAACTTGTATCTCTTACCATCTCTGAAATCTGTTTGTTCATACGGACAGACAGACAGACAGACAGACGGACAGACGGACATGGCTATATCGACTCGGCTTGTGATGCTGATCAAGAATATATATATACTTTATGGGGTCTGCCACGCCTCCTTCTGCCTGTTACATACTTTTGCACAAACCCAATATACTCTTGCAGAGAGTATAAAAAGTCTAAAGTGTGCAGATCTGGTACCAACAGATGTTTAAGGTTAGCGATATTTAAGGTTTTTTGCTCATTTTGTATAGTTTTTAAAATAATCACTTTTCTTTTTATTGTACAGATATGAGCACATCTAAAAGTTGAACTTAAATCGCCATAGCAAACAAATAAACTTTTTTTATATATTAGTCGAAAAAAACTAATTGGGGAAATTATCTAAATTTTTCTATTATTAAATATTTATCTCTCTTCCAATAAAAAATATAATAAAATCGTTCTATAGAAATTTAAAACCCTTGTTTGATAGTAACTCTAAGGTAGTAACTCTTTTCATTTATGACCATTATGATTAGCGCGAACAAATACTTAATTTATAGTACTAAAGACTTTTGAAAGGAAATTTATTCGAATACACAAAGCAAAAGTAATTTAGTTAAAATTCCATTTATGTTATTTATTCATTTCAATTGAATTCTTACAGCATTGTTTCCGAGATGTACACAAGGGATCATCCACAACCGATTTCTTACTCCAATAAACTGAATATGCTGCTCGTCTCGCGTATTTTGGTCAACAACAATTACTACGACTACCGCTACCCTGTGTAAGTAGAAGTCTACATCAGAGTTCAATTGGTAAATTAGGGAAAAACTATGTGACTGTGGTTTAAAACTAATTTTACAGATACAACTCTTAATATTGTTAATTAAACAGCAGTTTCGGATTAATTCTAATTCGCATTTATTTTTGCAGCGCTGTAAACTTTGCGCGCATCGGCACGGATATACTGGAAACACTGATCAACAATTTGTCCGTCTTTCTGCTGCAATTCAATGCCCAAGGAACGTACGTTAGTGATGTCGTACCTGAGATTCAATACGCACAACCGGATGTGAATTGCTTATCGGCCGGACAACCACCGCATTTGGCCTACGAGTTGCGTCAAATGTCACAGGAGGCACTCAAGAGTTTCCACGTCACACTGAGTGCAGCACGAACTGCAGCACGGGCTCTAAGCAGTTTTGTGAGTGCCATTGATGCGGGCAATGCCATTCCTGGTGCTGGAATTGATCAGGTGGTAACCTATGAGGCTCTGGGGTTGACCCAACGTTTGCGTGTGCCTGGACTGCGTTCCTACAATGAGAATGAACTCTTTACACTCGCCTACATGCAACAGCATTGTAGCACAACCATTGCGGACAAGGATTATGCACGCATCAAGCCGCATGTGGAACGACAATTAGCTGAAAGCTATCTGTGAGTTGATTCTTGATTGTAGTAGAGAGTAGGAGAAAAACAATTTAGAAGCTCAATAATAGTATGTTTTACTTAATAATTTTTCATATTTCGATATGTAACAATATGTTTAGATAGTTTCAAACGAGCGTTGAGCCGAACGTTTTAAAACAATCATAATAAATCATTTATTTATACTTACTTTAAAAAATCTAGAGATACAGCAATATATTCCTTCATATAATGTATGAAATTTCAGCATTAATAGCAAGTTGCTGATTTAAATTTATGTTTAGCTAAACAATAGTTGCTTTCATTATATTTAAAATAAAGCTTGTATTAAGTACACACCCTGAAAAAGACAAAACACTAATTAATCTATCTCTTTCTCTCTACACGCTCTGTCTCTTTCGTTGTGGTGCAGCTTCAACGCCACCTGGCAACACATACAGTTTCTGCCCAGATCAACGGATTGTGCCGCCTCCGAGGTTAGCTGCTCCAATTTGCTGTGAGGCAGGAAGAAGATGAAGTAGAAGAGACACTTGCCGCTCGATGACGCTGTGTACAATTCCTTAGCTTGGCCACATATATTTATTGTACTTTTTTTTTACACAAAAACTCCCACGCACAAACACACACACACACGCACACTTCGCGCATAGTTTGTCATTAAGCTTCATACTTAGTTTATATATTTAATAATTTAGCAATTACATTTTTGACCACAAACGTAAAAACAAATGCGAAAAAACCCACTGTTGACATCACACACACACACAGACTAAACACACCTACGACACAAATGTATTTTTATAAGAAGAAAAACTAAGTAACTTTGAAATTAACGACAATCTATGGTCGAATGTACAAGTAACTAATTAACTAACAATTTCTATGCTTAAGTATGCCTAAATCGACAACATTATATACTTATAAATATAGTTCTTTAGTGCGTAAACTATAGTTTTAGTTTAGTTGCTAAGTTCCTGTATAAATTGAATTTATTATCTATGATGCGTATCTTCAGGAAAAACAAATCACGAATCAAATAAAAAAAAAATGAGGATTTATTTTTTCACTTGAAACGATATGTTTATACTTTTTTAGTTGATTGGAGAATAGGTAAGTATATCAAGATATTTGTTTGAGTTCTGACTTTTCAAATAAAAATGCAGCTTGTGGGCATATTTTGTCTGCTAGGATTCAAAACAAAGAGAACAAGAGAAACAAGTAGCTCTCCGAATTAAAATGTTCATGGTTGCCACTTTTAATAGATTGTGATAACATGTTTTAATATTTTGATGTTACTTTTTGATAAAACAACTTTATTATCGTAAATCCGACATTTTTTACGGTTTATTAGTTTAGTAGATTTGTTTTCTTGACTTGACGAAATATTGCAGACTAGGGTGCTGCTACCTTTCAGACGTTCGTTATGTTAAAACTATACAGATATTTACAATTATTTTATAACAATGGATGTTTTGCAACACCGGATAATATGTTGATCATGCAAGACTTAATCAGAGTGACTATCACAGATAAATGGGGAGATATGCTAGGCTTTAAGTCAAAATCCGGTGCAGATTTTAAATGCTTGCAAAGAAATTGTGGAAACCCAAAAAAGTGTTGCATAGTTTCGGGAGCAGTATAATAAAATAGTGCAGTGTGGTTTCAGGCACTTCACTTAAAAGTAAGTAATTCTGATAAATACTATTTAATACAACAAAATGAGCAAATGTTTTAATATGATTAATATTTAATTAATTATTAATATTTAATATTTTAATATTTGTCTATCAAAAGAGAATGGAAATATAAAGCAGTAATGGTTTAATTTCCATAAAAAAAAAAAAAAATATGATTAAGCACAATTTATCCAATTTTTAAATGTGATAGGCAATAATTATCATTTGGGTCAGAATTTTTAACTCTTTTTAGTATTAAAATGAAAATGGATTGGAGTAGTTTAAAGAATTAAATTATCAATGGAAAATCTATCGTAAAGGTTTTATACTCATTCGATTGAATGATCAAATCTAAGTGTTAATCAAATCCAAAAATAACATCATAATTGTTTAATACTAATTCTACAATGCATTACGATTAATATCATTGCAGTGCATTAGAAAATAAGGCACAAGCATTTAAGGTCTGTGTTCAACTATTTACCGGGTCTTTTAAAATCAGCACACACACACACGAACACTTTTCACACTCTCAGAAATTTTCTCTTTATTTGATTTTTACGTTAAAATTGTGCTATGGTCAATTCGAAATGGCGATTTGGTTTGACGATTTACTTGCAATTTGTTCCTACTCTGATATTAAATTTAAATTTAGCCGATAGGGCTGTGGAAAGTATGGGATGTATTGCTTGTTGGAATGTTTTGATGGTTATGTGTGTTATGTTCGTGCAGAATCAAGTTGGCAGTGTGTTTGTTGTTCTTGAGTGAGTGGGAAGTGTGTGTATGAGTGTTTGATAATGTCTGGCTTTTTTAATTAGTGTGCTTGGCAATAAGCGTTTCGTTGGCCACAAAATCCTTGAGATACCCTGCAATGCTGCGATGCAGTTCCTCATCGACTTTCTTTGTCAGTTCCGCGCCGAGTTTGTTGGCAATGCTGTGATAAGAGGATTTTGTTTGTGATTAAAATCAGAGGAAACTGAAACATGAAAGAGAGGAGTTTAATTTGTTCATGAGTAGAGTTAAAAGCTTTGTAGATTCCTCTAGATAGTTTGAGTACAATTGTTATTTACTTTTAAGATTGATCAGTTTAATAGTTATATACTTTTCGTAAACTTTAGGAGATATATAAATAATTATTGTATGCTAAAGTGATGATTATAGCCTATGTTTACTATGAAAGTTATATGATATCATGTTCTTTGGATGAAATAGATAAATATTCAATAAGTTATGATATAGTTCTTTGAATGAAATTTACTCAACTTGTATAAGAAGGCATTCTGTTACCCCTGTGCGACTGTAATTCAGATGGCTCAATACGTAAAGTGGAAGACCATTTAGAGTGTGGATTAAACTCCCATTGAAGATGGCATTAAAATATATGTATAATAGTTTTTATACCCTGGCAAAGGGTGTCTTGTTTTTGTCACGAAGTTTGTAACGCATTGAAGGAGCCGTTTCCGACCACATAAAGTATATATATTCTTGATCAGCATCAACACCCGAGTCGATATAGCCATGTCCGTCTGCCGTCTGTTTCTATGCGAACTAGTCTCTCAGTTTTAAAGCTATCTTAATGAAATTTCTCTCTGCACGCAGTTCATATGTTATAATCAGATCGGACCACTATATCATATAGCTCCCATAGGAACAATCGGTTGAAAATGCTTAGTATGAACATTTTCGGTGTCTGTTGACCGATTTCAACGAAATTCACGCAGAATGAATTTCTCATTGTGTCCCATCTGTTGACCAAATTTCAACCAAATCGGACCATAGAAATAATTGGTTGTTGAAACCAAATTAATGCAATATTCATGACTGCAAGGGTATTTAATCTTTGGCGAGCCGAAGATAAGTTTTTTTCTTGTTAAGATTTGAATTTCTTTTTAAATTAGGACAAACTACTTCTTTGCTAACAAGTAAAGTAGAAATGAACTTACTTGGCAAACAGCTTCCAGGGCTTCTCGCATTTAGAATTGTCGTAAAAGCTGCTGCTGTGGCATTGCTCCCTGAACTGTTGGCGTTGCAAAAGCAACTCCATGTGCTCCTCCGACATGGCTGCCTGAGCGGCAGTTGGACGCGGCGTCGTATCATCATCCCATACCACTTCAAGTTCTGGTATGGGCTTCGATTTCATAAACGTATCCGCTTCCATTAGCTGCACTCCCGTCGGGTTTGCCATTATTTCCTCCGCAATGACGGAGAGCACCGTTCGCTGCTGCTGTGCCATGGGTTGGGGCAAGTGCATCAATTGCTTGTTTTCGCATTGTAGCTGCTTGGCCTTTGCCATCATCTTCTTGTGGATCAGCTTCTCGGCACGTTTCAGCTCCCGGAAGCGATGTCGTGCCCTCCATTCGCTGATCTGTTGCTTCTGGCGATCGAGTTCACGTCGTTCGTTCAGTGCCTGATCTTGTCGTGCTCTTTGCCCTGGTGTCATGGACATGTCTTGATTGCGCTGCAGTTCGGATTCAACGAAATCCAGTACTTGCTTCTCGTCCTTGAGCTCCTCCTCGAGCGTTTTGGACAGAAAGTAGGAGCCGTCGGACGAGCGTAGGATTTTAACGGCTTTGTAACGCAAATCGTCGGGTTGCAGTTGTTGATGGAGTCTCTGGCGTTCCTTGAGGTAGCGATGTCCATCCCAAAAGCGTTTACGGTACGGCGAGTCTCCTGGTTTCAGCGCCATCGGTCTAAAGGGTTGTGTGGACAAGAGGAGAGGGCAGGGGAGCAGAATAGGAAATGAAATCAACATTAAAATTGATGCTAATAAATCAAAAGTTGTCGAAGTTGCGGCTTTTGCCATTTCGATGATTGGCAAACCTAGAAAAGCCGGTTAATTGCATCAGCCTCGCATAGTGATAACGTCATAGTATCTCCCCCTCACTCCCCTCCCAATACTACTCTGTTTACCCCCCAGTGACTTCCATATGGCCTGCCGACACGCAATTCCCCCCGGCAGAACCAACCCGAAAATCATCCCTCAAAGCACAACTTTCAAGGTCAATGCCAAAAATATACCCAAGTGTTTAGATACCCTTTAATTGTGTGTGTCTCTGTCTGTGGGGTCACTTGGCAGTTCAAAAGCGTTTGATTAGCTTCAATTTGCAGTGCCAATTTAATACAATCTCAACTACAGTCGTTATTAACTGTAATGTACACAACAATTTTATTTATACGGTTTAAAAAAATCAAAAAGTTCTGGAATTTTCAAATTTAATTCACACCAGTTTTCACCGTTAAAAGCTTAATAAATTAATCCAATAATTACACAATATAAAAAAAATAGTTAAAAATTATTTGAATCAAATTGGAATTGCATTTGATAAGAGTGACAGTGAAATAATTCTATTAATAGTTAACGATTAACTGATAATTTTTTAATTTTTAAAATGTATAGATCACTTTAATAATAACTATACAATTGTAAATTATACTAGCAATTTAAATGTAATATTTTTGAAATTAACAAAATATTTGACAATTTAATGTGACTCACTATAAATATTTTTGACTGTAACAAATACTGTGTACCACATAAAATGCACAAGTTTAATTTTTGTAAGTGTTTTTTAAACAAGCTCTCACAACAATATAATTTAAATGCAATAAGTATTTTTATATAACAATATATAATGACTAAAGAACTTATTCACTTTTGTATTTAGTAAATAAAAAATGTATATAGTTGTATTTTTTAAAGACTATTAAAGTACTAATATACCCGGCTCAGCTAACTATTTAGTGAGTGTATATTGTCTCTAGTCGGGTCTGGGTCATCAGGGTTAAGGTTGCTATGTAAATCGTCATCTATGGTGTCTTTCTACCGCCCACTCCTTCCCGCCATGCCCCCCGCCTTGCAGCTGAACAAATAACATGACACAATCAAAGTGCGGAAAATGGAAATGGAAACCGCAAGAATGGGGAAAAAAGCAGGAAAACATTCGAAGAGTTTCATTAATAAAACACTGCGAATTGCGAGTTTTTTGGGACCGATGAGGCAAGCTCTGGTAACAAAACGGTTCTTGGTTGTCTAGCAGTGAGTGGGAGAGGAGTGGGGTGTGGGGAGTGGGGAGGGGTGAGGACATGTAGGGGGAACAAAGCGCAAATTTATTGATCAAACAAATAAAGCGCAGCAAAAATGCCAGAGAGTAAGAGAATTATGACAAAAGCCAAAAGGTAGAGTCATCAAAACACAATTTCAATCTTAGAGAGAACTAGTAGGTAAACAGCAGTTGAGTTGGCCGACTTTAAAAGACCCTGTACTTAGCTATAGCTAACATTATGTAAAACTAAATAATTATTATTATTATTAATAAACACAACCAATTTTCATAGTATGGAATTCATATTAAGCACTGATTTGTGTTCGCTGAATTCCAAAAGGGACCAAATTTAGTTTGTATATGTAGAATAATAATACAATACTGTATTTGAGTTAGTTTTTAATAGCTCGACAAACATAATTTTTAAAACAAAACAGAAAAGTTCGAGCTGTTTGGCCTGTGGGAGCTTTGTTATATAGCTGATCGGTTCTGATCAAATTTTATCAAGACGAATTACGATAATTAATGAACAAGTCAGTACTTTACTAAACACTAATTTTAGTTTCGATTGATCCTATGGTAGCCAAATTATATGCATAGTTGTTTAACTTTTTACTTTATGCAGAGCGAGGCGTGGTAATAATCCAAGGCTACCGTTACATCTGCGACGCATCGCCGGAACTCCATTCCAACATCGATCTATTCGATCTTTCTGTTATCGCTGAACACCACACCTCCTTTACATATTTTCCTGACAAACCTAATGGACTCCTTTAACCCTACTTAAGTACGTATCTTAAAATAAATCAAATGATGTAGTGTCGCATTGGGTGTGAGGAAATATCGTATCGTTTCAAAACAACACTCACAACACACATTCTCATCCAACTAGTTTGCGCTGAAATGTGCAAATTTTATCTCAAAAAAAAAAAAACAAGAAAAAATTCAACGCGAATTTCAATTGCAAACAGTTGCCGATTATTTGGTCATATAGTATTTGATTACGAGAATTCCTCATATTTATCAGGAGAGCGCAGCAGCAAAAACTTTTTTTTAAATACAACATTTAGTCACTAAATAGCTTCAGGTGAGTTCAGGTGGGGCTACATTGAGTTAACATAAGGTGTATCATACTCTCATTCACGCGGAACACAGCAAACTAATTTCCTCTCTCTTTTTTAAATTCGCAAATTTGCCAACACATTATTTAGTTGATAAGACGAATTGCGGTTTTATGGCGCCTCTATTTGATCGCCAACTAAGTCTCAAGAAAATCACACTGTTCAAATAAAGCTCATAATAAAGTTAAGAGTCACATTTGTGTAATCAACCCTGAATCAAAGTAACGTTACTATCGAAAGAAAATAAAGAAATTGATGTTAATATTAAAGAAAAAAAATTAACATTTCTACAAAATTCTAATTTGAAAAAAAAAATCCGTTATTAATTAATTATTTCAAGAAAATCACACTGTTCAAATAAATGTCATAATAAAGTTAAGAGTCACATTTGTGTAATCAACCCTGAATCAAAGTAACGTTACTATAGAAAGAAAATAAAGAAATTGAATATAATATTATAGACAAAAAATTACATTTCTACAAAATTCTAAATTTAAAAAACAAATCCGTTATTAATTAAATTATTTGATGAAAATCTCATAATAAAGTTAAGAGTCATATTTTTGTAATCAACCCTGAATCAAAGTAGCGTTACTATAGAAAGAAAATAAAGAAATTGAAGAAAATATTAAAGACAAAAAATTACATTTCTACAAAATTCTCAATTAAAAAACAAATCCGTTATTAATTATTTATTTTTGTTTAAAAATTTTATAACTATCTATCACTATATTACTCTAATTTGAAGAACAATACTTTTTTTTAATTTTAGAATTCCAGTCCAAAAAAATTCATTAAGAAAATAAAAAAATACTCGATTAAAATTTTAATTTTAAAATTAAAAAACTAATTCTAATAAATGTTAGTAGGTTATTTAGTTTTAACATGAATTATTTCCATACAGAAAAAAAAAAAGAAAAAGCCGTTCATTTAAAAAAAAAATATTTATCACTTAGATACGAAATTAGGTTCTCGACTAGGTAAAAATTTCTAGGATGGTAGGTAGTTCTCTCACTTTGTATAGTTAAACCTCAAAATGCAATATAATAACTTTTATGTTTCACCATTTAAAGTTTTATACACTTAAAAAATTTATTAAATGCTTAATACTAAATATGCTTAATGTTTTCTGCGTCCCTTTTTAGGCGACATTTAGACAAAAGCTCAACCCTCAACTTGTTTAACTTAAAACTAGTCTCAAAACCCATTCCAATCGAGAAAAAGTTGTTAATATATTCCTCAAGACATTTAGATGACAAGTGGAATGCTTGTAACTTGTCAAATGTTAATGTGACGTTAACAGCGTGACAGCGTTAACAGTGCGATGTTATTATTAACATAAACAAGCGTAATTAATATGTAACTTAAGCATAGCAAAAAATAAAATAAAAACGTTAAATATTAATTTCGAATGTGTGTACTTGAGGAGTTAGTCGACTAGAGAATACCCTGCAAATGGTCAACAATAATATAAATTTTTAAATGTTATGTTTATAACATGGTGTAGATTTTAGAGGTTAATATCCAGGGAATGAATAACAGACAACTGACGAAGTTTTAAGTTGAAATGAGCAAAATATATGTGCACAACCAGTCAATACCCTGTAGTAGGCACATAAATAAATTTTTTGGGAAAACTCAGTTAACTATGTAGTTAATTTAATTGAAATTTCTATTGAAATTCTTTGTGCATGAACAACGAATAGATACCCAGCATACTGAGCTCTTTAAATAACTCTGTGTAACAGTTTCTAATTATAGGGTATCACGATAACTTATCAAATTCTGCCCGACTAGTTAAAAAAATTGATTTAGGAATCAAAAAACCTCCGTTGATGGAGCATGATACCCAGTAACACATAAAACAGATAACAGATAAGCCATAATTTATGACACTACGTTAAGTTTTGGGAAACGAAAAGAATGTAAACATTTTCTAGTTTTAAGTTTCGCTTGGGTCAAGTTCAGGCCGAAGACGTTTGTCAATGGGCGTTAGATAGGGTATCTGTATGAGTGTATCGGTAGCTGCTGCTGCTGGTAGTGAATATTTCTAATCACAAACAAAAAAGGAAAACAAAAAACATTAACACAGCAACAACAAACACTAACTGCTAACTGTTCGACTGTTGTTGTTGTTTTTGTTGCTTTATTTGCAAACGCGAGCGAACTTGAAGTCGCGTCGTTGGGTGAGTAACTCCATAAAAGCAGCGCAGTCAACGTTGCGACGCGTCGCTGTCGATGGCGTCAGCAGCGCATTGGCAGCTGACTGTGCCACCAAGGTGAAGTAACTCTCCCACTCTCTCTCTCTCCCTCTCTGCCTCTCTCCACACTAAAGGGCGAATGCTATTTTGCCTAAATAAAATAATTAATACCAACTCTCATCATCGGTATTCGAACATGAATAGTGCAGAGTGTCTATGAGTGTGAGTGTGAGTGCAAGTGTGCGTGGCGTGGGAGTGGGAGAGGCAGAGTAAGAGTAAGAGCGTAGCCCACTGAACAAAAAAAAGTTAAAGAGAGTGCGCACATACGCTCTCAATTTGGAGCGCACGCCATGGAGACGACGATGACATCATTTGCAAATACACAGTCAAACTCTGCCGGCGTTGACTGCGCTGCCTATGGCCGGGTTCGTTACCGTTTGTTAGCGTTTGTTGTTCTCACTATTCTATTATGCAGTTGCTGTTGTTGTTATTGTTGTTGTTTGTTTTTAGCGTGTACTTACAGCATTTGGAGTGTTAGACGCATTGCATCCCTGGACGGATCACCGGCTTCGTTAACCTCGCTGCGCAGTACATTAACGATCTCCTGATCACGCTGCTCTGCCCGCGACAGCAGCTCAAGCAGTGCTCGTCGTTTCTCCGCCGGCAGCGACTGTGGATTTTGTGTGAGTGGCACAAAGCCGGCAGAGGAGTCTGCCGTCTCTGTTGCTGTGGGCAACTCTATGTTTGGCAGCGACGTCGACGTCGTCGTCGTTGTCGTTGTCGTCATCGCAGCTGTTGTTGTTGCTGTTACCGCTTGCAGCAGCTGTTCCAAGTGATTGTTGTTGTTGCGCGCACTGCTCAGCGGCGTCACCGTTGGCACCGGCGGCGGATGCTCCATGTGCCTGCGCACAGCACGCGCCGGCAGCGGCTTGCGTCGACGTGTCGCTGCCATTGACGCGGTCGACGTCGGCATCGGCATGGGCATCGTTGCTATGCTCGCATCGGAGCCTCGCTCGATGCGCGTGAGCAGAAGCTCGAGCTGTTCGTGCGCCGCTGCCATCGGCTTGGCCATGGGATGCGGCGTGTTCATCCGCTGTTTCACACGCTGCGCCACTGCAGCTGTGGGCGGTAACAACAGCGGCAGCGTGTTATGTCCCGTTTGCCGACTAGAGCAAGTGCTGCCAAAGGCAAAGCGTGTTGTGAACGGCGGCTCACGTTCCCGGCGATTACTGTTGTTGTGGTGGGGGTGGTGGTGGTGTTGTTGACTTTTGCGGCTTTGTCTGCTAGGTGGCACCACCGCCACACTGGACTTGGCGTGGCTATGCTTTGTGGCGACCTTGCCGCGGTTGGCGCCACCTATGGCACGCTCCTGGCGCGGCAACCTGCTGCGTGCTAGCGGCTGTAGCGGCTGCAGCAGTTGGTGCTGGTGTTGTTGCTGCGTCACTGCGCTGCTGCGGCGCTTGCGCGCGCCACCATCGTAGCGCAGCTCATTCAACATTTTGGCGTCCATTTGCTGCCTGCGTCGACGGCGACGGCGGCGTCTGCTCTGCTCTGCTCGCTGCTTGTGTGAGTTTGCTTGTTTTTCTGACGCTGACGCTGCCTTCGCTGCGTTTCTGTTTCGTTTTCGGTTTCAGTTTCTTGGTCGACGCTCGACGGTTCGGTTCGGTTTACGGTTGTAACGGTTAATGGTATATATCGATTGATCGGTTTAAACGGTTAATCAGTTAAACGGTCTTAACGGTTTACGCGGTTTGCCCCTTGATTCGATTTGATTTCCGTTTCTTGTCTTGGTTTTCAATCAATTTTTCAACTGAAATTTGTACGAAAAGCAATGTAATTGTTACAATTTATTATGATGCATAAGACTTGATATTTTTTGTTTAATAATTTTTATATTATTTTTATATGAATATGTTTTAGTTGCTGCTGTCATTTTTCTATGAATATGAATACGACTGTCATTGTTTGAGTGTGCGTGTGTGTGTAAATTTTGTTTTGACTTTGACTTTTGAGTTTCTGCCTCATTTGTTGTTACTGCTGACTGTCAACATATTCTCACCTATCACTGTCTTCCCCTTCCACTCTGTCGCACTCGTCACTCGTGTCGCTAGCATTCCCCGATGTCAACAGATTGCGCCTAACTAGGTTGCCCTCCAATATATCTTTTTATGCGTCTGGTGTCGAAAACAGTAGCTCGACTACTGCCAGGGCTGCTCAAGAAGTTGTGCCATTCAGTAGCACATTGTTTCGTTATTCGATAACTCACTAATCAGTAAAGTCTGGCCCTACTACACTGCAAAACAAAGCTGCTAAATTAGTGACTACAGTAGAGCTTCTGTAAAAAATGTCGAGTTTAATTAATCCTAAAATTTTATGTTCTTTTATTAATTTTGCCTCATAAATCAGCTGTTGTTTCTTCATCTTATTTAAAACGTTTAAATAAATATTTTTTTTACACTTTTTATAATAAAATATTTCTGTTGCAAATTGGTAAAACTAAAACCATTTTTTTATATTTATCAAATGTTTAGTTATTAACTTGTTAAAGTTCGTTACATCATTACTTTACTGTAGACGCATATATTGATTATATATTGGTAAAGTGGAAATTTTGAAAGTTTCCAAGTATTAGGCATGAAATTCGTTCCAGTTGCTATTTAGTTCCGCTAAATCAAATCAGTTTAGACTAATAAGTCACGTACAGACTGCGCACACTATAACGTATGCTAGATTTTAACGATTCCTTGGTCTTATTGTATGTACAGTAACAACCGCTGAAACGAATTCTTTTTATAAAACTTCAAATTAGTAGTTTTTTGGTACACTCTAAAATAAATCAATGATGACTAACGAAGTATGACTGTAACAACAGCTAAACAATTAATAATAATTATAAAATATTTTTTTTTTTTGTTTTTATTTTCTATACTCTTTGTTTTAATTTATTTATGTTTTTACGACTTTCGTCTTACTATTTTGTTTATTAATTGCAATTTTTTGCAGTGTTTTTTGTTAAACTCGTTACGTCAAGCGTTTTTGAAATGTTAATATGATAAATCAATCAAGTTATCACTTTTTTTTCTGTTAAAGTTTTTCACTTGCTGTGTCTAATAAAAAAGTCCCAATTTCAACAAAACAAAAAGCCAAAACCAAAAATATCATAAAAAATCGAAAGTAAACCAACTTGAAGAAGATAAAAAACTAAACGAAGACGCAATCAAAATGGTAAGTTAAACTATGCAAATATCTATTGAACAGTCATAAATAAACCATCAGTCACAACAAATCATTTTAGAAGGGATGCGAGTGAATGAGAGAGGGAGGGAGTGGAGGGAGGGGGACAGAGAGAGGGAGCTAGAGAGAAAGGTAGTAAAAGATTTAGCGGTTTACAATTTCAAATCAATCGTAATATTAATAATTTGTCATCTATTTCTGTCAGCAGTGTTGGCGGTTTAGCTGGTTTATGGTTAGATCTTACAGTTTGATTATTATCCAAAAATCAATCTGGTTTGGAAAGCAAAATAAAGTTAGGGGAATCTGCGGCTTTAACGTTATACAAACTTAAATATTTTACAAGAAAAATTATTTTAAATTTATATGTGTAGGTATTTAAAAAACTATAATTTATTTTGCTACTTTTAGTCCTTAAATAATTAGCTTTTTGTATTAAACTTATTTTTATTTTTATCGTTGAAATCTACACGTTCTTTACAATTTTTTCTAACCTTTTCATATTAACAATTTTGTATATATTTGAAATAAATTTAAAATATTAATTTTAGCTGTTGTATCAACGTAGAAACACACACATACACACACGCACATTCGATTATTCATCTCCATTCGCAGACTTTGAGTCGAGACTTTGTGATTTGAGACTTTTGTGGCACGTGGGCGTTTGTAGCTGTAGCAAACAGGTTGCCGTATATTACGTATACGCCACATTGTGCTGGCCACATGCCACGTCCGTTTGCCGAGTTTAAAGTGTCGTCGCCAACGAAGCCAAAGTTGGTGTAAAATTCATAACGTCTGGCATTTTTGACTCTAACAAACTTAAACAACAACAGCAAAAATGACTGTAATTTTTTTGTGCTTGTTTTTTTATGAGCTGCCTACCCAAAAAATAACAACAAAAACAACAGTATAAAATAAAATAAATAAAACTCACGCACACAAAGCGCCTCTCCATATGGCCCCGACTTGCCTTATTAGTATTTATGTTAATTATCATACTAAAAGAAAGAAACAACAAAAAAGACTGATGAGAAAAGCAACAGAATATAAATAATAATAATGATACAAAAAATGAGACACAGGTTACACAAAATATTGAAAAACAATTCGCTTTCAATAGCTTACTTTTTTCATAGGCCACCTTCAGTGACTCTACCTCCAATTTCAGTGGGCGAAAACTTTCCCAAAAACCAAAACGAAAATCAAAAAAAAAAAATACAAACTGTTTTGCAAGTGGCGACACTTGAGGCAACCTCCAGTTGGATTTTCTCGGCTTCCCACGCCGGCAGCTTCAGCCAGCTGTTTGGGAAAGCCAAAAAAAGTAATAGGAAATTCTAGCGTGCAGGCAGCCGACTGTAAAAGACCCTGTACATATGCTGGAACAAACTTTAATTCTGAAGAGTACGTGGATTAAAATAAAGACATACAATATGAGCGGTTTTAAAATTTAAAAAGAATTAAAATTTATTAATAAATTAAAGTTCTGATGGGATTTTGCTAGTAGGATTAAAATCATACTATATATATAATTTTTGTGAAATAACTCTGGTTGAGTTTTTCTAACTAATCAATGGCTTTCTAACGATTAGTCTTGAAACTATGAACGGGTATTGTTATATCGTCTCGACTGTTAATGCTAATCAAACCCACGCCTTCTAACAACCTTAATTACCCTGCACTCTTTTTATGTACAGGGTCTAAAAAAGAGTTTCAAGTCAAGCCGAATTAAGATCATCGATCCAGATCTAACGATGATCGCATAGAAATAACTCAGTTAACGAATTTATTTTTTTAAGCTTTGCTCTGACATCATTTTGTTGTCTTTGTCTGCTTCTTCTTCGCCTTCGTCTTATCGTGCACGAATATAGCAGTCAGATACTAAATTTGGCAATCAATCGATCTAAATGATCTATTCGCACTTTCTTCAGCCAAAGTATTTGCTTTAAGTATCATCTGTTTGATTGTATTAAGTTTACATTTTGATTAACGAAATTTTGAACAAAACTTAATTAAAAATATAATTAATTTTATTTTCATGCTTACTAAATTCTATAAATATTGAATGACTTCATAAAAATAATCGACTATGTATTTTATTATATTTACATTAGAAAATTGTGAATGCGCTGAAATCTACGAACTTTTTATTTTTAGATTTAAATTGTAGAATTCAAATATTTAAATTAAAACGGCATTATTAATGCAATAGCAGCTTTATAATTACGTATGTAAACTAAAGTAACTGAAGGCTTTCCGCACCGAAAATTAATTCATTTTAAATAAGTATTAAAAGTTAAAACTAATTTCATTTAATGGCTATCGATTGACTTTTCATACAAGTTTGTATTTATTTTTAAAATAATATTTTAGTCATTACGATGGCTTTAATGTTTTTCTTTTTAACTAAATGAATAAGAAGAACTTTTATGTTAATTCTTATGATTGTTTGAAATATAGCTATGACATCTTGTCTATAGAAAAGTCTATAATGTTTTTGGATGACTTTAATGTTTTTCTTTTTAACTAAATGAATAAGAAGAACTTTTATGTCAATTCTTGTGTATAGAAAAGTCTATAAAAATGTATTTTGCTTGACAATGTTTCGTAGATAAGACTAATTTAAACATAGTTGAAATGCAAATAAATTAATAATAAATTAAATTATTACTTGGCAACAAAACAGAATACCAGGAATGCCATTTTAGCTGAAATTTGTATTTTAATCACCGCAAGAAACTCTAGTATATTCCATAGACTTTTCAAACACTGGAAATCATGGAAACTAAAAGAGATTTCAATTGCCAAGCAAATTGGCTTGATTCTGTTGTAAAAAAGAAATCTATCTGCAAATCTATTCATAGAAATATGTGCTATCAGATTTCCAGAGCTAAAAAATGATTTATCGAAAATGTACTTACATATAGGAAATATATAGAAATAGGTACATATAGTGTGTGTGTGTATATGGATGTACATTTTATGCTCCCTTTTGTTGTTGTGTGGCAAATGTTAAGTGATCTTTTTATGTATCTGCAGTTCAAATGGCAGTTGCGTATACGCAATGTTGGCTAAGAGCAGCTAAACTTAGCGCCTCGTTGATTGACAGCTCTGATTGATGGCAAGGCAACAACACTTCCAGCAACACATTCAAACACACGCACACTCAGTACTATATACTATAAGTATGATTCATTTGTGCAATATTTTAATTATCGCATTTGAATAAGCAAACAACAACAACAACAACAATAACAAAAACAAAAACAAATTCAACAAGAAAAATCGAAATAAATTGTTTTGACTTATTGCGGTTTTCTCGCTGCCTCATTATTGTTGTTAGTGTTTGCCATTGTTATTGTTATTGTTTTTATAGTTTTTGTTTTTATTGTTTTTGTTGTTGGCCTTTCAAGGGGAAAACTTTGCCGGCTCAATTGTTTACGCTCATTATTAATTGTTTGGCAACTGAGGCGGCTCTTTGATTGGTTCCAATTAACTGATAACATTCCCAAGCAACAGTCGCCTAGAAACTGCATTCAGATGCGTCAGTTAAACTCGGCTGCAGGCATTCTATAATTTATACCAATTTATCTCATTTTAAAGGCTGAATACTTTGAACAGGACCGCAGAAATCCTTAAATCTTATAATAACCAGAGATTTTACACTAACTAGGAATTTCTAATTTATAATAGAAATAATTACATTATCCACAGGGTATTTTTGAGTCATGCACGCTCGATTGTAGTGCTTCTTTTACTTGTTCCATATTGTAATTAATTTTGTTTATTTAACATTTGCATATCCTGTTTGTTTCTATGCCTTAATGTTGTTTGCTTCTGCTTACTTGCTAAACAACACTGTGTACAGTGTTTATTCAATAAATGGAATATGCAACTAAACAACCAAGTTAATGTAATTATAAATTAAAAGCAATAAATTATTTATTTTAGACGATGTGCATAGATCCTATAGATACTATGGAACTTTAACTAAGTTATATTTAATCACTTTTGAGGGTACTAAACTGTAATTGCTTTTTATTCATTTAATTATTTCTTCATTTTGTATATTCAACTGTTTAATGTTTAACAAAACAAGTCGAGTACAGGGTAACTAGACGTCGCTCATACCATTTTCACAGCTAATTGGCTAAATTATTCTTGGAATCATTAGAAAAGTTTATTGCTTTTTGTTAAGTATTTTGCTAACCAGCTGAATCGAACAGGCTTTTTCACGCAACTCGCAAATAATTAATGAATTGCAGAAATTAATAAACTTGAACAATTGTTAAAAGTGCTAGTAAATGTAGTTATTTTTAAATAATTAAATTAAGTTTGGACTTGAAGAGTGATTAAAGTGAGCAAAAATAGTGAACGAGGTAAAATTGATTAAATCTTTGCCTTCAACACCACGAGACTTTCTAGTAAACTGTAAAAATCAACCTCAAACAAATGTGAGTGTTATTTAAAATACTTCATTAAATATAATTTAGTACAGCAAATAGATAAATATCCAAACTTAATAAAAATAATAATTTAGAATAATTTACTTAATAGAAATTAATACCCTATATTAATTTATATTTAGTAAATTATTCTAAACTAGTATTTTTATGAAGTTTGGATTTTTATCTATTTTCCACTTACGAAAAATTAAATTTATTTTGTTTTAAGAAATTTGGATATAGCATGAATTTGAGAAGAAAATCACGAGCTCCATGTTTGTTATTTTAAAGAAAGCCTTTTCTATTACCTGTAGGCTGTAAGCGACAGAGGTAAAAGACCGTATGTGGAAGGTTAAAGGAGCTTAAATGAATAAATGATTAACTGGTTTAAGGTGAATTGTAGTAATCACAAACTAAAAGTTTAGTACTCCTAAAGATAAAATAAAAAATCTATAAAGTGTACATTTTTGAACTTAAATACTTCTAACAATTTTCAATAGTGTTTTATAAATTTTATCTTCCATTTTTATTAAAATTGGCTTTGTTTTAACGCAGTTTATTTGCAATTTCTATACTTTTAGTTCCATTAATTTTGAGATAAACAGAACTATTTGTGTGTAGTTTACTTGAAATTTCCAAATGAATTATTTATTTAATTTTGTTGCTAATTGTTTATTTTTGACAGTGTATTCGCACGTCGGTGTGTTAAGGTTCAATGTACTTTATAGTTTGTTGTTTTCTGTGAGTTTTCTTCTTGCTGTTGTTGTTGGTGTTGGTGTTCTTATGGTGTTTTTTGCTCTTTTGTTTTGTTGGCGTTTTTTTGCTCGTTTTTAAGCGCCAAATTGTTCATTAAATTTAACGCTGTCGTTTAGCTGCCAGTTGCGGTGTTGTTGTTGTTGTTGTAGGGTTATTCACAGGCAAACTTCGCTCTCTGTGTTTAGTAGGCGTTCGCTCTCTCCCTCTCCCTGTCTCTCTCGCTCTCTCTTTCTCTATCACTTCCCTTTCGCTGTGTGCGTTGAGTGTTCATTTGTTTAATTCAATTCTAACTCTAGCGATGATCTAAGTGAGACGTCGCCGTCGTCGTCGTCGTCTTTGCTGTATGCAAAATGTTGTTGTTGATGTTTGTGTTGCTGTTGTTGCTGTTATAAAGTTTTTACGCCAGATGTAGCAACAACAACAACAAGAACAACAGCAACACAAGTGCCCGCAATTTGCCAGCGAGGAAATTTAATGTGCGTTTAATTCGCGCAAATTAAATTTGAAGAACCCACACACTCTTTCACACACACACACCACCCTCTGCTACCCCTGCCACTCCCCCCACTTCCCCTGCTCCCAGAGAACACTCAAGAGCGCTGCATTTTAATTGCTTCAAATTTACGAGCTGCAGCGATTTTTCATTTTTATTATCAGCAATTTTTCCTTGGGGGCATGCCTCTCCTTACCGCTAGCTAAGCAATTATTATTAAGTGCAACGAAAAACGACAAGTTTCTTCGCCAACACCTTCAACTGTCATCCTGCAACCTGCAACCTGCAACATTGACCCCAATTGCCACAAGTCCATTTATAGTCCAGTTTGCAGTCAGCGTCGACGTTGACTTCGCTGCTGCGTGGGTGGCCCGAAAAGTTGGCTAAACGCCAGCGAACGGCTGCACATTTAAGGCTGCGTGCCACGGACACCTGACACATTTAGTCTTAATGTTTATGAACGCAATTACAATCACGTCGTTTAATGTTTATTATTGCAAATTTGTAATAACAATTAAATCAATTCACTTTTAGTCTGGCAAAACGATTAAATTTAATGTTACATTCGATTATTTACTCTTCAAAGCGGACATGCTCCCAATATGGCAAAGGCATAAATTTACTTAAGAGCTTACATTTTTTTTTAAATTTGTTTGACAAATTTATAACATTTTCGTTAAATTTCGCAGACTTAAATATTTTGCTAAAAAATTTTTGCATACTTTTCGGAGCTAATAATAATGTTAACTTTATTACTAAATTGATAATCATTTAAAATTTCTACAAGTTGTTTATAAATACCACGAAAATGCACAAAAATGAAAAATGGAATATTTTAATTTATTTATTTATTTTTAGTTGAGATTCTAATATTTTTTTGGATAAGTCAAAATATATGGGTAATTAGAAATTTATTTAATTTTTGGTTTTTTATTTATTATTATTTATTTCTTATTTCTTGAAGGTCCCAGACAAATAAAATGAATTAAGAGGAAAATGGTGACTTTGATTTTAACTAAAATTGTCATTAAATTAATTGCTTAAATATTAAAATGATTGAAATTTAATAATATTTTCTTTATATATTTTCAATTAATTACTTAATTACATAAAGTTAATTATTATTAAGAATAATTTTAATATATTTTCTAATGGACCACAAAATGAACGAGCGATAGAGGGAAACGAAAATTATACATTGATTGAAATATCAAGGGTCTACCCGAATTTAGTAGTTAAATTTTTAGAAATTAAGGGGTTTTACAAATTTCCAAATTTGTGTATTTTAATCTAGTCTCTTAATTTGAATTCTTTGTTTCAACGAAAGATTTTCTCGATTGACCCTCATGGAGGGAAATCTAAGATATTATTCCTAGTCTAATTAATGAATCAACTAAATAAAGTACACTCATCAGTTAACAATTAATTGAAGATTTTTGACATAAGATTTGCAGTTTTACAATGCAATCAAGAGGGACACACACAAAAAAAAATTATCAGCGTGTAAATATTGTAAAAACCTGATTATTAAAATGATTCAAAGCTTACAACGACGACTGACTGAACGGTACGGTGAAAAACCACTCCTCAAAAATAAATATGTTACTTAATCAGATAAGTTGGGAACTTTTTAGACGAACCCCGCGACGGCAAATACATTACTTTATAATATGCAATAAAAATGATTTAATGCTGATGCTCATCATCATTTTATTATTGTTGTTATTGTATTAAAAACATATTATATTATTATGGTTCTTTGTGCTTTTATTTTGGGTTCAATGGAGGAGGGGGTTGCTCTGTGTTCTGGAATTTGCATTGAATTACGTAAATCTTTTGTTTCGGTTAGGGAATAAAGAAAAATAAGAAATGAAAAGTACTTCCACCATTTACTCACAACCACACACAGTCATTCAAAATATATTATGAAATATTTGAACGCCTTTCTCACGTGCCATCCATATTAATTCAGTAATTTCTGTCTTCTTTTCTCAATTTTACTCATACTCATACAGTCGGTGGCCGCTACGATTTGTCACAAGTGCAATGGGGTCATACAGCAGCGGATTATTACGGCTCTGGGCAAGACCTGGCATCCGGAGCACTTTGCCTGCAAGGACTGCAATCGTCCCATCACCGAGGCCACATTTCACATACAAAACGATCTACCCGTTTGCTCCGATTGCTTTGTGAGCAACTACTCGGGCACCTGCTTTGGCTGCAAGAAGCCCATCTTGGAGGTATGTTAAGAACTTATGTTTAAACAAATTTTTAGTTTTCTACTTTTGTTACAAAGAAAGACGATTAAGTGGGGTTTAAGTAAAATAAATGGTTCGGCATAACCTAATTATTCTAAGCCAATTACTTGCGTTGTGAAAGGGTTTGCTCATTGCCTATTTCTATACCAGCGCAATCCTTAGGACCAGTCCATAATAATACCACAAGTCATACGCATATTAGAGCTTTAAATAAATATAATTGACTCATTTAATCTCTACATTTCCAATTAGTTAATTTTATCAAATGTGGAATACGTAAGACATTGAAAAAAAAGAAAACATTAAATAAAAAACATTTTTTCAGGCTCTAGCTCAAATTATTTTCCTTCATTATTTTTTAAATCAAGAGTTTTGAGATAGGTAGTACCTATTAGGTAGTACCTATTAGGTACAAACTATGTAGTTAAATATTATTGCAGCATTAGCTGCGGATTTGAATGCCCAAGAATTCTTGTTTATTTTTCTATCTTACTTTGATTCAGAATTCAGCTAACACTTAGTATAAAAAATAGGAAAACTAACATTTCGACATTGCAGTAGTAAAATGCTTTGAATTTATCAATATACTATTAATATGTATAGTATAATAAGTATATTTGACTTCCAATAGTATAGATAATTTTTTCAATTCTTTTAATTGCCTCAAGTATTATAATTATTTCAATAATTGTAATAATTTAAGTTTCTATCCTTTCAAAAAAAAACATTAGTGAGACCGAGAAAAAAATCCTTTTCATTATTTCTTTTTTAATTTGAATTTGAAATGTCAAAAGTAATTCTTTATTAATCCATTTTATTCTAAGTTATTTTTTTTTTTTAATTAATTTTTGCTAATAACAATAAACTGTTTTAAACTGTTTTTAAATCATTCCTAAAACGAATTATTTACTTAACATTAAAATTAGAATTAACAAGAAAGAAAAGTACAGTCGAGCGCGCCCGACCGTATAATACTCTCTGCATTTGTCCCGATCAAATTATTAAAATCGGTATCGAGATATTACACTGTGAATTACTTGCATTAAAACACGTTGAAACAAAAACAATCTAAGCATAATCAAACACACATCTGTTTGTTTGTATTCGAATACACATACGTTTGGCAATATGTATATGATGCAAATATGTATGTATGTATGTATGTGTGTATTCGGCGCAGCCAGCGACCGCGGGCAGCGCTGCCTACACACAGGCAGCGAAAACGTTCGAACATGTGCTTGTGTGTTTCTATCTCGCTTGCACCTATGGGTTGATATTGCGTTCAATTATCAATATTGTAATGCTTCTAGTTTTCATGTTTATAGTCCGATTTTAATGGGTCTTTCAGGATAGTTTAATATAGTTAGTCTCCACACCAGTTATAAACTACAATACTGTACGATACGGAAAAAACGGCATTGAAGCTTGAAAACTATTTTATAAATTGTGGCAAAAGTGGGCGTGGCAGTCAAAAATTTTAAATGGTAATGTAACTATGCTCTCGCAAGGAACATCCGTACCAGAATTGGTGATCCTAGGTGCCATAGTTACTGAGATATTTGCCGAAAACACTAATTTTTCACGAGGTGTGTCCAGTTTTTTGCTTATTGTGGGCGAATGGGGCGTGGCATCGAAAAAAAAAATATTCTTGTATTGACTGACTAAATATCTGATCGTTTGACACCAAGCTCGAACTTGTAGCTCTTACCATCTCTGTCTGTCTGTTTGTTCATACGGACAGACAGACAGACAGACAGACGGACAGACGGACAGACGGACATGGCTATATAGACTCGGCTTGTGATGCTGATCAAGAATATATATTCTTTATGGGGTCTGCCACGCCTCCTTCTGCCTGTTACATACATTCCAACGATTACAATATACCCTTTTACTCTACGAGTAACGGGTATAAAAACACAACCGTATATACGATAGTATTTGTATGTCTTTTTATTGCCCGTACTCAAAAGGAGTGCGGCGGTCTATTAGGCTTGTCGCAAAAATAAAAACCGCGTTACAGGAAAAAGGGGGCGTGGCCAAAGTCAGATAGTCGATAAAGCCACGTTCGTCCGGTTAAACAAGCAAAACTCAGAATCGCATATGGTGGAAAAACCGTGTTAAAAATAACTTAAGATATCAATTCTGTTTTTGATTTGTTTTAGACCTCATAGAGCTCCACTTGGTCTATTTATTCGCAAAGAACTTTAGATATCTCAGCCAAAATCACATTTTATGTACATATATGATATCACTTTATATAATATTTTCATTTAGCTGTCATAGTAAAAATATTTTTAATGTCGAGTATTTAAAACCCTCACATTTTGTACGGGGTCTTACGCAGTCGATTCTCTAGCCAGTAGCTTTCCAAATAGTTTTTCTTTTTTGAATTTGTTGCACGGTAGAGTTTTTCCAGATTGAATACTGAATGCACAAATCATTTTCACTGACTAACTGAGAGAAACTGATTCTCGTTTTCGCATGCTCCGCCCCCTTTTTTCGGACCATTTGCAGCTCGAAGAGTAACAAATAGGATGACATTATAATGCCAGGAGCACTAACTCACAAATATCGCACTATGGCGCCCAAAAGTTGACGCCTATAAAAAACCAATAACTGTAGCATACACAGTTTTCAGAGATTTTTGAACACCCGCACACGGGTTACTCAACCATCGTACAATGGGTAAAATTTACACTTTTCAGGAATTTTGTATAGTTTGTGTTACAAATAGTACGAGTGGCAAACACCGCCTTTATGTTATTCCATAAGGCAAACCCGCTTGTCTTAATTCGTAATTTATAAACGTGACAAAAGAAACATAAATTATTTCTCTTTAGTTTGAGAAAGCTTTTCAATGTTTGCTTTAAACAATATATTTCATTGATGGTAAGCAATTTAAAAGTACTACTACCGACTACCGACCTACATACTTAAAAGTGCAAATTTATTGCAACATTTTAGGTATGTAACTAAGGGAAAATTAATACTTGTTATTACTTCAAATAAAAATCACGAACTCGTATAAAATATTTATTAGGTCTATAATTATTAAATTTGTCGGATTTCAAAAATCATATTACTGTTAATTCTAGCTACAAAATGGCTAAAAGACAACACTGTCACACACGCAATATCCATTAAATTACACAGTGACAGAGAGTTGAAAGTTATAGTTTGAATCACATTGCGCTCGCGGCTATTGGCCCAAAGCGTTGACAAATTTATAGCCTTGTTTTGCCTTTACCATTTGTTGGTTGATTGAAAGTCTTTCTAAGCTTGAAAACTTTTGCAGCTCTGTGAATTGATAGCAATCCATATGAAAGTCCACTCTACCATACTCAAGCACCAGCCTTTTTCACCCTTCGCCCAAGGGGCGTGACCAGCTGATGGCCTGTCTGACACTTCTGGCAGCCAGACAGCTTAATCGTGAGCTTAGCTCGGGATTTCTATTAGCAAAATGACATTAATATACCAGCTAACAGCACTATTTATCAGCATTCAGACAGGAATATTAAACCATTCTCTCATTTTCTTGTTGAGCAATATTAGAACATTTATTCTCAGCTTAAAATTTAATTGAAAAAAAAAAAAGCAGAAAACAATTGAACTTGTAACTGAATTCGTGGCGCGTATTTTGTTGAATATCAGCAAAAGAACCCTGTATTCTGTGTTATCAGTACAATTGTTTTTCTGTTAGCCCACAATACAGGGTCCCCCTCAATATTCCGCGCATCCAGTGTACAGTTTATATTCATCGTTTAGTTGCGGCCAACGGGACAGTTGCTAACCATACTACGGCTGAGACACGCCTGTGCCTCGCGATCATACCATTGTCCACTTGGGCACAACTTCCTCTTGGGCTGATTGTTGCGGCAGACAAAGTAACGGCGGCAATGTTTAGGATCGGTAAAGATTGAACCATCAGCCTGATTCATGCAGTCGTTAACCGATTTGATATCTGAGGTCACACTCACAACAGCTCCGACTTCGACTTTTATTTTGGGCTTTTTTGATTTTTGCGGATTACTATTGCCTGATTTTGGTCGATTTGTTGTAGTGCAAATGGTCGTGGTACATGTTGTTGTGGTTGTTTCGCAGGCAGTAGTTGTAGTGCACGGTGTCGTGGTACAGGTTGTTGTAGTTGTTTCACAGGTAGTTGTTGTAGTGCAAGGTGTCGTGGTACAGGTTGTTGTAGTTGTTTCACAGGTAGTTGTTGTAGTGCAAGGTGTCGTGGTACAGGTTGTTGTGGTTGTTTCACAGGGTGGAGTTGTAGTGCAAGGTGTCGTAGTACAGGGTGGAGTTGTAGTGCACGGTGTCGTTGTACAGGGTGGTGTCGTTGTACAGGGTGGTGTTGTTTCACAGGGTGGAGTTGTAGTGCACGGTGTCGTTGTACAGGGTGGTGTCGTTGTACAGGGTGTCGTTGTACAGGGTGGTGTCGTTGTACAGGGTGGTGTCGTTGTACAGGGTGGTGTCGTTGTACAGGGTGGTGTTGTTTCACAGGGTGGAGTTGTCGTTGTACAGGGTGGTGTCGTTGTACAGGGTGGTGTTGTTTCACAGGGTGGAGTTGTAGTGCACGGTGTCGTTGTACAGGGTGGTGTTGTTTCGCAAGGTGTTGTTGTACAGGGTGGTGTCGTTGTACAGGGTGGTGTTGTTTCACAAAGTGTCGTGGTACAGGGTGGTGTTGTTTCACAGGGTGGAGTTGTAGTGCAAGGTGTTGTAGTACAGGGTGGTGTTGTTTCACAGGGTGGTGTTGTTTCACAAGGTGTCGTTGTACAGGGTGGTGTTGTTTCACAAGGTGTCGTGGTACAGGGTGGTGTTGTTTCACAGGGTGGAGTTGTAGTGCAAGGTGTTGTGGTGCAGGGTGGTGTTGTCTCACATGGTGTCGTGGTACAGGGTGGTGTTGTTTCACAAGGTGTCGTGGTACAGGGGGTTGTTATTGTTTCACAGGTAGTTGTTGTAGTGCAGGGTGGAGTTGTAGTGCAAGGTGTTGTGGTACAGGGTGGTGTTGTTTCACAGGGTGGAGTTGTAGTGCAAGGTGTCGTGGTACAGGGTGGTGTTGTTTCAGTTGTTGTAGTGCAAGGTGTCGTTGTACAGGGTGTTGTGATTGGTTCACAGGTAGTAGTTGTAGTGCAAGGTGTCGTGGTACAGGGCGGTGTTGTTTCACATGGAGGAGTTGTATTGCAAGCACATGTTGTAGTTGTTGTGCAAGGTGTCGTTGTACAGGTAGTAGTTGTAGTGCAAGGGGTCGTGGTACAGGGTGGCGTTGTTTCACAGGGTGGTGTTGTTTCACAGGGTGGAGTTGTAGTGCAAGGAGTAGTGGTACAGGGTGGTGTTGTTTCACAGGGTGGAGTTGTAGTGCAAGGTGTCGTGGTACAGGGTGTCGTTATTGTTTCACAGGTAGTTGTTGTAGTGCAAGGAGTAGTGGTACACGGTGGTGTTGTTTCACAGGGTGGAGTTGTACTGCAACCACATGTTGTAGTTGTGGTGCACGGTGTTGTTGTACAGGGTGTTGTGATTGGTTCACAGGTAGTAGTTGTAGTGCAAGGTGTTGTGGTACAGGGTGGTGTTGTTTCACAAGGTGTTGTGGTACAGGGTGGTGTTGTTTCACAGGGTGGAGTTGTAGTGCAAGGTGTTGTGGTACAGGGTGGTGTTGTTTCACAAGGTGTCGTGGTACAGGGCGGTGTTGTTTCACAAGGTGTCGTGGTACAGGGTGGTGTTGTTTCACAAGGTGGAGTTGTAGTGCAAGGTGTTGTGGTGCAGGGTGGTGTTGTCTCACATGGCGGCGTGGTACAGGGTGTCGTTGTACAGGGTGTTGTTATTGTTTCACAGGTAGTTGTTGTAGTGCAAGGTGTCGTGGTACAAGGTGGTGTTGTTTCACAGGGAGGAGTTGTAGTACAAGGAGTCGTGGTACAGGGTGGTGTTGTTTCACAGGGTGGAGTTGTACTGCAACCACATGTTGTAGTTGTAGTGCAAGGTGTTGTGGTACAGGGTGGTGTTGTTTCACAGGGTGGAGTTGTAGTACAAGGAGTCGTGGTACAGGGTGGAGTTGTTGTGCACGGGGTTGTGGTTATACAGGGTGAAGTGGTTAATTCCAGTTGATGGACATGGCCCTCCGTAAGTACTGCAAAAGCAGACAGTAGAATCACAGCTGTGAACAGCGGCAGGTTGCCTGTAATGGTAAAAGCCGAGGGTGATTCGAACTGTTGTTGCAAGGAGCTTACATATTCCTGGCGAACTTACAAGCTCTCATTTTATCAAATATTCTAATGAATAAATTTGGAGTCAATTTGAAAGCTTTGGATTCTGCACTAAATGATGGACTGTAGATGCTCGTCGAGTTTTATAGTCGATCGTTTGGTTCTTATCTGCAGCAGGTGCACAACAGTTATGTTTGAGAAACATCATGTTACTCTTGTCATGGCCATTAGCAAATTAGCAGCAAATGTTTGAATTACATTGAGCATTGCACGGCAAACATTTTTCCAAAGGCGAATAAGAATAAAAAATGAAAGTTCTTACAACGAAAAAGAAGATAAAGTTCGATATATTCATAACTAATTAGAGCTACAATATGATATTGCACTTCTACACTTTTCCGTGAGAACACTCTTAGATAATTAAAGCCAATTGTTGCTTAGATAATAGCATGGAATTGTTACGCAATCTATTAAGTCAGAGAAGTTGTAAGACCGTACTTAAAAGGACTTATCTAATTCCAGATAATATTAAAATCAAGTATCTACATGTCCATTCAAATAGGCCAAAATTAATTACTAAAATATAGCTCGAATCCAGCGGTTCTTGTGAGATTTGCATAATTTTTAACACTCGCAAAGATTTAATTTATAAAGAAATTCGATTTTAGAAACAAAAATATTATAGGTAGGTATTATGGTAAATATTCGTTTCTCTCAATAAATAATGGAAAATATAATTCTGCAAATAAAGCAATGTTCGCACATACTATTTGATTTGTAGTTAGCATAGTTCGTTTTTATGAAATTTTGTTCTTGCCTGGGCATGTTTAAGAACGTGTTGAAACATGTTTTGTTGGCATTGGAAGAATGCCTCATCGTTTGCACAGTAGACGCAATGGGCAGCCAGAAAGTGGCTTGTAGAATCAGTTCAGTGGATTCAATATTGATGTCTTAGTTAGGTTAAAAACCATTTGACCATTTCCCCATTTTCCATTTCCATTCACTTACACATTGCCATTGCCATCCCCATATCCATGCTCATTTTGATTTTTGGCCCCGGCTGTTGGTTATTTCACGACTTGAGAACGTTCGAACAAGCTGATGGTATTGACATTTGGCTCCAAACCATTTTGGCATGCCGTACAGAACGCAGCCTGTGAAATAGTTGAAATTGACTGTTAACTGATTTTTGGGTGTACCGCTATGAAAGAATGATTTTTTATGTCACGCCTTAAACTCAATTCTCTTTGCCTAGGAGTCGTAATCGTTTTTGGTCAATATAGTGCCCAGTTTCATACAAAGCCAAAGCCAGAAATTAAAGTTTCATATCAAGTTAACCCAAAGTTCTAAGTAAGTTGAATAGTCTAATGACATGATCCGACATCGATCAGTATATGTAAAAGTAAATAAATTCAAATTATAATAAAGTAATCCGATCAGGATGATTTTGATTTAAAAAAAGATAAAACAAGTTTTAGAATAGTTTCCAAAGAAAAATAAGGATATGGTTATTTTGACTTGTATCTTAATGATGATATCATAATATACTATATACAATCTATACGTTCACCTCAGTGAATTACAAACTTCGTTGCTAATTTACAATAGCCCATGTGTATAAGAGTAGAATAGATGTATTAGGCCGTTAGCCAAAAGTGGACAATGGAACAACTGAATAAGTGGATTGCCCACCGTCCTTTTTACCTATAAACTAAGGAACAATTTATATTTAATATTTATTTATAATTTCATGCAGTCTGCCACAAACATTAACGTTACTGTTATACCCCCTGGAAGGGTATCAAAACATCTGGCAGCACCAAGCAATTCTTGTAATTAGATACACTCTTTTCGCTGTGGTTCAATTGCACTCAATGTTTGCTAACAATCTGAAGTGAAACGCAATTTGAATGCTTATCAGCTAATAGATACTTGCGTGGTAACATGAAAAAGTCTTGTCTAATTATCTATGAGATACTTGAGAGTGTTGTTCCTTTGCAAATTCTAGCAGATACATGACCAGCACGTACTAACTGCATTTCATTGGCACAACTTGTGGCAGTACATGGAGATATGTCTGGTCAAAAAGCCGAAGGACTAATGCAAGTAAAGTGCTGCTAACTGAATTTAAGGAACGTAAATTAAGCACTTAAATGTCCCAAAGCTGAACCCGGTGCGTGCCAAAGTTGTCTGGCCCCAAAATGTGCACAAATTATGGCTAAGATGAGAGGGCAAAAAAAAAAAATTCATAAAACTTTTTGCCTATCTTAAAATTATGCAACACATGGTTTAGATAAGTTCTCTGTTTTAAGTTTAGGGAACAAACTATTTCCTCTAAACATGACGATGTCATTAAAACAGGTAACTTAACAAACTGAACAGTGTTGCTGTTTGGCCCATCTGCATTCTCGTCATTTCCTATATTTAAAATGTTTATTTGAGGATCTATTTCTGCTACACCTAATACTCTAAATCTATTATCTAAATTTTCCTGATCTTCTACATTACCTAACTCATCTTCCTGATTATCGTTTAATACTCTACTGAGAGCATCTTCTAACTCACTATCGTTTAAAACATTGAATCTCCTACGATTAGCCTCAATAAACTCCCTGTTCAGATTACAAACCTCTTCGCAATTTTTACTAACTAGCTCCTCTTGTTCATTTCTCCACGGATAATACAGCATTACTAGTTCCCTAAAATAATTCTCCCTATCGTGACTAACATTATATCTCCTATAACGTATTATCCGTGGACTACGCCTTTCTCTAATAAATCCGCTACCATTGCGAAGAGGATAAACTTCGGTTCTACCGAATCCTTCATTTCCTACCTCATTCTGCGATGCTTGGCGAGTTCTACCTGCAGTTTTGGAGAATGTATAATATGCCGCAAAATCTGCTAAGACGGCATTGAAGGTTCCAGACTTTTTTTATCAAATGTGGGAAAAGGGGGCGTGGCAGTCCAAATTTTTAAATGGCAATGCAACTATGCTGTCGCTAGGAACCTCCGTACCCAAATTGGTGATCCTAGGTGCCATAGTTACTGAGATATTTGCCGAAAACACCAATTTTTCAGAGGTGTGTCCAGTTTTTTTTGCTTATTGTGGGCGAATGGGGCGTGGCATCGAAAAAAAAAAAAAGATTCTTGTATTGACTGATTAAATATCTGATCGTTTGACACCAACCTCGAACTTGTAGCTCTTACCATCTCTGAAATCTGTTTGTTCATACGGACAGACAGACAGACAGACGGACAGACAGACAGACAGACGGACAGACGGACAGACGGACATGGCTATATCGACTCGGCTTGTGATGCTGATCAAGAATATATATACTTTATGGGGTCTGCCACGCCTCCTTCTGCCTGTTACATACTTTTGCACAAACCCAATATACTCTTGCAGAGAGTATAAAAACATTCTACCCGGAACTAAAGTGATACAAAATGACGTTGCTCCGATTCATAAGATAAACATTGATGGCATCGTTGTCATCGTTATCGCGTCGTCTGTTTGCCATAAACTTTGGCGTTTTATTAACGGCAATTGTAATATAATTATTGCCGACATTTCACTATTTTGCTTCTGCTTCCCCTTCTGCTTCTTCTTCTTCTTCTCCTGCTTCTACTTCAAAACAAAACTGTACATTAACAAATGATATAATAATAATTATATCTATTTATATGACTAAGCACTTGCACGGCTTGTTTATCCAGCTCATCAGCTAGTCAAGCAAATAGTTTTACCGCTCTCTCTTCCTCTCTCTCTCCCACTCTATCTTTCTGTCTCTGTCCCACACTCTTTCATTATCTATATGCTGAATCTGTGGTAAAATCAGTTTATTTATTAGGCAATTAATGAACAGCTGTACATGAGTCTAAATATGTTCTCATCAAGCAGTGAAAATTGCTTAACATTTTTAATTATTTTTGTTTTATCATACAGATAAGTTTGGTTAGGTTAGGTCAGGATTGGACATGAAAAATACTCACGAAAGTTGTTTTACTACTTTGTTAATTGGTTTCGATTAAGTTCTGATTTGAACTCAATATTTTTATATCTCATATAATAATTCATTTTGGTTTGACTTGGAAATTTTTTTTAAATATAAAAAGTCTTATTTCTAATTTCAAACTTATCAAAATGCTACAAAAGCTTTAAATAAACACTAAATATTCTTGTTACTGTAAAAAATATTGTTTTTATAAATAAAGTAATACACATTTCAAATTTTTTTTACTGAAAGAAACGACAGAAATAGATTACTTAAGTTAAATTTATACTTAAATATGAGTAACAAATAAATATATTAATATATTTTTAACATGTCTAGAAAGTCAAGAAGTCAATGGTGGATATTAATGCGTTTTCAGATTAATGTTCTTAAAGAGACTTTCAAGTTCTACTTTCAAATTTAGTATTGGTAAATAGTCTTCAAAATGTGGATTAGCTGTTTATAGCTAAGTACACATTCAACGCCCAAAATAATCAGTTTTAAGTACAAAATATTTATTAAAGATCGTTTTTTTGAAGAGTGCATCGAAGTTCGACTTTGTCAACAATAATTTTCCATATTGCGTTCATATTTTTGCAATATTTGTGTGTACAAGTGTGCGTGTGTATGATTTTGCGTGTGTGTGATTCACAAGGTCGCCAGCTTGCATCGTCCGATTAGATGGGTGTGTGCGATTGATTGGCTTTGATTATGATTATGACTAGGTGATTACAATTTTCAGAGATGATGCCACAAGCAAAACAAAAATAAATATTAATAAAAAAAATTGAAAACACTCGATAATGCATGTTTATGCAAAATGTATATCATCTGATTCTGTTCTTGATTTTTGCAGCGCACAATCAAGGCAATGGAACAGACGTGGCACGAGGAATGCTTCGTTTGCGGTGGACCCTGTAAGAAGCCCTTGGTGGGTACTTCATTTTACGAGCGAGAGGGACAAGCCTATTGCCGCGCCGATTTCGAGGAACTTTTTGCGGCACGTTGCACTGGTTGCACTCAGCCCATAACGGACAATGCAATTGTTGCATTGAATGCCAAATGGCATCGCGAATGCTTCAAGTGCAAGGTAAAAATTATTACTAATAAACACCCACTGCACAACATACACTTATGGTCAACCTAATAAGAACAGGAAAATTGTTATTTCCGTTAGTTGCTGTTTAATAATGTTGGTTATCATTATCATTATCATTATCATTTTCATTATCATTATCATTATCATTATCATTATCATTATCATTATCATTATCATTTTCATTTTCATTATCACTATCATTATCATTTTCATTATCATTTTCATTATCATTATCATTATCATTTTCATTATCATTACAATTATTATTACAATTTAACTTCTACATTTTTAAGTGTAGTGTATTTACAGTTGCGATCACAAGTGTTTGTGCAAATATTGTTTTTAGAAACAAATTTTATAATGTATTCTTTCCTTTTGTTTTCATAGAAATGCGCCACGCCCATAACGGCCAGTACATTTGCGGTGGAGGACAATTTGCCGTTGTGCATGGATTGCTCTGACTAAAACGGGAATGTTCTGCCAGCACACACACGCACATGCACCAACACACACACACACGCACATGCACCAACACACACACGCACACACATCGATGTATATTATAGATGTTTATGGTATTTTGTAGTATTCGCAAATTGTTGAACAAAGTTTAAAAACATAACAAAGAATAGAAGGAAAAAAAAAACAAGAAAAATGCAAAAGGTGAGAAAAATCGTATGAGAACAAAATAAAATCCCCTTATAGCCAGCCCTTTTTTCCGACCGCAGTAAACTATATTTTATTTCCAAAATGCAATGAAAATTGTACACGAGAAATGCATTTAAAAACTGAAGACACCTGACAGAGACAAGCACCTGTCGGGCGAGAGTTTAGTCAGAAGCTGCCGACGGGCTGCGGAAAAGGGGCAGCCGCACACCGGTGGATGAAAGGGGAAGTGGCAAATTGACAAAGCAATGTCACCTGCGTTTTTTTTTTTTTTACACATATTAAAAATATTAAACAATATAATTGTATTTAGTTGTTATTACACGCAAAAAAAAAATGAACCTTTAACTAGCTCATCACCTCTGTATCTGTATCTCTCTTTCTTTGTCGCTCTAGCTATCTCCCTGTCACTCTTTATCATGTTATCTCTTTCTAAATTATATTGTTACTCTCAAAACTATCTTATTGAATATTAAAATAAATATGACAATTAATCTATTAAATTTTAAGTCTTTTTTATTTCTTGGGGGAGACGTAAGTTTTTTTTCAGTCTTTTAACTAAAACTGATGATAATTATTTAAAATTTATATTAAAAATGAATGAAAACTTGAATACCAACATTAAAATAAATTTTTAACAATGGCGTATTTTAATACAGTCTATATTATATATTTGATTAAATTTTAAGCTTAGGGAAACAACTGTAACTTAAAAAAATATACACCTACATAATAATTTGTATATAAATAATTTATATTTACACTATTATAGAATTTATTTTGATAAATTAGTGTACCAACACTTATGTTCTTAATGTAAACTATTATCGTTGGAATGCAACAGGGAGAAGGCATGACAGACACCAATAAAAATATATATTCTTGTTCAGCATCAATAGCTGAGGCGATATAGTCGTGTTCGTCAGTCCATATGTATGAACAAAAGAATCTCTGAGACTATAAAAGCTAGTAAGTCACCAAAGGTCGCTAACGAAGGATAAAGTGCTCAAGCAGTCCATGTTTGTCTTAATTTTTGACATGCCCACTTTAGGGCTTTCAATGTTCAAGCAATGATCAAACAGGAATTTTAACAATTATGCTTCCTTATAGAAAACTCTTTTGTTAGCTATGCACGCAGTAATTGCAAGCACAGGAAACACATATATAGAACGAGTTCGATTCAAATAGTTTTTTCTAGCCAAAAAACTACAAAATGTAAATTTGTATGAGCGATTTTGTGTTAACCAAGTTAACTCAAAGAAACCCACACAAACTACACTCGCAAGCGATACAAATATTCCGACCAAATTGGACTACTATATCACACACCTATCATACTAACGATCAGTCGAAAAGACGCTCTTAAAAAGTATGAAAGAACTTTACGTTTATCAAGTTACCTTAATTAAACTCAATAGTGTTTATTACCTCAACGATTGCACTGGTATATACATCATAGCCTATTCTTAATAAAATACTAAAACTAAGTGACTGATATCCTAATTCAATTTTCAAGCCAATTCAATGTTTATCGATCCCCACTACTTTATATAGAAAATTCTCCTAATCTGAATTGTATTGCTTGCTCTTTCTTATTCGTACCACTTACATTGCCTTCTCTTTTGAAAGTGTGTTTTTGTGCGATCTTAGCTAAAAGTCTGTGTAGGAAATTATAGTTTTGAAGAATTTCCTTTTACATATCTCCAACAGTAAAAATCGATATAGCAAGATATCCGATAAATGTACAACTTTAATGTACAATTCAACGCGAACATGATTCGATATTCATGTGTTTATGGTAAGGTAACTTATAAATTTTGAAGGCCAAAAACTAAGGTCAGAAATGATCTTGGAAGTACATCTATTCAAAGCCGTAAGATCCATCGGCTGGGAATAGGAAAATTGGAACTAATAAATGGGTATAGGAATATGTCGCATTTAGTTGTGGTGATCAATCAATTTCTTGTCCAAAATGGCGCCCAATGAGCGCACTAGTGGATCGAGAACTTCGCGCACCTGTGACTTGGTCACATGCTCCATGGCCTCCAAAAGCTGCTGGTGAAGTTCTCGCTTCTCCTGGCACGGTTGCTGCAACAAGGCCAAAATGTTGTTCAATTGTTCCTGCTGATCGGAGCTGGGCTCATATAGATCACTGCTAAGATCGTAGCGATAATCACCGCACTGGACGCATTCAATGTGAGTGGGCACCTCCACGACAGGATCAACATTGGTCTTCTCGACAGCAGCTTCGATAGCAACGCCAGTTTGGGATTGATCATTTGTGGTGGACGTCTCACGTTTGGTACGACGCATCCAGCCACGTTGGCGACGCTTCTCGGGTTTCTCCTTGGGCACCAAACGTGGCTCATACAATTTCAGATCGTTGAGGAACATCTTGAGATCATAACGCTCTCGCATACCCGATCTGCCAACACCATGGCCATGATTGGCACGCTTTTGGTAGCGACGATAGCCCTCGCGGGCCAATTGAAAGCGCTCCTCTTGCATGTCCTCGATGAAGGTCAAGAAGCTGGTGCAACGCTGCTGCAGGCATTCAACAACCGGATCCTGTCGATCAAGCACACCCTTCTCGAGGCAAACATTCGTCAGGGTGTACATCATCTCGATGAGGGCACTCAACTTCTGTGGCACCTTATCGAGTAGAAAGTAACGCAATTGCCGCTTATAGCTGCCAATTGAATGATGCATCAACGAATAGACGCACACCACCCGTTGGCTTGCCTCATTCGAGGTGGCACTATTGAAATTTGCGACCGGCGTACAGCGTATATTCTCGATCAACTCTCGCAGCGGATATAGGAAATTACGTGAGAATTTCACACAGAACTCAAACGCATTGCGCTCCCGTCGCTGTTTCTCCTGATTGCTGCACGTGGGCATCTGCAGCTGAAGCAGTTTGCCCTGCAGTCGATCCAGCGCCGTTATGATGCGCTCCTGTGTCAATGAGATTCTGTTATAAATGGCCATCTTCTGGTACTTGAGATTCTCCAGGGAGCGTGTGCAGACCACAGTGCGTCCGTTCTTGCGTCGTCGCTGCAAATTTGGATTGGCATTGGGATTGATAGTGGAATTTGTAATGGGATATGTATTATTAGCTTGGTTGGGCATTGGAGCCACCAACGTTGCCGGTGTTGGGTTAGTTGGGAGCGCATTGGTTGCCGGTTTCTCCTTACCGCCGTGTTGACGTGTCAGCTGCGGTGCCCCAGCCTTTGAGTAGCTGGCTGCCTCCTCCTTGTGCTTCAAAGCACGACGCACAGCTGTAGGCTTGGATTTGTTACGCTTATTGGCACTCGACTGTTGTACCGACTTGCACGTCTGTGCTGTCTTCTCCTTCTCCTTCTCCTTGTCCTGTCGCTTCAGCGGCTCCACGTGCTCTTGCGTATCGCAGAGGGTTATCGTGTCCGTGTCCGATCTTTGGGACGTATAAGCCATGGGCTTTAGGCTACGCTGCAGGCGTATCCAGTGTGGATGTGGCTCGAGTTCAACAAAGCATGGCTTCTGTGAGATCGGCGTGTCCAAAGATTCGCTGGATTTATAGGGTAACCTTTCGATATAACGCATATAGCCGGGACGATCAGCGATTTCCTGCTCCAAGTCGCTATCCTCCACAAACGGAGCTGCTGCTTCCGTTTGCAGTGGCTGCTGCGGTTCAAAACCGGACTCCATATCAAAGTGTTGTTGCATGAACAGATAGGCCATCGATGGTGTCGTGTTCAGAGCACGACACAGTTCCGCATTCATCATCTGCGGCAACATGGGCGTGGGTATAATATCCGCCCACTGGGATTGGGATTGGTAAAGGGCTTGTGGTGCGTAATCCTCATAGGACACCTGCTTGGTGCACACCTGCTCATCGACACTGAGCACCTGCTTCAGTCGCTGCAGTATCTTCTCCTGCTCCTGCTCATCGGGCACTGATTGTGGCAGTACTGCAGGATTAGCCGGGCGATTCCGCTTAGGAGGCGGTGGCGGTGGAGTTACCTGCGGTTGCTGTTGTTGCTGCGGTTTGGTCTTCTTGGGCTTCGGTTGTGCCTTGCGCTTGCCTAGATTCTTTTGCAGCTCCAAGGGAGCAATTTCCTGCAACTCGGCACAGATCTCACGATGCAATCCCTCGATGTGAGCCGTGTAGGCATCCTCCAGATTCAGTTTGGGCTTGCCAGCAGACGTGATCGTCTTTTGTTTGTTGCCAGCTACTCGCTTTTGTTTGCGTGCTCGCTGCGATTTGCTGCGTGCCTTGCCACGAGGTCTCACTGTATCTGCGCCACCGGCCAAACGCATCGGTTCCATGGCGTACCCAGAGCTGCTGCTGCTATCACAGCTGGCAAAACTCTCACAGCTGCTGGTTTGACTAATGTTCAGTGAGATTTGGGTCTCCACATCGAGATCTCGGGAAGTGACCATGCCAAGGACATCGTTACCATTATTGCGCATCTTACAGAATCTCAGTTTATTCAGTTTGTGCGTCTCTTTGTCCCTCTTGTACTCATCTCTCTCTGCGGCACGTTGCAAGTTATAACGCTTAACAGCGTTCCTTATTGAGTCTGGATTCGAAAACTATTGGAACCAGTTGTTAACCGGGAATGTTCCCAAGTAGCAGTTGGAGCAGTATCTGGGTAAACTCACCTGGAATTCATGGGCAAATGATTGTCCATATAGATCGTGAATTTTCAACATTATTTATAGACTATAGTGTTTTTATTAACGGATTTTAAACTAGAATCGTTAGTTTAACTCGTGTTTATATTCAAAGATTTTGTCGATTTTGCGATTTTGGGGCTATGGGAATTGACCAGTTAAAAATTTTGTTAGATGTATTCTTCCAAAAAAAAAACATTTAAATTAAATGTCTATAAGTCTATATTCTGTTTGCCTTGTATGCCTTATCGAATATATCTCTCTGACACAAACGAAACGACAACTTTGTTTTCAGAAAACTTAATTTACTCTCTGCTGGAGTGTGTTGGGTTTGTGCCAAGTATGTAACAGGCAGAAGGAGGCGTGGCAGACCACATAAAGTATATATATTCTCAATCAGCATGACATGCCGAGGCGATATAGCAATGTTCATCCTTCTGTCCGCTTTTTTGTCCATCTACCTGCCCCCTTATTAATTATACCCGTTACTCGTAGAGCTTAAGGGTATATTGTAATCGTTGGAATGTGTGTAACAGGCAGAAGGAGGCGTAACAGACAACATAAAGTATATATATTCTTGATCGGCATGATAAGCCGAGGCGATATAGCAATGTTCGTCTTTCTGTGCGCCTCTCTGTCCGCCTTTCTGTCCATCTACCTGCCCCCTTATTAATTATACCCGTTACTCGTAGAGTTTAAGGGTATATTGTAATCGTTGGAATACACACATTCCAGGCAGAAGGAGGCGTAACAGACAACATAAACTATATGTATATATTCTTGATCAGTTTAATCCACCAGAATGTTCTCTAAGGAGGTAAACTCTAATTTTCCTTTTATATTTTAAACCAGAATGAGTGTAATGGTCATGTCAAGGCAATACATTTCAAACGAAGTTAGTTTGCTTGCATTCATTGACATATTTACGGCATTCATCACTGGAGCTTGTCATAACAAGATTCTTGTGTTCATTAGAAGTCGAGTTTTCAACACTGTTATTTTGGTCTACTAACACATTTTCAAAACTTACTGAATTCAAAAAACTGGAAATTTCTTCATCGGAGGTTGATGAAAGATACAATTTATCATAGTAATGTATGACGTCTACAAGGTCTGAGATGAAGAGGTTTACTGGTGGACGTTAAAAGGTAGCTGAAACTGTCTGGACTTAACTGAATTTTGCTGATTTCTTGGAACAGCATGTTTAGTTTCTGTTTTAAAAGCATTTTCGATCCATTCGTAGTCCAAGGAGTATGAAATTTAAATAGTTTTGCAAATCAATGCTGTGTAAAATTGGTTAAGAGAGCTCAATAAACGTTTACGTGTTTTTATGCTAATTCAAATTTAGACCTTATTTTTCACCGATTCCTTCTATAGTGCCAAACTGAACTTAGATAGTTCATGGTACACCCATAAACACTACAACACACGGATAAAAGTGAGCAACTTGGAAATCAATCTTTTTGAAATCTAGTTTGAATTGTTTACATAAAACAAAACGTAGCATAAAACAAACGTAGATTTTACAATAAGCCAAGCATTAAAAATCGTTAGATACATTTTTTTACTCCAAAAATAGAAGTTTTAATATGTTTCTAAAAACGGAATAAGATCAACAACAGCCAAAAACAGGTGCAATCGATGACAAACAGAAGCCACAACAAATAATTGAAGAAAACAAGAAAATGGTGCAGAAGCCAAAGTTCGTAAGTGACACAAGTAGTAAGAGTATTTCAAAGATAAACAACATGAATTAACTTTTAGCCACGCCTGCGCAAGCTGGGTCTGGTAATGACCGGAGTGGCGGCATTATACATGGGTCTAACGGCCTACGAGAATCGAGATGCTCTCATCCGTACATTTGTAATGCCGGCCATGCGAGCACTACCGGCCGAAATGACTCACAACTTGGCCGTATTGGCAATCAAGTATCGCATTTATCCTGCCACCAATTACAAAGATGATTACAATCTGCAGACCTCGTTCTTCGGCCGACTCATAAGTAATCCAATTGGCATTGCCGCTGGCTTCGATAGGAATGCGGAGGCTTTGCAGGGACTGAAGGAAATTGGCTTTGGTTTCATTGAAATTGGCAGTGTAACGCCAATGGCCCAAAAGGGAAATTCACGACCACGAATGTTTCAATTGATCGAAGATCGAGCCATGATCAGTCGCCAGGGCTTCGATAGTGATGGCCATTTGGTGGTTATGCAACGTCTACGAAAAGTTCTTGCTAGCAACGAATTCAGAGCTGTAGTCGGCGTCAATTTGGGCTCTAATCGTACATCCGTAACACCTACTAGGGATTATGTGTCGGGTGTTAAGACCTTTGGACCGATGGTCGATTATCTTGTGGTGAACGCCACACCTTCGCAGTCCCATGGCCAGCACAGTGTCGAGAACAAAAAGCGTCTGATTGAAACTCTTACCGCTGTCAATCAAGCCAAAGCGGCCATCAATCAAAGGCGAAAGGTTCCCATTTTACTGAAACTCTCGCCCGACATGACCCCCGACGAAGCGAAGGAGGTGGCTGCTGTGATTGCACTAAAAAAGTGCCAAGTCGATGGGTTGATCGTGTCCAACACGACAACGACTCGTGAAAATCTCAATGAAAATGGTGGACTCTGTGGTGCTCCGCTAAGGGAACGCTCCACGCGACTGATTGCCCAAATGTATGAACTTACTAAGGGCAGTGTACCCATTGTTGGCGTCGGTGGCGTGTCCAACGGACGTGACGCCTTTGAGAAGATCGAGGCGGGCGCCTCTTTTGTTCAAATCTACACGGCTTTTGTGTACGAAGGTCCCGAGCTTGTGGATCGTGTTAAGGAGGAACTTTCGCAGTATATTAGGGAAGCTGGCTTTTCCAATGTTCGGGAAGCAGTCGGTTGCAATTTCAAACAATATCTACAAGGCAATAAGTAAACTCCAAATTGATTATTACCAATAAATTACATATTTATTTTGTACTTTTTTAAAAAATTGCACAAACTTGGCATAAAAGGAAATGTGTTTTTTCAACTAACCAGGGACTGTTCTTAGACTTTTAACTTTTTCTGCCCTAAGAACAGAATTAATATGCAAAACTTATTGGATATCACTGGTACAATTATTTGATTGTTCGCTGCTCACTTAACGTTTTCTGCTCTGTTAACATTCGATTGCTCCTCTCAAGCCGTTCTGTTAACGAATCAACTTAAAATTGCTCCTCACCCTACATATTTTTTGCTCTGTTAAAAGTTTAATTGAAGTTGCTCCTCACTTGCTGCTCACTCAGCGCTGTAAACATCTAACATCTGTAAATGTTATCGCAATCGATAACAATTTTTGGGTATCGAACTTCAGTATATTTAGTATTTTGATAAATAAAACGATATAAACTGAATACTCGGTAACACTTCCAAGTATTTTGTTGCACTGCTGCTTTTTTAATGTTTTAGTCTATTTTTATGTAAATTAAAAGTACATAAACGTCAAGCACATAAATGTGCACATAGCAGCTAAACAAATAACTGAATCGAGTGCGCCAACAGCAGCAACGTGCCGGATCACAATCAGTCAAGAGAGTGCAAGGTAATGTTCTAAAATGTCGTGTTCCATTGTCTTGCCCAAAATGCAATGAATGGAACAACAACAACAACAATGGAACAAAAACAATGCTTACAACGCATTTTTTGTCATTTGCAGATAAAGGTTTGAGCCGTACGCAATATCACAAATACACAAACGTCGCCATGGATGTGGAGGAAAACTACGAATCACAAAGCGCAACAGAGACTCCGCCACAGCAACAACAGCAGCAGCAGCAGGCGCTGGAACAGCAGCAACTGCAACAGCAGCAAATGCAGCACCAGCAGCAGCAACAGTTGCACGAGCTGCAAGATATGCAATGCGAAACGTTATATGGCATAACCACAAATACAACAACAACCACAAATCCAATGATGGACACCAGCAACATTGCGATACCATTGCCAGCGCCGCCTGGGACAGGATTGGTTGTCTCATCGGCAACAGCGACAGCAGCCTCCACAGCAAATGCAGCACCAACGCTACCATTAACATCACCCGCACAAGCAGCGCAAATCAAAGGACTCGGTGTACCGGTGTCATTGCCTACAAACGACTATGATATTGATTCGCTGCTATTGCAGCAATTCAGTTGTATGGGAACCACAGATCACGAGGATCTCATCAGTCAGTTCCAGAGCCTCATGAACAATCAAATGAATCGCGAGTCGGCTCGTTTCTATCTGGAAATGAGCAATTGGTAAGTAGAGTGGAAAAATGTTCAAAAAATAAAAAAATATCTATATATATAGTTTCGTGATCAGCCGGATCAGATGAGTGACGTATAATGTAGGTCGAATCGGAAGTATACAAAAATTCAATTAAAATACTGTCTTTTCAATAGGATCACTTTTTTTGCTTGTCTACCGATCTGTTTATATCACATAGCTAAAATAGGAACAATCGGTTGAAACACAAACTGCGTTTTAAATATAGTTACTATCGGTGTGATAGGAAAAAACTGTAATTTCTGATTAAAACTAATCCTTAGCGATGTTAGAAATTGGCAATCTAGGAAGTTCTTTAAAATGGTCTGTACAAATGTCCCCAAACATATTATTGATCTACTTGTTTGTCTGTTTCTAGTCTTATTGTCTGATCGAATCACTATGTAATGCAAGTGCCAGTAGAAATATAGGATGAAAGAAAGGTTTTAGTTTATTAAACGTTTTAGTTTATTGAGCTGTCTTAAGTGCTAAGTGCTAATTTATATACACTGAAGTGATTTAAGCCAACTCGGACTACTGAATCCTATAGGATACCCTGTAGTCGTTGCCAACGAACTCATTAGACGGAAACTTTGCACACATAGCCACAAATCGAGTCTTTTGATCAACTTTTAATATAATCAGAAGACTACATCATAAAGAGGCCATAATTTATGGAATAAACTTAAATAATTATCTTGTCGTCTTGTTTAAGTACCATTTACTGGAATCGAAGAGGTTATCGAAATGTTTCTATATAAAGTATTAAAATGAATAATCTAATAATTAGGGTGAACATAAAGTGAAGTCAGTTATTTTTGTCAATAGTTTAGCTTCGTGAGCAGAAAAGGATTTGGTAAGAACACATTTTTGACTTTCTAATTTAATGCATTGTGTAAATTGTATTATTCCATAAAATGCTACTTTTCGACTAGGAAATACCCTGTCTTGCTTATTATACTGATCTTTAGATTTCGTGTTTGCATTTTTTTATTCAGCTTAAAAATTGTAAAATTTTAAAATTGTTTTTGTTTTCCACTGTTTTTTAACTTGAATATTTATTTTGAAAAGGAACTTGCAAACTGCCGTCGGTTGCTATTTGGACTTTTGCAGTCTACAATCATTGCCTTCAATGAAGATTGTGCAGGGCCAGCACGTGAACGCACAACAGCAGGCATTTCAGTTGCAAAACGATGGCACTGAACGCTGGCCCAATGGCTGTTATTTAACATCGCCGATTCAGACGCAACGCATCAATGTGCCGTCCCTGCGTCCCCTTGAAACTTGTGATATATTGGCTGATCTAATGCCGACACAGCCGGCCATTATGTGGCGCCTCTGCACGCCCAACGGTTGGTACTTTGGCGGTGAGTTTGGAGCTCTCTCTTTCTCTATATATATATAGATCAAAATCCTCTTCAAATCCTATTCGAATTTTATTAATAATCACTTTGTTTTACAGATGCCATTTGGATGATACCACCTGGAACACAGGCCAGTCAGGATGAGCTACAGCAGCGCATGGTGCAGCTGATCACGTCGGACGCTAAGCCAGAGGTTTATCCACAGATCAATATAGTGATAACGGCGCATACGCAATGAAAATAGCGATCACGTTTTTATTTGGAATGCAAAGTTTTTAATGTTCACATTTCGCTGCGACGTTTACACTTTGTCATTTTATAAATGCTAGTAATTTCCGGATTTTCTGTATTTTGTATTTTCAAAATTACAATTCTAAATTTCCTTTTAATTTCTTCAAAATCGAATTCAAACGCAAAAAATCGGATTATTTGTTTATGCCTCCAAACTCTACACTAGTTTACATACATTTACGCTATTTTTAACCGAAATATTGTTTTTTTTGTAAATTCGTTTACTCACACAAAATTATTCACTTTTATTGTAATTCAAAAATTTTAAATTGATGTGCGCGAAATGGTTTTATATATAAGTAAGAAGTTTTTCTTTTTTTTTTTTTTTTTTTTTGTCAAACCAATCCTGTAACAAATGTAGTTTTAAGTGTTTTATTGAGCGAAAAGAAAGAGGAAAGAAGAATATTTTTGTCTTTTTATTATATAATGTTTGTAGTAATCGTATGCAATAACGGGTGGAGTTTAAATAGCCTGAACTTACTGCCAAGAGATATATATTTCTTGTTATGTACTCGTTAGTATTATTCTCTAAATCAGTTTATTCTGGATGTTAATGAATAGTTTAAAGGATGCAAAAAGATTGTCAGTTATTCTTCAATGTTTTAACCTTGTATTTGTGATGTTTTAACCTTTAAGGGTTGTTATATTTGATGGACCTGTTCAAACGGTAATTTGTGGTTGATTCGCTATTAAAGTTTGATTTTTTTATGCTTTTACCCGTTGTTCGTAGAGTAAAAGTGTAATCGTTAGAAAGTTAGTGAAAAGGAAGAAGGAGGCGTGGTAGACCCCATAAACTATATATATTCATGATCAGCAAGCTAGAAAGGCCTGAGAGATCAAGCAATAGCCGTTTGTTTTTGTTTCTTGACACGACAACTTTGGAGCGTTCTATGCAAATTTAAAACAGGTAAAAATATCATGTTTTAGTACAGAAAACTTTTTTGTTAGCTAAGCTATCTGAACCAAATTAATACTGGTACAAGTGTTCAGAAAATTCAGGTACTGACTGACTGCATTCGATCCAAATCGGACAACTATGTCTAAAGGATTTTTCCCCAAAATCGATCAAAGGTTCATATGAGCACCTTTATCTCAGAGACTATAAGAGCTACCATACCAAATTTGTTTATTTCCAGTTGTTGAAGCGGCAAATCTATCGTGACCAAATTTACATATGTTTATGGTAACATTATGCTATCCTACCAAGTTTAATCCGGAACGAGTTTTTCGACGCGGTGGACGAACTAGAGGAGGATATGTTGGATGGATATATCAGAAGAAAGCGATCCAGTCAAGGGTCTTAGGAAGGTCGATGTGGCTGACCTTGAGGACTTCGAGGAGGAGGGCTCAGCCGCAGGTCAAATCTAATGAAGTAAGGCTACTGATACAGGAGCTTACTAACGTCTCATACAAAATAGTTGGAGATAACTCACACACTACAAACAAATGTCGCAGATCTCTTTTAGGGATTGCAGAACAATTTGACAACAGCGACATGGACTGTAACTGTACTGCAGATTAGCTTTCAAGACTGGGCAAAGTCTCCCCTCCAGCGATTTGCAGACTGATCATTAGGTGTTTCGAGCGTTTAGTTGACGTAAGGTGGGAGACCACACCTAGCTGTAAGATATAACGCCTTACTTACTCGATCACGCTATGCCTGTTGACACGGACAGACTGTTCAGAGTGCACTTCCGGGTCACTTGTTGGTAGGGTTACGTGCCAATTGGAAATCCGTCGGTTTCTATGACTTTTGCAGAAGTTGTGGAAATGAGGAGGAAGAGGAGACGATGGCTCATTTTCTCCGTCACTGTCCCGCTCTAAGCAAGCACAAACGTCGCTATGTTGGAGTTTAACTCTTCGATGAGCTATCGGATATTTCCGAATTATAACCACATTCTAGCCACGATATGGATATCTGCATTTTGCCATACGTAGGCCAATCAGGACCCGCTCTTTTCTAATATATCCTTCTGTCTCCCATCTGGTATTACAACAGGCCAACTTTCCCGGCACATGTGTTCAGGTGTGCGTATGCCAGCAGCCACCAAACATAACCTAATCTATGCTATATCTGCCATCGGCCAAATTCTTGGAAAAAAGGAAATTTGTATAAGGTAAATTGAGCGATCGCAACAAAACTCACATAAAAGTTTTATGGGTGTTACCAAAGTCGGTTGGTAGTTATGGTATAAATCATATATGTACATCATAATCTATCGAACACTGTCTATTGCCTAAAAGCTAAAGTGTTTATTAAGCTCACGCACTTAGAAGAGAACAAGCCAAATTCCTTTGACCTGACTGTTTGGTTTTTAAAATCCCATAAAAGCACCAAGAAGTTCAAATTGGGCCTCCACCACTCAGATTGAAAAATGGTGCAAACCGCAGATTTATACCAAACTACTGTCCAAAGATGTTCATAACGAATGTAACCGTTCAAGCAAAGATCAAATGAATTAGAATTATTTCAATAGAGCCACTGAAACAAAGTATTTAAAATTCCGTCCACTACTGAAATGTCGAGCATAGTAACTTATCGATTATTTAGCTCATTAAATTAGCTTATTAAAAATTCGTGGTTAAAAATCTATCAAGTGAACTAAAAAAACTTGTAACGGAAAAAGAACGTGTAAAGAAAAATAATCATATTAGACTTTTTGTTCGTTTTAACAAAGTGTGGTTAAAGACGACATGGCTGACCGAAAAAGTGATCGACACAAAACTCCAAGGGTTCAAAAATGCGACTCGGAAATCAAAGACACGAAATTTTGATACTTTTCTAATTGCTCCTCAAAACATCACAAAGAAACCTACGGCTTCCTATTTCACTTGTGAAACAAACTAAATTTCTTTAGATAATTTTGTAAATAATAATGAACCATCGGCAGAGAAAACGATATCCTCTGTAATCTACATATCTTTTGATATGTTCGCCTTGCAGAATTGTGCTGAAAGAAACCCACAAGTTTAAACTGCCTCGCATTGAATGGTTTATATATTATTGTATCGAAAATGATCAGAAAGATCGTAAAAGTATCTTAATTGGTATTCACATTTTTACCTTCTGATAATATAATGCTATGATTTTTTAAATTTCTGGGAATTTTAATCACAAAATAAAGAGCAGATGAATGTAAGTATTGAGTGTGAGTGTGTGGTAGCCAGAGTGAGTGTGAGTACACTCATAGCAATCTGAATGCTTGTATGCATTTTAATTTTATCACGTTATGCAATCAGATTACAAGTGCCGTTGTTTATGTTGATTTACCTCGCTCCTATACCCACTTCCACTCACACTCCCGATTCCGCCTCACGCCCTTCCTTTTTTTTGCATGAAAAATTATAATTGAGTCAAAAATGCAAAACACACACACACACACACACACACGCATGTGTGTCCTCCAGTGTGTGTGTGTGTGTGTGTGTGAAGTCGTGCGTCGGGCACGGAAATGAAATGCATTGAAACGGAAAAGAAATTATAATCCGTAGAGTCTTTCACAACAACAACAACAGCAGCAGTACGTTGTTGCCTTTTGACTTGAATTACAAATGGCGCACACGCCTCCATGTTGGCGGTGGGCGAAAGGGGCGTGTCACTCGATGTCATAGACAATCAAATCAAAAGGCGTCAAAGCGTAATCCCAACATATACTACAATATATCTATCGCATAATGCATGCTATCTCATTTTCGCCCCTCCGGCAACAACAACAACAACAACAAGCGTGACGACGCCATTGCCGTTGCCACTTTCAGTTCCACTGCCATTTCCACTTCCGTTTCCGTTTCCTGCTGCCAGCTTCAGCTCCAATGGAGAACAAGGCTGTCAAACGTTTCATGTAACAACATTGTAAAATTGCATTTGCCTCTTCAAGCAACAACAACAGTTATCACAACAGTCACTACCGCTGCCGTCTATGAAATACCCGTACTTATACATATGAGTAGAAGTGTAGTTAAGCTCACGAGTATAAGCTTAAGTACACTTATAGTCATATGTATAAGTATGTATGTTGTCATCTGTATAAGTGTAGTTAAACTTACGAGTATAAGCTTAAGTACACTTATAGTCATATGTATAAGTATTTATGTATTTACTTATACTTTATGCCTTCATTTATACTTATACATTCAGCTATTTGTGACTTATACTCATACTAATAATTATATCAACGCTTATACTTCTACTGATACTCTTTCTCATATGCATTCCATAATTTATTACACTAGAACTTATACTCACACTTATACTAATGTCTGCCATTACATTTTAACTTATACTCGTTGGTGTAATTTTAATTTTGTTAATCTTAACCCAGCATTTATACTTATACTATTACCTCTAATTGTACTGCTGCTTATACTAGCACTTACATTAATGTTCATACTTATACCTCTTCTCTTACTTATACTTATGTCTACAATTACTATAGAACTTATACTCGTACTTATACCTATGTATACTCAATGTCTTCTACTACTTATACAAATATATTCAGGCTTCTTATACTAATATAATACTTCTGTTTAGGTTCTTACTTATAAGAATAACAGTACTTTATAAATATGTTTTAAGTTATATTCACATTTATACTTACATCTATTATAATGTTTTAACTTATACTCGTTCTTATAATTTACCTTCAGTACCTTCACTTGTAGTGCTATTAGTACATTACTATATTACTTTATTTGTTCATACTTATACTTATCCATACTTAAATTATAATTACTTCTGAATTTGTATTTATTTCTAAACTTTGTAATATTTATGCTTTTACTAATTCCTATATGTACACTTATTCTTCTTATACGTACAAGTATAAGAGGTATATATTAACAAATGTACACGTATTTGAATAAGTGTAATTGCCATAGAAGTACACGGTGTTAGTGTAAATAAATGTTATGGTAAGTGTAAATATGACAGTTAGTACAAGAGAAGGTTGAGATATAAATAAAAGTGTAAGTACAAGTATATATACATAATTAAGAAAAAGTATATGGGTGTATTAGAAGAAAAAAGAGTAGCTTAGCAAAAAGTAAAAGAATGAATAAAAGTAAAGCTAATGGTACACGTATGATTACAATTTTTTGGGTATGTATAAGTATAAGTGTATACCCATTGCTAGACTTATATTTGCACTATTAATTATACTAAAGCCTTCTCTTACTCTTATACTCTGCTCTATACTCATACAAACACTTATACTTATTACTACTCTTACTCTTATACTTTTCTCTATACAAACTCTTATACTTATTCCTTTTTATATGTAATACTTTTACTTGCACTTTCACTCTCTCTTTTCCCTTTAGTCATATGCATACTTATACTTAAACTTATTATGTTACATTCATTTTAATGGTTCTACTTATCTTCTACTTAGCTACCATATACCCTATGTATGCTACTTGTAACGGGTAGAACGGCTTGTTGTTTTGGCTTGCTTTAAAATTCAGATTATGATTTGATTTTCGAGCAACAGTCAACAACAGTCAACAGTCAAGCGCATCTTTGCTCCATCTCCCTTCGCCCTGTACCCACTCTTTCCCTCTTCCTCGCTCTATGAGTATTAGCTTCCATCTCTTTCTCTCTGCCTCTACCTCTCTCCCTTGCTCCCATCAGTTGCTTAGTTTGTTTGGGGGCCTTGTGTCGTCTACATGTCTCTAGTCTATTTGTTATTCATAGATTGGGAATTACAAGCAGCAATTGCCAATTGTCAACATCTTTTACACACGCACACACACTTGACACAAACACACACATACACACACACACATGAATTGGGCACGTGTTGATGGCAACTTGTTACATGACCAATAACTGTTGATTTGTTTGTTTGCATCGCCACGTCCTTATTAGCATGAGATGTGTGAAGACTGGTGAAGAGAAGGGAATTGAGGAAGAAGAGACGGGAGAAATTCAAGGAATAGGGTGAACCAATCCAAACGGAAGGGAGTTTGCTGGGCGTGGCATTCGCTGGAACATCAACTGTTTTAAAACAAATCTAATGCAATAATTACTAGAAACACTAGAAGTTTGTCCCCATCAACTAATGTAGATGACAGTCAATTTAATTAAATTATAACTTAAAATTCCAAAAATACTTTAATAACAAAATGAATTTCTTAAATAAATAAATACATACAAAAATTTTTTTTTTAAAGCTTACGGGATTATTAATTGTAAATGTTATACAAATTCTAATTAAAATCTTTGCTTAAATATTAAAACATTAGATGGAAATTAGAGGATTTGATTTGCATTTTAAATACTTAAAAAGTTTTTAATATATACATTTATAATATATATTTATTTAAAAAAATATATATTTATTTTTTTCCGGTATGTTACTCAAATTTTACAAGTGAGTTCAAATCGATAATAAAATATATTTATTTATCATTAAGATTCAAGAAGGGAATTCTGTGCAATACACACTTGTTCACTAAACCATGATCGATAGGGTTATTCGATATCAGTTTAAAACTTTAAAATGCACAACTTTATAGTGCCAATCTATTAAAATTTTCACAATATTTTTTAATACCACGTATGTCACTCGATGGGCTCCCATTGTTCATTATGGATAGGGCTATTCGATTAAAAGCTTACAGTTCTTGATCTAGAATAGCTATTAGTTTTTGAATTGTATTTCGATAAAGACTTTCGATTACAGTATTGTATATTATATACAAATTTGGCGATGTACTATAAATTTTTACACACTTTAATCGATAACTCAAACCGATAACTTTATATGACAAACGATACACAGAATAGCTCATTGCTCATAATTTCCATACTTAAAATGGATAGACAAGATCGACAACAAAATGTGGTATTCATATATCTATCACATACTGTAATCGAAAATTTTTTTGATCACTTTCCACTCATAATAATCGATAGTACGGAGCGATAACGATATTCGATATGCCATCTATTCCACACACCAAAATCGATCACGCTATGCTCGATATACACTCATAAAGCCTGGCATGCTCAACTTTATGTGTTCATACCTCTGTGTATATGAGTGCGTGTGTCATAGCGTTGATCTTTTGTCATGTCCAAAGATCGCCGGTTGTAGTTGGAGTTGGAGTGTGGATTGGAAGCTGGTGGTGTCTGAGCTGGAATCGGATTTGGAGTCGGAGTTGGAGCACATTAAATGCATGAAACAATGGCAGACAGTTTGACGCTGTTGGGCAACATTTGCAAGTCGAGTGTGGCATGCGGCATGTGGCATGTTGTTGCTGTTGTTGTTCTTGTTGTTGTTGTGGCTGTCTGTCCATGTTTCGTGTCCAGTTCGGTGGTCGATTTTTATGAGCGCCGTCGTTGACAGCTTAAAAGTCTCTTAGCATGAAAAATATTGTCGAATGGAAAACTTTTGTTGCCCTCGTTGTTGTTGTTGTTGTTGCTGTTGTTAATGTTATTGTTGCAGTCGTTGCGGTTGTTGTTGTTGCTGTTAAGCAAAAGCTTTGACTTTTTTGATGTGTTCTCGCGATAAGATTTTGAGCGAGTGCTGCGATTTATGCCCCGTCGTCCCCTTTTGCTTCGTCCACTTCTTTCTGCAACTTGTGGCAAGTTGCACTTTTAACTTATCTCTTGCATGTGACAATCAACTCATTTTAGTGGGTGGGGTATGCTTATCTGTATCAGTATGTGTGTGTGTGTGCTTGTGTGTGAGTTTTGGCCATAATTAGCGCAGCTTTTGACGCGTTTTATGCGCATTTTAAGTGCAATTCTCTGAACTCACAACTTTTAACTTCATGTTGTAAATTCATTTCACAAATTGTTGCAATAAATACACTCATATTCCTCTACTAAACTTGATTCCAAGTCGATTCGCTTTTAATTATAACAACTTACATGTGAGAAACTGTTTGTAGATTTATATAGAGTTCTTGAATAATTTCTTCTATTGATAATACACGTTAAGTAGAGTGCAAGGGATGTATTTGGAGCTTAATGAAAGCATTAAAATTACTCCTAACTATCTTGAGGTTTTTCTTTAGGTGCATATTCTTAATCATGAGCCTAATAAGTGAACTCTTTATTACACAAATTATAAAATCAATTATTCTACACTTGATTTCGGAACTATATTAAATCTGACAATTGGTTAATAGATAATGTTAGTAATAATTTAACTTCGATCAACATGCTTAACTTGAAGTACACTGACTTCTCTGAGCTCTTCAGAGAACAAACTTATTTACCATATTTGAAAGATTACTTTTTTCTCAGCATTTCTCTTAAAATTGGCTCAAAAAAAAAAAAGGAATTATCCTTAATGCCAGTAGACTGATTTCGTATTTACACTCGCAGTTTAATGACATATTTGTCGGATTCTAATAATAATAAGATTTTTTCTTCGTTTTAAACCATCACACAAAGTCGTTTAATGGGTTAAGTGGGATTTCAGAATTTTAGAAATTCGAATTTTTTTTCTTTGGTTTATAAATTAATTTAAAATGTTTAGTATATTCTTCCAAATTTCAAGTCAAATTGACGAAGATAGAGCCTTGGAAAGTTCTGCTTATTAGAGCATTTCCTCCTGCCGCGTCGCGAATCAATTATTTAATTAATTTTTAATGCAAACGCCTAAAAGTATGCAATCATTCTATTTTAAACTTTAATATTGAACGAATATTCCTTAGTTTGGCACCCTAAATCACCTAGAACTGAATAACGTGTATTATAAAGTCTTAAATTTAATTATTTTCAACATCACCTTATAGCTTCGGTATATAGTTATAGTTAGTTAGTTAGTTTATAGTTATGGCTGTTAAATATTTGAAAAACTAAATTAAATTAAATTGTTCTATGTTGAAAACTTAAATTATTTTTAAAAAATACATAATTTAATTTTTATTGGGAAATGGGTAACTTTGAGTGTATTGTGGGAGTGTTAATAGAGTAACGAGTATCTCAATATCTCAGCTTGTTGGAGTTTCAAGTTTTGGTTGTTGTTACTGCGTTTGTCGCCTTTTAGTCTTAACATGATTTTGTACTTCTATTTAATGCCACATTGAGATTGATTTAATTTGATTTCTAATTCGATTCAATTTTTATCTGATCTACATACAATAAACTATACTAAATTTATCTACACCCAAACATTCTTATGTATAGTGTTGGCGATTGAGCAAATTTATGGCTATATATAAAAAAGAAAATCTAGCCGTATTTTACAAAATATTTTTGAACAAACCCATTTAGGCGGTTGCTCAAACTCGGCAGATTTTATTAATAAATAAAATTAAATATTAACAAAATTATAGTTACGCTTTACTGATTTTGCAGTTAAATTACTTTACAATCAAAATATTTAAATCTATTCAAATAGTTTCAGATTCTGTAGCCTTTTCAAAATTTAGCTTATTTTTTACAACGAATAAAAATAAAAATAACAATTTTCGCATTAACAGAAAAATAGATTTCAAATATTTTAATAGTTGAATTTTTTAGGCGATTATTATATTCAATTAATTATTAATTTTGGTATATATCATTATTTTTTTTTATTTATTATTAATTTGAATTTTTATTTGAATATTCAGTTTATTATTCAATATAACAGTTTGCAATAATATTTACAATATATTTGTATATGTTTATTGTTAAAAATAGTCATCAAATAATTTTTTTAATGCAAAATTCAGTTAATTGTGTATTTATCAACTGAAAACATGTTTATTAAAAGTATTATTAAAGCTATTTTCAGCATTTTCGTTTTTGACTAGAAACTTTATTTTTATATGATTTTAAAACTATTTCTACTTTATTTTAAGCTTTGTTTTTTTTTAGCGTTTATTTTCTTACCTTTTTAATATTTAAAAGTAAATGTCTTTTATTGTTTAATTGTCACTTACTTTCTTGACAAGAAATATTTATATAAATGTTTTAAATTTATTTTTAGCTTTTTGTTAATTTTTTTTGTACGACTAATCTCGCTTTTTGGCTATGAAACACGGGCATCACTGTTCTCATATGTACCCAAGTGTCGCCTCTCTCCGTTGCTGTTGTTGTTTGGTTGCGGCTAATGCTGTTGCTGTTGTCATTGGTCACAGATTATTTGTTTAATAGAGGTGAGAGGAGTGCTCAGATCAAAGTAACAAAGAGTTAAAAGATGAACAACTTTGTGTGTGCTTTGCTTTGCTTTCTTATTGTTATTGTTATGGTTATCTTTGTTGTTGTTATTGCTTGTGTTATTGTTATTGCTGTTAAGTTTTGTACGATTTTGTCTTCGGCTTTGTCTTCGCGCTCTCTTTGTTTTCGTCACTTTTTATTTTGTCATCTTGATATATAACTAGCGATAACATTAACAATCAAATCGCCCCCAACGCACGCATATATAATTTATCCATATGATAAAAATATACCCATAGCCCCATACGCCTTACCGTTCTCCCTCTGCCTAACACTAAAAAAGAATTTCGAAAATATTTTTTGAATTTTTAACAACAAATTGTAGTCAACTCCAAGTTGTGGTTTTTGTTAATTTAACATGCGTTTTATGTCTTACATTTACTGACAGCATTGCTTGAATTTATTTTAATAATTTAACATTTTATATATTTTATAAAAAAAAAAAGCTTTTTAGACATTTTAAGTGTTTAATAATTTTAATTTCTTTAACTATTAACTAGCCTTTCGAAAATGAAAGAAAAAATATTATTTGTGTTAAATTAATTACAATTAATTTGCTTAACGAGAGCCTGTACCTCTATAAATGAAACTATGTAATTTGAACCTATGTAATTTTTATTTATTTATAATTTAATTGAAATATTTTATAATACGTTTTGTAAATTTGTTAACAGAATCATGTCATTTCATGAAAGTTTAAAAGCTTTAAATTTGTGCATAAAGTGAAATAAATGAGAAAGTTATAAAATTTAAAGCAAATAATTTTAAGTACTCTATTTGCTTACTTAACTTTGTAGGAATTGAATTACTTATTACTTACTTATTTTCTTAGTTTTGTAATAACTTGACTTCTCTTTTATTTATTTATATTAAATATTGTTCACTTTAATTGTAAAAAACTCTTAAAACACAGCAGAACTGTATGTAGATAATCATTTTTTATTTTATTTATTTTTTTTTAAGTAAATTAAGAACTGAGAAAACTCTTTAAGTAGTAATTCTTTTAGTTTACGAATTTATTCTTAATCACAAAAAAAAAAATATTTTTACTGAAGTACAAAATAATAAAGAATATTTCAGTTTAATAAATTATATTATTTTATCTATATAAAAAATATTTTTTAAATTTTGTTCATATAGGTTTCTATTATATAAAAAAAAAAAAAACAATTTTATTGTGACGCGATAAAACCATTAACTTCTAAATGTTTTTAGCATAGCTGATTATGTGCTTAATATTATTAAATTAAAGAAAAACAGAGATTTTAGACACACTTTAAATTAATACAAATTTAACCTTATGAATAGCTACAATCGAATACAATTAACAAACGCAAAAGGAAACACAAACCCCCAAAAAAACTCGACTATCAAAAATTGTTAAAAAATTCATAAATTTCAACGTTTTTTTTTTTTTGTTTCTAACGAGGGTCAATAATGGACAAACGTCAATATTATTTAATATTAAATACAAAAAGAGGTCCAGCGACAACAACAACAATTATAATGAGAACAACAACAACAACAGAAAGAACAACAAACAACAAATTTGATGAAAAGAGCCGCAAACTCAGACGCGACATTGCGTGATGAACATTTCTCAATGGATATGAGGAATTGTTGGCTGATCAGGTCAGGGGAATAGTCAGAGCAAGGGAGAGGGAAGAGCAGAGGGCAGAGGTACGCTGTGGAGCAGAGGGAGGTGTCTGAGAGACTGGCCGAAAATGAAATGACATGACGTGTTGTTATTAAGCCGAAATCCAAAACAAAACAAGTAGGATAACAGTACAGCACAGCTAACGACTAGAAAATACCCGTCGGAGACTCGAAAATAAGAAAAATTGATTTTGTTAGCTTTTGTTAGTAACAAGCAGGAATTGGACTACAAAGTTCCCATATTTATAAAGCATGAAGAAAATACTTTAGAAAATAGAAATCCTGCTACGAACAAAATGCTTAACTTTGAAATTGTGATTATTAATCTGTGTGTTCGTATATTCAAATTATTGTTAAAAAAAACTAAATTTCAAAACAAATAGTAATATTTATACGTCGAAATAGATAAATAAATGTAATATAAAATTAAAAATTAATTAAAATTCTTAGTATTCTTGACACGCCGAATTGTTGTTTCAGATCTAACTATTAAGTGACAAACCTCGCGACTTTAGGATACCCGTTACTCAGTTTCAATTTGTTATTAACAATGGTGATGGATATAATAGCTTGGCAAACACAGAACATTTTCATAGAAATTCATGTTTAGAGCATATTTTCGACCGATCGTTCCTATGGAAGCTATACGATATAGTTGGCCGATTTGTATCAAACTTGGTCAGTATATATGTATATATTATTGGCAGATGTATTCTGTGTGAGTTTGGTAAATATAGCTTAGTTAACGCAAAAGTTTTTCATACGTATTCATATTTGGAGCGTATTTTTGACCGATCGGCCCTATGGGAGCTATACGATATAGTTGTCCGATTTGGATCAAACTTGGTCAGTGCATGTACTTCCTAGATATGTACTTTCCGTGTAAATAGCATAGCTAACAAAAAAGTTTTCTGTACTAAAACATTCTACGTTTACCTGTACATTTACCTTTATATGCAAATAAAACGCCCTAAAGTGGGCGTGTCAAAAAAAAAAACAAACTTGTACTGCTTGGGTATTGTACCTTTTATTTGCGACCACTATCATTTTTCTAGCTCTTATAGTCTCTAAGATCCTTTTGTTCATACAGACGGACGGACGGACGGACGGACGGACGGACGGACAGACGGACATGGCTATATCGACTCGGCTATTGATGCTGATCAAGAATATATATACTTTATGGGGTCTGCCACGCCTCCTTCTGCCTGTTACATACATTCTTTTACTCTACGAGTAACGGGTATAATAAGATTAAAATAACTGATTTCGGTATAAATTATGCATCATGGCAATGATTTAATTATTTAGTTTTTATTAATTAAATCAATGTTCTTAAATGATTTTATTTCTTTTTTTTTTTCTCAATAAAAAGAAAATTGATTAATGCTTTATTGACAAAACAATTGTGTTAATTAGGATAAAGCGCTGACTGTTAAATGAAAAAAAACTGTAAATTCAAGTATAAATTTGTGTTATTTTTTATTTTTATTTATTCTCGCTTTAATATAGATTCAATTTAAACTATGAACAATATAAATAAAAAATTTTAAATAATAAGTATAAAAAAAATATAAGTTTGTGAGAATTAGCCAGATCTGAGAGCTTATAGTTAAGGAATTTGTGTATTATTTTTGCAAACATTTTCATTTATATTATTTAAAATTTAGTTAGATTTATCTATAAAATGGTTACTAAAATACAAAATTAAAACAACAACTCAAAAAGGAGATGTATACCCACGAGTATACCCTTTAATACTATGAACAAAGAGTATTATCCCAGACAAAACATACACACGGAAAAAGATAGAAAATGAGAGCGTGATTTTTATGAATGAAATCACGTTGAGGGCGGCTCAGGGTTAAGGGAAGGCGCGGAGGCGGGGTCTGGGGCAGGATGATGGAGACTGCCACACCCCGTAAGCCGCGGAGTCGTCGGCGTCTTCAAGGCGATTAGCAAAAAGCGGTAAATGTTGTGTTAAACCTCAATTAAGAAGCTCGATTCAAGTCGATTCACATTGATTCAAGTCCAGTTTGAGCCGCAAACTGCGAGATGACCAAACGCAGAGCCGCCAACAGGATGTTAAGTTGGGTAATTTGAATTTGGTTTGACTGACGCCACACGCCAGGTCTCACAAAAAAAACAAAAAAAAACTCTTGGAAATTTACGAGCTCAAAAGACGCGACGCTAAAAAACAAATCCACAGCTTGCGGCGTTGACAGAGATCTTAAATGATCTTATTTTTATTTATTTTGTTCAGTTCTTTATTTTTTTTGGGTGAGGCAGCAAATCACGCAACGCGCGGTGGGCTGAGGGGGACGCGGGGACTCAGGCAACTCAGCGAAGTAGTGGCGGGGGGAGCGGTGGTGATGATGTCGACGGCGCCTCGAAGGAGCAAAAGGTGCTGCCATTTCTCGCTCTCGTCGCTCATCTCACATCGCTCATCTCCTCATCTGTTAAGTGCTTTTTAATTTGTTTGCGTTGAAGCGCTTCCTCTTGACTTCCCTGAACTCTTCTGTGCTTTTTCTCTCCCCTTTTCCGCTCCGTCGTGCTCTACTTACAGCCCTTGACTTTTCTTTTATTTCCGTGCTCTTTATCAAGTCCTTTTGCTTTTCATCCTTTGTCTTTTTATTCTCGTTTCCTTTCCTTTCATTATGTCCAGCTTTTCTTAGTGTCTCTCTTCATTTACGCAAGCTTCTTATCCAAATTCCACTCCCGGTTTTTTGCAGTTTCGATTTCTTTTCCCTTTCATAGTTCCCCAGACGTTTCTTCTCCTCTGTTGACTCCTATTCAAATTTTAATTCTTAATAATTTACCTTCTACATATTCGTTCTCTTTTTATTCTTTCACATCCCTTCTTACTATTTTCTACCGTTCTTACATCGTCCACTACCTCTTCCTCTACCCCATTTTTCTCCTTTCGTTTTCTATCTTTATTTTAACCATACCAATGCCTGTCCTACTTTCCTTTTCTCCTTCTCTTTGTAAGTCTTTCTTTTGTTATTTATCATCGTCGTCCTTAATCTTTTCCTGTGTCTCCCATTATCCTTCTTTCTACAAGATATTGTCTACTGTTCTCTCTTTACCAGCTTCGTATTCTTTTTCTCATTTCCATTTAGTCGTTCGTCCTTTTCTCCTCTCCTCACTCATATTTAAGTTTCATCGAGTTTTCTTCTTCCTTATTCTAAAAAGAATTAAGCTTTATCTACGTTTTTTCATCATCATCCTTTTTTCTTCTGTCTGTTTCTTTCCCCACAGCTTCTTCTTCTTATATATCTTTCTCCATCTTTGCTTCATTGCCTCTTTTTCTTCTAAATATTCTTCTTTCTTTCCCATATTTGTCTATCCTTTGCTTTCTTAGCATTCATTCTTCATCTACCTTGAACTACTCTCTTCTGCATTTCCGCTTTCTTTCTCATTCTTCTCCTTCCTTTGCTGCTCCATCATCTTTTCCTATTCCTTTGTCTGCCTTCTTTTCTTTCTATCGATCCGTCTCCTCCTTCTTTCAGTATTTCTCCTCTTTCTTAGTTTGCACTACACACTACTCCATTGCTGTCTACGTCTTTTCCAAACTTTCTCCCGTTTCGTCTTCACTCTTTCCGCCCCTTCCTCCTTTCCAGCAGCTCTGCTCCCCCACCTCTCTTTATCGTCAGCATCTAACTGAGTGCTGAGTGCAATTACGACACCTTCAAAGCCATTGCCCTCCCACACTCCTCCTCCAGCCAAAAGCCACTTAAGCGCATCCCGAGGGGGTTGTCTCTTTTCCCGATTCCCCCCACTCTACAGCGTTTCCAACGCCTGTTAACAGCGAGGGTGGCAAATTGGGCTGTAATGCTTTTTGGCCATGGCTTTTGAGGCAAGTGCCAAGTGCCTAATTAAAATAACTTGACCAGCAACAACATGAAGTCTACACACAGCTAACCAAGCATCCCTTTCCTCTCCACTGCCCGCCCTTCCCACCCCTCTTCATCGCCGTCTCCCTTTCTCTTTCCGCTCGTTCTTTGCTCTTTTGCTTTACACATTTTATTGCTGTTGTTAATGAGCTCAAGCAATCACTGACCACACACACACACACACATATATATTCACACACTCACCCACACTCACACACACACAGAGCTCATCGTATGTCACTTTTAATGCCATTTTAAATAATTTGTGTACATTTTTCTTTGGCTTTTCATTTGTTTTTCTCGTTCATTTTAGACCGTGTACTTACAAATAGTAACGAGGTACATTAGGTATGTCGAAAATAGTGTGGTTAAGACGCGTCTATGCGACATGCATTTCAAATTTGCTGGATATTTTCGCCACGCCTCCTTTCCACCTCCACGAGCTTTAAGAAAACCTTTCCATATCGCTATAGCTCGGAAATTACTTGATAAAACTTAATCAAATTTACATATTTTGCACTTAATACTGTTGTGGAAACTCTCATAAGCGGACACCCACCGTCGGCCAAATTTAATCCGCGAATATTTACTGTATTTATTCACTCTATTTATTCAAACCGTAACAAATTTGGTTAAATTATTTAGCTGCCTTAGAAACAATCTTTCGATTAATATAAAAATCCTTTGTGATTATTGATTAAATGTAGTCTCGTATGTGATCGGTTTAGAATAAGTACAGGGTCTTTTACAGTCAGCTTAATCGACAGTAGCTGCTTCAACTTTTTGCTTTTCGTTTAATGAGCTTCCATTGCCATTTTGGAATTCTTTTTGCTTCCTCAAGTGCCGTTAGATGCTGATTGGGGAAGATATAGAGGAAGAGAACGAGAGAGTTGGCCACAAAATGGCGGCAGGTTAACGGTGAAAGTTGTGCTAATTGGAAATTAGTCTACATACAGTGGGAGAAAGCGCATGCTTATAGTAATTATGATTAGCCCTTGCTTAAAAAATCACTTCATAAATCAATTAAGCAACTGAAGTTTCTCTGCTATAAAGTTATTACACAAATGCTGCTTAGTTTTCTTAAACATAACTTTAATATTCATAATAACAAATTTTAATTTCCTTTAGCAGAAATTACTACTTAACGGCCTATTTTTGTTTTTAGCAGAATTTTCTAATTAACGGCCCATTTTTGCTGTGTTTTAAAGATTTTCGAAATGGTGCGGTAACTAAAATTGTGCTAATTAAAAAATCAAATATAAATTATATTTACAGTCAAAGCTCTACTCGTGGACATCTCCCATAGGCTGACAGCTTCATTGGCAGGACGAATTTTATAGTTTTTTAGCACGATTTTCATACAAAATCCGATCTTCTAGGTGGACATCTCCCTTGGGCGGACAAAAATACTGGAACTGTGGTTGTCCGCCCAAGGGAGCTTTCACTGTATACTTATATAATAAATGATCATATTTAGTTTAATGTCTTGAAAAATAAAATAATTTACTGCAAGATATATTTTTTAGTTGAAAAATACTTTTTGATATTCTTTCATTGATGAAAAACTCCAAAATCATTTATTTCTTATATAATTTCTTAATTTATTTGTCATTTATAATTTTAAATTTATTTGTCAATTGATTTTTTGCTGCTGTGCTTGTAGCTTCTGAAATTCTTATTGGGATGATGTGTGTGCATTTTATGTATTACATATGTATATGTACACACACAAGCAGAGCTTTCTTATTGGTTGCATCTTAACACTTATGGAATCCAAAATAAAATAATATAATAAAGTTACAGCCATTGCTCAATAAACTTACAAGCATACAAACACAGATACAAACGAAATTCACCTACACACTCAGTGTCGAATACACAGCTCAGTCTAATAAGATGCACAAATGAATAAAGCTAATTGCTGTCATTTGTAATGAAGCCATTTTTAAAAGCAACTGCTTATGTGTGAGTGTGTGTGTGTGTGTCGACGTAACACTAGCAAAGCAATTGCAACAACTTCACCAACAACAACAACAACGACAAAAAGTGAGCAGCATCCGCCCCAAGTGCTCCACACCTTACCTACCCAAAGGCAAACCAGGTAGTTCACGCTAACCCGCTTTCTGTTTGCCCCACCCACCCGCTTGTACCCGTTTCAGTTGCCAGAGTCATTCACTTGCACATTAGGCAGCAAATTGACATCGATACTAAGCAACAACTACACGCAAAAACTACACAAATACATTCAAATGCAGCAAACATAAACACACACACACACAATCTCATACAGACGCGCAAACACACAGTCAGTGGGGCAAGCAAAAGAGCCTTATAGCATTTGGTAGTGTGAGCAAGAGGGCGAGCGATATAGCGAGAGGGCATCATTTAACTGCTGCCAATTTACTGTTTAAATGCCAAACAAAAAGTGTTAACAAGCGCAAAAATAACAAAAGACACCAAACAAACACACGCACACACGTACACAAATAGAAACAGGCATGCACATGCTCTCACACTCACACAAGCAGTCAAATATTGAGAAGAGAGAGCCTGGGCAAACAGTGCGTGAGCTAGAGCGAGCGCGCAACAGTGCGTAAACTGACTCTCAGCGAGTTTACACGAGTGCATGTGTATGTGTGTGTGTGTCTCAGTGAGCTAACCAGTTTATGAAGGCGGAGCTTAGAGATGCTGGAAATGCTGATATTGTTGTTGTTTTGTTTTTGTTGCAGCATCCGCAGCGATGCCGGCAGCGCTGCTATAAACACACGCAAGTATTTTGGTTTTATGGCAAGCATAAATTGTTTATAGGAAAGCACAACACGCCGTTATGTTCTCATTGTCGCGGCCATTGTCAAGCGGCGTCACAAAACTCACCACACTTTACAGCGCCAGAGAGCAAGAAAGAGTGAGAGCGAAAGAGAGAGAGGGCGAGAGAGAGCGAGTCAGCGCGCTGATTGAAACCTAATGAATGTCAATTGCTGCCAATTACGACCAATAAATGCAGGCAATGAACAGACAACAACAAAGAGAGCGGCAATCGAAACTCACCACAGTTGAGACCGGGTGTGTGAGTGCGAGTGAGCGAGATGACGACAGGTGCGTGCTACGGCACTCGACTGGTTACAGTCACAGCTGTTGTTGTTGTTGTTTGTATTGTGTGTGTTTTTGTTATTGTCTGTTCTCCCCACTTTGGTCCGTTAACAGCAGCAGAAGCAGCAGTAGCAGCGACAGTGGCAGCAGCAGCAGCGCTTGTTGCGTCGTATGCTTTGAACGTCGTTTGTCTCAGTTTCGGTTGAAAGCCAAAGGCGAGCGGTTGTCTCACGGCTTTTGTTTGGAGCTCGGCTCGACGAACAAACAAACAAACAAATAAAATAAACGAGCAAACAAAACAAAGAACGCGGGTTTTCAAGCTAAAAGCACACACAGCCGAAAAACAGCTAAATTAAACCAACAAATTCGCGCTAAACATTTATTGATTATAAAACTTATTTTTTTTTCGGTTTTTAATTTTTTCATTTTGTGCCGACGGCAAACAAGAAAAAATAGCTACAAAGCGAGTGAGTGAGTGAGAGCGAGATAGTTAAGTGTAGCAGTGCTAAAGTTGCAAAACACACACATACACAACAACACCAACACACACATGACCACAATGCCACCGGAAATGTCCACAACTACTGCAGCCGTTGGGGACACTCCGGGCACGCTCACCCCCTCCCCCACAACGACGTCGACGCAGGCGCCGCGTTCCCGTTTCATGATCACTGATATTTTGGCTGGCAGCGCTGCCGCCGCAGCTGCTGCTGCTGCTGCCGCTGCGGCTGCAATGGCCGCGGCAGCAGCGGGACGGAATTCGGTAAGTCCGTCTGAAGATTGCCGTGATGCTCAACAGCAACAACAACAGCAACAAACACAGCAGCAGCAGCAACAACATCAGCAACACCATCAACAACAACAGCAACAGTCCCAACAACAAGCTGCCCTGCAACATTATTTGGCACAGCAGCAGCAACTTTTGCGCTTCGAGCGTGAACGTGAGCGGGAGCGAGAGCGCGAACGGGAGCGAGAAAGAGAGCGAGAACAATATCATCATGTGGCGCCTCTTCTGGCACATTTTCCGCCCAGCCATTATGCGGTGTTGCAACAACAACAACAGCAGCAGCAACAACAACAACACAATTCGCATCTTCATCGCTTCGCGCGACAAACGAATCGCGATGGATCACCGCCGTTGGGGAAGGATCATCACGGCTCAGCAGCCTGGAATACAGTAAGTAGTAGTGTTGGTTAATACTACACGGTGGTAGTGTTAAAACTGCAGAAATATAAATACCGTAGCAAATTTCGTAGAAATAGAGAAATATTTAAGGATTTTATTTATATACGCCAAGAAAATATTAAAATAGTGTTTAAATGAAATGAAATAGTATTTAAATAGCTTAGGTTTGTTTTAAATTATTAATTTATTCAAAGACTGCACAATGTGTCTATTTGCTTTTATCGATTCGTTTTCTTATCGAATGTGGAATAATTGCATTTTTTTTCTTTAATGGCAATATATGTTTCTAATTGTCATTTAGACGTCTTAAAAATTGAAATATTTTTAACAAACTATTTGTTCTGAAATTTTGTAAGAAATGAAGATAAAGAGTAAAGTAATTTTTATGATTGATTTTATTATTATTATTATAATTATAATTATAATTATAATTATAATTATAATTATAATTATAATTATAATTATAATTATAATTATAATTATAATTATTATTATTATTATTATTATTATTATTATTATTATTATTATTATTATTATTATTATTATTATTATTATTATTATTATTATTATTATTATTATTATTATTATTATTATTATTATTATTATTATTATTTTTATTGTTATAATTATTATTCTTTTTACTGTCTTTAATACATATGCTACCAGTTCTTAAGTTCGAAATATTTTAATTAGAAGACAACTTTTAATTAACTGTCTACACATATTTTTTTAATTAGAATTTTTTATATTTTATATTTCATTGTTTTTATTTTTTGCAAGATTTCTAAAAGTTCAATTCCACTCAATACCAATGCCGGCGCATCTTAAATTTTATTTCCCTAAGTCAAATTTAATTGTTTAACTTTCCTACTTACAGTTAAAACAAATTTTACTGGTTAGCTTTTAATGAGGAAATATTAACTAAGAACTTTTAATTTATAATTTTACAACAATAAACTAATTATACGAGGTTTTCATTTAATTTCAAATATGTTATGCTTATGGTTTTAGGTGAAATGTTCCTTTCTTTTCGAGATTCACTTTATTTATTTTAGTTTTTATTGCGATAAAGTCTCACAAACATTACAAACTAAACAGTTTCTCATAATTAAATAAATAGATTGGCTTGGATTAAATGATTGAATAGTATTTATTCATTTTATGAATTAAGCACAGATTATTTTATGCTATACTTGTTCTAAAGAAAACGTAGCTTATTTAATTAAACTTAAATAAAGCTTCAGTTATTTGCTCAAATTTGGAAATCTAAATTAATTTACGTAAATACTGCAAAGTTGGCCCAATTAGAGTTTGGGCCAACAAAAGAATTTTCATGGTCTAATTGCCGTGCTTCTAATTTGTCATTTTGAGAAAACAATAACTAAACTACCGAATTAAAAACAGTAAATAAAAAATTTTTGTTTTTAATATATGCTGGATATAAATAGACGGACCTGATATTAAAACAATTTGTTACCAGCTAATTTAATTAGTGCTAAATTACACTTTATCTATACTGTATATTAAACCCCATTTGGGGTATTGCCAAATTGTTTTGTTGGAGGAATTAAGGCAGATGGCGTTGTCTTTATATAGAAGTGCACAGCTGCATTATTACAGGGTATATAGATAACAGCTTTCTTATTTCTTTATGTGAATCTACTTCTATTGTTTACAGGGTATGTTTAAGATTTCGATTTCCTTTTCGTTTCTTTTTAAACCCTAAGCAATTACAGGGTATATGTGCGCATTCTAATTTTCTTCTTTCTACCACAGCAGCAACAACCATTGAATCCGCACACACATCCGCAACATCCGCTTGCTCATCATCCGCACTCGCATCCACTTCCACATCCGCATCACCATCAGTTGCAGCTGGAAAGGGAGCGGGAGAGAGAGCGAGCACTGCATCGCCATGGCGCCAATGTGCCGCTTGTTGCTGCCGCCGCCGTTGCCGCTGCTGCAGCGGGGCATGGGGAAAGTCACGATGAACGCTCGCGTTCTCCTTTGGTGCTTCATGCCTTGGGCACTGGCAACAACAACAACAATAGTACCAGCAACAACAACAACATTAGTGGGAGTAACAACAACAGCAACAACAATGGCAGCGCAAGTGGCATGCTACTCGGAGGCACGGGGAGCAGCATCAGCGGGGACCAAGCGAGCACCATCGACGACAGCGACAGCGACGACTGCGGTGAGTAGAGGAAACTTTTCTCTAGAGAATAAGTCGCAATAACAGCTCAGAAAGCTCAGTAAGAGCTTTTAACTTCCTTAAGTAGAGTATTCGAGTTTAAAGGAGCTTTAAAGTTTTGATGAAACTTCAACAAGTAACAGCTCTTAGCTGAAAGTGCGAGGAGCTTTAAAGCTCTACAAGTAATCTAAGTCATCTTGCTTACTGTATTCCAAGAGAGTTTTAACCTATATGCTTGGAGGGATCATTAAAGCTCTGAAGAGCCCTGTTAATCTTCAAAATAAGACTAATTTTCGCTTTAAGCTTAAAGCTGCGTGGAAGATCAAATGAACACTAAAAAGCTTGGTCGTGTTCTAGCAAAAACAAGTCTACATTTAAGCTTAACATAATCCCTAATAACTCGGTTTTTTTCCAATTCATTTGAGTGCAGCTTGTAAACTTAAAGCATGGTGCGATCTTTAAAGCTCTGCTAAAAATATCTACAATTAAATCCCGGTCAAACTACAATAATTAAAACTGAAATTGTTATGTATATTTTAATTGCACAAAAAGCAATGAAAGAGCTTTTAAGCTCCAAACAGGACGAAAGCATTTGCCTATAAAGTCTCCTTGTCTGCACTTAAGCTGGAAGGAGTTTTCAGTAAATAGAAACTATTGATTTTTATTTTCTTTTGCCTTGTATTACAAACATGAAGCTGCACCAGAAATATGGTAAGCTTTAAGGCCCTCTTTGATAGTTGTTTGTTTGAGAAAAAGTCTCTTGAGAATAATATAAGTGTTTTAACTAATTAAAAAAATTAAAGCTACCTGTCTTCAAAGAGCTTTAAAGCACATTTTGCTTAAATAAAATGCTTTCCTAGTAACCCCATTCTATACTTGGAATTATATAGAAAATTTTTTATCAGTTTCTGTTTTGTTGAGCTTTAAGCTTAAAGTGAGGTTGCAACTTAGAAGGAATGTTGCTGGCGCTCCACTAAGAGAAAAGCATATTTTCTAGTAGCTTTTACAAGGCACCATAATTTATATATATGTATATACATATTCTACATCGTCTGAGTCAACAGAGCTATGTCAGTGACCCGTTTGGGTATAGTACTTAGATGCGGAATAGGCTGCCAAATTCAATCAGGAAAGCATGCTATAGTCGCCTCACGACTTTCCGATACCAGTTACTCAGTTTTAATATGATATAAACAATAGGCTAAGATAATTATATTAGTGCAATCGATTAGGGGATGGACACTAGTGCGTGACCTTAATAAAGCTTGGTCAACTCAAAAGTTTTCTATACTAATTCATATTTAAAGCGTATTTACGACCAATCGTTCTTCGAGCAGATTTACATTGTAGTCGTCCGAGTTGGATAAAACTTGTGTATGTTTATGTATCAGTTTCAATGAGATGGCTTGGTAAACGAAGAAATTATTTTATACAAGTCTCTGGAGAAAAATCTTCTCCCTGTTGCATACACACTCCAGCTATTATAGTACACTCTTTTACTCAACGAGTAATGGGTATAAAAACGGCATAGCTTGGAAACTACTTACTAGTACTTATTACACTAAATTTAAAGCAACACAAGGAGTCTATTAAACAAATTCGGTGTGATTCGGTCGCTTTAAGTTGCTGTCAAGGTACTATGCGATCTAAGTTCAGTTTTAATTGTGAAAAGCAGTGTATTATATTGATTATTAGTTTGAGTTATTTACTTAAGTTAAAGTGATTGCTCCACAAGGCACACAGGGTCTTTTGCAGTCGACGTGAGTCTTTTATGGCCACTAGTTTTTTTTGGTGCCATAAAACTGAGCGTTATAACTTATTGCTCAGTTTTAAGCTTCCCGTTGCAATTTTGCGGAGTAACTGTAAACACACGCAGCTGTTTGTTGCAGTGTAATAAAAGCTTAAGTACAACAACAACAACAACAAAAGCGAGTGCAACAAAAATGCGGCAACAAAATGGAAAATTGAGCAGGAAAATGGTCACGTGAATGTTGCCACTGCCGCTGCGCTTAGCTGAGCACCAGAAACAACAACAACAACAACAGCAACTAAATTTTTTGCAAATAAAATTTTAATCATTTATTTAAGCACATTTACGAGTTTTGTGCTCAAATCAAATGTTGATAGAGACTTGGTCCAGTTGTCCAAAGTGACGCAGAGAATTGGCGAAAGAAGAGGAGAAGTGGAGACTTGGAGAATTGTTGTAGAGACTTGCTACCCTTGACAGCACGCCCAAGTGTTAATAGCAGCGCCCCCTCCATCCCGCCCACTTAGTTTTTGCCCCCTTTGCAGTTGACAGCAAAATTTAGCATGCAACAATTTAATTGATTTTAATGTTTATTTGCTTTTATTGTTACTGTTGTTGTAGTGTGTTTTATTATTATTATAATTATTTATTTGCTAAGCGCTTTTAAACGTTATGCAAATTATGACAAATTACTATTAAATAGTCGTAAATGTGCGTTGGAAATTGATTTCGAGCTGCGAGAGTTGCTTTAAAACGTAGATAGATGAAGCGAGTGAGAGAGAGGGAGAAGTGGAGAATGAGAGAGAGGGAGAGACAGAGCCAGAGACTAAGCGAAGTGTGAATTGAGAGAGAGAGCAGAGAATAGTTTGGGCTACATTAGTTTCTTTACATTTAATTACTTAAAATACCCTGTAATCTTTAGAAAACATTTTTTGCGTGACATATTACAGAAAACTACTCTTTTGAGTTACTGGACTGTTAGAAGCACAATTTGCTTAAACAGATTAAGCAAAAAAGTTAAAAATTAATAATAAATTTAAAAACTCTATACACAGGAAAGTTACAGGGTAGCTACCAGTAGACTTTAAAATGCCGTAGCACTCTTGTCAAACGACTAAACAAATAATTAAAACATATATCGTTTTAAGCGTTAGTAATATATTAACTAGCTTAAAGCACACTCAACAAACTGATTAAAATTAATCAGTTGTATCCAAATAAGTAGTCTCTTGCTCTGAAGGCTTTAAATGGAACTCAAGCGTTTAGTTGGACACCTCCACGTGCTAGACGAAAGAAAGTTTTCACTAAAAACGATAAATCAAAACTTTCAGTCCGATTAATTCCCAAAAGGGAAAAAGAGAGAGAGAGAGAGAGAGAGAGAGAGAGAGAGAGAGAGAGAATAAATAAAGAATAAAAGAAAAAACACCTAACTTATTAAAGATTCGTTGCGATTAATTTGAGCATTTCTTAATCTTTTTGTTTAACAAATTTTCTAGTTTTAACATTTTTTTTGAGATTTCTTTTGAATTTACAATTTCACGCGCATTTTTTAAAATTAATTCGTTAGCGACTTGTGCCAAAATCAATTAAAATTTAATCAAAGAAATACGAAATTGAAGTGGAAGAAGGAAGAAGAGTTTAGCGGAAGAGGCGTATGTTTCGGGTAGGGGCGGGGAGGGGGAGTCGAATTGTCAGCGGTGGAAAATGCGCCCCGCGTTGCTGTCAATTCTGGAAATTTTTGTTTTGATTTGAGACACAAGCCAAATGAAAGAAATTTATAAAACCATAAGTGTTGCCCACACGCGCAACACACACACACATACACACACATACGCACACCAGCACACACTTTGCCATACACGCACACTTGTTTAGACCTTAATCAGTTCGAGTGTCGATTCTCTTTCACAGTTTGGGCCAAGTTTTTTAGCCCACGCTGCGCTCTTTGGTTTTGTGTACCCCCCGCACGCCACGCCCCTCAGCGACCCCCTGTTGGCCCGCCCCTTTCACGGCTCCATGCACAACAGTTTATTTAAGCTTTATTTTTATTATTTTTTAATATATTTGTTTTGTGTATGTGTGTGTGTGTGTGTGTGTGTGTGTGCCGCAAAACGTTGCTTTTAACGGCTTAATCGAAGCCCAACAACGCGAATGAAGCAGAGGAATGCGGTCTTCTTCTTCTGCTTCTTTCTCTGCTTCTTCTTCTTGTAGATTCAAAATTTTCGGTTGACACTCGCGCGTCACTTGAGACGCGTGCGAGCGACAGTTGGTGAGCCCCTTTCCTTTCCCCTCTGTCCTCTCATTCAACCCCCTTCTACTCACTTTTTCGTCTCCTTTTTTTTAAGGATAATTTCAATAATTTTTTTGATTTTTTTGATTTTTTTGCCGTTGCTGTTTGAAATTGAGCCAAAAAGACTGTGTGATTCGACCCGCTACTCAACTGATCGCACTACAGTCTACACTCTGTAGCTTCAACTCTACTGTCTGCACACTACAGTAAATACTCTGTAGTCTGAACAGCTCCAATTCCAGCTTGCAGCTTTAGGCAGAGTGTCAAATGAACTGTGCGCTAATCTGCCACGACAAGCAGACACTCGCATCACACTTCTCCCTGCCTTCTCCCTCTTTCACTCTCTCTCCCTCTCTTTCTGTGTCCCTCATCGACTTTTTCTCCCTCTTGTGCTTGTCGTACGCTTTGAGCAGTTTTCGTCACTAATTGAAATTGATATTTTGTTACGTTGCGTTTCTTAAATTCTTCTCAACTTTAAGTTGAACCTTTCGTTGGCTTCCAAAAGCGAAGCGTGTGGCCAACAACAACAAAGCCACAACAACAATAAAAACAACATTTATAACTGTTTGTAGCAAGTGCATTCAATTATACACACACTCTTATACACCTTTAAAAATACAAGTATTTGTTTAACATTTCAAATTTGTGTTCTTAAAAAAAGGGAATGAAAAATCATTTAGGTAATTAGTTAAATTGGTTATCAATTTAAAACGCTTAAAATAAGAATAATTAATTCTTTAGAACAAATGTCTACATTTTTGGCCAACTATACAACTTGTTTAAACTAATAAAAATATTTTTATTGTTATTAATAAATACAGAAATTAGTTCCCTTTTGTAACCAAAATTATAAGAAAACATACATTTTTATGTGTATATTATATAATATACTTAATTATAAATATATAACATAAATTTATATACACTTTTACAGAGTTAAACTTTATTCAATGGTTCAAGTTAAATATAACCAAAGAGAAAACTTTTGAATTAAATCTTTCTGAGCATTTAAAAATAAATTAAAAATATTTTTTTTTGTAATACAAAAGTATTGTAAAATTCATGTTCTGGATTAAGAAGTTGCCCATGCGTTTTTTGCAGTGTAGCTTTGCGCATTAATTGCGAGCTCAGACAAGTTCGTTGCCTAAGTCTTTTGTTTTTAGTTGGTTTTGGTTTATGTTTGGATAAATTAAAACAATCCTAGACAATGCATAGTTATATATGATAATGCAGGCACACACACACCGTTGTGTTACCGTTATGCAAGCTTTATTGTAGCATTTATTTTAGCCGTGTTTGTTGTTGTTTCTGTTGCTGCTGCTGATTGCATTTAAGCGCGCACATTATCAAAATGCTGATAAACGTTTAGCAACAACAACAACCGACTGTTGTAGTGTTTGTTGTTGTTGTTGTTGTTGTTGTAGTTGTTTTAATTAAAATGCAAAAAGGCCAATTGCAAATGTGTTGCTGCCATGCGCAATTAAATGCAGACGAAGGCAAGCAGCAACAACATTAACTTGGCCAACAATCAGACAGGTAGAAGGAAGTTGCTGCTGCTGCCGTTGTAGTTGTTATTGTTGTTGCTGTTGTCTGCACACTTAAGCATGTTTAATACAGTTTAGCCACAAGCACTTAATTACTAATGCAAAAGTTGGCAAAGGAATGCTCACAGGGAGGGGGCGCCTCAGGGGACGGGCAAGGGGTTGGGACGCTTTGCAAGTTATGCGAGAGGGTTACAGATATTGCGGAAATGTTTTGCTAGCTGACTTTTTGACTAGGCTCAAAGCAGCAGCAACAACAACAACAACAACAGCAGCTGCTGCCAGCTGACTGGTTTAGTTGTTGCTGCTACTCCCCGAAAACAGTTAACACGGATGAGCACAGAAAAAAGTGGGGAGTGGGGAGTGCGGAGAAGAAGGAAGAGCAGGCGGGAAATGAGCTGCACTAAATGCAATAAATTCGCAAAACAAAAAATAGCAAGAAAATTTAAAGGGAGAAAGAAAAGCAGAAACTGAAGAGAGACAAAATAAGGGCAGTTAGAAAAAGCCAGCAAAATAAATAACATTAAATTAGAAATAATTTTTTATTAGTTTTTAGTTGTATGAGTGACAACAAAATTTAGAAATTTTTTAGCCAAAATTTGTGAAATAGCGAATGATGTTAAATAAGATTTTTATGGCCAAATTGATGACTTATTTTTTATAACCGTTAACCGTTTAATGTCTAGACGTGGTAACAGTAAACAGTGTGATAACTTGTTGTAAACTAATGCAAATTTATGTTGAATTAATGAGTATTTAAAAGGAACAAAACTAGTCACAGAAATATCAGCTATAAATATTTAACAAACGGTTACATTTAATTAAAAATGTATTTTAAAAATATGACACAGAAAATTGGGACAAAATTTGTTTTCTTGCTTAACTAAAAATATAAAAAATAAATATAAAATATATTAATAATAATAATATATAAAATATAATATATAAAATTATTTCACTTAAATTTTAAATGCCAAACATCATCTTTAAGAATTTGAACTATGATGACTTGATTTTTTAAATAAATTCATACTGGTCCAGGTATATGGCAATTTAAATGTCTCCACAAATCAAACGGAAACTAATTGAATATAAATTCAATAAATTATATATAAATTAAATCGAACTTTGTGTTAAAAACACAATCAAATTGAGCAATTTTTTATTTTTACAATGTTTAAATTGAGTAATTGAAATTTATGCATTTTTGTATTTATAGCCAATAATTTAATATTCTATTAAGTATCGATTATTAATTCAACATGAGTGCTTATTTATTATTTTGATGCATTAATGAGGCCAATGTCAAATGGTTTTTGTGACTATAATTTTTGTAGCAAACGAGTTAAACAGTCAGACAAAAAAGTCGAATCAATCAATAAATCCATTCAAATGCATACACGATATATAATCATAAAGTTTATTTTCAAAATCCGTTTTGATTAGCAATTTCTTAAGTTTTGCTTAACAAAGATAAAAAAAATGTTTTGTTTTTTGCTGTTTCAGCTGGCAAGCAATTGCAGGTTTTGTTGTTGTTGTAAATTGTGCTCATAAAGTGTTTAATTGCAAATTAGCAATGGCATGCCACAAACTTGCAACTAAAACTTTGTTCTCATGTTGCATGGGTAGCAGCTATTAAATTAAACAGCGCGCAAATCTGATCGGCTAGTGGGGAGACAGTGAGAGAGAGGAGGGGATAGAGCTAGAAGGAGACACAGGGAGAAAATGTGAAAAAAAAGGGAATAGTAGGGGAAAGATGAGAAACAATTAATTTAAATTACTTACAAATAAAACAATATTTTTTTTAAAATAAGTAATCAATAAATAAATGTTTTAGCAGGAAATTTAGAAAATTTAAATCATTTGCACACTCATTGCATTAATTAAATGTAAATTCATTTATTTGCTCATATTTAATAAATAATTAAATAATGAATTAATTTTAAAAATGTATATTATCTATTTATTGAGCTATAAAAATTAATACATAGCAAGTTTTGAAATGAAATGAAAGCATTTAAATAATTTCACTTCTTTTAAGTACCAACTAATAGAAAATAAACACTCAAAATTTCTAAACTGTGCTCGAAACTTAATACCTTTGACATAGTAGTCAAATTAAAGCACAACTTCATTATGTCAACAGCTTCGCTTTGAGAAGTCATAGCATAAATAAGGAACACAAGTGAAAAATAGTAGAAATATTTAAATAATTTATAACCAAATTAAAAAAAAAAGAGCTCTTAACTTTAGCCTTTTCTGTTAAGAAATCGCGTTTTGGCTAAACAATAATGAGTTTCAGTCATTCTTTTTTAATATACGTAAGTGCTATAATTGAGTAATTAATTAACTTAAATATACACTTGAAATACTAATTGTTTTATCTATTTGTACTCTATTACAGCTGGCAAGGATGACGATGGCGAGGATAGCTTAAAGAATGGCAACAGCAGCGGCGCCAACGGCGACTCTCATTTGGGTCTGAGTCTGAGTAAAAAGCAGAGAAAAGCACGAACTGCGTTCACGGATCATCAGCTGCAGACGCTGGAGAAATCCTTTGAGAGGCAAAAGTATCTGAGTGTTCAGGATCGAATGGAGTTGGCCAACAAATTGGAGTTGAGTGATTGCCAGGTTAAGACTTGGTATCAGAATCGCAGGTTAGTAGCCAATAAGCGGTTTCTCTTTGAAATCGATTTAATTGTTATGCCAAAGGAAGTGGGGTGTTGTATGAGGCAGGTGGGTACAGTGGGAAGACTGAGAAAGACTGAGGAATATTGAGTGTGTTTGTTAATCAGCGCCTTTTATGGAACCGCCCATTTCTTCGCGCACTTTTCCAATAAAAATCACTTTAATGGCTCTGCTCGCTTTTCCGTTCGCCCGCTGCCGATCAGTAACTCTTTCTACCCCCCCTTCCTTCTGGGCCATTCTATAGAGCGTATCTACAACCGGTTGGGAATCAAGCTGGCGCTGTTTATGCGTTTTGTTTTTATGCTGATTGCTTAATTTGCTGCATTTTGCGCAAGAGTCGTAAAATGCCTTTTTGCTGTTTATTAAATGAGTTGTTGACTTTTTGTTGTGTGTTCGTTTGCCCCATCAAGCGGCAAGTTTGTTGCCTAAGTCATTCGTTTTTTTTCATCTTTCCAGTAATCAGCCCCTCACCATACCCCCCTTTCCTCCTTTGCACTCCACACTTACAGATCGTTTCTGTTTCTTCTCAACGGCAGCCGCTTTTCAAATTCGATTTCTAATAACATTTGCTGCCGTCTCTGTCGCTGCCACTGCCGCTGCCGCTGCCTCTGTCGCTGCCTCTGCCTCTGCTCTGTCGCTGCTGATGCTGTTTAAAAATAGCCGCAAAGCCGCTGCCTTATTACGTTTAATAGCATTTTATTTTCATTTTTAATTATTGCCCAATGACTTGTCACATTTCGTCGGGCATTAACAGCGCCAGCGCCAGTTTGCCAAAGAGAAGCAGACAAAGAATGAGAGCAAGAGCCAGAGTGAGAGGGAGAGCGAGAGCGAGAGCGAGAGACAAAGACCACTTACTGTGAGAGCTAAAAACTCAACCGGATATTAACAAACGTTTGTCCAATTTCGCACCGACTCTCAAATGCTCTTAAAATTAAGAAAACAATTGTTACTGAAGAAGTTATGAAAGTTAATAGATTTATTGTATACATAAAGTTAAAAAAGTAGTACAAATTATTGATTAATTTTGACCAATGGCAATAAAAAGAAAATTGCAAGTTTTTCATTACTTAAAGCCCTTTAAATAGATAGTTTTTTCTTAGGCTAAAATCACAGGAAAGTGACTATTAAACTCATTTAATTATTTATAATTTTTATGTATTTAATTATTTATGTTGTCATTTCCTTCTGTGAACAATTTAGTGCAAGTGCATATGCCTCGCTATGGAAGTGTATATGAGTTTTAATTTTTGGTTAAACATTTTCACAGCTGCGTGCAATGAATGTGCAGCATATGAAAATGGGAAATTTGGGAAAATGCAGGGCAGTATCTGGTTTTCCATTTAGGGATCAATTGCAGTGCGGCTGGCGCCTAGAAGCGATTAAAGGATTTGCCAAAAAAGATCAGCAGGCGTTGTATCTCTCTCTCCCTTTCTCCCATTCCCTCACTCTGACAGTTGATTTTTCTCTTATTTTTTGCAGGCGTGCCGTTGCCAATTAGTCCTCAGTTTAAGCTGCTGACTGGCGTCTGCCTTTCTTTTTCTCTACCAACTCTCTCTCTCTCTCTTCCGATCCTTTCTCGCCCATTTGTTAGACGTGGGCGTGCGTTTTGAAGTGCAAGATAAATGACAAAACAATTAAGTGCGAAATATAAACAGCAATAATAGTTTATCCCAATACTCAACCTCATCTTTTATCCTCCTTTCGTTCTTGTTCTCCTGCTCCTTTCTCCTTCCCATTCCCATTCCCTGCCTGCAGCACAGCAGGCGTTCAGGACACGCGCAGTCAGCGGCATGATGCAGCATTCTGTGGCATGATTAATGTGGTTGCCACACAGTTTGCTCCTTTGCATAGTTTTTCCTACTTTTTTTACATTTTCACATTTCCCCTGTTTTCTATTTTTTATCATTCGTTGCGCTTTTACGCACAAAACTAATGAAGTCAAAAATGAAAGGAATCTATCTAATGGATTATATATAAACTAAAACTCGGTATATTGATTGAACAGTCTGTTCTAAGTACAACAACTGCTTCGAGTCTTTTGGGAGTTTTGGGCTATCAAAATAATTCATAAATTCAATACTCTTTACACCTATTAAGCCAGACGTTAAGTGATAATTAAGCACATACTCTGCTTTCAAAATATGTTTGTTTAAACCTCGGCTTATGAGTTAAGAATAAGATGCTAAATTAAAGAACTTTAAACTAAAACACCTTCAATTCTTATTTAAGAATTTGAATTTTTCACTGTCTTTGTATGTTTGAACTGCGTTTATAAGTTCGCTGGAATGAAACGCTTAGTTCAATTAAAATGTCGAACAAAAAAGAAACTTTAATACATTAACTTACTGTTTAAAATATATTTATTTTATTTGTTAGAGTTAGGACTTATTAAAATGAATTAAAACTTAGTTTAAATGCTCATATTCTACTATATCTACATCTAATTCAAAGTTTGGTTTCAGTAACATAACTTAAAACAGTTTTTAGCATTTTTGTATAGATTTATTTTCTTTTAAGTCAAAGATTTTCTACCTCATTTAAGTGGTTATAAGTTTAAAGTTATTGCATTTCACTTAAAATCAGTTGTAATTCTATAGAAAATAATGTTCATAAAATTTTTTTAGCTTCTGATTCTATTTGATTGTATCTTAAAATCCAGATCTGTTCCTTAACAACTTTAGCACTCGGGGAATTTTATATACTGCTTTAAGAACATTATGTTGTTAGTCTTATGTAAATTTTACAATTATTTTATTAAATACATTTTGCTTTTATCTTACTCTTTTCAGAACCAAATGGAAGCGACAAACTGCAGTTGGTTTGGAGCTGCTCGCCGAGGCTGGAAACTATGCGGCTTTTCAGCGTCTATATGGCGGTGCCACGCCCTATTTGAGCGCCTGGCCATACGCGGCTGCTGCAGCGGCCCAGTCGCCGCATGGGGCGCCACCGTCCGCAATTGATATCTACTATCGTCAGGCGGCAGCAGCTGCCGCATTGCAGAAACCATCGCTGCCCGCCTCATACATGTATCCCAGTCGCATGCCACCTGGTATGGCCTTGCCCGGCATGCCACCTCCGCCTGGTGCCACGCCCATGCTGGGCGGATATTATGCAGCGCCAGCATTGGCACCACGTGAACGCTCCCCGGCGACCAGTCAGAGCGCCAACAGCGAAGCGGATTACGAGCGCAGCAGCAGCAGTCGCCAACGACTGCAGACACCAAGTCCGCCCCTGAATCCGGGTAGTCCGCCTCCAAGACGTGAACACGCCCCCGAGGAGTCGCCAGCAATAGGAAAGACACCGCCACCTGGTACGGAGGTGGAACGGGGGGAATTGTCAGCGGTGGAGGTCGATGAGGATGAGGATGATGAGGAGCTGGCATTGGATGTTTGAATTAAAGCATCAAAGTTGGTGGACAGGCAATGAGCTGGATCTCAAAAGGGGAGCGTTACCAATGGGGGGGAGTAGACAAGGGCGGGTGGGGACAGGAGCGGACCACAGGCGACTGGTAGTGGAAAGAGCACAATTCTTCAGTCAGAAAGACTACACAGTTGGGTTTCTAATCAAATTAAAAGCCTACAGGAACAGTACACCTGTTCTGGAAAGGCATAAGGTTTGATGCTTATTCAATTTTAATTCAAAACTGGAAGTATGGTGGGAAAATACGGGAAACACTAAAACAAAAGTGGAAAAGTAGTGGAAGTCGACTGGAAAAATGCGTGAAAAATACTTGTAACCATCTGACATACAAAAATTTAGTTGGTTTTGTCTTAAAAGCAATCAGGAATACCTTGAGATTTAAATCTCAAAAAGTTTTACACAGATTTACATAGTAAAACCGGATCTGCACTAGCGAGTTGTATATTCCAGTCGTATTCCAGTTCTTCCACCTGGACTTCCAATCAATCGTAAACATAGACCCAAAAACTACAACACTTCCAGTATACTTGCAACACTTCCAACACCATACAAGTAAATGGAATTTTGGCTGAAAAGACTTTCAGTTATCAACTAAATAATTCAATGAAATTACCAACTGGAAATGTAACTGGAATAAGGAAAGAAGAAGCGCAGAATTCACGGCCGCATTTTAGTATTTACAGTGGCTTCTAATCCAAATGTCTCGCAACAAAACAAATATATATATATATATATAATATTACAATTAATATAAATGTAATACATTTTTTTTGTCTAAATCATAAAATATTTAAAACTAAACTATTTAAAACTTAGCCTAAATAACAATTTTTGTAAATTTTTGTAAATGTTTTGTACATATGATAAAAAAAAACCAAATCCAATTTTTTTTTAACAATTTTTTTTTTCAAACTTTTTTTTGTGCTTAGTCTTAAGACTTCTATTGTGTGTAGAAATAAATAAAAGAAGAAATACAAAAACAAAAGCAACAAGCGAAAAATGAGCAATTCAAAGAAGGCGGTGAGTGGTGCGGTGAGTGGTGCAGTGAGTGGTGCAGTGAGTGGTGCTAGTAGTACCTACGAGTGGTGCTCACTCAGTTGTGTCTTGAGTCAGAGCTTGAGATTAATGCAAGCTGACACACACGACACACATCCTGCCGTCAGGATTCGATGGGACACTTCAAAATCGGGTACTTGAAAAACTGTTGCATTTTACTTTGGACCCTGTACTCAACACCAGCACGAGGGTATGCTAGGTATGTTGGAAGAAAATTACGTGCCCAGCAGTAAGAAGAAGATGTGTTCAATCTGTCCATATCGTACAGATATAAGTGGGATTATAAAAGTACGATAAAGTCAGACCTCTTAAAAACTAAAGCAGCCTCTGTCGGAAAACTGTGTTTAGTATGAACAACAGATTGTACTTATGGCTTGGTTTGACATCTTCATATAAAATTTAGTTAGCATTACACAACTAACTCCCAGAGTATGATTATATATGACTCTTGCACAAAATTGGTGGGAATTGAACAATTTAAATTATGTCTAACTTCAAAATATTATTCCAAACAAATAACAGGGCCTTCCACAGTCGGTAAGCTTTACGGTTGCAGTTTATACTGCATTGTTTTTAATCCTGGGAAGCGAGCAACGTGCCCCTAAACGGCATCACTTACAAAAATTGTTAACATTCTCAGCACTCGACTTGCGACTCTCGGCTCTTAACTTTGCGACTCTCGATTCTCAAATCTCAACTTTTGGCTCTCCACTCTCGACTCTTGCCTTTCTCAAGTTGAAAGACGGCGCTGGCTTTTTTTTTTTATATTATTTGTATTATTTTGCTGCTGTCGAGTGGCTGCATTGGCAACGAAACGTTTCTAATTGAGTTGCAACCCTCAAGAGCAAAGCAGGGAGTGAAGAGCTGCACATTTACCCCTTGTCCTTGTCCCAGTCCTTGTCCCAGTCCTTGTCCTCGTCCTTGTCCCAGTCCTTGTCCCAGTCCTTGTCCTCGTCCTTGTCTTGTTGCCCTGTTTGTTTTGCCTCTTGCCGTTTTCGCTACTTTTTATACCCTGGTACATTAGAAACCCTTCCAAAAAGGGGTACATTGAATATTTATTATAGTCACTTCATGTTTAAGCAGATTAGTTTTTCAAAAAAAAAAAAAAGTTAAAAAAAAATAAATTATATATAAATAATAATTGGAAAGCTAGTGTCTTAGACATACACTTTTTAGGGATTAAACTAAGAAGCAAAACTAAGAAAAAAACAGTACTTAAATATGTGGCTAATATTTTGCCATGGTGTTTCAAGAACGTAGTGTTAAATTCTATGTATGTATATAAAGCTTAAAATATGCATGGAAACACTAGAGAATAAATGTGTTTTGAAAGTGTGATATTTCACTCAATACTCTGTACGTAAAATAAGTCCCGCAGACGCAGAGCTTAAAAATATATTTTAAAATCTACACCAATTCACATAGGGTATTTAGTAGTCGTCTCCTTGATCTTGAGCGTTTTTACTTGTTATTCTTTTTTATGACAATTTTCCCATTCTCTCTCTTAATTTATGGGGTTGCGCCTAAGCGAATGCAATTTGTGCTGCCTCTCAACACCCCTCACCTCACCACCCCTTCCCTGCCCACTCCACCCCCTTAGTGAACTCGGCGACTTCCTCATCGTCTCTTCCGGGAGAAAATCAATTCCCTCAATCAACTCAATCGACTGCGTGAAGTGTCGCGACGTCCAATTGCAAACGCAAATTCAAATAAAATTCCAAGTAGAATTCAAAGTCAAAGTTAAAGTCCAGAATCGAGAATCCAGAGACCAAAGTCCTTGACAAGTGTGAAGGGTTCGATTTTGTGCGTAGACCGTGGGTTAAGTTCGATTTTCGGTTCGCATTCACATTTGCTTTCGGGTTCGGGGTCGGGTTCGGGGTCGGATTCAGGCTCAAAACGCCTCTGTAACAAATTGATTATTTGTTGCGGTTTTTTTCTTGCCAGCGATTTGCATTTTTATGAGTGCCACTTATAAATTTATGAGTACGCCACGAAACCGTGCGAAACTTTTTTCGCGACTCCCATTACAATTCGTTTGCCATACGATTCAATGGGATTCATAATACCCGAATATGAATCTAAATTTATATGTGATTGTTGAAAAGTCAAGGATTTGCTTACTTGGGATTAGTTGCAATTCTTTGTTTAAGATTTTTTGAGAACAAAATTTATTTTAAAATACAAAATAAAGTTTAAAACTTTGTAAAAGTCCCAAAACAGAACTAGTTAGTGATGTCAGCCGGGTTATATGATTTTCAAGAATTATACCTATTTTAAATTTATTTTTTTTTATAAATTAATAAACTTGAATATTCAAAATTGCATAATTTTTTTTTTTTTTGAATAATTTCTTCATTTCTGAGTTATAATTGTAAGTATTTATTATGTAAATTGTGCCAAAAAAACTCAAGGGTATCAGTAAGCTTAGCACACTCATTAAGCTTCGAGGTAAATATATTAATATTTAGTTTCTATGTAAGTTCAGCAACATAAAAAATTTACAAAACTTCATTTTAAATAAAATGAGCTTTTAGTTTATTGCAAAATCGGTTTCAGTTGCTTACAGGGTATCAATAAATAATGTATGCTTGTAGGTAAGGCGTCTTAAAAAGCTTTATTTTATTCTATATAACGCTTTTCAGCTTTATTGCACTACTTATTTTATTTAGTGTACTATCGTACAATTTATTGTACTACTTTCTGACTACAGAATTCTCTCTACTCATTGCACAATTTGACTTCCTTTCCACAGCTCATTAGGCAAACTGAACGTAATCTATTTAATACAAATCAGGCATGTTTTGTTGTCACTCCAAGCGATAGTTTTATATGCCAAAATTATGGAAATTCCGTAGGAAACTCTAACTGGACTCTACATATTTTTTATAGTTCTTAGAATGAGCCGGATCTTTGCATTAGCATAATGAGTCCAAGACTTCGGACTTGAACAAAGTCACTTTTCCTCCCCTCCGTTTAGACCCTGTATTTAAATAGAGTGCAGAGGAATATTTGGCTAGACAAAATATCAGAGCTAAAACAATCATTTTGTAATACTGTTTACAAGGTTTGTAAAAAAGACATAATTTATAAAATACTACAGTTAAATATATTTAAACTAAATTTGATCCAACTTGGACATTTCTATATAGCCAGCAAGTCAACGTTTGGTCTACACAGTACTCGGTCTCTTACAGTTGGCTCGAATCGCTTTGAGTTTTTTCTACAAGTTCTGTTTTTTGTTGGATTTCTGGCTGCTTCCTTTTGAGGCATTGTTGGCATCTTATGCCATTGCCGGAGTCTAATGGCGACTTCTTTTGTCCGCTGAAGCTGACAAAATGGTTTCACGCCGGAAGCAAATGCAATGCGTTCAATGTCGCGACGCGTCGTCTCAGCTTTATATATTTTCTTCTTTTCGCTGGCTAATTGACAACTTTTGTTGTTCGTTTTTTATGACATCGAATTTGTCACAGGACATGCGAGTTGCAGGAGGGAAGTGAAGGCGAGACGGTTTCATTACACAGGCAATTTGTTGCACACAATGCCACAAAATGTGGCAAGCAGCCGTTGAACGTTGCCATTGGATGTTGCCATTTCCGTTATCAATAAATTTGTGAGCTTAAATGCGTGTTTATCAAATTAGTTGACAACCGACCGACCAACAGTTCGACCGGCAGGATTTACACACATCCTCCACATATCCACCACCTCCATCACTCTCTCGCCACACATAAACCGGAAGAAAGCAACTCCCCCTCTGTCATCTTTTAGCCTGCAAATTCCTGTAACTGCTGCCGGAAATTCGGGAAATTTATGTGTCTTACACTCAACCGAAATAAATTGATTAAATCGAGCTTGATTTCGTCATGAGTTTTGTAGCGCAATTTGAATTTACTTTTTGAATTTTATTTTAAAACTATTTGTTTTATCATTTATACACTGTACAAAAAACAATTGAAATAATTTTTATTGTGTTCTATATACCTAACCGTCTTTATTTTTATAAGGTCATAAATGCTTAAATATAATCAGATGAAAATAGAACACAGAATTAATATTGTATACTGCTGAAACCAAATATTAATTAAGAAACTCAACACATTTCAGTAGTCAAATAAATCTAAAATAAACCTTTAAACCTTTTTAATATTTTATTATTTCTCATTTCTGAAAAGAGTCAGAATATTAAAGAATTTGTTTAAAATTATTGCTTCACCAAAACTCTGCTAAAAAGTAGTAAGAATATAATAAACATAAGAAAAATATTAAATTAATTGCAAACGGTTTTTCATTCGAGGTGTTCAGACCGACATGAAGGCTTTCCGAGCCAATAAATAATATATATTCTTGATCAGCATCTGCAGGCGGGATAATAAAGAAGTATATGCTATTAATGTTGATCTTAAGAATAAATATAATTTATTAAGGTCGGGAAGCCTTTGACAAACCCAATAGAACCCTGCACTCTTTTTTTTAGTACGGGGTCTAAAACAGCGACTACTAAATGTTTATAATTATTTTCCATTATACCTAATCATAAGTTTTAGCTTAAAGTGTTTTAATTTTATCAATTCCGATTTTAGTGTTTTGCGAGTGCAGCTTTAGTTTAAGGGTTACACTGCCTGTGGCAGCATAAGTATAAGGTTGTTGCAAGGTTAAAGCTAAATCAATATTGAGTCACAGTTATGCCAGATGAAATTATCTTACTTGAATTTCTTGGTACCCCTTACCGGCCACCGCACTCACCCTCACCCTCTCCCTCTTCCTTTCTCTTTTCCATTGCCCACCCCCTTTGGTCAGGTTGAACTTTATGGTGCTTGGCGGCTCCCTTTAAATTATTGTAAATGGATTTGTGGCGCCACAAGTTGCAGAAATCGATTTGTCGGTGGCCTCCGTCGCCAGTTAAACGCTACAAATTACTCAGACGCCGACTGCGGCTGCAACAACAACGGCGGCTACTGGTTTTGAACCTGTGGCCCAATTTGCATGCTTCAGATATTGTATCTCACAGATGCACAGCAGAAAAATATGTTCTTTTCAGATATGTGGCAATAAAAGCTAAACAAAACTTTAGGGACAAAAGCCAGAAATATTTCAGTTAACTATTTAATACTGATCATTAAAAAAACGTATATAAATAAAATATTTTAAAAAGGGTTTCTAAATTAAACATTTATTTACTTATATTAGTTTTAAAGTTATTTTTAGTTTAAATACAAACTTGGTGATTCAATTGTTTTTATTATTTATTTAAAAATTAAGTAAAAATCAAAAACAAACAAACCTAATAGACCCCTATACTCTTTTTTAGAGTACGTGGTCTAAAAAGTTTAGATAAATTTACTTTTATTTTAAACACAAAAGAGTTTAGTTTTAAATATTTTTTGTGAAATAGCATTAATTTTTTCTGAGTGCACCCTAATGCGATATTTTGCGGACATCATCTTGGTAGCTTCGATTTTCAATTCGCTGCGCAATTGCATTTGCGGTTTACCGATTTTCAATCAATTCTAACTGTGCTGCGGCCAATCAGCGGTGCAACTAAATGCTGCAAGTTGCAAGTTGCGAGCATGCAGCATGTGGCATACAGCATGTGGCAAGCGGCATGCGCCAGCAGCATGTGGAGAAGAGGCACACGCCAAATGCCAAAAGGTTCTCACAACAATCCGATATAGCTCTACTTGGAGTAAAGAGCTGGGGCAATGGTTGTGGGGTTGAGGGCTTGAGGGTTGGGTTGGCGCCAGCGCCAAGTGCCGCTAGTCAAGTAGCAAAGTCGAAAATTTGTTGCAAGTCAAGCCTTTTGTTTATGCGGCACGTGGCAGGCGACATCAACAAAAGGTAACTGAAGTGTGACTAAATGTTGCCGTAGGCGCAGCAGAGTTGCCCTTTGCAGGGGTTGTCACCCGTCACCAGCACAAAAGACCACAAGCTGTGCGAGGAGCCGCCGGCAAATTAAACTTATGCCCGAACCAACAAAAAAAAAAAATGTTAAAGAAATCTTTGAAAACAAAAGCCAAATGCTTCGAATGCAAACAGTTGCACATGGGATCCAATTACTCGGTGTTGCTACAAACAGAAACAGCCCTGTACTTGCCATACCCGACTGCGTCTCCTTCTCTACGTCCTTCGTCCCCTGTAACTCCCGACACCGACACCGACTGTGACTTTGAATTAAGCCAATTTTTCAATTGTGCCTCAGCCAAAAACAGCAACAGCAGGCGATACGTTCGTACTCGACCCGATCCGTTCCGTTCTGTTCCGATCTGATCCAATACGATGCATTGGCAGCTACTCAACTGGCACGCAGTCTCTTTGACACGCCAGGTCCTTTGCCACAGACTGCCGAGGGTTGCCACTAACTATTGTATGGTATGTACATCGTGTGGACATTTGGCTTAAAATAAATATTTTCTAAAACTGTCTGTAACTGAATATTCTAAAAAGTAACAAACAATTAAATGCATTCAATTATTTAAAAATTATTAAGTATTTAGAAAAATATAGAAGTTTTCATCAAACTTAACTTTAAAGATGAAACTTTTATTTGTTTTAATAGAAATTAAGCTAAAGATTTTCGAAGATACACAGATTGTTGTTGACGTCAGATACTTACACGTACTAACAAACAAAAATGATTAGAACAAATCTTAATCCTCATTTAGAATAGTTAAACATTTCTTTTTAAATATCTTACCCTTATAAGGTATTACATACTAGGTATAAGAGTAGTTTGCATGTATCAAAAAATCCTTATCATTATATGTAGTAATGCATAACTTCAGCTTTCGTTTAGGATATACTTTCCAATATAAATCATTTTACAAATATTCTTACCATTTTTAAGTTTTTCTATGCCTAAATTTGTACAAGTTAGTAGTAGTTGAGTATTGTTTTTTAAATTTTCTAACGCTTGACTTATATTAGACATAAAATTTAAATATTTTTTTTAAATTTTTTTGAAGTGTGAATTGTTCACGTTATTTATTTTATAAATAAAAAAGATTTTAAGTTATTTGAAAGTAAACTTGTTTTCTTCAAAAAATTGTTGATTTCATCTAGTGTTTCCCTAAACTTTCTTTAATAACAACTTCCTAATATAATAATCAGTATAATCAGTATGTATCAGTATAATTTATTGTCTTTGTGTTGCAAACTTTTGTGACAGCCCTCGCACCGGTCACAAATTTAAATAGTGGCAGCGACAGCTTCGTCCTTGGCTCGTGCTGTTGTTTCTTGCATTCACTCGCTCTTTTCGCCTCTCTCACTCCCCCTCCTTAGCTCTCTTTCCCTCACACTCTCATACTCAGTTGTCGTCTCTTTTGGTAGTTATTGTTGAGTATGTAAAATGTAATTCCTTTTTGGCCTTAATTCCCTTTGTGTTTGCCAGTTCGTTTGCTACTTTTTTTTTGGTCCTTTGCGCTAATTTGACAGTTGTCAGTCGCAGCATGAGAGAAGCGACGACTCCATAAATATAACGTCAGTTGGCCAGTGCCCAAAACCATTTTCATTTCCATTTCCATTTCGATTTTCATTTCCATTTCCATTTCGATTTGTATTTTCATTTTCATTAGCATTTCCATTGGCATTCATCAAAATTGGCTTTGGGTGCGAGTCCTGCCTTGGCTTATAATAATTTGTCATCAATTAGCCGAGGGTGTTGATGTGCGTGGTAAGCCAACTGGAAGGAGATGTCCGGAAAAGTGTGCACTATAGAGAATCGGGGCACCCTGTTGTCATATAGCATACGCTTTGTGACCAGAATGAACCCCAGGATCTCAATGTGAATTCGGTTGTGATGTGAAAGGACTTTTATCTAATGCCCATGCTTGGATTCAAGTGCCGTCTGTCACTGTTGTTGTTGCAGTCACAATTGTTGTTGCTCTTGCTGTAAATTACTCTTGATTATTATTTTGATGTACATTTCACATTTGCCATTGTGGAAGTCCCACAGCGCGAATTATTTGACGATTTGCTTGCACAGTGGTGCAAAGTGCTGCGGTGAGTGTGCCTGTGTCTGTGCCTATGTGTTGCAATGTGCCCCACCCTCCAGACACACACAGTCACCCATTTGTACGCTGCGAACTTTGTAAGCGTCTCGAATTACGCACAGAATTTGCCGCAATTGTTGCATGCACTTGAAATCCTTAAACAGATTTGATTACATGGCCTTGATAAAATTGATTTTTTAAGTGATTTTAAAAAAATATTTAAATGAAGCTGAAGAAGCAAAAGAGAGTGAAAGAGAGCCGAGAATAGTTACTCGATCTACACTGTTAAAAAGAATGTGTTAAATTCGGAAAAATTTGTAATAAGACTCTTAACTGAAGGAGATAAGATAAGAGTATATTTTAAGATTTTTTAAGCCACTGTGCTAAATTACATGTTATTTATATAAAAATTAAATACTTGACAGCTTAAACAAAATAAATGCAAATATTATTTTTATTTAAAAAAAAATTGTATTCTTTAATTTAAAAATAATATTTTTGGGATTTTAATTTGGGATTGGTTCATACATTATTAAAATTGAATCCGATTTTTTTTTTGACATGAAAACGATGAAATATTTAACGTTATTAGGACAAAAATCTTAGTTAAAAAAAAATGTATTTAAATATTTAACATTTTTACTTGCCTTCTCTTCTTTTTAGTTCTTCGCTCTTTTGACTAAACTTCTTCTTCTTATTCGTGTTTAGTCAAATAGGAGCATAGTAAAACTATCAAACAAATCAATAATCATAATGCGTTTGGCAATATCAACAAAATAAGAACAAAAGCCAACACAAAATATCGGCAACATTGAGATCACAATATAAATTAGATAAAAACCGGCACAAAAGATAATCGACATGAAATATATTTAAGCGTGCGAATTAACAAATTCCATTAAAAAACAAAAAAAGAATAAAATATATTGAAAGAATAATGATGTTTATGCGAATATTAAATGCGCTACAGCAAAATCGAAATATATATAAAATAAAAAAAAAAAAAAAAAAAAAAAAAAATAATTTGTTAATTATTGAGTTGAATCTTTTTAAATTTATAGGATTAATATAAACATATATTTATGAGCTGCAAGAGAGGTATCATTAGTTCTCTTTGTAGATCTGTACCTACGTTAAGAAGTTTTTTCTGATACAGATTCAAAATTAAGATGAAACTATATAATGTGTATAGTAATTAAATTATAACAATATGGATAATTATTTTAATTTATATGTTTTTTTTTAAATGAAAACCAAATATATTAAAATATTTGGATACATATAAATCTATTTATATTTGTACATATATATCAAAATGAATAAGTAGATAATAATATAGATACTAACAGGGAATTAATAATAACTAGAGTTAATATCTTTATTCTTTAATTTGAAATTGAACATTTGTAAAAAAAAAACATATTATTAATTAATTTAATTGGTGTTATACACTAAAAACAAAATTCACTTTTTTTTTGCTTAATTTATGCTTAACCGAGTCAAACATAAACTGTGTGTATCTAAAACTTAAGCGATTTATCGACATCTATAGAAATGTCTCAAATTTTATATGTCCGACAGCTATTCTCACTTTGTACATTATCTGCTGATCAACTTTAATGGTCTAAAAAACAAAAACGAAATACTATTAAAAACAAAAAATAAACAAAGACAAAGGTGGCAACAGTAGATGGCAGCTCGAAAGTTATACGGTTCGAAATAAGTTTATATATACGGGTGTATACATGTTTGCAATATAAAAGTCGTATATTGGGAAGGGTAACTAAATAATTTAGCACTTATCTTTAAGCAAAATGTTAACTTAATTAGATAATTACTTAAATGTCATTTTAAACAAAACAACAAATGCGCTCACTGACAAAGACTGCCTTCCAAATTTGTTGAATACGAATGAGTGTTATTTTCGTGAATGAAAATGAATGTAAGCCAATAGAATATATACAAAAAATATATATATAAACTGACTGACTGAAATCGAAACGAGCTAAATTGAATTTGAGCCAATTCGAAAACAAAACGTGGAGGGCACCAAAATTTAATGAATGCACAATCTTTTACACACAAAGCACACATACACTCATATACGCATGCTGGGACAATGTGTGTATGTTGTGAAGTGACTTAAATTATTTATTAGCGAATAAAATTAAAAACTTAACGCTATAAAAGTGTTAAAACCACTTAGCAAGCCATTTGCCAGAGTCACCTAAAGCCACAGTCAAAGCTAAGCAATCAAAGATACAGATACACAGCAACAGATACATTTACAGATACCAACCAACACGCAGATACAGATACATTCAGCTCGATGCCAATTTTGCGAATTTCAGCATCTTTTGTTTCGCATTTTGAGGAAAAGAGGGAAATACTAGAATCTTCTCAACACGGCATTAATATTAATCTACATCTACATCTATCTACAGTATTTGTCTCTACCACATAATACATACAACATTTATTTATCTTTTTCATAAATTTAAATTATAATTAATTAAAATTCACCTGCTCTTTTTGGCCATTTGCCTTTTTGGCCACATTTCAACAGCAAACAAATTTCAATCGTTTTGCGTGCGCTTCGATTTTGTCATTTATAGTTGCTCTTGCCACTTTGATGCCCTAACTCAAGTTCACTTTCCTTTGTCTCTAAGAATGTTCCGACTTTAAGTTCTAAAACAAAGTTTTCATTTATGAAGTTCAGTCTGAAAATGTTAATCTAAGAGTTCTTTAAGAGTAAACGTTGTTAATAAAATGCCCAGATAGTTTCTGGGTAGCAGTTTGCCATTTTTACTAGGCTTTAATCGCAGGATTATTCAAAATTAAGTAGTTACCTAAAATTAAGTAGTCTTAATTAAGCTATAACATAGTTTTGTTAGCAAAAGTGAAGCATTTATTGCACTTTATTTTAAAAACTTTAACAAAAATATTAATTTAAGAAAAATCAATTTAAAAATATATATTTTTATTGTATATATATACTATAATACTTTTTGGAATCTCTTGAGATTTATAGTCGTTTAAGAAGTAAAATCATTTTGTGTAATATAAAGAGTTCTTGAAATCAAAATTTGTTCTTAAACCAAAAAACAACTAATTATTATTAATTTTGGTTTACAATTTATTTAATTTCTCGAATCGTAGAAAAATACGTTTAAAGTTTGAGCAGTTATTAAAATAAATTTTTGACTAAATTTGAAGCAAATTAGTGCATTTCGAATTCGACTAGTCCTAATTGCTCAGTTTTTCTAGTCTTCTTTTTTTTTTACTATTTTTTTCTATGCTTAAACATATGCGACGATTAACATAAAAAAGCAGTTAACAATTTGTACAACATTTATCTAGTTTTTCATTTTAGACCCCTCTCTAAGGCTATCTTCCTCTCTTTCTCTCCCACACTCTCGGTCTCTCTCTCTCTCTTGGTTTGTTTCTGCCCCCTCTAGACGACCTCTGTATCTGTCTCTGATTTAAAAAGTGTGCCTACAATGTGGAATTGGAAATTGCCATCGATTTTAAGTGGTTTTTTGTATGGCAACCAAATCGAGACTGACATAAGTATAGATAAATAGATAAACAGCTAAATGGACAGATTGACGGACTGACAAACATAGTGTTGTATAGTTTAGTCAATAAGTGTTGCGATATTTGCAACATTTACATATGATAACCAAAGAGTGATCCAATAAATATCTAAACATACCAAATAAATATATTTTTGACATTTCCTTGATATTTTATTTAGCAGTCGCCACAAAAGCTTAAAAATATTGAATATATAAATCAATAAAGACTTAGTTTCTTGAAAATAAATTGGCCAGCCTACAAAAGTTTGCTCCAATTTGTTAATATAAGTATAACAAATAAAGAATTTGTTAAAATCTTTTTTTTTTAAAACAATTTAAAATACATTATATCTAAGCATATTAAAATTTCGTTACTTTATTGATTAAAAAGTTTACTAATTCAGCAAATTAGTAAAATAAAAGTGTATAAACAATTTAAAAAATGTTTATTAAACTTAAATCTATCTTTTCATTTAATAAAATAAATTTTAACTTTTCAACATTAAGTCAATCGTCAATGAAATTCAAAGGAAAAGACAAAAATTAAATTGTAAATTTAAAAAATATAATTAAACAACAGTAATTAAGTTAAATAGAAGCTATAAAACAGATAAGGCTTAGTCAATAAAAGAAGAGAATAAATAAAAGTTTAAAATAAGAAGATTATTTAAAAAATAACTGAAAATGTAATGAAATTAAAACATTATTATGGCTTTTTAAGCCATCTTTGATAATTCATTCTTTGATCATTCTTTGGTAACAACATATACAAATTATTCAAAACTAAAAGAAGTGCAAGAATTACAGTAACAGTCAATAGTCTACAGAACTGACTTAAAGCTCTAAGTTAATATATTATATTTAAATTACATATAATAAAAATTGATTAAGTTATAAGGGAAAAATAAAATAATGATAAATTAATTTTTAAGTATTATTCACATTAAATGTAATTATCATTTATTATTTTTTTATTTCATTACAATGTGTTTTTGAGTTATTGAACAAGAGTTGTCAACCAATTCAAATTTATGTCTATAATTTCACTTAACTCCAACTTAAAAACACTAAAAATCAAAACAAGTTTTTTAAAGAGTTAACTTGCTTCACTTTGATTAAAAGTTCTTGGCCAGAACATAAATCTACTAAATGAGTTTTGAAAACAATTCGAACTAGAATTCGAACATATGTGCATGTGTGTGTATGTGAATTTATGCTGTACTCGGCCGAGTGTTATGTGCTTGTGCTAATGTGGCAAGTTTCCGGCTTTTTGAATGTTGTTGCATTCAAATCTAGAGTTTGATTTGGAGCGCTTTTAACGGCACATAAATCAAATAGTTGCCTCACAGATTGATGCATTAGCCATGGTAAAGAAATGTGACTGAGTGAGTAAGTATGTGTATGTGTGTGAGTGTGTATGTGTTTGAAGACAGAGTTGACAACGTGCAACTTTATGACGCCCCAACTTTGGGGCGCGATAAGCCCACGCGCCGTGCGTGCAGCGTGCAACGTGCAACGTCGGGAGATGGCACATCAATTAGCACACCTACCTAAAGTTAGACAAGGTGGGGAGAAACAGAGAGAGAGAGAGAGAGAAAAGGGAGACTGGAATGCCTTTAGCTGTAGCTGGTCATTCATTAAAGCGCTTGCGACTATCAGCTGCGATGCTGTGATGAATATATTTTAGCCCGGCCAACAAACAGGGCAGGCAGAGAGCACGGATGAGGGGTAGAGGGGCTGTAACAAGAGCTAAGCTTATCGCACAAGATGTATTCAAAGTGCATAATGTAAAAGTTGTACGCGAGTGCTCCAGATATTTCAGATACTCCACAAGTTGTTGTTGTTATCTCAAGTGCTGCGATGCTTATCGTCGAGTTGTAAACGTGAGCTAAAAATACAGTTCTCTTTCTATATCTCTTCTCTCTCTCTCTCATCAATTAGCCAAGGCTTAAACAACACAGAGCTCAGTTTGGGCCACGTTTTTGTTGCTGTTGTTGTTGTTGTTGTTGCTGCCACTAAACTATAACGATAAGAGCTAACAATGTTAAACTTAAACATCAACACCTTTTAAGAGCTGTGCCCAGACTGAATGTCGACTTTGGGCCACAAAATCCCAAAAAAAAAAAAAAAATACTCCATATAAAAAAAAACAACAACAACAAACTCAAAACTCAAAGTCTCAAGAGTCAATACTCAAACTCAATCCCATTTTCCCACTCCCAATTGCCTCAAATGGTCCATTCGCTCTTGTGATATATTAAAATGGATCCAGGTTCCAGGTTCCCGGTTCCCGGTTCTTCTAAAGTTCAGGTTCAGTTTTGGTTTCAGTTTCGGTTTCGGTTCGCTTTCGGTATCTTTTTTCCTCTTTTTTTTCTTTAGCGTCTTCGGACCTCGTTTGCGTTCTCGTTTTTATGGCACAGTTTAGGAGATAACAAATTTTTGTTACAAGCAAATTAAAAGGTTTTTCTTGACGTTTAATGCAATGGCTTTTAAACTGGCAACGAGCCCCATTTGCCATCTCTTTCGCGCTTGTATACCGCACTCATTTCTACCTCATCTGGCTAAAAGAATTCACTTTTATCGATTGTTTTTGCTTGCATCGTTTAGTCGATAATTTTGGTAATAAATTTTAAAATAAACAGCGCACGGTTTTTGGGCTCGTTTTAGTTTCTTTTCAATTTTTTTGTTTTTTGGTTTTGTTCTGTTCAGGACCCTGTAGTCCAGAACCAAGTAAGGTGTATGGAAACTGCAAAGAGGGCGTGGCACTGTTTGTGCAGAAAAAAAGTCATCTCTTATTGTATATTTGTTTCTTACACGTTGCACTTTCTATTTAAGTAATAAATAATAGGTAAACTTTTTTATATTAATATAAATATTTGCAAAAATGTTAGTAATTAAAAATAAAATAAATAAAATAATAAAACAAAATAAATAAATAAACTAATTATATTAAATATAATAAAAATATATTTTATACTGTTTCACGGTTTGTAATCTAATGATTGAGTAATAAATTAATAAATAATCTCAGTGCGTTAAAATAATTGCGATATATTGAAAACTAATATTTATAATACAAAATTCAATGTTTATTTATATTAAATTATTTTATGAATCAACTCTAATGTATTTCAATTAGCAGATGAAAAAGTTTTTCTAATATGGAAAATTTTGCCTTATAGCTACTGGGACTCTCAAAGTCCGACTCACTTGTCTGCAGACTTTCGTTTCTAGTTTAATTTGGTTCTGGAAACCCTTTAGAGTGAGAGAAAGAGAGTGTGTGAGAGAGAGAGAGAGAGAGAGAGAGAGGGGAAGAAAAGAAAGATCTGCTGCGCGTGGCATTTAATGTGGCAAATGCGGCATTGACTTTGCCTTTTGCCTTTAGTTCTGGTTTCTGGATTCAATTCGATTCGATTCGAGTTGATTCAAGTCGATCCAAGTCAATTCAAGTCGATTTAAATCGTTTGAATCGTTGGCGGAGAAGACGCCGCCTTGAAAATTCCACGGCCGCACATAAATTCAGAACATCAGATTAAGAAAGTGTTAATGTCGCAGCAATTTCCTTTTATCTCAACATAATTGAGCGATAGAATTTGAATTTAGCTAAAAGCCAAACATAAATTTAACACCCAAAACACAAAACACACTTCAACAAAAGCAAATGCCGATACCAATACCGATGCCGATGCCGACGATGCCCTGAAATTTTAGCTTCCACTCTCGAAACTCGAACCTAAATTTTTTATTTTTTAACCGATGTCGGAGTTTAAGTTGAGGCCGCTGCGTCTCCTACGGCTACAGCTGAGGACTAGTCCCCATTCCCATTGCTAAGTGATCATTTGTGCGGGTTTTTCAATAGGCCCAAAAGTAACAAAAAGAAAAAGATTTCATTGTCACAACATTGACCAAGTGATTTCTGGGATCGCCGTCTCATAAATTTGTCACATTACCCGTCTCTGTGTGTGGAGTCTGTTTTTTTTTATTTATTTATATATTTTTTTAACAGCGGTTCGCTTTGAGCTTTTTAGCTGCGCCTGCGCACATTTTAAATCAAAATTATTAGAGTTCCCTTTTGAGTCGAAGGCAGCCGGCATGCGACATGTGGCATGCGGCATGGGGCATGGGGCAAGCGCCTTGGGGCAGTTTACGAAAATCCTAAACATCTTGTAGTAATTATGTTCGATAAGCATAACTCTCAGTGTTCTATGAATAATTAAAATTTAAATTTTAATTTAAGTTTGGACACAAATTCTACGAAGACTGATTAAATCAAACTATTAAAATATTTGATATATTTTAATATAAGTACATAACATTTCGTGGCTTATTCTACTTAAAATTGTCTTCATTATTTTATAAAATAATTTTTTTAAGCTCCATTGTGTTACTTTGTATTTTGTATTTAACTAAACTCTGGAGTTGGAATAAATAATTATAATAAGTAAATAGTTAAAAAAATATATATAATAATTTTTTTAGATTGTTTAAGTAAACGTATTTACCTTAGTTTCTTTGATAATTAAAACATTTACCTAATTTTTTAAAGATTCGACATACACACTTTGATTTTTAACCCACAGGTTTTAAAGGAAACTTATGCAATAGTTTACAATTTTTCGTTATTTTTAATTTATTTATTCTTTTAAATTTAAATACTCATAACATACTTCATAAATTTGTCATTTAGTCTTAGTCTACTTTTAAGCGCATTTCATTCTTTAAATTCCATATTTCCCTATTTAAATAACAGATTATTTTTATTAATAAATCACTGCAGTTCGAACGAAATTTATGCTTGAACATAGTCCACTATAAAGCGTATTTACGCTTCGGTGCTTCAAATTATGCCATGCAATATTTTATACTTTTATGGCATAAATAATGTTCAGTGTTTAGATAGATGATATATGGCTGTGTTTAGTTTACGATCAGCCTGCGTGTAATTTGAGCATCTCGGCTGCTTTTCGAATATGTTCGTGTTGATCAAGTGAAAGTCAGTATGGTACGAATCTAGTATGGGGTATAAAGCATTAGGTTTAAGGTATTGATATCCATAAGCTGCGTCATCTCGAATAACCCTTTTGCGAGTTGTTGAGAGCGGAAGTGTCTAACACGCACACGATGTGATGCGACGCCTCTCCGAGTGCCCAATTTATAGTCAGTATATATAGGAGTATATGTGCATATGGTATGATACAGTAATACTACAATAGTGTCAGCTCTTCAGCTCTCTCGCTTAATGATTAATGAATGGAATCAATTAAGTTTCATTAATGAACAATTTTCGGTAGCTTGCGCACGAAAATGAGCTGAAGACAGGCAGCTGAAGCTGGTCTCTCTCTCTCCCTCCCTCTCTCTCTCTGTAGCTTATACCCAGTACTATTTGCTGCCCAGCCCTTGGGCTCTAGCTCTACCATCGTTCGTCTCACCTCAAGTGTCAATAATTTGGATTTTGGATTTGCTTTTCTTTTATTCTTTATATTTTTATATCCATTTATTGTTTCATTTTTAGCTACTGTGCTGCAGCTCTAACCCCGCCCCTCCACCCCTCTGTCCATTGTCGTCTGAATCGACTGCCCCGTGGGCATTATTGAGTAGTTGAACAGTTTAATGAACTTCAAAATTTCCCCTCGCTAGTTAACCCATTTCCTCAATCGCCCCTCGCCGCTGTGCACCTTTAGGGCTAATATGCAAAATCATCGCGTTTTTCAAGCGAAAGCCAAACAACAAAAGACTGTTAAATAAAATATTTATAACAGAATCAAAATATACTTTTATTAAAACGGCTCTCATGCCACCAGTGTGGTCCACTTTAGCACTCAACTTGATCAGATACCCTGTAGCTAATTGGAAAGAGGCAATTTAAAATGTCGAAATGCTAATCTTGTTGTGCATTTTTGAGTTCAATTAGTAAAAAACTGTGTGAAATTTACAAAAATAAATAAATAAAATTCAGTAACTTAAATCAGATTTTTTTTTTAAATGTAACTAATTGGTTAAAAAAGTACATAAAATAATAAATAAATATTATTCTTTAACTTTACTAGCTCAAAAAAAAAAAAAATAAGTTTATTGAATCTCGAAATTATGTAACAGTTTCTTTTTTGGGATTAGAATATATAAAGTTTTCTTCGAGCATAAACCATCAACATAAATTAAAATCTGGAGTATTATTATTTTTAGTCGAAAATCTTAAAGAACCATAATTTCCTTCGTTGTTCCATTAAACAGTTTTGATTAAGTATTATTTAAAGAAAAAATAAATTTTTTTTTAACACATTATTCAAATATTTCTTTTTTGAGGCAACGATACGACACGAACATTGATTTTAAATCATCAAAAAAATATAAATAAAGAAAATTGTTGATAATACAATTTAAACATTAATTACTTCTATTTATTCCTAGTTTCATTGATAGTTCTTAAGAATATTAATGCATTCAGAACAATAATAATCTTCTGTTTCTCTTAATTTATTTATTTTATTATTTATTTATTTACTTTTTTATTTTTTTTTTTGAGAAGAAAAAAAAACAAGTGGAATTGCACAAAAAACTATTGAAAGGAGACCATAATGGGTGACTACCAGTTGATCATTTTAGTGCTTTCTTACTGCTTCTTTTTCTTACAGTTCACATGCAATTGTATTCACACACACACACACATGCACACACACATGAACACACACTCGCAACCCAAACTGAGTTCATGTGAACGCACTTGGCTTTCGTCTTTGGTCTTTCTGGCTCTTTGGTAATTTAATAACAATTAAAGGCATTCGGTGCATGGCTTTTGAAGCCAATCTCCGTGTTACGCATTAATGAGCACTTAACTTGGTCAAAAAACTTGGTCTTTGCCTTGTCCCGTTCCACATAGCGAATACAACTCGTTGTGTATTCACCATACCCTCGTCCTAGGGCCTATGGTAGTGGATACAGTTACAAACGCATCACAACGCATTGATTACATTTTGAACGTTTGCCAATTTGCATTTAATACGAGTGTATTCAAAGCACTCACTTTACACACAACACTCAGTACTCTGAAATGCTGCCATTCACTTGGCCAGTTGGTCGCTTGGTTAGCTGATAACTTGGCTTAAATTGCTTAAAACTATTCAATCGTTAAGCGTGCGAAAGTCATTGATAGCTATGCCTTTCTATATATAAGGGCGTTGTGAGTGGGCGTGGCACTCGGAGGGACACACACACACGCACACAGACACTTCGAAATAAATGAAACATAAAGCAACAGCAAAAACAACAACAACTAGTGACTAAAGAACACAAACTCGACCCACGCAATGTGATTGATGATCATTTGTCACAACGACCACCATCAATTTGGTCAAAGGATGCGGTGTTAGGGGGTTGGCAGCAGAAAGAGGCGAAGGAGTGGAGTTAGAGGGGCAGGATAAAACGCGGGGGGGTAGCTGGGCACACATACAAACGCACAACATATTGATTAGGTATAGCTATGAGTATAAGTATGTTTAGGTATCAATAAGTACTAAAGTTATGGGCACAGTGGCACAAATAGACAAAATTTACAAATTTACGTGTATTTTGTTTGTACCTCTATGTAAATATTTATGTATGTGGCTGTTTAAAGTATAGAAATCAACAACAATTATTTTTTAAATCATTGGCATACAAATTTATACATATATTATTTCTGGCAGTTAGCCTTCATCTCTTTTAAGGCATTTAAAGCTTTTCTAATAGGTTCGTTAATTAAGCTTTTTATTTGAAATATGAATAAATAAAGAAACAATCTTCATAATATTTATAATGGATTTTAACAATTAATAAATTAATGTTTAAACGACTCAGTAATAAAGGAAGAAATTTTTATATTGATCTTAATAATTTTTTAAGTTTCTAAATATTTGAGATTACACTATAAAACTAACAGAAACCAACTAAACCAAGCTCTATCTAAAGTTTTAGCCTATGAAATTTGAAAACAATTTTTATAAATTGTATTGTTTTTCTGTAAATAATTCATGATGTCTAGAATCAGTTAAATATGTTCAATAGTTCAAAAGACATTACTGGATTCAATGTGAGTGGAGGTCTTTTTTAATTTAAACAAACTTAATAGTTCCCTGGATAGTTTTTGACTACGTGGTCAGAATTTTCACTTAAATTAAGCTCTTTAAAATCACCTGGATAATTCAGGTATATTATCCACTGTGATAGCTGGCAATTCGTTAGTTGGACGGACTCGGACACGGTCCAGTCCGGTCAAGTGTGCATGATTGATGAATTATTTTGTTTTGCGGTGAATCAAAACGACACCATTTTTTATTAGGTTTTTTTTTTGTTCAGTTCCTCATCATGATGCTCACATTTTGATGACATATTTGTGGTGCCAAGCCTCACGTACCGCCGCCTCCAACTTCGTCCCGGGATCTACCTACGGCCTTGTTACCATCTCCATTACGAAACTCATATAAATAGTGAGTAAATTGATATGCGATGACGACGACGATGCTGTTGACGATGTGGCTAACAGTCTGTCAATTGGTTTGAATCGAACCGGGTTAGCATCGAATTGGATCAGGACGGAGCAGGGGACGCGGGCTTCTCTAATTGTTGAAACGCTTGAAAAAGGTTTGGTCAACTCTCGGTATCATTAAAAAGGATATCGAAAGAGCGATAACACCGCCGCAACGACAGCAACAGCAACAACTACAACAACAATTTGTGTGTGAGACGCAGTTGATTGAATTGTTTTTGTCGCCGTCTTTCTTATACCCTGTTATCATGAAAACTACACTAAAGGGTATGCTAAATTATGAGCACAACAGTCGTACCCTTGATTGCATAAAGAGGACACTATTCAAACTGTAGAAACCAGTTGGTAATGAAAAGTCTAGTTACCCTTGATTCTTGAGCCATATGGACATAGTCCCAATTGAAAAGCGTTTTGAAGTATAACATAAAAATTGATTAATTAAACAACATTTTTAATACAAAAAGTTTAAAACTAATATCCAAATTAAAATCAAAGTTTTATAAAAATTCAAAATAATTTTCCCATTGTATTTATCTATAAAGACAGGGACATAATTTCAATTAGTTAATATGTGAATTTGGCTAAAACTTAAATGAGTTTTCTGTTTTGACTTTCATTACTAGAGAGTTAGGAACAAATCATGACTAAAATAGGGTAATTCCATGTCGACCAATTACACTTATTTACTTAACTTGTTGTGCGTTTTCGAATGTCGATTGTCGATTGTTGTTGATGTCGTTTTCCAGCTGTCCAACAAACCAAATTGAATTGTACAACAACTTAGGGAATAGAAGGGGTAGGCATATGGAAAAAGGCAGTGACCGGGGGCCAAGAAATGTTTAAGGGGCAAGGCAAGGCGGGCAAGTGGAAGGACACAGCAACAGCCACTCAATAGAGAAAAAGTAATTAAGATAAATAAGCGACGATAAAAATAAATAAATATAATTGTTTTTTTCTTTTCTTTCCTTCTCCCTCTCTCTCTCTCTCTCTCTCTCTCTCTCTCTCACTCTACCTGTATCTACGTCTCACTCCTTTGCAGTTGACAATTGGATGATTGGAATGAGTCTGGCTAATGGTATGTGATTAATGAAGTGATGGAAATGTCGTGGGAGTGTCAGTACCAAAGAGAAGAGGAGTGGTGAGTGGGGTAGAGGTAGTGGAAGGGAATGGGGAAGGAGCAATACCAAGAAAGGTGTACAGGTGTCACCTCGACAGTGTTTCAATGTCATTTTCCCATGTAATTCGCAACTAGTTAAAGCGCAATTTACTTTAATGTTGACTGAAAAAATAATAATCACATCATTTGCTAACATTAACAGCTTCACAATTGCTCTCGACTTGGCCATAACAATGCCATACTTTATGGCCACTTAAAAGGGCCACAATAGTCCACAATGGACTATGGTCAATGGCATTTACGTGCTTAGCCATAATAGCCGTTAGATGCATTTTTAATGCTCCAAACTGTACACCAAAAAGCGAACCGAAAATAGTTTAAGCTCAAGTACTCTCAGCACTTACTACGATCTGTCTGACTCTGACTCTACTAATGACTATAAGTAGTCTGTTATTAACTCACATTAGTTAATTGCACATCATACCGAATGGGTCTGTGAAAATATGAATTAACGCTGTTTTGAAAAGTTTCTAGCTGCGAATAAACAATTCTTGTATTTAAATAAAATACAGACATTTTTAAAAACTAAATAAAATAAAGTATTCATAAAAAACTCGAATGGCAGGTTCAGAAATTTTAAATAAAAAGTTTGAAAACAAAATTCACCAGTCTTTACAAATATCTAAATAACTTTAGAAGAATATTTTCTTTTTTTTTAAAGCACTTAAAAAATATGTTTATGTAAACTTTATTTAATAGATTTCAAAACGGATTTGTAAGCTTAAAACAATTCAAACATTTTTTATATAATTTTTTGAAAAATGTTTGAAAAACTTGTCATTAAAAACAAGTATAGAAAAATATTTAAAAACATTTTTTGAGGCTATATAAGTGGAAAGTTATGGAAAGTTACAAAAAAAGAAACAGATTGACAAATTCTAACATAATATAGATTTGAATAAACAAATTTTTACTGTTCTTAGTTTCTAAAAGCAAATACACATAATTTTAACTATAGTATTATTTCGAAATTAAAAAAGATTTAAAATAAACTTTACAAAATAATACTCTATACTGATTTAGCCAAGTTTCGTAGCTTACCATAATTTTCAATAACATTAAAATAATAAATACAAAATATTTGATAGAATTATTGTTTGGAATTTTTGAAATTTGAAGCTATAATCATTAAAATGCTTCAACATTATCAGTGCAAAAGATATATTTAAAAAGATATTTATTTCATTGCATACCAAAAGCTTGTTTTGATTGTATAAAATATGTAGCAATTATTTGAAACTGTGCACTTCTTCGATAAAAACAAAAATTTTGTTAACTGACAAAGTTATGAAAATTGTAATTTAAAAACTACCCAGTTAGAAACTTTTGATACATTGTTAAATCCAATTTATGTATTTAACACTACTCAATTTGAACTAGATAGTTATTCAAACAATAGAGCATATTTTCCCTTGTATTCCAAAGTTTATCGTAACTCGCTTCCGCTCGGCGACGCCATTTTGCACTTTAAAGCGATTGTTGTGGCGATAGTTGCAGTTGTTGTTATTGTTGTCGTTGAGCCAGATGATTTTTAATAAAGCCAACTAAAATGTAATTAAAGCTAATTTATGCGTTAATGAAGAAATTTTGAACAACAGTAAAAATTAACAAATAAACACGAGAAACCTCAGAGCAAATGAAATGATATAAAATGAAATGAAATGAATATAACGAGCACACACTCTATATGTAAGTATGGATAGGTGACATTATAATGTAGGCACTGGAGCTGGAGTGAGAAGAAGAGAGGGGGAAAAACCTGCGCATTCATTAGCATTTTTTTTGGGTGACAAAAGTTTCCGGTTCGCCACGGCTATGAACTAATGGTCGACCCGACCACATAAAAATCACATAACAAAAGACATTTTAATTGAAATTTAAGTTAATTAGTGTGCGTTTCTCTGACTCTCTCGCTCTCTCTTACACACACATAGCACACACTTTTTATTGTGGTCTCTTTTTGGCATTTGGGTGAAATTTACGCTTGGAATCTTTGAATTCCCTTAGAAAAAGTTGCTGTAATTGACGTATAACAAATTATAATGAGCTGGACATAGTAAGAGAGTGAGAGAGATAGGGAGAGTGCATGAGTGTGTGTATGTGTATGTGAAAGATAGGTTTGTAAGTTATATTTACATGCAGCTAACGGGTCATTGTAATGAACTAACATTGCTAATGAGACAACATTTTGATCATGTTCATTATTATTTTTATGAAAATTATGATTTAAGACCGCAAGAAGGCAATTTATGTGTGTACAGTCGTAGACACCCAACTATACCATATATATATGGTATATATATATATATGTATCTCAATCTTCCGGTGTCGAGTGCGCTTTGTGCTTGGTTTTGTTGTGTTTTATTCAATGGCATAAATTGTCATTAGATAAAGTTTATGACTCAATTATCGTTAGAGGTTGACAAGTTTTGTTTGCTTTTAATGCTGACATTGAGTCTAATACCCCCTTCGGTACCCACCTTCCCCTCCCCCTACTCCTTCATCCTACACTATCTCACACTATCTCACTTGGCTCACTCACTTTATTATTTTGTCTTTGTTTTTGTCTCTGGGGCGTGGCAATTTATTGTCGCTGTCCATCCACCCAACCAACCATCCATCCATCCATCTCCTCAATCTCTACACCTCTCATCTGTGTAGGTGTTGTTTTGGAAAGTTGAATTTTGACTGGTCAGCTTTGTATCTTATGTTTGTCTTGAAGGAGTGTGACGACAGCGGAGGGAAAGAGTCGGGGACGGAGACAGACTGAGACTGTGATTTTAATTTAAATTAATAACAAAATAATTCGCTTATGTAAAAGCTATGCTACCTAGTTAGTAGCATATTAGTTATTGTCTTCTGTGTTGCTAATTTACCATAATATTAATTAACTCATTTTTGAAGACTCGGGGAAATAATATAAAAAATCCCCTTGGAATGAGGGTTTTTTGTTTAATTTCCAAGAAAATGACTAAAGATGAGAAGCGGTTCAGAGAAATTTGTTCAGTTATTAAAATTTGTAATGAAAAAAAATATTATTATATTATCATTATCATTATCATTATCATTATCATTATCATTATCATTATCATTATCATTATCATTATCATTATCATTATCATTATCATCATTATCATTATCATTATCATTATCATTATCATTATCATTATCATTATCATTATCATTATCATTATCATTATCATTATCATTATCATTTATTATCATTTATTATCATTTCATTATCATTATCATTATCATTATCATTATCATTATCATTATCATTATCATTATCATTATCATTATCATTATCATTATCATTATCATTATCATTATCATTATCATTATCATTATCATTATCATTATCATTATCATTATCATTATCATTATCATTATCATTGTCATTGTCATTGTCATTGTCATTATTATTATTATTATTATTATAATTATTGTTATTTTTTTCGATACAAGCGATAAGCATTAAATTATCAATGCTTTGTGGACTGTATCGCATTCATTTCTCGATTACAACTTTAGCTAGCCAAATTGAAGAGTCTGCTTATGATAGACCGAAAGTCATGCATGAAATGCTCCCTTACCGTGTGCAGATTTTGAGGTATATCAGTTGCACTTTTAGTTGCCACCTTGACAAGCACTTTGCATCACATTTGCACCACTTTTACTCATTTGTTAAAATTCGTTAAAAGCATCAAAAGCAGCAGTGAAAAAAACACTGAAAATAAAAATGTAATGAAAAGCGAAAAAGTGAGCTGACAAAATGAAAATGACAAATGACGAGAATTTGCGATGAAATGTGCACAGCAAGCGACCGAATGCTCCATATTAACATATTTTAACACCCAAACGGAATTTGCATAATTTTGTGATATGACCCACTCCAGCACGAATACGCACACCTCACACCCCACAGTACAATCCCTGGTACACCCCTTGGCACACCCCCACAAACAAGCCAAACAACCCACAAAGCTGGGCATTTTGAGTTTTCCTTCACTTGTTGTTTCGTTTACTCTCGCAGAGGGTGTTATAATCTTATTGGAATTGGAACTTGTAGAAAGGGTAACAGACGCCATTAAAGTACATACACTTGGTAAAAGTTGTGTGATGAGTCTCTGGATATCATTTACTTGTTAAAAATCTAGTTTACAAATAATTTTATAAAAATCTGTGAAAAAAAAACCGTAAAAAATAAAAGGAATCCTTTCGGCATGCTTAGTTTTCTCTAACCTCTTAATCTTAAAAATCTTAAAATGAAATATTTCAAATCTTAAAATATAGAAATAGAAAAGTCTAGAAATAATTTTGCTATATTTAATTTGAATTAAATTAGAAGTTGGAATAAAATATGTTTAGCTTTAAACAAAATATGTTTAAATATTTTAAGTATAAAGTATTCAAGAAAGTCTACAAAATCGGTTATTTAATTATCTACATAGTAAAGGGTCGGTTTCAACTCCTATAAATTCAATAAGTTTTTAATTAATATAGAATTTTATTTAAATAGTTTTAAGTATACAATTTTTCAGTTTTTGCAGCTCTTGTCTTTTTAACGATATATTAGTTATTGGATATTAGAAATCCCCAATAAATGCACAAATTGTGAATATAATATTTAGTTGACTAAACTCAAATAACATAAAGTAATGTTGATCAATAGCAGTTAGTTCTGTAAGTATATTAAATGTTCGGTTTGTCACAGAGCAAAATTCAGTGTTGTAAAATTTTTGTAATTATTTTTTTTTTATTTATTTGTTCCTGTTTGTTGACAGCTTTTGTAGGTTCCATTAAAAAGTTCAGAAAACGCTGCAAAATGGCGCGCACTTATGGCAAATTAAACTTTTCCAACATGGCTCCCCAACTTTCTCCCTCTGTCTCGCAGCATCTCAGAGAGGCAAACATAAAAATGGAGAGTGCGAAAGAGTGCGAGAGAGAGAGAGAGAGAGAGAGCACGAGAGTCTCTCCATTATGTAACAAATTACTTTGGCAAAGTGCTCGTGTATTCGCTTTTTAAATATGCAAAAAGAGCGCAATTTGCATAAATTTGCCCCGGCATTAAAACAATTTTAACTCGCAACACCAACGCGCAAAAACAACAACAAGAAGAGAACAGCAACTCACAACAACAACAAAACATTCAAATTGTTTGCTGAAAAATCAACCCAGTTTCTGCCCCTTTTTTACAGCCCCAAACTCAGCTTTCAGCTGAACAACTGTTGCCTGTTGCTGGTACGCGTTTTTTTTTCTCTGTTCCTTTTTTGGGTGGTGGTGGTTCCTGCCCCTTCACCGCACCCTTGGTCTTTGCGGGCTACTTTGGGTGGTGCGGCCGGGTGGCTTCACTGTATTCGCTGTCCTGGTTGGGTTGTCATTGGTGCCAAATTAACAAATTTACGCCAACATCTCCAGCTCGAAATAGTAGCCAGCCATACAGTCGTACATACGGAATCAAAAAGACCCTGTATAAATACAAGCATTTATTTATTTAAATAAATAGTCAAAAGCCATACTACATATATAAAATGTGTAAGTTGGGTTGAGTTGGAGTTTGTCTAACTAATGATTTTAGTTAAGATGATATGTGTTATTAATGTCAAATATCATATTTTTTATAAAAAAAACCCATTTTAGTTGTTACATTTTAATAAACTCTAGAGTTATTCTTACCTATAACTTCGCAATAATAATAAATAAAATTTATAAATTTATTTATAGTAGTAATCGTGATAAAACTGTAATTTAAGCCTGATAGGCATAATCCACAGGCTTCCATCCCAAAATTTGTAGCTATAGCGCTTATAGTCGCTGAGATATAGAAAGATAGATATCACCATATCGTCTAGGAATCTATACATACCTTCTATATACACTTGTATACTTTCCTTCGACTATCATTCACACACATTTTGAGCTATCTGTAGACTCTGAGATATAGAAAGATAGATATCGCCATATCGTCTAGGAATCTATATATTACTTCTGTATACGCTTGTATACTTTTCCTTCGACTATCTTTCACACACATTTTGAACTGCTGATAAATTGAATAGAGCCCTGTATGCTTCACTCGAGTACGAGGTCTAAAAAGGCGCTTTGAACAGTCCAAACTGCCCCACCCTTGGCACTCTGTGCTGCTCTCCATCGCCATGGTGGGGTTGGAGGTGGGCAATGTGGGGGTATGTTTTTCACATTTCACATGTTTTGCGGTGGTTGTGCCACATTCATCCACCTGCCTTTTAATGTGCTTTCGACGTGTTTGCATTTCCACGCTTCCTTTTTGAGACAGCTGCAGCTCCTCCTGTGCACACCCCTGCGTCCCAAAGCCACCCTCATACCCACTGCCACTGCCACCCACTTGCCTTTCGCGTTTGTCGTTGGGGCAAATTAAATATTCCGGCACCATTAGTGTTAAAAGTGTTCACATTAAAAACATTTTGCATTTTATTTTTTTCCCCAACATTTTTTTTTTTTTTTTTGCTCTCTCAGTATTTCGCTGCTTTCTTTGGCGCCACTTTTCGCCGTCCGTGAAAAACAACCGTCAACAACAAAATGTTGCAACTTTGTTTTTAAGCACGGTCAAGTTTTCCATTTTTTTTTTGTATTCTTTTTGGATTACAGAAAATTTTGCTTTGTTCACGGCATACACAACAACTTTGCCATTAGTCCAGTGAAAAGCGGGTGGCCCTTGGTGCTGTGAGTTGTGCTAATGGCACTGGGGCCTAAAGTACATCAAATGGGGTGAAGTTGGGCTAGTTTGGCTTTTTAAAACTTAACTAGGCAGCGAATAGTTAATCATCAACTAAGTAAAGGCATCGGAGTGTTAATTAGATGGACTCCCATACTCCCTACTGCATTCGAACTTCGAATGCTACAGATTTAATAGGTAATATTTTGGTTGAGAGAGATTGATATCAAAGCTTTCAGCCTTATAAACAAAATAGTTTTGTAAGCGTTCAAGTTTAACTTATTAATATCTTACTAAGTTGAAAAACTTGTTTTTAAAACATTTAAGACATTTTAAAGACAGGATAAACTAGCTATAGTAAGAAAAAATAAATCGGAAATTAAAACTGTTTTTCTTAGCTGACTCCTTCTTTCATTGTTATTAAATTGTTCACAGAAATATACAAATAAATGATACATATAAAATAAAAATTAAATAAAGTATGAAATTATTTATATAAAAATTGTAATCAAAAACGCCTGCCTAAATTGTAGTTAATTTAAAATATATAAAGAAATTTTTTTTTATATGACTTTTAGTTAAAATGAGCTTTGCATTCTTTAAAGTCTTGAAAAACACATTTGTGACTGTTAACAAACTTAATGTGGGCGATCAGTGGTCCATTAAGGAAGTTAATCCAGGAAAATTCTTTTCAGCTGGTGGTTGAAGCAAATGTCAGGGTCGAAGTATAGGTTATAAGCTAGATTATTACTGTGGCACTGAGGCTTCATGTATTGCATTAAACATAACGTATTAATCACTGATATAATTTCAGGTATTTCCAAGTCTTTTCTGATATAATATATACCTAATTTTTTAGTTTATTCCACTATTAATAGTCAGCAAAAGTTAGACTCTGTGCGTAAGTTTTGTAAGTATTAGAAAAAATTCATATTAAACCCGTTTAAAAGAGTTGTTTATTTTTCAAAGTATTTTAAAGGTTTTTATTCAAATTATAAATTTAATTCACTTTTTGTTTCTTAAACAAAAGTTTTCTAAGTGAACTAAAATGAAATTATGTTGATATGGCAATTCTCTGTTATATGTTAGGTGGCAACGCTATTAGCTATTAAGAAGTATGATGAAATAAATTTAGTCTCTTGTAAGCAGCCAAACGTTGCAGTTCTTCTTACTCATCAAACCAACAGGTTATGGACCCAGTGCACAAGTGTGTATACTAAGAAATAGTGTACAGAGTAGAGAAGAAATTGAGACTAAGAATTTTTTCGGTGCATAACGGACAATGCAAGAAAACGAATAAGTATTAAAAAAGAAATTCAGAAAATGAGTTCTATGTACAATATTGAAAAGTTGGATGACACCAACTACGACTCATGGTGTGTCTTGGCGCGTAGTGTTTTGGTGCATCAGAATCTTTGGGCTGTGGTTTCAAACGAATATGTAAAGCCAGAAGATGAGACAAGTGCGGCGTTTCAGACATGGAAGCGCGAAAATGATAAAGCCATGGCAGTACTGTTTTTGTCGATAAGTGCGTCGCAAATAAATTGCATAAAGAAGTGCAAGTCAGCAAGCGAAATTTGGAGTGAGCTTCAACAACTTCATCGTCCAAGTGGTCCCGTACGCAAGGTGACATTGTTTAAACAGTTACTAAACAAGAGAATGGCAGAAAGCGAAAATGTGCAAACGCATATAATGGAGTTCTCGAACATTGTTGAGAACCTATCAGCAATTGGAATAACACTTCAGGAAGAGCTGATCGTAATAATGCTGCTGGCCAGTCTGCCAACGTCCTATGAGAATCTGGTGGTTGCTTTGGAGGCCCGTGATGGATTACCTAGTCTGAGCGTCATAAAATGTAAATTGACAGAGGAAAATGAACGACGAAAAGTTTGCGATCAAAAAGAGAGCACACAATCATTTTCTGCGCGTCCCACTGGATATGGAGGCAAGGGGCGAGGAAAAATACGCAAAGACAGAGAGCCGTCGTGATTTTAAATGCTTTAAGTGTGGTCAGCCTGGGCATTTCGCGGCAAAATGTACATCCAAAGAGGACAACGAAAAATTCGTGGAAAAAATGTAGCAAAAAGCGAAGAAACAAAGAATAAAGAATCGATACATCGTTCGTTTGCTGGTGTTTCTGGAATTAATCGAATAAGTAAGAATGTTTGGGTTATCGATAGTGGAGCAACATCGCATATGTGTACACATCGTGAATTATTCGATAAGTTTGAGAAACATGACGAAAATATCGAATTAGCTGGAAACAATTTCACCACGGCGTGTGGACGAGGAACAGTGGTTGTCAACAGCCTGTGTGGCGTTAAAATTACACTGAAAGACGTGCTATTTGTTCCAGATTTGCAGTGCAACTTTTTGTCGGTAGGGAAGGCAGTTGCAAATGGATGTCATGTTGAATTCTATCAAGAATTTGCTAAGATTTACGATAAAGATGGTACGATAATGAAGGCCAAAAAGGTCGGCGGATTGTTTCTGTGTGAAACAAAGATTCCAGAGATATTGTGTGTGTCGAAAGCTTCGGATGATATTATGAAATGGCATGAGAGATATGGGCATCTAAATGTGCAGAGCTTGCAAGAACTAAAGAGCAAGGATATGGTACGTGGATTGACATTAAATTCAACAAGAATAAATTTGGACTGCATAAGTTGCATGAAGAACAAATGTCACGTGAGCCCATTTGAGAAGTCGCAAACAAGAGCTGATGAGCTGCTTGAGCTTATACATACGGACGTTTGCGGACCTATCAGTCAAATATCTAATGGAGGTGCCAGATATTTTGTGACGATGATCGACGATAAAAAGCCGATATATTCACGTTTACTTCATGAAACACAAATCCGAGGTGACGAAAATATTTAAGGAGCACATCACCATGATAGAGCGTCAAAAAGGCCTGAAGGTGAAAGTAATAAGAAGTGACAATGGAACTGAATATGTCAACATGGAATTCGACGAATATCTGAAGTCTATAGGAATCAAACGGCAGCTTATTGTACCATACACTCCACAACAGAACGGAGTTGCGGAGCGCTGCAATCGGACTTTGGTGGAAATGGCACGAGTTATGGTTAATAGTGCTGGCTTGAACGAGAGTTATTGGGCGGAGGCAGTCGCATGTGCTGCATACCTAAGAAACAGATCGCCGACGAAAGCATTAGATGGCACAACGCCATTTGAGATGTTTACGGGACATAAGCCAGTTGTAAAGCACTTGAGGGTGTTTGGAAGCATTGCCATTGCACTTGAAAAGGGTCCAAAGAAGAAGTTCCAGGAGAAAGGAAAAGAATATACGATGGTCGGATACTCGGAGTCGTCAAAAGCGTATCGGTTGATCGACAAGACAACCGGAAACGTGAAGATCAGTAGAGATGTTGTCTTCATTGAGAATAGTACATTTAAGAAAGGTGAACCGACAGCTGCTATAATTATGGTGGACGACGAAACTGATGAACAAGGTAACATGGCAGAGAGTAATGGTATTGTCGATAATCAGCAAGACATTCCGGACGGCCAAGACGACATTCAAGAAGTGGCCGTAAATACTGTGCCGGAAAGTGCAACACCGAAAAGGGGTCCTGGCAGACCAAAATTATTAGAACTGGCTTGCGTGGAAGGCCAAGTCTTCAATACAATGTACTGAATATGATGTTAGCCAATGACATCGAAGTTCCATTAACCATGCAGCAAGCACAACAGAGTCCTCAAGCCGATGAATGGAAGTTGGCAATGCAGGAAGAGTATGATGCTCTAATTGGAAACGACACATGGGATTTAGTGGAACTACCACCTGGAAAGAAGCCCATAGGTTGCAAATGGGTGTATACGTTAAAAACGAATGCATCTGGAGAAGTCGAGCGCTACAAGGCGCGTTTGGTCGCAAAGGGTTGCAGTCAAAGATATGGCATAGACTACGAAGAGACGTATTCTCCAGTGGTACGTTTTGCGACAATTCGAATGATTTTGGCAATGGCAGCTGAGTACGAGCTATATGTACACCAGCTAGACGTGTCGACGGCATACCTAAACGGGAGTCTTCAAGAAGATATATATATGAGCCAACCAGAATTCTACGACGACGAGTCTGGACATGTTCTGAAGCTGAAGAAGTCTCTATACGGCCTTAAGCAAGCGGGTCGAGTTTGGAACACAAAGTTAGATAGCGTTCTAAAAAGATGGGCTATCAAGCATGCGAGAGCGAACCATGCTTGTACACAAAATGTACAGAGAAAAGACGATCAACATAATCGCTGTATATGTTGACGACTTGATGTTGGCGTGTTCAAATGAGGGTGAGATGCTGGCTACTAAACAAGCGATTTCTTCTGAATTTCAGGTTGTCGACAAAGGTCCAATAACAAACTTTTGGGTTTGGAAATCCAGAGAGAAGGAAAAACTGGTGCGATACGTGTGGGCCAAAAGAAGCATATAATGGGATTGCTTCATGAGATGGGCATGGTCAATTGTCGCACAGCTTCAATGCCGTTAGAAGCTAATTTTCAAGTCAACTGTGAGAATGAGTCGTAAGCGCGTTGATGTGACCGAGTATCAATCCGTCATTGGATCATTGATGTACATTGCGCTATGTTCACGACCAGATATTTTGCACTCAGTGTGCAAGCTTTCGCAAAGGAATTCGAATCCTCACGGCGAACATCTTGCTGCGGCAAAGCAAGTTCTACGATATCTGAACACAACGGCAGATTTGGCGCTGACGTACAAGAAATCCGGAGTTGATATAACTGGCTACGCAGACGCGGATTGGGCAGGTGACTCTACCGATAGGAAGTCGTTCACTGGATACACATTCATGTGGGCAGGAGCTGTTTTTTCATGGACGTCAAGAAAACAAAAATCGGTTGCACTAAGCAGCACGGAGGCAGAGTATATGGCACTCTCAGATGCTGCAAAAGAAGCGATTTATTTGAGAAAATTAATTAAAGAAATGAATTTGTATTTTAAACTTGATTGTGTAACCATGCATGGCGATAATGTAGGCGCTTTAAATCTTGTAAAAAATCCAGTTTATCACGCCAGAAGCAAACACATTGATGTAAAATATCACCATGTAAGAAATTGTCTTGAGCAGAATTTAATTAGTTTAACATACTGTCCAACAAATGAAATGATTGCCGATATACTGACTAAGAATTTGTCAAAAGTAAATCATAAGAAATGTACTGCGTTGCTCGGATTAAACTAAACATTAACAATCGAATTGAGGAAGAGTGTTGATATGGCAATTCTCTGTTATATGTTAGGTGGCAACGCTATTAGCTATTAAGAAGTATGATGAAATAAATTTAGTCTCTTGTAAGCAGCCAAACGTTGCAGTTCTTCTTACTCATCAAACCAACAAATTAAAACTTGATTAACTTGCTCATAATTCGATAGTCTTATCGATAATTTTTCGCTAATAACTGGGATAGTAAAACAGCGTGAAATTGAGAAACAGCTGCAATGTAAAATTGTAAACGATTGCTAGAGAACAGAGCGAGATCGGCACTTGCTAATGATCAGCGACCACGCCTACTTCTACTCCTCTTTCTACTCCTCTTTCTACTGCTGCCTTTTTCCGCTGCTCCTGTTTGATCATCGAATGTTAATTCGAAAATAAATGAATGTTAATTATACGCTCTCGACTTCCTACTTTCGAAAGTCCTTAATGTTTGGTGAGAACTTGAGCTGCACTTGACGCTGCTGCTGCTGCTGCAGTTGCCCTTTGCCCTCTGACAAAAATCATTTCTGGCCTTTTGATGTTATCGCACTCATTAACGAGCCAATGGCGAAGGCGTTGTGGGAGGCGTGGCTAGGCGACGCCACTCTTACCAAATTGTTGACAGCTGGTAGCACTTGAGTTCTCTCCGTGTGTGCGCTCTACTCTGTTACTAACAAGGCCAAGACGGACAGGACGGCCAAGACGATCAAGACGGCAACGGCGACGACTTTTGTTGTTGTTAACAGTTGCAGTTGTTGTTGTTGTGCGTGTTTCATGTTGTTTTTGGTTTATTTATTTATTTTTTTTTTTTTTAGTGTTTTTTGCGTAGACTTTTGAGTTGACAGCTGCCAGTGCTGGCCACGTCCTGCCACGCACTTAGCCAGACCAACACACACACACACACACACGCACACAAACACTCACAGGTTTCACACCTTTTCGTTGTGCCTGCTATGTAGGTGTGAATGCGGACTTTTGTCCCTCGGTTCGCATCCGTCTCTTATCTAAATTGCTTTTCGAGTATCAATATTTTAGCTCAAGTGTAAATTATAACGCCCCGTCTGCTTTACTAGCATGCATGCATGTGTGTGTGTGTGTGTGTGTGTGTCTGCGTATGTTTGAGTGTGAGTACACAGCAAAAAAATCGCATTTAAATCAATTCTAAACAATGTAAGCAGTTAGGTAATAAAATTGATAAAAACAGTGGTAGAAATAAAACAATTTCTAACCAAAATATTTGAATATTGTCAGAGACGTTTCCTTATAATATAAACATCTGCTTAAAAATTAATTTCGCTTAGTAAGCAATAAAGTAATTAAATGGGAAGTTGTAATGATAACTGGCAGAGCAAAAAACAGTACAAAAATAAATTACTACATTTTTGCTTAGTTCCAAAATATTTATGATCCTTTAGACCTCGTTCTTAAAAAAGAACACAGAGGTCTATTAGGTTTTTCGCAAGTGAATTAGGCAAAACAGGCAGAAGGAGCCGTTGTCAACCCCATTAGGTACACAGTGAAAGCTCCCTTGGGCGGACAGGCACGTTTCCAGTCCGCCTAAGAGAACGGATTTTGTATGAAAATCATGCTAAAAAACTACAAACTCGGCCGGCAAAGGGAGTAGAGCTTTCATTGCATATAGTTCTGATCACTCATTACATACATGGTACCCTTAACACACTCCCTACCAAGTATGCCCCTGATAAGAAGACTATATGCTTTAGCTTTCTTAAGTCAAATCGGTCTAAAAATGTATGATTTGTAAAAAAAATGTAGTTTTTATTGATCTCAACCGTAAGCTTGGTGACTCAATATATCCTACATTTCCAAGGGGCATAATTGGAATAAACTAGACTAGTTTAAATCATAGATAATACCTCAAATTAAGGCTTGTTTTTTCCAGTGTATGTGCTTACTGTTCACTGTATGCAACGTGCCGCATGCTGCACTCTTGCACACATACCGCATTGCGGTTTATTTAGTGCTAGGCCATAGATAAATCTAAAAGCCTTGGCCTCAACCGCATTGCCAACAATTAGCAGAGCCATTTTTCAATCGCATAAATTACGCATGACAACAAATGCTGTTGTTGTTGTTGTTGTTGTTATTGTTGTTGCTGCTCTATTTCTTGGTCTTGTGTTTCTACCACTTCTTGTTCATCTTCTTGTCTCGCGTGTTGTTGTATTCATAATTCTATTTCCGGCACATTAAGTCAACCCCAAAAACGTTCGAGAAACCCCAAAAAAAGAAAAAAAAATGTACAAAATCATATATAATAAATATATGTATATAAATACCGACAAAACCAAATGAAATTCCCATGCCCATGACCATGAGTGAGAGAGGGGTCAATCAGTTAAGTCGCCCCCCCTTTCCCTTGCCCCACCCTCTGCTGCCTTCCGCTTGCCCCGCCTCCTCGATGTCGCCTTTCGTGGAGCAGCTATAAGATTTGTCGCTGACACGCGATCCGTGTGCTCAACGGGATGTGCTTCATTAATTGGCGTCCGAGCCACAACACAAATCCACAGAAAACGACACTAAAATTATATTTCTGTTTCGCCAGCATCCGAAAAAAATACAAGTTAAAACACTTGAAAACAAACACGACTTTAAAATACCCGTTAGTGGAAAATAAATCAATTTTTGTGCAGACTTGGGATTGATTATTGTCCGATTGTTCCCCTAGCAGCTGTATAAATAATGAATAATTTATATTAATAATTTCTTTTGTTGATTTAAACTTCTCAATGTTTAAATTGTTTGCTAAAGACCACTTAAAATACGAGAAAAAAGACTTTTTAATTTATTTATAATATACTCTTATAAGCTTTTTATGTTCTCCCTGTTACATACACAGCCAGCCTTTCGGCATACCCTTTCAACCCCCCAAGTGTCGGGTATTAAAAACTAAAGAAATACAATCAGGTAAGAGTTGTTAATAAAACGAAAACTAAACTAAATGAAATACAAAATTGAGAAAAAAAAAGATCTGAGCTAAAATAGAGTCAAACTGAGCGCATTATAATCAGATTATGAGCACTAATGATCCTTTAATGATCGGCGTTTAGGTCTCTCCGACCCAAAGAAAGATGAAAACCCCAAAAGAAAAAGAATCAAGTAAAACAACAAAAATCCGATTCGTTTTAATTTGAAAGACAGTCAAAGAGTTAAGATTCCCCAAATCGAATCCGCATCGAATTCGAATCAAAGCGCATCAATTCGATATCAATTTGGCAGCGTAACGCATTTCCCTTTGTCGTGTGGGTCTGCGTTTGGGTCTACAGTGAATGCTGCCTGTAGCAAATTTGGCCAAAAACCAACAACAAAAATAGTTATAAAATAGAATTTGACCCCACAAGTATTAAATTGAAATTGCCACAGTTTCATTTGAGTTGATTGAACTGCAGTTGATTGAATACACACCCAATGGATCGCTAGCTATTTATTCTGGCTTCAGACTCTCTGGGATTGTACTTAAGAGTATTATTACTTAAGAGTAGTATTTATTTACTAATTCTTTTTTAGTTCTTTAAAAAGTCCTTTCAATGCTCTGAATAATCTCAGTTTTGAGATAAAAAATTGGTAACTATTTAATTTTTTCGGTGTAATGATCTCGGACCTCACAGTTTTCATGTTTCATCAATGAAAGAGAACGCACGCTGTGGGGCGCCCCAAGCGAAGACGCATGCAACACCGCGACGTTGCAGCTACTGTAAAATTTTGTTCTTGTTGTTGTGGCACAACTAATTATAAACAGATATGTGGTCAGGGCCAAATGAGAGGGCTTGCTGGCCTTAAAGTCCATTTCCGGTAAACGCTTTTGGTTAAATCAGCTTCAGTTGTGCACAGCTTAAGACGTACACTCAAAAAAATTAAGAAATTGTTTATTAGTTTGCTAAGAAAGGTAGAAGAAAGCATTGCCACACGAATAAGTTAAAATATTCTATATCAACAGCAGAGTTTAAATAGTTATATGCATTTAACAATTGTTAATAAAGCATAACTTTTAAAGTACTTTAGCTATGTCTACCTAAAACACACACATTATATGTAGAATAACATTAAGTTAACACTGGCAAAGATCGGAGAATTATAGTGTTACGTCTTGCAAAGGAAGAGAAAAATCACTGATGGTCTGTGATGAGCATGCAAAACTCGCACGTTGTAAACAGGCAGGCAGTTATTGTTGTTTAATGAACACATTTGGCAAGAATCGGTTAACTATATCATATATGCATACCAAGTTTTAAAATATTGAATAGCCAGAATTACTTTTGATCACATTGATGTGATATAAGTTACATAGATCATATCGATTACCTAAATATAAGTACAGGGTGATACAAAGCTGGCTTACTCGACTTTAGATTTGCCAACTACCTTTCTTATGAGCTGTCGCGCAGGCGCGTTAATGAACTTTTAAGCGTTGCTACTGTGTGGCCCAAAGGACAATTGGCCACAAAAAGGCAACTGGGCAAAAAGCGAGAGCGGGGCTAACAGGGACAGGTGTAATTTAATTATGAACAAGAACAAGAACAAGAACGGAGAATTTCGAGCATAGGAAAGGTAGCAAAGGTAGGGGCAAAAGTAAGGTTAGTCTGTGGTCGCGTCCAATTTTAATGACACATAAAATTGGTCACTTATGTTCGTCGCAATGAAAACAAAACTGGCCAGGACATGACACAACAGGACACTCGCTATCAGCAGTTGTGTGTGTGTGTGCTGCACATGTTGTTGTGCATGAAGCATTTTTCTGTGGCGTCATTGTCCTGGCGCGCCACTCGAACTAGATAAACAGAGCAAACGTGTCCGAGTCCTTGCCGAGGTCCTTAAAAGCCGCTTAGCGTTAAGGGTAATGTGAACCTGTTACCGCTCACTGCTCACAGCTCTCCGTTCGTCCCCACCCCCTTTCTCTACTTTGTACATTTCAGGTGTTTCTCTAGTCCTCGAGTCCTTGTTCGTCCTGTTATCCCTGCTCTACCTTCCCGCAACGACAGGCGTTAAAATCATGTATCGCTGACTCGTTTAATTACAGTTACACGTAACAGCGCGCTCGTTGTCCGCTCTTCCGACCCTCGAGGGGTCACTCAATGCTTTGTTTGGTTTTGGGTTTCATTTGGTTTTCTTTCTGTATTTATTTTTTGGTTTTTCGGTGTTTTTTTCTCGTCTCTCGACCAAAGTGAATTGTTGACCAACATATTTCCGTTTCCAATTATTAAGTGTAGTGTTTAACTAACTGTTATAGGCAGCTGATTGGCATGAAGCCCCTTTCAAGCCCTTAATCCAACCCTCAAACCTCGACCAATTTCTACGAAATTAGTTGGAATGTTGTACAAACTTGTTATAGTCATATTGGCTTAATTGTTATTAAAGATTTCCTTTAAATTTGTCTTTCTACAAGAGCAAACGGTTCTAACTTTTATGTGCAGTATCAGTGAAGTAGATTTGAGTGGTACAAGTCAGAGATGGAACTATAGTAGATTAAAATCAAACAAGTCAGAGCTAGAAAGGTAGTAGATTAATGCTAGAAATTTGGCACTTACTCCAATTCTTATGCATTACATTGCAGTAAATGCTTTAATTGTGATTTATTGTTTCAAAATGAGTTTTTTTCAAATAAATTCTATTAATATTAAATCCTGTTTAATTAATATTTACATGTAATTATTATGGAATTGAGTAGAACATTTTAAAACAACGAATTGAATATTTTTTAGTTGCAATAATAATTCAGTGATTTTAAGTACAGCTCTTTGGAATTTTTAAATTTATTTTATTTTATTTAATTCAGGACATGTTTTCATTAAAAATTTAGTAGACTATTATAAAACAAAGCTTATACATAGTGTATCAATCAGTTATTTCAAGAAATTTCATATTATTCAACTTTAAGTACATCTTGTTTCAAAAATTAGTACAAGTGTAGTTTTAAATTAAACTGCGGGCTACTTAACTTAATTATATAAAAAATTCTTTAAGCCAGCAAAATAACTTAATTACTTTGGGACTCCTCTACGATTTCATTTCACAAACAAACAATTAAAATAAATATTTTATGAGTCTCTTTCCTTCTTTCTCTCTCTCCGTCCACATCTCTCTCTCTCTCTCAGTCTCTTTCTCTGCTGCTACCACATTTGATTTGCACAAATGGCGATTATAAAAATGGGAATGAAAAATGAAATTATTAAAGCATTAAAGTATAAAAATTAATTAAAATATAATCAACATTACGTGTGCGGCATGGCGTGACAGCAAATTATATTTAATAATAGCGCCATAATATTTATTTGAATCTCCACAACTCCAGCCCCGACCCGTTTGGAGCACTCTCCCCACGTTCCGGGAATTTCTTTGCTACTCAGAACAACAACTGGGTGAAAAATCAACAAACAATTTGGCAACAAACAGCAATAGCAACAACAGCAATTGCCAAGGCTCAGATTGTTGCATGTTGCAGGTAGCAAACAAAAACCAACTGAATTGTAAATCATAAAAAAAATAGTGTTGTGGCTACAGTCAAGAACTGAATAGACACCAAAAGACCCTGTATTAGTTTAAATACTTTTAAACAAATTTTTTTTTTTCTTAAAGCCAATCGATCGCTATAAAATATTATTAAATTGTGGGCGCTATGGAATAATAGACTATAACTTCTTGATTCTAATTAAGTGCCCTCAGTATCAAATCATGCCCCTACGATAGTATTACAATTGAACTAAGATTATTCTCATATCGTGGTATATTACCATTTTAAAGTATAGTTTAAAATTTTTTCAGGGGCGGTAGTGGGCGTGGCTATATTCTAAAATAAGTGTGATATACTTTAATGACTTTCATGCCAATTTTGGTCGCTTTAGCCCTTATAGGCTCTGAGATATGGACAGAAGGAGATCACTAGTTGATGCAAGTACAAATAAGTAGATTTTAAGGCTGTGTTCACACCTGGCTACTTCTCTAGCTGCTGCCAAGCCCAACAGACGCCCATGATCATTTTCAGTACAGGGTCTAAAAACTGAAAAATGTAAAAAAAAGTATTAATTGCACTTAAATTGTCACTGCCGCAACAACATTGTTGTTGTCGTTGTTTGTTTATCGTTTTATCGGCTTTGGCCATTTCATTAGTTGTCGCTTTGTTGTTGTTGTTGTTGTTGTTGTTGTTATTTGCGTGTTGTCATTTTGTTGTTGTTGCGTTTTAAACGCAACTAATTAATGGTAATGGGTCACTTTGCATGGCCATCGCTTGTTTGTTGATTTTGTAAGCAATTTTATTTTATTTCATATCGTTTTTTGTTCTTTTTTTTTATTTTATTTAATTTTTGCTTATTTTTTCCACCGTATGTTTTAGCTATTGATTTTTGTTGCTGCTGTCGCATCATTATTATTATTATAATTCATGACACACATGACACATTTGTTGGTGAACAACAAAGTTGATTCCACTTTAATGCACAATTAAAGTTTTATCGATCACTTCTTTTAGTTTAAATTTAAAGACGGCCTTTACCTGTACTAATGTTAGCTTTTGGTAAAGAAGAGTTTTTATTTTGATGCAATAGTGCTTTAGTTTCTTGTAGAGCTTTTCTAATTATTATTACGATAAGTGTGATCTTTACCACGTGGTTTCCTTGTTAATATAATATGTTAATATTCTTAGCTCGAAGAGTTTCTGAAGATTTTAATTATTTAACACTATATATTTTATAAAATATGTGCAAGTTCGTTGTCATATTTAATCGACGTTATCTTTTTCATTAAGAATCGTTTATTTAAATATATTCTATTTTTTTTTAAGTTTCTTCGAGAATTAATTGTAAAATAATTTACTAAAATTTGAAAATCCATATATAGTATATAGTATATATTATATATATGTATGTGTTATAGTTTTGCAATTTTTGCTTTATAGATAAGAAGCTTAAATGTTTAACCTAAAGCCAATACCAATATTTTTTATTCAATTAATACTCAAATTTCATCCCAACACTTGACTTTATTATGTTAAGCTGTTCACATTAGAGTAAAAGTTTTCAAAGCCATACTAATTGTTAGTTTTTACAACTACAATATGAACATTTAAATGTCCACATTGAATTCTATCTCATACAAATGTTCAGTAAAATTAAATATAAAATAAAATAACACCTGAAAAATAAATATATTTTATTGCTTGTCTAATTTTACTTATTTTACTACTGACTCAAGTAATGCAAATGTTTTTTCTATAATATCTGTGGACTAATTAATTCAAACAGCACTTGTAAAAGCTATAAAACGCTTACCAACACTAATTGTAATTTATTTGCTACTTTAGGGTCAGAAATTGCAAGTTTTTTTTTTTGAATTTCAGTAATTCAGTAAATTTCAGTAATTTTACGATGTTTTACGAAAATTCAAGACAATAAGTGTGTGAGTGACATGTATCTAGTATATTTTAAACAATTTCAAATCAAGTTTGCCAAAACAACAATAAAATCAGAGAAAGAATAGAAGACCTAGAAACGGGGCTAGCGAGAAAGGGACAGTTACTTGGTCAGAGTTGCAGGCTGTGTCTCATGGCTAATCCTTGCCACGTACTCTTATCTAATTGTATAAAAGCGTTTCCGTTACGTACGCCATTTTCACACACACACAACTACACAACTTGCGACGCACACAGAGAAAAGCAAGCAAAGTGCTCAATCCACTCAGTGAACAAGGCAGACAGAGACAGACAACAGACTAAGTAAGTTGCTACGTGTGCGAGTGTGTGTGTGTGTGTGTGTTTGCGTGTGTCTCCATGTGTGTGTGTGTGTGTGTGCACAAACTTCGAGTCAAAGTATCTAAACGCACAGTTTTTCTGTATCCAAAACTGCATTAAATGCCATAAAATAACTTTTAAAATGCTTTTTACTTAACATCCTGCTAGCGTAGCAAAGCAGCGACGCTAACGCTACGTCGACGATGACGATGACGGCGACGCCGACGCCGACGTCAACGCCAGACGCGTGAGGTGTCAAAATTGTAATGGCAAAAGCAAAAATAACGCCCAAGCCACCCACTGTGCTGTAAATTCCTTTGCACTCCCACGCACAGCAACATAGACAGTGAGACAGAGAGCGAGAGAGCCAGCAGGAGAGCAGAGAGAGAGAGGGAAGGGGCGTCGGGGTGTGTGTGCAGAGCGGGCAGAACGGGCGCCATAAAGATTAATTAACAATTTGCTGTAAAAAGGCAGTTGCTTTTTTTTGTGTTTGTTTTTTTCTTGTTGCCCACGCTACTTTTCTCTTACTCCGTGTTGTTGTTGTTTTATTTTCGTTATGTGTGTGTATTTTTTTTTGGCAGTCGTCAACGTCGCCGTCGCGGCTGCTTATTGGTGCGAAAGTTCAGCTGGCGATTGATGCAAGTGCCAGAGCGAGACGGCTGGTCTGTCAGCAGACGATAGCGCAGCGCCGCTTTGCCGAGCAGCGACCAAGAGCGAGCACAAACGAGAGTGAGCAGGACAGCGCTGCTTTTGGCTTTGACTTCGGCTTCGGCTGGACCAAAATTATCGACAGCGGAAGTTAACACACTTTAAATCAATTAGAAAATAAAAGGCGGAGTTTAAACGAGGCAGCTTAGCAGACAAAGACGTTGTCGCGACGACGCGTCGGCAAAACCACCACCCAAGGACCACCCCTTAGCCCCACCTTCCTCTGCCCACTTCTATAGAAGACGCAGCGACAGCGACAGTGACGGCGGCAGCGACAGCGACAGCGGCATCAGCAGAAAGCAGCAGCTGCGATGCCGATGCCAATGCCGGGGTTAAGTGACATGCGTGCGCAGAGTTGTTGTCTTTCGATTTGCCTGCCAACTGGTTTCCCCCATCTCCCTTCCCCCACCACTTCCATATTCAACTGTGGTAAGTTTCTTGTTGTGTCTGTGATTTTTATGGCATGTCTTTCACTCACTCACTTTGGCTCCCTCTCTCTCTCTCTCGCTCTCTCTCTTCTGTCTGTTTCTCTTTCCCAGCAGCGATTATAATTTGTATTTGTAATTTGAGCACAGCAAACTCTGATCTTCAGCGGTATCGCTTAATATAGGGGGGTTGTTGAAGTGAGAGCCGGGGTGTCGGAGCGTAGAGCTGCGGGATAAATGGAGCTCTACGGTAGCCAAGTGGCCGCCTAGACCGGATCCATATTCCCAGGTCAGCTGCGTGACAAAACTGTGGGTCAACAAAAACAATGAGATTGCAGTTTGTTTCATCGTTGAAATCAATGAATGAACGAATAAACGAATGAATAACTGAACTCAACTCAACTGAACTCAATGAATGAATCGACGCATGACTGAGTCAAAAAATAAAAAAAAAAATAAGAAAATAAATAAAATAAACCGAAAAGAGTTACAAATTTTTGTAATGCTTTTCCATCAAAATTACTCGAAAATAATAATAATAATAATAACAGCAATACCGACAGCTGGGAATCCCACGCAAACACTGGAAACTAGAACAACAACGCATTGAAACTACTGTGATACCTGGTACTTGAGTAATATTACACATTGAAGTGTTGATTGTGGATTATGCATGACTTCAAAATATTATTTAATACTTGTACTAAGATTTTATGTATTAAACTTATGAGATTTTTAAATAATATGCTATTATTATATATATTTTTTTAATCTTATATTTAAAAATCTTTCATATCAAGTAAATGAAGAATTTTTATCCTTTAATGAGTCATTGAATTGTCATTATTAGATTTTATAATAAATTAATGAAGTGATTTTATGTTTCATTTCACTGCTTTCACGTTTGCTAAATAAACACAAAACAATTACTTCATATTTATTTTTAAATCATTTTATAATGAAATTAAATTTAAATTTATTTATTATTAATTTATTTTCGTTGAATAATACAAAGTAACTCAATTAAATGTACCTTAGATTGTTGGGCGGAGTTTTAAATATTCAATGAAAAGGTTACAATATCATGAACATTTTTATGAACATTTTTATTAATAGTATTATTATTATTATTATTATTATTATTATTATTATTATTATTATTATTATTATTATTATTATTATTATTATTATTATTATTATTATTATTATTATTATTATTATTATTATTATTTTTTATTTTTGTTATTATTATTATTATCATTATTATTATTATAATAAATATATTTTAAATATTCAATGAAAAGATTACAATTTCATGAACATTTTTATTATTATTATTATTATTATTACTATTACCATTATTATTATTTTTATTATTATTACTGCATTATTAGATATAAATTTGACTTTAATGATATTCAAATAGCATTCATTCCACACTCGACTTACAGTACAACCCCGAAATGTACGGTTTTCAGTCAAAGCCCATACTTTTCCCCCCTTCCAATGAAACCCTCTTTACCATTCTTTATGTTGCAATCTGCACATTTTGACAAATTTCTTGTGACATTTGACTGGCGACACGGACAATGTCGATTCCGAATGGGCCGCCAGACAAAAGGGCGTGGCATTATTAACGCTTTGCTGATTTTGCTGATTAAGCGTCAAAACTTTTGCGGTCAGAAGATGCCGAAAAAAAAAAAAGAGATGAAGAAGACGGCGAAGGAGTAAAGGGAGAAAGAACAAGAAATGTCGCCGCAAAGTCTCTACAATTCTCAGACGCAATTCTTAAATTTGCCCAAAATTTGCAAGTGAGAACACACCTCTTTCAAAACAAGTGAGCAACACTAAAATGCGTAAAACTTTGCAAAAATTTTAATCACATTTTTTATTTTTTACATTTTTTGTAATACAATTTTACTCCAAGCAACACAATTTTTTCGTTTTAATATTATACTTTATTTTTGTATTTCTTTTTGTCTGTCATCGTCTCAATTTGTTGTTGTTGCTTTTATTATGGCTTTTTAAAGTATTAAACTAAGTAGCATTTGTTGTCTGTGCCCCACCGTACCTACAGCCATCCCACTGTACGTCAGTCTGCCACTTTTTTTCCACACTCTCGCCTTACATTTTCTGCGTCTTTTTGGTTAATTGGCTAAAAATTTTCTACCAAATTACTTTAATTATGACAGTTACACAGTCCGCTTTATAAGAAGCATACATATTTGTAGGTATATAGAGAGATATATGTATATGAATGCTATATATAGTATAAAGTTGCTACATTTTGTTGTTTGTTATTTAGCTGCGCTTATTGTCTGCTCGCTTTGCTTGGCTTTGTCATGCTCCATTCATTGCTTTCCTACTTCTCCCCTTACCACTTCCATTGCCTTTTCAGGTGTTGTCAAATTTTAAGATGCTCTTGTTACAAAATGTGTTAAATAATTGTTGTTATAGACATTATATTTGATGCTATTAACACCAGCTTGTTGGCCGTACGCTACTCAAGACTGGGTCAGCGTCAGCTAAGGTATTTTGTAAATTAGGAAAAAATGTAGTGGAAGAAACCAGTTGGAATTTTGCATAAAAAGTGCGTAAAACAGTGGTAGATTAATGTGAAATATAAAGACTATTTCTGTGACAAACACAATGTATTTACTGTTTGTCTTTTTTATAACATTATTATAAAACATAATTAAACCACACCTATAGGTTCTGTGTGTGCATGTTGGTATCTTTATAATATAATATTTTTGATTAAAATTAGAAATAGGTACATCTGTCAATAAGTAAGGCGGATTCAATGAATTCTACAATTGTTGCCTCGCGCCAACCGCCCCGTAAATTGTAAAATTCTATGTTAACCTCACCAAAATCTACTTTCACATAACCATGACTTGGAAACGACTAGATCTATTGCAAGTATACTCACATATTGTGTGTACTATTCTCACCAAGTTTGATTCGAATCGGACAACCATAGCTCCCATAGAACAAATCGCTTCAAAATAGGTCATATCATACAGTATTAGTAGAGCGAACGCCAAGAAACTTACATTTGGGGTGTATTGTAACTATACTTACCAAGTTTTATTTGAACCGAACAACTATATTCTATAGCTCCCATAGAAGACTCGGTTGAAAATTACATATTTGTATTGTACTATTCGTAGTGGAATAAGTACGGGGTCTTTTACAGTCGGTTCGCTCGACTGTAGCCTTCATACTTGTTTACCTTAAAGTTTATCATAGAATAAACTTAATGGCCTTAATGATAATGAATCAAAATAGCATTAGCGAATGTTAATAGTAAGGGCATTAAGTGTGCAGCTAATCAGTCAACGACTAAGTAATTAATTAATTTACTACAATTAAGTACTTAAATGGTTTAGTTACTTAGTTACAGACAAGTTTTTGTCTCTTTTTCTATGTCTTGAAAAAAAAAAAACCAAAAATGCTTAAGCAATTCGTGTAAACGTCATGAACAGACTTGCACAGACCTGCGCACACTTGCAAAGATTTGGCGTAAATCCGCGATCGAGTTGCATAAGCTGCGGCAATGCTTTAATTGCTCGACTGGCCATGTTGCATGCCACACGAATGTGGCAAAAACAAAAAACAAAAACGAGGAAAGTGAAGGAAAAGCGTCAGAAGAAAACCAAGAGAGTGTGTATGTGTGTGTGTGTGAGTATGTGGCACTTCCGTGTTTTGTGCTGTGCCAAAATTGAAACGTTTTGCAGTCAGTGTGGCACGGGAGCAACAACATTTTATACAAATTACGCATACGCCGCTTTGTACCGGCAACAGTTGCCGCTGCAACAAATGTTTAAAAACCAAAAAAAAAAAAAACAAGTTGAAAACAATTTGAAATGCAAACTTGAACGCATTGCAAATGCTGCCAGTTCTGCTTCGTCGAGCACAAAACATTAATAAATACCTGCGGTTTAATTCGAAATAATTTGTTTAAACATTTCCTTTTGTTTTAACGCTGCCAACGTTTGCCAATTAAACATTGCAACAACATTCTCATACACACACTCTATCTGTCTCTTTCAACCCTCCCACTTCGCCTTTGTTTCAATTATAACAGGTACAGATACATTTGTATCTTTATGTGTGCATGGGAAGCTGTTCATTGTTCACTGCAATTGCAATACATAAATTGCAAATTGCATTAAAAAAAAGGCAAGACAACAACACACGATAAAGTGATACACATCACCAAATCGAATTGCACATTGCTTAAGGGACAGAGAGAAAGAGAAGAACGAATGGGTTACGGGAAAAAAGAGACAAGTGATCGGTCAAGGTCAGTGCTGTTACGTTTGACGGGAAAACAGTAAGTTTTGAATCAAGTAAATGCTTTCCAAGAAAACTTATAGTTTGAATACGAACGCTTTTAATCTCATTATTGAAAGATCCTGTAATTAATTATCCTCCTCATACCAAGTTAGTTTTAAATGTGTTGTTTTCTTAAGCTCTGAAACAACTCAGAGTCTGGAATAAGAAGGATTTTTACACAGAAAAGAGAGCTTTAAGCCACCCATATTCTATATGACAGAATATAAAAGTTTTCTTCCATCCATTCTTAACTTTCAGTTAATTTCCAGTAAAATAAAAATTGAAATTAGCTTACGGAACTTTTAATCATACAAAAGTTGTACGAGAGACTTTAATAGTTAATATTTTCTAGTGAACTTTCAATATTTATAAATGTTAAGTTTTAAACTTTAAATTCTTTACTTTAAAAGAGCTTTAAGTAATGTAATACATATCGCGAGACTTAAGTAAAAGCTGAAGCTTTATACACTAAAAAGCTCCTGGCTAGATATTTTTGATTAAGTTTTGAAATAAATCTGTTGATCATTGTTCTTGTTATTTCTTGACGTAAAGCTCCATTTTAAGCAATTAGGTTTTTATTTATAATGATCATTCGATAATTCGAAGTTTGGTTCGTTCCCTTACTCTCAGAAAAAGTCAGCAGTTTAGGCTTATTTTAGGTTTAAGCTGAATGCCGTCTTGGTAGTGTCGTTTTAATCCAAAGCTCACATTTGGAATGAACTTTAATATTCAATATCAGTTAAGAAATATCTGATTTATTTAATTAATATTTTAATTTGTTTAAGTTTTACGCAACACTCGTACTAATAGCTTGTGTATTGACTTAATCCAAAGATCTTAAACACACACACACACACACACACACACATAAGCACAGAGAGGAACACACACACATTTAGGCTAATCTGTTGCACTGAGTCAACTGTGGCTGCAACTTCGCTGCATTTAATGTCATTTAGAGTGAAATAATGTTAATCGCATGTCCAATTTAATGACTTTTAGCACACCGCTCACAACTCGAAACAATTTGCATGCATTTGACTTGATATCACCAAATCAAATAAACAACAACAAGTAAATAAAATAGCGACAAAAGACGAAATCTCAATACGCTTTCTAGAAGTTATAAAGCAAAAAGAAAACAAATATTTTTATATAATTAAATTTGACACCTCTATTAGTAAAAGTATTTATCATATTAAATTCGTCAACCTAAACAGCATATTTATATATATGAATAACTTTAAAATAAATTTAAATTAGCAAAAAAAAAAAAAAAAAAAATGTAAATTATTTTTAACAAGTTTTGTCTAAGGTTTTAACTAATCTGAAAATTAAGTAATTTTAAAATAGAAAAGTTTTAAAAATTTTAAAACCGATATACAAAAAATAAGTTATTATAATAATAAATTCAAATTTATTTAAAATCATAACTAAATTTCAATTTTATATTAAATTATTTCATTATATTTCCTTAATATAAATATATATATTTTAGTTACAGTATTTATTTATTTACATTTAATTATGAGTGTAAATCGAAAGGGTCTAAAGTCTGCGTAAAATAATAAAATATTGTCAAAGTAGCACCAAGAATATAATTGTAGAGTTGTAAGCTAATACAAACCTGCAAACTTAATGTTAAAACTATTATGCTTTTTGTAAGAGTATTGTAAAAAAAACTTTAATTAAATTGCCGCGCGCATTGAAATTGAATTGAAAATCGGTTTTGTTGCGCTTTTTTATGTCATGATTACGACAAAGTGGCGAGAAAAGATTGCCAGAGCGACAAAGACAGAAAAGGCGGGGAGAGAACAGATGTGAAGTGAAAGAGAGGGAGAGAGAGAGAGAGAGAGAGGGACAGAAAAGTGAGGGATTAATATCGGGCAAGCTGGCAACAAGATCTGTTTTGACTTTGGCCAAATAAGCATTAAATCTCACAGTTTTCGGGGCAAAGCCAACGGAATCAAATGTGATTGCCGCAAAAAATAAAACTAAGAGTATAAAAAGCGAAAACGTAAATGAAACCGACCCCAAGAAAAGAACTAAATAAAGCGACAGAGAAACCGAAACCAAAACGAAATCTTTGAAGAACTCAAGACTCAATAGAAGCGAGCATCGAAGTTGATGTTGAAATCGAGATTGAAGCTGAAGTTGAAACTAAAGTTGAAAAGGGAATTTGGAATCGGAGTTTGTTGCGCTTTGATGTTCCATGTTGTTACTTTTTTTGCCGCTGCGGTTTCTGATTTGAATTTTTATGCATTTTGACAAGTCTCCTGGCTCCAAAGACAACACTTTGGAGCGGCGTGTGGCCAAAGTTGTTGTTGTTTAAAGTTGTTTGCCAGTTTAAAGAACGTTTCATTTGTCTCAATCAGCAATCAAAATGAATGTTACTTTTTTGTATATTTTTGTCTTTGAGCTGCTCGCTTTGATCTTTGGCTTAACATGGTTTTCAATTTTCGAGCATAACTTTTTATAGCTCTATTTATTTACTTCTGTCGCGCTCACTCTTTATCGGTCTAACCATCTCTCTCTCTGCCTCTGTCTCTTTCACACTTTGCTTGCTCTATTCGCTCCAATCCAGACTTGATTGAAGTCTATAATTATGTGGCCATTTGTCGTGATTTTCTAACAATCTCTTTGCCTCGATACAGTACGGAAATTTTCACGATCACAAAATATTTTTTCCGACTCATTAGGCATGGGGAGCTCTATAAAATACTATAACAAAAAACCAGACAATACACTTAATATACATTTAATAGCGAATTAATTAAAAAAAAAAAATAAAATACCTAAAAAAAATATTTAAAAATAATATTTATGAAAAGAGGATACAATTTTAAAATGATCTAAAGTATGTTAAAAACAATACCAAAGTAATACTGAAAACTCTTAAATCATTTAAGTAATTTGCCTTTAATTTACTTCCCATTTTGTTCTTAACAAGAGATACGTATTTCTACTCACAATAATAAAATACTCATTTGCAGTTGCAATTTGCAGTTCCCACGAATGCTAATAAGAAACGATAAAAAAAAAACTCGTCCACTTCGCCAATCCAATCAAAATCAAAAGCGAGTGTCACATTTAACTTGAGGCTCAAACATTCGAGATGACAAAAAGCCAACAAGTTCGCTTGCACTTAAGAAATCAGATAAACAGAAAGAATAAAATAAAAACAGAGAAGAAAAGTTGAGTATTCAAGGGAGCTGCATTTCATCCGCTTCCCTCACTTCTCACTTCTTACTTCCCACTCTCTACTCTCCATTTTTCCACTTCCACACTCCCACTGACTGTCTCTCTCTCTCTCTCTCCCTCGCTCTCTGTGACTCCACTCTGATTTCGTCCTTCTCGTTGCACTCGTCACGTGAGTTTTAGCGCAAAACGCTTTGAACGATTGAATGCTTCTTCGATCTAAAGCAGCACGAATTAGAGATGACAAAAATACTGTGGACTCGATTGTATTTTAAAAGTACACAGCGAGTGTTTAAAAACTATTAAAAATATAAAATATAAAGTTTATATTAGATAACTTCACTGACAGAATCAAACAATAAACTCCTTAATATTTATTGCAAAAACCATTGCGATAAAGTAATGCTAAAAACAATCTGTATACATAAAATATTTTTTAAAACAGTAGGAGCTCTGAACTATTTAATTTAATCATTTCGAAAATAAATTGTCTCAAAAAAAAAAATTAAAAATAAAATAAAACAATCCTTAACTTAAAGTAGCTACAAAGTTGGAAAACGTACAAAAATTGTGTTTAAAAACGGACACATACAAAAAAAGACTTTTGATTAATTTAATTTATAGTTATACGCTAATAGTACCAGTTAGTTAATTAAAACATAAACAATGTTTTATTCGAATACAGAACTAGCTATGAGAACATTACTTTCTAGTTTACTTTTCAAGTTTCCTTTTTACAGAAATAAAATTATAATTAAATTATTAATTTACAAGTTTAAATAAAATTAAAATATATTGTTCATACCGAATTAAGCTTAGTGGTTTATTAAACAAAATGTTCTTTAAGTTAATTATTAATTTTTAATAATAATAATAATTTTTATATTGCTTGCTTAGAAGAAATCGTGTCACGTACACACTTTCAGTGCCAAAGCAAAAGTCAGAAGAATCAAGCGCGTTAAGTCCGATGACTGACGATGATGGAGAGGGAGACAAGAAGCTACGGATAGAGGTGAGGGTAAGGGTAGGGACAGGGGCACGTTGCAAGATCTGATCGGATCCTTCTCATCTGTGAGCACTCAAAAGAAGTGTCACACACAATCCGCTTGCATTTTGGCATTTGTCAACTTTCATGCGCTGCGCTGCGCATGCGCAGCAACAACAACTACCAAGAAGAGGAGGTAGAGGAAGAGGAAGAAGAAGAAGTAGTAGCTGCAACAGAGAAGAAGAAGGCGAGACAGTGCGAGAAGTGCGAGAGGGAGAGAAAAAAACGGTGGCGGCATCGACTGTTTAAGCCGCTTGTGGCTGCTTCTCGCAGCGGGCGCTGTTCACTTTTTTTTCAGTTCTGTTCTTTTTTTGTGTCCTTTATCTAAAATGCTTTTTGCGTAAATTGCGTATTGAGTTTAAATTAAATTTGCCAAGATTAAGATAAGAAATTGCAACGGCAGCAGTAAATGTGGCAGCAACAACAAAATTCTCTCTTGGGATTTTGAGATGCATTTTGCTGCGCATTCGCGCGTAACCAAAAAGGTGTCTTAAACGTTTTCTTCTTCTTCTCCATCAACGGCAGGATCGGTGGCAAGGTGGCAAGAGACGCATAAACAGCTTAGCAGGAAAGAGACACCGCATTAAAAGCCAACAAAGAGAGAGAGAGAGAGAGAGAGAGGGGGACAGACGACATTGAGAACTCGCTTAGAAAAGATCGATGGGAATGTTGCATGGCTGTTAAATGAGTGTGAATAAGTTGCTAGTGACTAAAGTGAGAGCAATTCGCAACAGCAAGTGAATTAGCTTAAACAGCTTGTCAGATGCATAAAAACCACTTTTAACGGCATTTCGCATTTAGTTGAAAGCATTTATGAATTTTATGCATTTTCAAACACAAATTTATGACGTTCGATTTAATTGGTAATATTTCAAAATAGCGCGTTTACTAATGTAGAAGTTAAGCTGCTTGATTTATGAAATCATAAATAAGCCTAAGCTTTAAAAATACTTTTAATATATAGATAAATGTGTCATAATAATTTCATTCATTTCAACCTACAATGTGTCAAATATCTTTAATTATATCCTTTTATTTCAGCTAATTCGACTACTAATATCTCATTGTTATGAATTCAATATTCGGTTATAGTTTTAGTTTACTTATCAATTAGTTTTTATGGCTTAAACTAATATTTATACTTATTGCATAAACGAGTTACAGTTTTTAATTAGTTGAATTCATAAAAACGATTTGCTCATTTTACTTTTTATGGTCAGCAATTTTAGTTTTGTTCATTAATAAACTTATTATTTTAGTTACTTACTTTACTACACTAAAATTTATTGTATTTTATGAGTTTATTCACGTTTATTTTTTATTAATTTCTTAGATTTTATTCACAATTCATTTTAGCTATTTTAAGGCGAGACTTTAACTTATGGCTGCATTCATAGCCAAAAGTTGTTCACTTGCACACAAATTATTCATTTGAGTATTTAGTTGGTTATTCATTTGGGTATTCACGGTTGCATTCACAGTTAACAACCTGCCCCAACGGCTACTGCGACTGCTTTCTACCCACGCACACACACACACACACACACGCGCAAGCAGAAAGGCACACACATATACCTTCTAATTACTGTGACCCTGTTAGCGAGTTTCCACTGTGGCTACTTGACTTTTGTGCGCATTCATTGGATACATTTCTTAAGCGGCGCAATGCATTTCCTTTCCGGCATTTAGTGGGGCAGATAAATTTATATATATATACACATATATAAATATATATAGACATGTGTGTGCGTGTGTTTGTGTGCAACGTTAACGTGTCAAATGTCTGAAAACATTAATCCCCTAAGCAGCTTAAAGATCGCGATGCGTTGCGAGTCTTAAGGCAAAAAAACAGGAGGGGGGAGATCAAAATCGACATCGAGATCGAGACAAAGATCGTGGAGAGACTACAGCGTAGGGTATGGTAGGATAGGATAGGGTACGGCTATACCCATGGGTAGCATTAGATGCGGAGGGAAGGTTGTTGCCTGACTGTCTGCTTGACCGTTGATCGTTTGGAATGATCGTCACTTTGGCAGTTGAACAATTTCTTACACATTTCATTCATCAGTTTATAAGTATGTCTTGGATTTTTTTTTTGTATTTTTTGTTGCTTTCTCTTAACTGTTTTACACGACGGCTCGTTGATCTCTTTATTGATATCACTTTTGATTTTCTGTCGTTCGATTTGATAAGTTGTCAGAAATCATAACAGGCCCATAAGTAAAACCGTCGCAAGTAAGTAAGTAGCCCCGGATTGCCATTTAAGAAGCCACAGAAAAAATCCAAAAATCGAATGAAAAAATACAGTTTGGTAATTGAAAAATGATTTCTAATATGCACGAAATTAATCACATTTTGGATTTGTTGACTTGCGGCATTGATCGCCACTTTGAGCGACAGCGACAACACGGTAGCCAAAGGCGGCAGGGTAGGGATGGAGAGGAGTGTCGAGTTGACTCGAGTCGAGTCGATTCGAGTCGAGTGTCGAGTGCTTTTTTGCAGCCACTGTACAGTCTGGAGCTGGAAAATTAACTCGCTCATTGGTGTCTGTCAATTGAAATGTCAGAAACGATTTATAATTTCTGTTTCTTTGCCTGCTGCCAACAAGTTTATTAAGATGCGGTTGTTGGCCAAGTTTACAGTGGGTTGGGGGTTGGAAATGTTGGAAATTAAGACTGGGTGGGGCTTTTGGGGCGGTTGAGGGGATCGCAACTCAACTTTATCGAAAACATAATGCTGATAATTGCAAAGAAGAAAAATGCGTCAACTTGATTTCGCATTTATGATTTATTTACACCAAATACTGTACATAACCATTACACTGTAAAAAATAATGACAGAATAATGTGATTAGATAAGTAAATTGGTGACGCAAAAATCCTGCGTGTCGAAAATATTTTTAAAAAAGTTTAGCCCTATGTTTAATTTTGGATTATGTACACTGGATAAAATAGAACATTTCTGTCTAAAATCAATAAAATATGCATAACAAATTGGTTATTATAATTGTTAATTATTATAAAAATGTGGAATAAAAATTGGTACTTAATTCAAAATCTGAGCTAAGTCCCTCCTAAAACAGATTAAGTTTTACATCTAAAATGTGAAAATATATAATTTAAAAATAAATATATAAATGTATAGAAATGCACACTATACAAATTTTTAATGATTGCAAGTTTTATCCATAATTTAAAAGTAAAAGATTTACATATCAATTACATTTACATTTCAATTATTAATTTTAAGTTCTTAATTTATTATATTAATCCAGAGGTAAACTTTGAATCTAAAAATGTGCAGAATATTTTAGGTAATTTTATTTATATTTTATGTTGAAAATACTATGAGCTTAAATTTGTATCATTAAAAGTATTCATTTAAATTTGAAGTTTTTAAAATTAATAAAAATAATATTTGTATTATTTTGGTTTAACTTTATTTGTTTATTATTTATTGATTTTTTTAAAATTAAATTAATTACTTACATTTTTTTTACCGCTAAATTTAATGCTCAGTGTAGCCATAACTGCTGAGAGTGACAAAGAAAGAGATAGTAACTGATAGAGACAGATGTATAAGGGGAGAAAAAAATCATTAAGCAAAAGTCGGGACTGTTGTCAGGTTTGACACTTTAGCATACAAACGACATCTGAAATGGCTTAACGAATATTGACAGCACGCCTAAAAGTGGCCATTTGAAGAGCACAGACGCAGACGCAGTCGCAGATACATTTCGCAGACGCAGTCGCAGTGTAGAGATACAGATGCAAATTGCAGATACAGATACTGGTGGGGATACGGATTCGGATTCAGCTTCGGATTGCGGATGCACGCCGCGTACATGGAGTATTACAATCAGGCAGCTTAAGTGTTGTCACTTTGTGGTCTCCGAGGGGTATGCAGCCGAAAGAGGTGAAAGGGGTAAAGGAGGGGCTAGCGGGGTGATTGAGGCGCAAAATGTGCTACGGTGTTAATGCCAGGCCTCAATTACGGACAGTGATAAAATCGATTGGTTCATTTAATTCGAATGCCTTGTGATTAAAGCGGTGGAAAGTATGCAATGATTTGCGTTGTGAAAAAGTGTGAAAGAGAAAATGAGACAGAGACATGAAAGAAAAGAGAAAGACACTTTAAATAGTGAGATTTAAGTTACTTACCAAACTCTTTAATACTTTAAAAACGTTATGTAAAATATATTAATAATTTTATATAACGCAACTTTTTTGCCATGCCAAAAATCACAAGAAATAAAAATTTAAAAAAAAAATTCCAAAAAATGTTATAAAAATAAAAAAATTTTTGCTTTTGATGTGGTTGAAAAATAAAGTTAATTTGTTATATTTAATAACAAAAAAATTTGACTTACAATAAATTAAAAGTATAAAACTAGAGCAGTTTGTATAATTTTCCCAAGGCTGACTGAGGAACCTCTTCAATGTCACACTTATATGATATAATAATTTAAATAAGAATAAACCAAGAAGTGCACAACTAAGTTTAAGCCACAAAAAAAAAATGAATACAAAAAAAGTAGCATAATAAATATAATGTCCATTTCATAACTTTAAACGAACGACAAATTAGTATTAACATGGCGGTTTTGCAGCCTGTGAAACGTTTTGGAAAACAGACCACGCAGGAGTTAAACAGAGCTTTATACCCGCTCCAATCAGAAAGAACTAGAGGGAAAGAGTGAGAGAGCTAGAGAGAGGGAGAGCGGGGGAGCATGCAAACTGACTGCATTTATAACTAATTCGATTGCAGACAAAAGAAAGGAAGCACTAAACACACTGGTTAGATAAGTGCTGTGGGATTGATTACGTCAGAGATATGGTGGCAGGTACAGTTGGGAACGCATTAACTACTTGGTTAATGGCAACCACAGCTGCAGCAGCAGCAGCAGAAGCAGCAACAACAACAAACACAAGAGTAAGTGATTCGTAATTATGAGTTGTGGTGCAAAAGTATCTCATAGATGCGCAGCTGGGACTTGTAAGTACAAGTAACTGGTGTAAAATGTTATGCAAACAATTTACAAACAATTGTGGGGCGGGAAACAACAACAACATTTACAGCAACAACAACAATAGTCATTGCTGCATTTACATTTATTATAGTTTAGATTACGATTGATGCAAAAGCCGCAAGCTGCAAAATGAACAGCAAATTAAGCGTTTTCCTTTGGTTCGCTCGATGCTAAATTAGTTACAACCGATTAAATTTCAAAGGAAATTTTCAACCGCAGCAGCAACAACAAAAACAACACGACACAACAAATTCAATAATTGTTAGAAAAACTAATAAGTGTGATGACAAAAATGCATTCACTCAAACAAAAAAAAAAGGTTGAGAATATGGAATAATATATGATTTCTTTTTGTATCGGTTGATAATAAAGTTCTGTTTTTTGTCTACAGCTTAAGCTACTTTTGTATAAAAACCGCTACAAGGCCGTCTGTCTTCTGTTAAATTTGCAACGTACTCGCAAAATGTGACTATGACTAATTAAGAGCGTTGGCATTTACAAGCACTCACAAACACTCACCCTCACACTCGCACTCACACTCGCACTCACATTCATAAGCAAAAAGATCCCTAGACTATGAATACAGGTAACCACTCATGACTCTCGTCGTCCGCTCATTAGCGGTGCATACAGTTTTGCACCGCTGCAAACTGAGAGAGCGCCAAACTCATCCGTAGTCAAGACTCAAGCGTCCTAGCTAGAGATGTAAATCAGTAAAGTTAATAATCGAGTTTTGCTAATAAAATTATTTAGTGTATAAAGTGTAATATATCTGACAAATGTATAATTTGTTTCTTCTATGCATTATGAATTTATATAAATATAAAAAAAACATTTGAAACTTTCATTAAAATTCTTTTTATTACTATTGCTTTACAAAGCAAAATTTCAAACGCATTTCAGAAACAACACGAAACAACACACACAATAATACAAATATACTTTTTACACATATACTTCTAAAGAAAGAAAAAAATAATAAAATTAAAATAATTTTAGGAACTTAATTTAAGAAAATAAATAAAATTTAGAAATAAATAAAATAAAATCATTTAGGATTCAATAAACTTTTTAAGCACTAAAACTTTTCACTTATTATGCTCAGTATAAAAATTGTAATTTTATTAAAATATTTTGTTAAGAGCTATTGAAATTATTAATGTCAAATATTAAACACAAAAATCTTGTAGGTTTACTGAAAAACATAATTATTTTTTTAATAATATTAATTTAAGTTAAGAACTTATAAACATATTTTAATTCCAATGTAAGTCTTTTAACAAAGTCTTGCAAAATGTGATTTAATTAGATAATGAAATACGCAACTTACTTAAGATTTTTAAATAACATCACCAATAAAAAAGACCACTGAAATCCACCGACAAACGATACATCGATTGGCAGGAAGTTGTCCACCTCTAAGTGCAAGTTAAGCTCGGACTTGGACTTGGACTTGAGTGGTGCAAATAGTGCGGACTGAATTAAATTGCGGTGGCGTCAGTTCATTACAGGTGGTTGACTTTTATGTCGTTCGCGCTGCCCCGCTCTGCCCGGCGCTGCCCCTCGCACGGCTCCTTCGCCACTTCTTCAAGCGACGCGTCGCGTCACGTCACGTCGCAGTTGCGTTGCGTCGCGTTGGCTTGTTAAATGTCTTGACTCAGTTTTTCTTTTATTTTTATTTGTATTTATATTTTTTTTTCTTTCTTTTTTTCGTAGTTGTTTTTGCCTGCTTTGTTTTTTTGTGAAAAATTTACGAAGCGTTAACGAAGCATTAAAGCGCGCATTTAACAAATTTACTTAAAACTGCATAAATTTCCAGACTACAGCGGAAGTTGCCAGCGTCGTCGTCGTAGTCGTTGTCTCCGCTTGCGTCTCTGCTGCGCATGCGCAGCCGCAAGGCGTCGCAGTAGCCGCAGCAACAGCAGCAGAAAAAGTAACTGAAAACTGCTGCAACAATGACGCGTCGCATCTGTATGGAAATGTTGAGTAAAGTCAACCTGGTGAGTCGCCCCAACCGTCATTTTTTTTTACGTTTCGCTCATTTTATCCATTGGTTTGCATCAGGTGCTAACGTGGCTAAAATGGCCAACATGGCCAACATATTAGCATCAACTTGCCAGATCATTTTGTCGCTTAATCGAGAGCAATTTGTTAATCTAACAGTCTATTAGCGCAGCAATCAAATTGTTTTAATAAGGAAACTATAAATGATAGCACAGCTAAGAAAGCGATAAAAATATTAATGCGCCAAGTAATGGTGTTATTTCTGTCGAAGAAAGTAGCAGTGGTAATACTCACAGTGCAGATTCAAATGGTAATGATAATATTTGAGATGATTAAATTAATGATGACGTAGTTGCCAATATCAACATATTAATATTAATATTAATGATAGATTTAATGATAATGTTGTTTTTAATACTAATGAAAATAATATAATTGTTTTTAATACACATATAAGTAATAATACTAATGATAATGCTTAACTAATTATAAATTTAAAACGAATGCTCATGTCTATTCTAATTATTATGTCAAAACTATTGCTAATGTTAATGCTAACGCTTAGACAAATTCAATACTAATGATAATAATAATGTCAGTTCTAATGAAATGCTGATGATACTTTTTAAACTAATTAAAATGCTAAAATTTATGATTAATCTAATAAAAGTACAAGCTCTTACTGCAATGGTAATATTGGCTCAAATGCCAATGCTATTGTTAATAATAATACTAATGATAATGCTAATCTTTATGCCAATGTATCTGACAATTCTTAATTCTCTCAATTTAAATGTTAATATTAATGTAAATACTAATACTAATGCGAATGCTAATGATAACAAAAAGTCGGCTATTGCTAAGCCAATGAAAATTCTAATGCCAAAGCTTCTGTTGGAAAATTAAAATGATTTGCGATTCAAAATAATCACCCGAACCAAGCATAACTTGTTAAATATTTTAATTACAGGGCTTGTTATGCTCAGTTCGCTTGATGCTCCGCAGTCACAACTTGAACAATATACAGATCTTTAAAGATATTCAGAATTAAGGTCAGAATTATTTGATTACATGCTGAACCAGCTATTTAGTTAGCTGCTTATCTAAGTACAAATGTTAATATGCATATTAAATGAGTGTGTGTGTGTGTGTCTTCATAATTTGGCTATGTGATTAATTGTCTTAAAGATAGATCTTCGAGTCTGCTGCCGTAGGAGGGACCAAAATTCGCTGAGGCGGAAAAAATGAGTAGCGAGCAAATAATAATAAGAAATAATAAAAATTCAAAATGCGCCTAAGAAAAAAAAAAAAAAAAACTACAACGGTTCGTTAGACGTTTAAATGTTCTTGCTAAAAACCAAACTAATATATAGGGTCGAAAGCCAAAGAAATGAGGAACAAGTGTTTTAGAGAAGAACCGAAGAGCCATAATAGCCAAAAAGCCGAGAAACCGGCAATACCAACGGCTCAACAGATGCTCATTACATTAACTGAAGCGCGTCTATTATTAGCACATTATTCAAATGTTGAGTGGTTGCCCTGGTCAGTGGTTGAGTGGTTCAGTGGTTGAGTGGACGGTTGCTCATTGGTACGGCGGTTTAGTAACCGAAAACAGTACGTGTAGGTGAAAAGTGGAATGTGTTTCGTTGCTTCTTTGAATGATTTATTGTAATTTGGTTTAAGAGTTATGTTCACACCAACCCCGTCTTGAGCATTCTTGCATTTAATCTAATCTTAACCTTGTTGTTGTTATAGTCTTCTATCTTCCTAGTTTTTGGTACCGATACATTCCTATGGCATCTCTCCATTGGGGGTGGATCTTGGTTCTTTTTGGGTTCCCGTCCGACCACTAACCACTGACCACTGTCCATATGCAAATTAATGACAAATTAAGGTGTGTGTTTTGCAGCGGGCCTCCACGACGCGTTAATGAGCCATTTTGGGCTCAAGACCCAGAAGTACAACCGTGCAGTAGAGGAGAGTTAATAGAGAGGGGGGGAACGGAGAAGATAAAGAAGGAGGTAACTCTTATCTAGCAGCCAACTCAAATTGGGTGTGAGAATAAATTTCTCAGTTTTATGAGTCGCTCGCCTTGGCGTTAATAATGGGCACTCAATTGGGTTTTTAAAGCCTCCGAAGAAAGACTGTAGAGCGTAGACTCAGTAGAGACCCTGTTTTCTATGGTTTTGGCTAGCCGTTAGATTTTTTATTCAAGATTAATTGTTAATTTTTTATTGCTGGTCTCATTTTCGTCTCTCTTTGCGGCTTCAAAGAAATTAAGTTGAGTTTAAGTAGTTTTTATATAAATTTTTTTTGTTTAGGCCCTTAGAGGCAAACGAACGGAAATGTTATCGCCCTGCAAAGTACCATAATTTGTAGTCATAAATCTTTTAATCTAAACACCAAATAAAATACTATTTTGAGCATAATAAACCTGTAGAAACGTTCAAATGCGATAGAAAGCCCCCGATTATACCAAACTATGTAACACACCCAAAAAAGCCAAAAACCCACCGAATATTTAATATGATCGAGAGAGTGGATAAATTCTGTCTTAAGCGCTGATTCTATCGACGGTTTTCTAATTGAAATTGCGTGGGCGTAAGATCGTTAAGATCAAAATAAATGAATAGACCGATTAAAAGCGATTTACTGTTAACTTTAAGTCTGAGTAGAGTTAAAGTCTTTTAAAATCGATTGAAATCTATGGAATTAGTAAAGAAATTGGATGATTCAGGCCGAGTTTTAACGATCTATCTCAAAAGTTAACATATTAGCTTAGCATATCATCGAAAAGAGTTCGAAGACTAGTAAATTAGAGTAGCAATAGCTAATACATATAGCCATAAGTAATATACAGAATTATATACACAAGATCCTCATGACTCTCATATACATAAAGAGAAAAGAGAATTCATAAAGATCTTTCTGAGTTTGGCAATAAACAAAAAAGTTAGTAAAATTCATTTTTAGTACATAAACAATTGACAAATAATTATTAAGTTTTATGTAAGTCTCACAGACCTCTGTGAGTTGGTCGAACTCCTTTTGAGTTTGGGGTCTAATAACTAAAATTCTTTTGTAAACAGTTTAGTTTTTAAATCTCTTACGTTTTGAATATATAAGTGCAATATATAGTACGTGCTGATGCCCACATATATATTGTATATTTACTATTTTAAATCGCATGCCAATTGAAGTCGGCAAAAAGCCAACAAGCCATCAAATTAAATTCAAGAAAAAACGGCTCGATTATTAAAAAAGTTTTTAATTATTGTATGTCGTGCCTAGATTGCAGCAACAATAACAACTTGCATTAAAATGCAACCAAAGCGGCAACAACTACAGTAAAAACAACAACAACAACCAGTACAGTAACAACAACACGCAAAGTTCGGGACTTGCCTTGAACGTTCGGTCCGAACATTTTTGTGTTAAATGCGATTAATTGCGATATTATATTCTTATGTAATCGTAAACGTAATCATAGTATGTAGTAAAAAAACGCTACACAAAACGTAATGGAAGCCACCCAAGCCCAGGGAACACTGCGCTTACCAGGGGCAGATTGCAATGGGAATAACTTGAGTAAATGGGAAGTAGTGCGGTGCAGTGAAGCTCGCCTTGAACGAACGTCAACACGAAGAGCTGCAAAGATGTGTCAAAAGAGATAGAGCGAAAGGGACCACAGTAGGAAAAGAGACAGATATAAAGGGAGAGAGAGAGAGAGAGAGAGAGAGAGAGAGAGAGAGAGAGACAGAGAGGGGGCAGTGACAAGAATTACTGGGGATTTTGTGCACATCAGTTTAAGCAAACTGTAAAAAATAAGTTATTTTCTCACATCGTCTTAAATGAATAATTATTATTAATTAATTTAACAATATTTATTTTTTAAGCTCCTTAAAAAAATATCTAAAATAAGTTTAATATATTGGTTAGGATACAATTTTTTATTGTATGAAAATTTAGAAATATTTTATAATTTATAACAACAAATTTAGAAAATAAAAGACTTTAATAATATTGTTTTTTTTAACTGCACTTAAATAATTGGCGTTAAATTAAAATAAATAAATATAATAAACTTATTTCACAATCGTAAGGTATTTTTTTGGTGGCATAAATAATTTGTTACTGATTTCTGTTAAATTTTAAAATAAAATCAAAGTACAGTAAGCTGAAAAAGTACACTTCCTTCTCATATTTTGTTGGAGTTTGCATTTTTTATTTTCTAATTTAAATTTGCGACTTTCAATAAAATTTTGCAGTCGTGTTGTTGCCAGAGTTGTTGTTGTTGTTGGTGCTGCACATGCAACTTTGCTTTATGACTCATGACAACATGCAACATGACGTTTCGTTTGGTTTCGTTTTGTGGCCCAAGTTGCATTAACTAACTAACTGACTGACTAACTGACTGACTAACTAAACACTCTTGTTCTCCTTTTCTACACCCATGTCGCGCTCTCTCCCTCTCTCTCTCTTTCTCTTTTGCCGGTATGCAATAGTTTAAACTCAGCATTTATTTAATGGCCTTCTAATGAAACACTGAAGCAATTCTGACGATCTCTTCCGCTAGTTTTCACCTCTCTCTCTCTTTCTCTTTCTCTGTATCTCTGTCTCCAGCTGGAGCTGAGGTTCGTTGACTCTTTGCTCGGTTCGCTGTTATAATTGCCACTAAAAATGTCAGGTGCTAAACGCTATCAGCCAAGTAGAACCAGCTACAACATAACGACAAAATTATAATGACAATAAAAACAAATTTACAGATTTCCATTTAAAATGCACGAGACAGACACACACAAACAACACACACACACACACACACACACACACACACACTTAGATAGACAGACAGTTAGACAATATAGTAAAATTAAATGTAGGTACCAAAAATTAGTATCGCGTTTTTCTATCTCTAAAAACAGAATGTGAACAAAACAAAAGAGATAGAGACGCATTTTTTAGTTTTTGTGTATTTTTATAGGCTTTTGAGCCACAGGGGCAGTGTATGAGGTGCCACAGACCCCATTTGATACACACCACTAACCACAGCAACAGCAACAGCAGCAAGCAGCAACACCAACAGCAACATTACTTCCACCGACCGGAAGCGATGCTTATCGGTCCAGTTTTAGACCCTGTCGCAGTCCCAGTCCCAATGCCAGTTTAAGTCCCGGTCTCAGCTATTTCCAAAGTGCTGTATAAAAATGCAAAACATTCGGGGATTTGGCAAAACAGAGACTTGCTCTAAACACGGTGTCAGCTGGTAAGTACACTCGTTGTCTGTATAGGGAAATTGGTGCTGCCAACTCGTTTTGTTTTGCCTTATTCGACTCATGATAGGCAGCTCTAGAAACTGTCAACTCAGTTTATACTCTATTTAAAATGAATTCAAAACTGTTTCATTGGCTTTAAAATATAATTAATTTGTTTAAAACATCGGCTTAAATAAAATATGGCTGTTATTATGATGAAATTTATTTATATTTGAAATTATTTCAAACAAGGCAGGCAGTACTCAATACTTAAATTATTTTTTCGTTTTCTGTTAATAAAAAAAAAATTAAAGATTAAATTTTAATATAATATTAATATTAGATTTAAATATTTCAATAAGAAGTACTCAATATTAAGTTTTAAATGATATAAGTCTATAAAAAACAATGTATAATATTGTATATGGTAGCTATAAAAAATAAGTTGATTTAAAAAATATTAAAGATAAAAATAAAATAAAACAGAGATAATAATAAAATATAATTTTAAGAAGTTTTGGAATACAAAATAGTATGTCGTGCAAAACTGTTAAACAAATGTAACATTTAAATTTAAATAAATATTTAAAAACATTTTTCTTCAACTTTTTTTTTTTTTTTTTTTTTTTGAAAATAAAAGGGTATTTAAAGTGCAGTGCATATAAAGTTCACCAACTGTTTGTTTAATTATTTTGTTGTTTTTTTTTTTGTGGCCTGTTAAACAATGCGATTAAAATATTTAAATTCGTTTTTGGCGAGTGCGAGAAAATTTCTAGAACTACGCGCCTGCGCGCCTGATAAATGAGACAATTTCCCATTAACATATAGAACGAATGCCGAATGCGAGTGAGTGTGTAGGGAGGAGAATTTTTTGGTGACCCTCAGAGAAAGAGTGGAGTGGAGGAAGAAGGAATGAGCGACGAGGGACGAGGGGACGGGTCGTGGTCGGGGTAGATAAATGTTGCGCTTCGACGCTCGTTTAATTGTTCCTGTCGCGCGAATTGCGGTTTCTTACGTACTGCAGTTTCCACTGTCATTTCCCCATGTAATTCCATTTTCATTTCCATGAACTTCGCTTCAGTTTGCGTGTCAAGCGCCAAACAAAGCGTCGCAGTTGCAGTCGCTGTCGCTGTCGACGTCGGCGTTGGAGCTGGCGTCGAGCAATTATTAAAATCACTAAACCAAACTTAACCAACTGTTAAAATATAAACTAAAATGCATTTAACTGTTTTGGCTGTTTTGTCAACAAAGTGCTGTCATCGTCATCATCATCATTATCGTCATAATTGACGTTTTCATTGTCATAATCATCATCATGGTGGTGATCATCATTATGTACACCTTCCTGCCACTGTTGCAGTTGTTGTCGTGTTTTTGAGTCTGTCAGCACTTTTAACGCAATTACCTCGACAGACACCCGCACACACACACACACACACGCACACACACATCTGCTTGAACACACACCAACACATAATTGTCGTAATGATATTTTGAATGTCGTTTCTGGACTCTTTTGCGATTATCCAATTTGCCAGATCACAAAGTTGTGATAAATCCTTGTCATTATCAAATTTTTAACATGCAAAACATGATTTGATCTTTTAGGTATTAAAAAGAAAAATTTTAACTCAAAATCAAGTATATTCCTGTTGAAAATGTTTATAAAAAAAAATTTACTTGTTGAAAAATTTTGAAAGTTAACGGAAATAATGAATAATAATAGTAATGAGCTATGATTGGATAAATGATCCTTCTGAAATTCTATTACTTTCAAATAAAATTTATTTTAAACAAAACTATTCAATTTTCATGTCATGTCACATATTTTTTTTAAATCATTTATTTCGGTAATATTTTATAATAATTTGTTGAGAAATTGTCATTTAAAAAAATAAATGTGTGTAGTTTTTAATTAATAGTTAATTATTCTATTAAAAAAACATTTGCTATTTTTGAAGACCATGTCTGGTCAGTTTCAATAAAGAAATTTGATTCTTCGTAAATCTTGTAAAGAGTGCAATGTGAAAAAAAATAGAAAGTAATTCTAATACAACATATTTTAATGAAAAATTAAATTTAAATTTGTATACTCCATCTTAAATAAAATATGAATTTTATATTCTTTCTTATTGTAAAAGTATCCTTAAACATAATTGAAAAGGAGTCACTGCTCCATAATTTACAGCTTCAGATTTATGTGATGATTATAAATCGCTTTTGCCGCATTTTCCTAACGATACTCCCATTAAAGAGGGCTCTTATGAATGGACCTCAGCAATGGTTGGTAGATGAGTGGACAGGGTCGTGGTCAAGGGGCTTGAAGAGGGGAAAAATGGTCTCACTTTAATAAACTGGCCTATAAATAATTGAACAAAAGCAACAAATATTGTACGTAATTATGAGAATTGCTTTTGTTAAGTTTCTAACTCACTCGCTCCTTTTCCTCAGTTGTTTGCCATCTCTCTCTGTTTTTCTTGAGTAGTTTTATTTATATATGTATCAATTTTATGTTCATGATTTTGGTTTTTGTCTGTGTTGGCGTTTAATGCGTTTTAAATGGTTTCAAAATTTGATATAATTATAATTATGATTATAATTATGCTACTTGAGTTGGCGTCGCATTGTTCCAGCTGCTCGGCTTTGGACGAGTTTCAGGCTAAGATGCCAAAAAGCGATAAAAGTTTAGACGCAGTAATAGACACAACAACAACAACAACAACAACAACAGCAACATGCTTAACAAGCAGCAATAAAAATTGGTAGGTAGAACTACAGCCGAGCTAGCCGACTGTAAAAGACCCTGTACATCTAACGTAGCAAGTATTTACAACTATAAATACTATATTTTATGTTTAGTAGTGATTGTTGGTCAGTTTACTTCAGAATATATTATATCCAAGTTATAGCATTTTAAAATCAGGTCAAGACACTTTTTCATCTAGTCCTATTAGTCATCCGCATTTAGATATTGACGTCCCTTCTTCAAGCTGTTCTTGCATACAGGCTCATTTAACCTGTTTTTCTGACAAACCTTAAATAGCTAGTAAACCTTTGAAGTACTCGGTCTAAACACAGTTTTAATGGGACACTCTAGGCGCAATTATTTAACAGCGAGCGAGAGAGAAGATAAACAGAGCGAGAGAGAGGGAGAAGAAAAAGAGTTGCCACATAAATTAATGCTAATGCAACTATTGTTATTGTTGCTACAATTAATTGCCAACAAATGTCGCGCGTGTGGAATCAAAAATGGTTCAAAAGAAACGAGTAATGAGAAGAGCAGAATTGGAGTCGAGAGAGAAATGTGAAATGTGCAGTAGAGAATTGAGAAATAAGAAATGAGTGAACGCAATTGTTAAACACTTCCAGATGAGCGCTCAATTAGCCAAGTCAATTGTGACCGCACTTTATGCATTTTTTATGCAAATGCAAAAAGGACAACAGGCACAGGAGAGACTGAGGACTGAAAGAGAGCTAAAGAGGCAGACAGTGAAAGAGGGAGTGTGTGTGTGTGTCCTTTGCATCATTAATGCCAACAACCAGCTCTCTAATTGTTCTCACGAGCAAAAGTTCACCAAAAAAAACAGAAACACAGAAAAAATAAAAAGATCATAAAATGAAATCAAATGATAAATTATCATGCGGTCGACGTCGCTCAGTCAGCCAATGTCAAATGTAAATGATTATTATTATAATTGTCTACCTCAACCTCTCTACATCTACCTCTGTCTCTCCACCTAAAACCCTCTTGCTCTCGCTTGCACTCTCCCTATCTCTCTCTCTCTCTCTCTCTCTCTGTTCCACTTTGTCTCTCGCTTTCGCCTGTCGCTGTCTGTTTGACGTAACCAAGCGTGAAATTTATTTAAATTCATTTTTAAGTGTGCGCAAGTTGAGAAAAAAAAAATAAAATATGAATACAAAAAAAAAACAACACTACATATCTATATGCAAGATATATGCATACAACAAAAAAACAACAACAACAACAGTATGAGTACAAATAACAGTAGTTATTGCTGGCACTCACACATTCTCATTCAAGAATTCAAATTACTCAAATGCAAATGATTGTAATTTAACAAATTTATTCGATTTATGCATCCACAACAATTTACTACAGTTAACACTGTCATTTGACTTAATGTAAGTCTATCGCGTATATAGTTATTTGGTGGGAGGATTCCTAGTAACTACTTTAGTTTTTGAGTAAGCTTATAGTTAGTTATATAATTACTACATTTATCTAATTTAATATTAAATTATTATAGCTAGCTCTACTAATCTTTTAGCTATTGAAGGATCATTAAAAACATTAACCTATTTTAGTCCTAAGGTTTCATTGTATTTGTTAATTTGAGGCAGTTTGAGTTATGTATAGTAAACTAAGGTTTTTAACACTCCATTTTTAATTTTCAAGATTCCGATTAATTATTTAGTAATACTATTCATCGATTTGTAATTTTACAAGTGAATATTTTTCACACTTGCATACATGTCAATTATTTGTGCATAGAATAATAATAATAATAATAATAATGATAATAATAATAATAATAATAATAATAATAATAATAATAATAATAATAATAATAATAATAATAATAATAATAATAATAATAATAATAATAATAATAATAATAATAATAATAATAATAACAATAATAATAATAATACTAATACTAATAATAATAATAATAATAATAATAATAATAATAATAATACTAATAATAATAATAATAATAATAATAATAATAATAATAATAATAATAATAATACTAATAATAATAATAATAATAATAATAATCATAATAATAATAACAATAATAATAATAATAATTATTATAATAATAATAGTAAAAAAATAACAATAATTTCAAAAATAAGTTAAGTATTAATACGTAAAATAAAATACATACATGGGATGGTTTTATATATTGAGAGCTTCAAAAAAATATGCTTGTATATAAAATGTAACAAACTTATATGGCACAGTTCACTTATTATCGTAAAATCCCGTTATAAGGAAAACAAATTTTCAAAACCAATACCCAAGATTACTGTCAATGATTATTTTTATAAATTTCCGATCTTTAAGATGTAAATGTGTACATATAGTTTCGTTTATTTCCTGATTTGTCTAAATTACCCCAATAAAAAATTTAATTAACCTTAAACTACCTTAATTAAAGGCTTAATCCAAAATTTAACCTTTGCAATAGCAGGAATAAGTTTATTGAGCAATAAGGTAATTAAGAGTAATATTATTAAGTAAGTAAAATATTATTGGTTTATTTCTGAGTATTTGTCACACTATTTATTAATATAAAATATCTTTTTTTTTTTTGAATGTACCCAATAAATTAAAGGTACCGTTTAAGTTTACAGTTTTCATTATTGCATAATATATATTATTTTTTTGACCCTAAGTTCCTTACATATTCGATTCTACTCATAAAATTCTGATTACTGATCCCCCACACTCTCCACTGCGTTTTTCTCTTTCTCTCTCTCTCGTTCTTCATCTCTTTCGTTGGCTCTCAAGTAACAAGATCATACTTACAGCCAGATCTCTTATATGCTTTATTATAAAATTCTTAATTATTCAGCTGATCTGCGCCTGAAGCTCACAATTCCCCCACACAAACATTCTTCATTCATCGATCAGTGATCTTTTTCCAGACTCTTTCAAGTCTCGTTTTCGGTAATTGCGTACTGGGAAACATTTAAGCCGGAAATTTTAAAGCCTTCGCCGTTGTCTCATTTGTAGGGCACCCAAATTGTCATTGACCGAGAGCGTTAAGCTTTGTCGGAAGTTTCTTTTTTTTTCTCCAATGCAGTGGATGGAGGGATAAGACTGGATGGGTCAGTTCGGGTAGTGAAAACGAAATGATGCGAAAATTGATCATTAAAAGGCCATAGAAAGAGCAACGCAAATTGCAAAAAAAAAGAAGAGGAGAAAAAATTGAAATACAGTTGCTTTATGAAAAGCCTTAAAACGTTATCGTTTACGAGAGGAGTTGATAAAAATGGTCGTAAAACAGGGCCTTCATTAGGGCTAACACACACAAACACACACACACTAGCTGTGGCAGCCATGATGGCCAATTACAATAACAATTGCAAAATATGCAAAATAACAGCGGCAACAACAACAACAACAATGATGGCCATATAATTAGGTTAACAACACGCTGAGTTGTTGTTGTTGTGCTTCAACTTCTCTTCTTCTTCTTCCTGCTGTGGCTGTGGCTGTTGCGAGTAAATGCAGCTGCGTGATTGGATTAAAAACTGACTGGAAAACGGCTAAACAAAAAAATCCGTGCTGAACAACCATTTCGATTGCTAATTTTTCGCGTTTATCTCATTATTCCACAGTTTTCGATCATTTATCTGTGGGGGCTGAGCACACCCACTCCCCTGACCTCCCCTCCCCTCTACGCCCTTCCCGATCTCTACACAAAAGGATCTGCATTCAATGCATCCAATTAGAGTTGATCTCCAGCGTTTCGATCTCAGCTTCTCTTTTAGTCGAATGATCGTGCTAAACTTCATTAAATCTTTTTCTTGAAATCGTTTTTCAACTCGTTTTTCCCTCTCTTTCAGTCACTCTGTCTGTCCCTCTCTCTGCTTGGTTTGGCAATCAACGTAGCTTGATTATTGGTTGTGAAAACGTCTATTTTTTTGGTTTTTTTAGACCCCGTACTCAACAGAGTGCGGCGGTCTATTAGGCTTGTAAGAAGCAAAAACAGGCTAAAGGAAGCGTTTCCGACCCCATAAGGTTTATTTATTCTAAATTAGCATCAACAGCTGAGCAAGAATCATTTTAATAACACCATAGCTTCAAAACGACCAGAGCTTTCATAGGATTCATTATAACTATCCACCTTGATTTTGTTCCGATAGTTCTCATAGGGTAAATCGATAAAAACAAGCGTAAAATACTCACTGGAATGAGTGCGGGGTCTTTAACAGTCGGTCCGTTTCTGCTTGTACCATTCTAAGTATCCCCACAAACTATATCCTATAGCTCCCATAGCACAAATCGGTAAAAAATTATTTATTTGTATGATATAATGCGCATTGGAATAAGTACAGGGTCTTTTACAGTCGACTTGCTCGACTGTGGCCTTTCTAACTAGTTTTTTAACAAAATTTATGCAAAATTATTGAAAAATGGTTGCTACTGGAAATAGTAAATGGGAACCCTCCATCGAAATGATCGACAGCCGATCTATAGTTGTGTCATGATATGTCTGCCTACCGTTGGGCTATGTTTTCTATGCCAATGCTCTTTTGGCTCAATTAACTTTAGAGACTTGAAGAGCCATTCCGCTTACTTAAATAATCGCTACTGGTTTCTTGTGCAAATCAAAATGGGATTCCAAACAACTTAAGTTCTTTTTTACTGTTCGTGGTGTAGCTCGAACATATGCATGGGGGAAAGATTGGAAGTTCAAACGATCAATGGATCGATCAGTACAGTAGTTGTAAATAAATGTAATTAGTGGACAGATGAAATGTAAAACAATTGAGTCTTATTCCAATACTTTAAAGCCAAGATAAGTTTTTCTTTTCAATTTTTAAATTTATTATTTTTGATTAATAGAGAAAATAGAAAAAAGATCTGAGGCGTCTGCAACTTTTTGAAATTATACTTTATTATTTTTATATTTTATTCACTGCAACAAATTAAAGCTCCGTCTGAATGAATATGAGCAATTAATGCCATATGCTTAATTAGAAGACAAACAATTGAAACTCTTCAAAGAGCCGCAACGACCACAAAATGATCCACAATTCAACACGATCAACGATCGACGATCAATCAATGAATCTTTCTCAGCTCTACCCTTTGGAGTACAAGAGTAAACGAGTGTGTGAGTGTGAGTGTGAGTGTATACATGTGAGCCTAAATGCTTCAACAAAGAATAACTAACGAGGTGTTATAATTGTAAAGAGAGAGAGAGAGAGAGAGAGGGAGGAAGGGAGAGCGAGACAGAGACACCTGAACGTGCTCATATCGATCGATGGCACGTTAATCTGTCCAAAGTGGAAACTGTTCCAAAAGATCGAGGCGCTTGTCATTAGAATATATTGTTCGAAAGAACTGATATTTCGTTATTACGATTGTTGTTGATTTTATTACTCGTGTATCTGTTAGATACACACTTCTGCCAATTCATTGATGATGTGTCTTCGTTTCTTCTCTATGCTTCTTTTCTATGAATGGGCCATAGATGCTGCTACTTTTTCTGATTTATTTTTTTTTTTAGTTTTATTTTTTCATTGATCATTTTCAACGTTTCAATTCGTTTCGACATTTTGCTGCGTAATTTGTGTTAAGTGGTTTCAACTTCAGATATTTTTTTTTTACTTTAAGCAACGCACTCCCTTCCGACTTGGCTTCCGCGTGACTCTCTTTCTCCCTCTCTCTCCCTCTTACACACTTTTGCCATCTCTGTCTCGTATATGTTTAATTTGGCTTTATCGCTAGAAAACAAACAGAATAAACAAAAATCCTAGAGTCAAGAAAATTAAAATGCGGCAAACTGTGCATTTATTTCATCATGACACGCCCCCTCTCCCTTAAAAAGCAGAAAAAACAACAACAACTTAAAGCTGAGCTTGATCAACGCTTTGATCTTCGCCGTACGATTTTGTTTATTTTTATTCATAATCGAGACTCCCCCGCCAACAACTTCTCCAAACGTTTCCTCCCGATCTTCCGATCTTAGCTTCTGAACTGAACGCTACCTTTTGATCAGGCGCGAAAATTGTGCGTCTACCGATCCCAAAGATCAGTATAGAAATCGAAGTTAAAGTTGGAGTTGGTGTCCGAATCGAAGTTGAAGTCGATGTCGGAGCCGTTCTCGTAGTCAAAGCGTCAGCCGGTAGTTGCTACCGACAATGACGAGGGCGTTTCGCCTGCAATGATGATCTTCATGATGATCTTGAGGATGACGCGGCACTGAGACTGTGACTGAGACTGAGAGATGCCCTGTCAGATTCACAATGGCCAATCGGTTCGCTTTGCTTATGAAATACTACGACGCTATAACACATGCCATGAGCTCATGGATCCCCAATGATGATCATGATGAGCATGAGGATGATCGAGTAAGGAGAGATCAGCAACTGTTTCATTATTCTTAAGAACTCTGATGATGAGTTTGCCAGTTGGCAGTTCATTATCTTAAATGGTGAATGGAATGTGTGAAACTACTTACTTCTGCTAATAGATCACTTATCGATCGGTAAGTACTTTAACATTTTCAATTCAATTATCTGACTTTCTGCCTGATTTCAATTATACAATATTGTAATATTCTATGCTGTCGATAAAGGTGTAATCAAGTGCTAGTCTGTAATCAAGTTGTGCAAATTTGAGCAACAAACTAAAGTCAAATCGATCAGTGAACTTAATGTTCATTCGAATTGTCAAAGCTGAATCCATTAATTAAGTAGGATTAACACTTTGTTGTATGCTAAAAAATCAAAAATTCTAAAAGTTAAAATTATTTTTCAAACGGAAAGATTTATAAGCCAAGTTTGATTAATTTACAGTGTTAGTGTTCTGCAAATTTCCGAAATTTCAATATGTGCTATCATTTCTGAGTTTTCCAAACAGCTTTCTTCGACCTTAACAACTTGTAAGCTCAAGGTAATTTTGTAGAAAAAGAAAAGAAAATGAATGCCCAAGTGAAGCATGTAATCGACTAAAGATGTGCACTAAATAATTTGCCATTAGACTCAAAAGTCTAACTCAACTGGACGATACGCCCTCCCACTCCGATCTCTGGCTAACATATATTCACTAGGCCTTGTTGGGCCTTTACGCTTCACTGTGTCCAGAAATTGACCATTTATATATATTTATACTTAGTATATATATAAAAAAAAAAAATAAAGTTAAAATTATTTTTCTAGCGAATTGTGTGGCAATCTCTTTTTCTCTCACTCCCTCTCTGAGTGTGTTTGTCTCTAATGAAGTTTCTATCGAAAAAACCGCATTTTCTCCCCCATTTGGCCGAGAAACGTGAGTTTACGAACGGAAACAGGCAATTTGCTAAAGTAAAAAAAAATGACAAATGTCTATATGTATGAAGAGTATAAAAAATATATACGTATATATATAAAACGGCAAAAAATAAGTACATTTAAAATGAGAAAAAAGCTAGTTATAGCATTTATACTCACGCACACCCTGTACCCCTGCTAACAAGGGTATCCAAAGGGCTGGGGGAAGGTGCATTGACATTATGCGTTTAGTTACGCACTCATTTAGTTTGGCATTCCCCTCGCATTACAATTCACCGCATTTTTTACTGCAAAATGCACACGCAATGCACAATTTTGATGCCCAAAGTGCACAATTTAGTGGTGTGCTTACCTCCATTTCCACTTTCAATTCAGGGCTCGATCTTGTTGAGAAAAAGTAGTGGAAAGAGTTAGACATTGGTGATTGAGACAGTTACAGTCCCTGTACTCTTAAAAGTTATTTTAAAAGTCATCTCTGTCTTTATATTCAAATAATTTTCATTTATATAAAAATATTGAAACACAAATATTTGACTGGCGGGGAAATCAAAATTATTTTATCAACTTAAAAACAAATGGAAACTTCAAATATTAATAAAATTTTCAAGTGTTTTAAGAAAGTTTTCAACCAACTCTTAACGCTTTGTATCTCTTGTGTACAGGGTCTGTATAAAAAACCGTTTGGTTCCTATGATTTAGCCAAGCTGTTTCGAAGCGATCTCATGCACTTTGCCATTTTTATTTTTGCTAAATAAGCACTTAAGGTTTTGTCGCAATGCGTGAGTGCGTCGATAAATTACTGCATCGTCTAACTATCGGGGCAGGGACTGTGCCACATTTACGACACTTTACTGTACTTAGTAGAGACCAGCAATTATGGAGCAGGCAGTTATAGATTGACTCCACTTTTACTACCACAAATTATACATTTAATAATTAATAATATGTTGAATCAAATGGCAAAACAATGACTTACTTTTCGTTTAGTCTGTAGTTTTCCTAGAGACAATTGATCACTGCAAAGATTGGCATGCAGGAAGCTTTCAAAATGTAAATCAACTATATAAATTAAATGTTGTTAATTGCACTCAAATTTATACAATAAAACCATAAAAATAAATTTAAAAATATTTAGGCATTTAAGCTTCTAAAAATATGTAAAAATTTAGCCATTAAAATTATTGCATATATTATTAATTGAGTTAAGTTAATTACATAAAAGAAGGACAATTTTTAAGTTTTTCTTTGTGGTTTCTATAGAGAAAAATTCTTAGCCATAAAGGTACATATACCATTATATTAATTTACACAAATTAAATATTTGAAGACAATATTTATCAATCGAATAGCCCTAAGGATACATATACCATTACATTAATTTACACAAATTAAATATTTGAAGACATTATTTATCGATCTAATACCTTTTTAAATTTTTCTTTTATCCCTCTCCGCCTACTATCCTCTCTTTTTCACACTCTCTCCCTTTCTTTCTCTACCAATCAATTATAGTTTTGCAAATTAATGGTATAAGTGTATTTAAAAATGAATGAATTGTAGCGAAAATTGTAATTATATAAAAATTAGTTACACAAAATTAGCTAAATTTAAATCTTTTACAAAGTTATTATTTTAATTGATACTGAAGAATCAAGGGGTTAATACACATAAAAAATATAATTTGCAAATAAAACTTGTTGTTACATAAAATACACTGGTGAATTTAGACAATATTAATTATTAAAAAATACAAATAATTAAAGTAAAGGTAACTTGATTTACATTTTTCTATTGATAATAGGACTTTAACTTTATTCTTGACTCGAATGAATTTTTGAGTTGTGCTCATGCTCTCACTCGTTTACTCCCCTTTTTCTGCCCTTTCTCCCACTCTCTGTCTTTTTCTCAACATTTTCTGTCTCTTTCTATGTGGGTATTTAAAAACTGATTAATAATGTTAGGGGGCTTCCTGTCTTGAGCAAATATTTCAACTTTTCTATTGTCTATGCCGAGTTGCTTTGTTTGTATTTCTGGCTTTTGGCTTCTGGCAGTTCAGAGTCAACGTCGATTCCCCTGAATTTGATATAGCATCGAAAATATGTATCTATGTATCTGAATATTCGATTTTTGCCGACAGTCATGTCACGATTTTTCGGACTGTTAGTGCGGCTTGATAGAAAGGGACGATGAGGGCGGAGGGAGGACAATGGGGCCGTTCGATCTGAGTTGATCGGTCGATCAGTCGCTATTATAAGATCGTTAATAAGCGCTTGTCAATTTCCAGTAAAGTGTACAAAAAACGTTTATAATCATTAATAATAGCAATTTTATAATTTTGTATAGAAAACCCGACTCGAAAATTTCAAGTCAAGTCAAGCCTCGGGCCGCGACGTCTACGGTTTGTTGGCTTTTTAAGATTTGTTTCTCGAGAGCGTCAAACAGTAGCTAACAATTTTTTAAAAGCTCATTTAAATATTTCAAGCCCAGGAAAAAGAAAAAAAAAACAACAACAAAAATCAAAAACAAAATTAAAAGAAAACGATAGATAATGAACGACTCGACACGAAATAAAACTCACAAGGCATCCAAAATTATCATTAAAGAAATCAAAATGAGCTGCGAAAAGAGGTCAAAGTGAAATACGAAATATTTTTGATCTTTTCTGTGTGCGTGTGTATGTGTGTGTGTGTGTATATATGTCGGGACAAATTGGGGGGATCCGCTCCCAATTGAATCAATCGAACAAAGGCCGAGATCAAAGTTGAATGAATTCCACAAAATACTCAATGAAGAGACCTCAATGGAAAGAAAGTTTATTCAAAAAAAGTATTTTAAGAGCAATATGAAAGATACGTATGAATTGTACTTTAAATTTAATTCATAACAATTTTAATAACATTTCTTAATTCCCATTTTCGTTGGGTTCTTAGGAGAATTTTGATATTTTGAGTAGTAATGTAACCACAAACTAAAGCTTAACTCATTACTTCTTTTTTTAATGAAAAGTATTTATTATTGAATTATTCAATGTTGAGAATTTAATTAAATAACAAATCACACGTTTAGTAGAACCAGTACAAAAATAATCATAAATATCCATTAAATAAAAATTAATAAGTTATAGTAAGAACTCATAAATAGTATTCTAGTCATTAATATCATATACTTTATTTTAATATTTAGAAAAAAAAAATATTTTCAAAAATACTAATTTAAATAAATTTATACTTTATTTTGTATTTATATATACACATATGTTAGTAAAACAGTGATAAAATTAAGTAGTTGGGTTGTAAAATAATAAAAAAAAATATATGCAAAAATAGCATTAACTATACTGTTTCTTAAAAATAAAGTTAAATGCAACATAATAATAAAAACCCACAAAAATGTCTAAGCCATTCTTAACTACTATTAGTTTAAGACAATTAATACTCTGCTGTACACTCGTACTAATAAAACGGAAATAAATAAAAATATAAACTACTTTAATCTGCCATAAAGTAGTCACTAATGTTGTGATAAAAATGAAAAAAATACAATAAAACCCATAGAAGTTTTGTTCAAGATACAGTACATATAAGAATAACAGTCAGCAGCAGAGGTTTTCTAACTTCCTACCCATTGTGACAGTACCTGATCTGTATTAATTGGATAGAGCGAAAGGTAGGCAGTTAGAGAGTTGGAAAACGTTTAACACGAAGTCGATACATAATTGCTGCAAAAGGCAACACACAACACAGCTCAGCATTGAGGAGAAAAATGGATCAATGAACCTGGAAAGGGAACGAAGGTAGGAAAGCAAGAAGGTGGGAAGGTACTCAAGGCGTTGCTGTCGGCGAGAGCAAAGTCAAAGTCAGATACTAAACCAAAGACCAAAAAGAAAAAAAAAAAACTAAACTCATAACAAATAAAGAAAAAAATGAAAAATATGAAGAAAAAAAACTGTAAAACTGAGGCCGGTAGCAGCTCGGTGAGATGCCGGGCGTCCATTTAAAAACCTTTTTAAGTCATCAGGCACGCCCACTTTTTAAATGCCGTGCGCAGGCGCCACCCTGACGCCAGCCGGAAATGGGTAAAGTTAAAGAAAACGACAGAGACGAAGACCGAGGGGAGGCAGGACAAGAAATGCATGGAAATGGAGAGGGAGAGGGAGAAGGAGAGGGAGAAAGAAAAGTAAGGTCTCTTGGGTCTCTGTGTGGTTTGACTTTGAGCTGCTTTCCATTTTCCTACTGAGAGTCGGCAGAAGAAAAGTTGCTGAGCTCCTTGACTAATTCGATTTCAATTAAGTCGAGTCGAGTCGAGTCGACTCAAGTCGAGACGACTGGCAGAGTCACCCTGTGTCGTGTGGGTGCGTCATTTGGAATAGTTGTGCTGTGACAGGATTTGCCTCATAATCCAATTAAATGCGTGGCAATTGTGGCTCGTTTCCTGCTCGCACCTGTGCGGCATCTCATTCCAGTTTCTTTATTTGCTTTTCATTTTTCAGTTTTTGTTTTTCGATTTTTGGTCTTTTTTTTTTTTTTTTTTTTGGCGAAGCAAACACGGCGGTCGCTGGTCGTTCCATTGATCGATCGGCCAATGATTTTGCATAAATTATGAACCACAAAACAGAAACGTTAACTTTTTGACTACAAAAGGCGAACGCCGCCAAATGAATACATTAAATGAAATATTCAGGAAATAATATAAAATATGAAAATTCTCATTGGAAAACTAAGTCGCAGCTTAAATACTCTAGATTCTCAAATTTTGTTCACTGCAGGTCATATGCAAAGCAAGTTGGAAAGATATTTAATTTAAGCCTATTTAAATTTCTAACAAAAAATTGTTAAATAGAACGAAGACGAAAATCAAATTTAAACAGTTTTTTTTTTTATAACAATTAGGAAGGAGTTTATGTAATAATTAACCATAATACTTATGGTACACTTTTTGCTATAAGTAATTTAGAATTTCATTAGAAAGTATTTCTTTCCTTATTTTAATAGACACATTTTAAACTAACTTAAGTCCATAACTGAGTAAAAAATGCATTAAATTTGAGTTATAAAATGTCATTTTAAATATTTTAGAATTGAGATATTTTTTATTCAAGAAACAAATTATGTTCAATTAACTATTTGTTCATAAATAATATTAATTATATTGAAAAATAATCATAAATAAAATTCAATGAGCTTAAAACTCATTGTGAACATACATGTTTTTAATTTAATTTATTTTAAAATTATTTTAGTTATAATTTTAATTATTTTAATTATTTTAATAATTTTTTTATTTTAATTTAATTTTATTTTAATTTTAAGAAATATGTTATGTATTAAAATCATTTGATGAAAGTTAATATTTAAACTATTTTACAATTTTTAAATTTATATGAATTTAGAAAATGAAATAATACATGATTTAGAGATAATTAAAACTTATCTCAAATGTAATAACTTCTAAATATTCAATTAGAGCCAGTATCTAAGAGGATACCATCATTGTGCGTTGCTTTACAAGTAGCTCAAAACAAAGTATCTTGAAAGAGATATCTGCCACATGCTAGATGAAATTGTGGCTATGACCGAGAAGAATAAAAACTACTGAACGCTTTACTAGAGCAGCGGCGACCGCTTTACGCTTTATGGATGCCACCCAGGCGGGCATGAATAGACACAGATACAGATACAGCTAGAGTTCAAGACATACATATACAGATACAGATACGCAGCATCGATTTGGCTGCGTTACTAATTTTTTGGCGTTTTGCATGCGACAAAAGGCTAAAGATTCAAAGATTTCAAAGAGTCAAAAAGTCAATTGTGCGTCAGCATGAGTCAGCAGAGCCAAGGAAGGGGCAGACGGTATTGGGTATAGAGGGGTGGGGTGTTGGGGGGGTGAAAGAGTTTGAGTTATTGAGGGAATGCAGTCAGTCAGTTGGCCGTTAACAAGCGGCTATCAGCCGTTGCAGATCTGCAGCTTTTGTGGCCTTAATTACAATCTTTTGAATACATTTGGCGCTTAATCACGAGGCCATGATCTGATGCCGAAGCTGTAGCAGAAGTTAAAGCAAAATTCGAGAGCGAACCCCGAAGTTACCCATCAACAGCACCTGCAACTCAACAGCAATTTCATATAGGTAGTATATATACTTATGCCACTTTGTAATACCCGTCGATAGCATGCGTAAGGGGTAGAATGTGTGGAGAAGATGAAGATATCAAAGAGGAAACTCATGCAGTTCTGTCTGCATAACGCAAACCTTTAAAACTTATTTTGGAATTATTTGTTGAGCTATCGAATTAGAATTTTATAAAAACATATCTACAAAGTAAGCTAAAAAATGTAAAATATAGTGTTGTATTGTGAAATCCCGTTCATTTTTAACCCAAGCTTGCCATGCTTAATTTATGTTTTATTTTATTATTCTTGGTAAAGTTTGTTTTAGTACTGGAAATGGGACAAAAAGTTGAATTGAGGAATTTTAATGTTTATAGTTTAAAAGCTGACTACTTCACATTAAATTCTTAGCTTCTTAGATTATAACTAGAATTAGAGTCCAAGCTTAACTTCTGCCTGCAAAGCCAAATTTTTGTAAGTTTAAACTTTAGCAGTGTTAGTGTTACATTGTGGTAGATATACTCAATTTTTTATATAAGATAGTTGGTTATTGTTTTATTGTATATATTATATTATTATTATAAATAATAATTTCATATGTAAATACTATATGCATGACCAAAGTAATATTTATATTAAAAACGAGCCTTGATTTAAACGGGTATTTAACGCTCGTTGCTTTTATTTAGCAATCTGCTTTTTTGTTGTTGTTTTCTTTCTTCTTATTTTTGGCCAATGCGCAGTTGAAAGGTATCCCGAGCTTGAGTCCGAGTTTGAGTCCGACTTTGAGACCGAGCTGCAATGATCAATCAAAGAGTGTGCGGACTTTGCAGCTTTCAACACGTTTATCTGCGCTTCAGCGGTTTGAAATTTCAACTGGCAAAAAAGTGGGCACGGGGGAGACAAATGAGTGAAGACGACGCTCCTTTCGTTTTTATTTTAGTTTTTTTTGTAATTTTTATTCTTTTTTGTTCTTTTTAAACACACTCTAAATGCTTGACCACTGGCTATAATAGTCCAAGTTGTTGCCGCTTTACAGTGCTCTCCCGCTATGATTGCCAAGTCGAAGAGCTTCGATGACATCGTCAACTTCGGTTGTGTCTTTCGTCTTCGGTCTTTGGTTGGTGCCTCTTTTTTGTGGCTTCATCACGTGGTCAAGTGGAAAATGTTGTAGAAATTGTGTGGTACTTAAGTCCAGCACCACCACAAAAACCACACAATTCAATATCAAAAAAGAAAATAAAAAAAAACGAACAAAAAAAAATATATACGTATATATTTTTATACACATGCAATAAATATGAAACTTAACTAACTACAAGTTATTGTAGCTGCCAGATACATTTTGAGCCACACGTCGAGTTGTTCACGATGATGATGATTATGTTGATCTATCGGTGTTTCTGTGTTTCTGGTGTCGTTTTGTAATACGCTACTTAACACATGTGTCTTGTGATTGATGGCTGATTGAGGGGTCTATGAAGGTTACTGATTCGGAGGATACACAAGTTTTCAATGGAGAAATGTGTTAACTGTTCACGTCAGCAGTTATACAATCAGTCAATCAATATGTGATCCAAGGGTAGAGAAACAAAGCTCTAAATATTTATTTTTTAGTCAATCAATTCTTACTTCTGTCGTTTTAGTCAAGGAATTATTTTAGATTTTTGATCAACCCATAATCAATATACACTTGAAACTAACTTAATTTTTAAGCTATTTAATTATCAATTAATCAATTTACTTATTCAACAAAATCAATCAATCCATCAATCAAATTAAGATAACCACTACATATATAAATAAGTTTTACTCTTAGATTGTCAATAAATGTTGCAACCTTTCAATCACACTCAAAATCAATCAAAATACTTTACAATTATAAAAAATAAATAATTTTTTTAATATATTAATTTTTAAAATTCAAACATTTTTAGCCCAAGTGCTACTCTTAATCATAGCATTTAATTAGCACATAATCAAACCTACTCGCCTTTCTTGCTTAAATCAATCAATCAAAAAATTACTTTGATCTGGTATATTTATTTTAAACTAAGCACCGCTTTCAATCAGCTAAACTTGGCTAAATAAATAAGAAAACTAAAATATTGTCTTTAAATATTTATTTTCTTCTAATCACCACGATTATGCAAATCGGTTTCTTTCCTTGTCAATCCTTATCAATCAAATTATACACGGGCACTTTTAACTAGCGAAAAGTATCTATAGATACCTTTTACCGTTGACAAACTGCTGGACACTCTCTGCCATGTATTTGCAGCTCAATTGTTGCTCACCGCAAAAACCACACACATCAACAAACTCCCAGTTTTAGTCGCAGTCGCAGTCGCAGTCGCAGTCACAGTCACTGTCGCAGTAACAGTTTGTTTAAGCTGCATTCCCTTCGTCTACATTTCACTTGCCAATTGACAGTTCCCCTCGCTCCGCTCCCTTCGACAAGAATACTAAATTGGTAACTAAATACTTAAACTAATTTTAAGGTTTAACAAAGTCCAAGACGTTGTCGCGCTGACAAGCGTTCGGTCAGTTGCAGCCACGGCGGGGGGGGCAGTTGGCCAAGAGGGCAGCCGCATTGACCGCAAGCAATGAAGTGTGTGTTGGCCAGGCCAAAACCAAAAACGAAGCCAGACCCAGTGCGAAAGCGAGAGAGCAGCCAGGGATGGGGGCACTAAGAATGCCTGTGGTTTACAAACAGCCAGGGCTGGAGACAGGAATGGGAACTGTAACTGTTCGATCGGTGGTTGAAGGGGAGTGCAGCCACTTAAGTAGCTACTAACTGTTATTTACATTGTTTGCTAATTTCCCTCGGCAAGCGAAGAGCATTTCAAAGGTTTCCCAAAAAAAAAAAAAAATAAATAAAAAATACAAAAGAAACTTTGTAGAACTGTAAAAAATTGTAAATCCGAATATGAAATCCAATAGGGCGGCCAAAAAAGCGCCAAGGGCCGATTGTGAATTGACTGCTGAACCCAAAAGCCAAGTTCAGATTTTCATGTGTAATTATACCCTGTAAAGTACAGGTACTTATAGCACAGGGAGTAAGTTGTATTCTACAGATGGTAGGGTTAGAGTATTCCTACTTACAAATGCGGAAGTATACAGAATAAACTTCTCAGTTCTCAGGTAACTAGAATCTTTTGAATAAAATACATTTGGTATAAAAAATATTTAATAAATACCAGAACTTAAGTATTAAAACATAGTTAGTTCCATATTATTAATTTAAATTTCTTGTGGTTTTAATTTATATTAAAATCGGGGATTTTAGAAAAATCTTCTTTGATGCATAGAGCCAAGTATTACAAACTTTTTATTATGGACTTTAAGTAAAAATGAGTGTTTAAAAAGTGTCGTATTCTAGTCTCGATTTAGTTCACTGAAACTATGGAATTACTCTGGTTCTGATACCATTTAATTTTGATCTGCGGGATATTCTTTAGTCGAGTTGAGAGTTTTGTTGAGAGTGAACACATTTTTAAATGAAGATTTTGACATCAAAACTTAAAAAGATACTATACTATACTATACTATACTATACTATACTATACTATACTATACTATACTATACTATACTATACTATACTATACTATACTGTACTATACTATACTATACTATACTATGAATTGTCGCTAGAGGAAGATCTTCAGAAGATTAGTATCAGATTTTTACGGTGTATCAACACGTGTACGTCCAACTATATACTCTACAAATTATGACAGATATTGCATGCAATCTGTAAAGTTAGAGAAGAGCTTTTCTGCATGCTAGTAGGATACAGGCTACGCTAGAAGGGTACAGGGTATGCTGGTAGGGCACAGGGTATATTTTAGTTGTGTTTCGTTTCCAGTCGTAACTAAATAATTGAAGCCAACACTTCGACCGCTGAGCTCTACCGAAAGCCTATGTATCTACGCTTAAGAATTTGTATCGTTGCCTGTTCAATCTATGAGGTAGCATCTACTGCGGCTGTCATGCCCTACTGGAGGCTGTTGCCAAGTTTGCTAATTATTTCAAAGGGGTCTCGTGTGAACTCGGTTTGTAGGTTTCTTAGCTGTTCATTCAGTTTAGATTTTTTTTGTTTTATACATTTTTTACCGCAAATGTCTAATGAAGTTGCTCCGCTTTGATTGAGTGGGCGCAATTAAGCAAGCCCAGTTTGTAGGTGGCGCAGGTGGTGCCGGGTGATAGTAGGGGTACTCCTATCTCGTACACGTACTGACACTTAAATACAGTTGAGATTCGCGACGTTGCCGCGCATATTTCTCACTCATAATTAAGTCGTTTTGAGCGCGTTTAGAAATTGTTTTCGCTGCGTGTTAAGTTTTTTATTTTTCCCCCTATTTTCCATTTTACAATTAGCAGACCCTGCAATATGGCCCTGCAGTGGGTATATCAAATACATTTAAACAGGCGAAATATTGTATTCTTATTACAATCCACAACCCTTGTCTCTGCACTAATGTCCAATTTAAAGTTGCTACCTAAGAGAATATTCTTCAAATTCTTTATTGACTGCTATAGTTAAGTACAGAGAGTTTTAAAGTCGTGCTGACTCTTTGTCTCCCTAGATTACTATTAGATTTTAATAAAAGCGAGCAGCTAATTGCAACAGATTTTCCCATGAATTTCCCACTGACTCCTCCCACCCTGCCCACTACATGGAAAGTGGGCAGAGCATCTGCTTTAGCATTAGGTATAAGCAAAAGCATTTTTGGTTTGGTTTTGGCTTCTTTCAAATTGGGTTATTATGTGCATAGTTAAGGCCATCGCATGCGACACTTAATTGCAATGGAATATGATGGACCCCGTTGGAGCCTGAGATTTGGGTCAGCTACAGTGGAGCCCAAGTGGCATAGATTTGTGTTGAGCAGACGGGTAGAAAGACAGTTGGCTAGACAGACAAGTTGGCAGCACGGGCCTCAAATCTGATTCGATTTGGATCGCATTTGTGGCGCAAATGTGCGCATAATTAATAATTACGTATACGACGCGTATGCGGTGCATAATTATGCACGGCTTTTGTGGCTTTGTCGTTCGTTTTGGCATTAAGCTAGCACGCAAAAGTAACAGATACAGATACAGATACAAACACACAGATACTATAACAATATACTAGCTAGCTGGTTTGACGGCTTGTCTCTATTATTATTTGCTTTTGCCGGCCATTTTGGTGGCCATTGAAAAAAGAAACAACAAAAATGTAAGCCAAAAGCGGAAATATGTTGAAATTTCAATTTAATTTGCTAATTTACACGTAATGGCTTTTGGAGCAAACGAGACAGCGTAGCATGAAAAAAAGAGCTAGAGATATGAAAATCATAAAATCTACATTTAATAACTTTTAGAAAGTCTATAGAAATATTAAATGAACTATTAGAATAGATATATATGGTTATGTGCTAAAAAGAAAATAATCTACCCAATTATGCAGGTCATTGACTTCGAGGCAGCAAAAAAAAAATAAAAATGTGGAGAATCCACTTTTAACTATCAACTTTTTGACGCAGAGTTAAATTTTGATATTTAAGAAAAATACATGGTAAATAAAATACTAAGGGAGACTTTTTACTATGTACAATTTATATGACCACAGCAAAATTCAAATGGTCAAATCAATTAATAATAATATAAATTTAATAGTCAGTCTTTGAAATACTTTTAGTTTTTAAAATTCGAATTAATATTCTGAAATGATTTCAAAATAATAATATTTCAATTAAATTTATGTTAAGCACATACATTTATTTTTTCTCACCTATTAAAAATTCACGTTTATAGTTCGCCCACTTCTTAGCTTAGTATTTAATTTAATTGACAAAATTTAATTTGCAAAAAGTCTCGTCTCTATATAAATTTAATAGCTTTATCTTCAACTTATTTATACCTTCTTCTATTTACATTTTTAATTATTAATTTTTGCCTCATTTGTATTTATTTTTTACAAGTTCAAATATAACAATTTGTTTAGATTGAAATTTGCGTATTTATACTCCCTGCAAGATAATATTAGGTTTGTGCAAAGTAAGTGACAGGCAGAAAAAGGCTTGGCAGAGCCCATTATGTATATACATATGTATATTCTTGATCAGCATCACAAGTCGAATCGATGTAGCTCATCCCAGAGATAGTGAGAGCTACAAGTTTGAATTTAGTCCAGATAAACTCCATATTAAGTCAGCCAATACAAACCACAACAAGCCAAATGTCGATTAAAGGGCATTTGTTCTTATCGTTAAAAATTGTTATTTGAAATTCGTAAGGAGACAAAATATATGAAAGTATCATGAAACTGACATACAGATATATGTTCGATTATACTTATATTTTTGTTTGTACCAAATTCTAATGCAAGTACTATAAATGGTAACATTTGACTACGATAATCGGGAGTAATAGCAGAGAGTGTTATACGGTCCGACGTGCTTGACTGTACTTTTCTTTCTTGTTAAATATATACATAGTATAATTAAGTAAAATGAATAATTTTAATCTTCAAATAGTCAGTTAATTCAAAAGTTGTCAAAAGTGTCTATAAAACAATTCATTAGTAGTATTTATATTAAATTTATTAATTCTTATTATTATTATTCAAAAGTTTCAATAATTTAATGGCTTATGAGACAAATCTTGCTAATATTATTAACTTTTAACTTGCATGTTGTTGTACAGAATTTTCCCAGTTTTTCAGAGAGCGGAACACGCATCAGAACAAAAACCAAAAACAAAAAAAAAATCTCAAAACGCATAAATTGTTATGGCTCATAAAAGCACAAATGCAAAAACAACAACAACTGTAATAACAACAAAACAAATAAAAACACAAAAACGACAGCGCGAAGAACAACAAAAGGCGTAACATGAAGTAAATTAAAGCGTTTCGTGACCAAATATGCTAAACAGTGACAATTTCACAAATGTCTATTGTGCGCTACGATATATAATTACTCGTCAGATACGGCAAAACTGAAACAGAAACAGACACAGATGGAGATACAGATACAGATATAGATACTTTAGTATGCACGTAGAGATACATTTGTATCTACAGCTCAGCCTGTGAGTTTGCCAATTAATTTGTGAAAATGCGCCAAACAAAAGAGCCAATGAAAGAGAGAGAGAGAAAGGGACAGAGCAAGGGAGATGGATAGAGATATGGCAGATCGGTATCACTTAGGAAAAACTTTGCGCACATGAATCTAATTGAGTTCGTCGCTCAATCTCAATTCAAATTATGCATGCAAGCACCTCAACCACCTCAACCACCTGAAAACAACTGAATCTATTTGCTCTCTGTGGCATTGTTGTAATGCGCCACTTTATACGCTTTAATTAGTTTTCGCCACTTGAATTCCTTTTGATTTGTTTTTGTTCGGTTTTTTTTAGCTGCTCTATTGTCATGCAGATGCTGCAAATGCTTCCCTTTTCCGTAATTGTGTGTGTATCTTTTGGATAGAAATGTAAATGGTAAGAGTATATACTATAATATATTTTTATTGTAGCTAACAAAGTACAGCGTCATCATTTGCTTTTCGAAAGCAATTTACGTTATACCAAAATTATTTTATTATACACGGCTAGAAAATGACTTCCGTTTAGGCCAACAACGACTTTTGTTTTAATTTATCAACTCTCACACTCCAGTTAGCTTGCTCCCTCTCTCTCTCACTCTCAGTCTCTTTTCTCCCTTTTTCTTTGGCTCTGCGGAAATCTGAATTGCTCATAATAATCATAGATCGGAAATAGAGACGAGTTTAGTAAAGGAAAAAGGGTTAATTGCATTTTGATGGCTTTATAAAGTTTGCTTCTTAATGTTTTCTCGATTTGGTAAATAACTTAAAACAGTTTACAAAGTAACCATGACATGTGTGTGTGCTAGTGTGTGTGTTTCTCACCCCATTGGATGCTGGAAATCCCACATGAATTGCTGATAAAATGCTCTGCTTTGCCAAGCACTTAACCAAAAATTTTATTTTGAATGTTACTCTAATGCTCGATAAATCACTGCCAATACAAGCACACACACATACACACAGCGCTATAGATTGCGACAGATAGTTGGCTACAACATCCGCCTAACTGGGCCCATACCTCGTCTCCCTCTCCCACTCCCTCTCTCTATCTCTATCTTCATCTATATCGATGGCACATCAATTGAATTTTAATGGAAATCGACGAGGAATAAAAGGGACTAAAACGCTGCAAAAAGGAATGAAAATGATCAAAAAAGAATGAAAAACATAAAAACGAATATAGCGAGAGAAAAAACGCCTGTAGATAGATAACAAAATAAAAAAAGTTGGTAAACTGGCAAACAGTTGTAAAAAGGGAAAATTGTACGTGAAATTTAAATGAAAATGGGCAATGAGCAAACGATTTTTGAAAGTGCAACGGGTCGTGAACTTCCAAATGATGCGCTTCAATAGCGGGCACTATCGACCTACAAGAAGGACTTGCCGTCGCACAGACAGGTTTAGGCCTGAAAGTCGAAAAATTAAATTTACTCCACTAATACCGACTGTTGTTAGTCAACAAATGGAAGATATATGTGAGTACATTTGTATAACACTTTAAAAACTTATTTTCTTTATTTTTTGGCGTTTCTTCATAATTTAAACATGCAAAACGGTTGTATAACAGTTTGTATAACAGTATGTATAACAGTTTGGTGGACAGTTTTTTCAATACTTAACAAAAAATTACACAAGTATGAAGTAAAACTTGTTCCTCCATTCGTATAACATTGTATATAACAGTTTTCATTAAATTTAATATAAAGTTATACACGTCTGCAGGTAAACTTATTTCTCCATACATATGTAAAGCAGGTTACAGATCAGCATATACATAAATAATATAAGTATTAGTATAACAGTTAGTATACACTTTTTGATCCACAAGTATAACAGTTAGTATAACGGTTTGCAGCACACTTTCAACACCACCTCGCATAACATTAAGCGTTTCTGATAAACTTACTTACACATTTATATAACAGTTGTTATAAGTCTTAATATGACAGTATTTCAACTATTAGAAAGTGTCCTTTTCGGATGCCCTGGTTAGCAATAATGCCTATTTTCCTCTTTTCCATACATTTTATATGGAGTATAACACTTGATTGATGACAAAATGCCCTTTCGAACTAATGTACTCCATTCAAAGCCTTAACTGCAGCTTCCAGTAACTCATTGTAGCGAACTTACATAGAAATATTCGTCTCATTCCCATTGAACTGTCGACGAGACTTTTATTTATTTTTCTCGACAATTTTTTTTATTTTCCTTTTTTTTTGTGAAATTGCCGAACGACTGCGTTCTGCCTCAATGCAAGCAAATTCTGTTATACAGCGGCAAAGCGGGGCACATTTGTCGAGCATGACCAGGGGTCCAATCCCAAAACTGAATCCCCAAACTCTTAAAAACCCGAAAAGCTTCAGCGTAACCAAAAAGCTAAAATGGCCAATTTTACAATTTCAACATTTGTTGGCCATTTTCATCCTGTCGTTTTGCTGTTGTTGTTGTGCGCGACAATTTTTCTACACAATTTTGGTTTTTTTTTAGGTATGAGGGGGGTCGTGGTGGGTCTCAACTCGCGACGCTTCGTCTGTTTTGCTTTCCTCCCATAGATATAAATACATTTTTTGTGGGCATTTTTAAATGGACTTTTTATGCGCGGCAGATCAATAATACATACTTTATATAAAATAGAGAGACACAGGGTGGTCAGCAGTGGGGGCGAGGGTGTAGGGCAGTCTGTGCGACCGGTTCGCTGAGTCTCTCTCTCTCTCACTCCCTTTTACTCTTTTTGGCCATGGAAGCGTGGACAGGAAATGCGCGCCAAACGGAAATGTGCACATTTATTTATCCTGTTTCGATTTCGTTTTGATTTTTCAACAATTTCTTTTTTTTTTCGTTTGCTCTTTTCGTTCTGGTTATCCATTTTGGTATGGTGACGTTCTGGTTGTTGTTGTTGACATTTTTATGTTGTTGTTTTTGTTGTTAAACGAAATTTTCAAATGGTTTGCCAGCCAAACAGATAGGGAAATGCCAAGAGAGGCGCAGTTTAGTGGCTTGTGACTGCTGCCCAAAAAGGGAAGCACACACAATCACACACACAATCACACACACACACACACACACACACACACACACACACACACACACACACACGCACATGTAGTCGGTTTCAATTCATAGGCTCGCTTTTAGCCTCTGTTTAGGCAGTCGTCCTTCTTCTACGGTATAAACTAGTGGAAAACGCTGAACTAAGGCGAATCGACTGCAAACGATCTCGTACTTCAACTAGACTAATAACATAAACCCAAAACAAATGATGAAAGATCTTAATTTTGAACAATTATTGTAATAACAGATAAATTGCATAGTTGTAGAGTTCAAATTAAAGTTGTTACCGTATAAAAAATTACAGTGCATTGTCTGATTTTGTTTCCAAATAGGATTGCGCTCGCTTGTAAATTTAGAGGTTTCTCTTTCTAACAAACCTAATCGACTTCTCTACTCTTTTTGGGTACTGGGTCGAAAAAGTCCGCAAAAAAAAAAAATGTTGTAAAATATTTGAACACGAGATTTTTCACGGCTGGTAGTTTGAATGTTCAGGGCAGTTACAGTCTCTGCTGTCAGCCGACTCGTCCCCCCATAGTCCCGTCGTCCTCCATTTCTGCTGTCTTTTTGTCGGCCAGTCGCTCATTTGCATAAAGGAGGATGCGAGAGACTCGATAGGCGCCACAATTCGACTCGACACTCATGCATTTATGCAATCAAAATGCTTCCCCAAAAAATTTGTTAGACGATCCGATGTTAATTTCGTTTTAAAGTGCAATTGGGTCCAAGGGTAGGATTACACTTTGGGTATATTTAATAAGACGAACTAACATAAAAAAGTCAAATGCAAAGTTACTGTCATAAAAAATTCAACACGACTGAATGTAGAAAATGTATTTGATACTATTTAGGTTTAAAGATGGTAAGAGGAAGCATTCAATTATGTAACAAAGAGTATGTTAGATAAAAATAGATTTAGACTTAGATTTGTTAAGAGGTTAAGATGTTTATGTTTTAATAGATGAAAATAATCGGTTGATGAAATTTAAATCTTTAATAACCTAACTAAATTACTACTTATTTAAGTAGATTTTAAACGAAGAAAAGTTATGAAGAACAAATTGAAATACAATTTTTATAAAACACACGGGAAGCTAATATTATTGATAAAGTTTCCGCCTTAGAAATCTTAGAAATATTAATATTATATAAAAACTCTACTGCAAACTAACAGCAGTCCAGCATGCCTATTGTTTATAGGGTATTAGAGCTGGCTAAATGAGACAGTAGCAAATTTGGATTCTAGAGTTTGGAGATGCCTCGTATTTTATTTTTTACCCACTTCAAATGCAATTGCATTTTGTTCACTAGTTGCTACTGGCTTTTAGCCTGATCAAGAGCGTATTCACTGGCCATATGCTGTGTGCATTGGTAGATGGAACCTGGAACTTGGAACTTGGAACCTGGAGGAGGATTAATGAAACGACCTCTAACTGAGCGCTGCCGTTGAAAAATTAATGATCAATGTGTTGGTTATTAATGAATGTGGTTGACTTGGACTGTGGTTCATTCTGGTACAGGGCTGCAAGCAATGGGTAAACTGGCAACGGGCAACTGGCAACCGTTTGCATCTGTTGCAGTGGAATCTTCCATCCACCATCTACCAACTTCATCTTCAACTTCTACAAGTTGTGCTGCTTGTTATCGAAATCTTTTAGCCCAATGTGGCTACTGTTCGTCCAATTTAGCCGCCTTTGTTGCCTTGTGTCTTGTGGCTTGTGCCACACGACAACGCTGCTGTTTGTTGTCTTGCCGCTGAGTGTTGCAAGTTGCAACTACTTACTGCTCTTTGCCACCGTTCGTTGCACCGATAGCATCACATTGCTATGAAAAATGTTAAGCATATCGGCTCAGGAAGTGCCACCACCCTGAAACCACTTTGGTTCTATGATCAATTCAATTCAATTCAGTGCAACTCGGGCCAAAATTCAATTAGCCAGATTTCTTAGCTTTCTAGACCCTCTCGGCCTTGTGGGCCCTGTGGGTGGCCAATCAGCTAATAACAAGCTTTATGTTAATAAATGATTACGTTTGACTCTCGAAATCATAGCTATAAAATTGCATTACAAAAATTGATTGAAAAAAAAACTTTAATTTAATTATAATATTTATTCAAAGTTTAAAAGAATATATTATTTAAATTAAGGATCTACTTATAATTTAAATCTACAACATTTTTGCGAAATATTGTGTGATTTTCTAAAGATTTCTCGCTTTAAAGTCATGGTAATGAAGAATTTTTTAGACCCCGTATATTTATAAAAGAGTTGAAGAGTCCATTAAGTTTCTCAGGAGGCGTTTCCGTCCCATAAAGTAAATATATTCTTGATCAGCATCAACAGGCTAGTTGATTTGGCAATGTCTGTCTATATGCCGTCAGTATGTCCACATAAACACCTTTATCTCAGAAACTATTAGAGCCAAGGCCACCAAATTTGGTACCAAGATACCTATCCTCACCAAGTTCGATCCTAATCGGGCAACTATATCCTATATCTCTTTATAAATCGATTAAGATTAGTTAAACTCATTACTTAAATTCATGTAAATTAACTCTCAGATACTTCAATATGAAATTCGCAATCAAATTTCAAACTGTTTTTAAAAACTGAGCTCAAAACTCAACTTTACTGAATGAAGTATTATTGTCTGTGTTCTTTTCAGTTTCGTTTACGTAATACGTATATCATCATAAATCGCAACCGTGAATGATTGCAATGAATACCCGAAAAGTGAATCAAATTGCCACTTCAAATGAGTTGTAAATTTCGACAACTGTCAAAAGTGCAAGCGCATGAATATATTTATTTACAATTGCCCCTGTTGACAGGGTGGCTAACTAGATGCGTACATTGTCTTGCCGCCCTACCTTTGACATACAACCCTCTAAACACACACACACACACACACGCACATGGACACTTTTGGGATGGAAGATGACAACCCAATGATAAGGCACGAAAAACCAAATGTAAATTACCACAAAAAGTGCAATGCGACCATGGAAGGGGTAAGAGTTGCATAGGTAAGGGTTAGAAGATAGGGCAGGCGGAGGAATAAGGGTGTGGGTAGGGTAGAAGTTAGGTAAAAGTTGGGGTAGGGCTGTAGATATGACTCCAGGAAGATCATTTGAACTGGGAATATAAGAAAACATTAATCATAAATTAAAACCGAATTACATTTTCTCTAATAGTTTTCTTTTCCATAATTAAATGTGAATAAGTGGACGCATTAAACAAATAAAGAAGCAAATCGTGAAATAAATTATTGTTGCATAAGTTATCCGAAAACATTATCGTATTTTTATTAGAACTCATTTTAAGACCAAATAAAGTACAAGAAAAATCTGATGTACAATAGAACTACAAGTAGTTCTTATATAAAATAAAATGGAATTAATATAACTGGAGTCAAGTATGATCCACCGTATGTCAAGTTAACATTCGACATTAAAAATCCTTTTTTTACCCATTTCAAAAAAAGGTTAAAATATTCAGAAACATTTAAGAAAAATATCTGAACATTTTATTTGTTTTTTGATGTTAACAAAATATATAAAAATGTATATAAAATATCAAAATAATTTATTAATAGAATAAATAAATAAAAAAATATATTAAGGGGTTATACGCAGTTAACATTTTCAAGAAATCGATTTTTTGTAATCCAATCTTAAGCTATGATGCACACCATTAAGAGTATTTTTTCACAATAGGTTCCGAAAGTCGCATGTAGCGCCCTCTACAGTAAATATTTTTATTAAAAAAGATGATTCTTTAAGGGTAATCACAAAAAAAGTATTAATAAAAGAATTCAAAAGTTTCTTCACGATAAATCCTTGAAAACACGTATGTTGTTGGCCTCTGTGTAACTCCTTAAATTATGCACATTCTCTATTATTTTATATTATTTATATCAATTAATTTTACTACTTATTTCTATCCGCACTTCCTAGCATTGGGTGGCAAATGCTGCTGACAGCGTTGCCACACCGTCGAAGGGCGCCAGGTGTGAATGGTGGGATGCCTAAGATCTGACCCAGTACAGTTTGTATCTAACTTGGAGTTTAAGTCTCTCAGCTGGAGCACAATTCCCGGATTGGTGTGTCATCTGTTTGGCCACAAAGACTGGAGTGAGTGGCACCTCCAACAGCGTGCAACGTGCGATGTGGCACGTGCAACGCGCGCTTTGCTGTCTGATTAGCGTTGCATTTTAATTTCACACTTTTTGTAACGCATTCTCAACGATGCTCGCCTTTAATTTAATTTCAATTTAATTTTTCGCTTTGCAATCGTCTTCAGTTTCAGTTTCAGTCTTAAGACTTGAGAGATTTGAGTCTCAAGTCTTCGGATCCATCAATCACCATCAGTGTGTGCTGAGATCTCGACTTGTGGTTTCATTAACAGCGACTGTTGCAACTGGCAACAGTTGTTGCAGCTCGTCAACTGTTGCATTTTGTCCAACAGTCGCCTGGCATCAAAGGCATTCCACAATTTTATTTCTCTTTGGCCAGGCTTCAAGTCTTTATCTGCATTCATCAGTCGCCAAACAAAACCAAGTCAACAGCGCTTCATTTGTAATGGACTCCGATTCCAACATTGACTCCGTCTCCATCTCCGTCTCCGATTCCAGCATCGACTCCAATTCCGATTCCGACTTCAAGTCTGTAGTCGACTCGAAACTGTGGAGGCGGCCCAGCAGTAGTCACACCAAAAGTCAAAGGCTCTGATTGCCGTACATTAATCATGTGCCTCACTGTACTATGGGCTAAACGACCAATCATTTAATAAATATACTAATTAGTGTCTTTTGCTATTTCTTTAAATTTGAACTTAAAATACTTTTGTTGAAACATAGTTGGGACAACCCTTTATGTATGATAAGTCCAGTGTTTTTGAAGGTTGTGTATAACTATTATTCGTGTTTCTATATTAGTTATATTAGTCAGTTTACTTAAAATTTAAGAAAACCATTTTTAAAGTCAAAGTAATAAACTTTATCCAATTTATAACTATAATTAATTATTATTATTATTATTATTATTATTATTATTATTATTATTATTATTATTATTATTTATTATTATTATTATTATTATTATTATTATTATTATTATTATTATTATTATTAAAAAACAGTATTAGTGTTTGTTGATCTTAAGCTTTACATTAAGAAAGATTTTCTTTTATAGTTAAAGTAACAAATCTATGTCAATAAAGTATTTCTGAGATTTTTAAATTATTTTTAATGCCTATTCTCAGTTATTGATTTTATGGCACTATTGTTTTCAAAGAGGATTACTTGAACAAAAAATTGTAAATTTAAAAGAAAATTTTAAATATGTATTTATATTTTTGTGCAATATATTGTACTTTTTGCCCATAGTGCGCTGAACCACCTTCAGCCCGAAGCTCAGAGCTTTGAGCTTCCAGCTCTTCATCTCCAGCAGTTTAGGCCGCAAAATTGTTTCGGGCTACTTACAACAAGCAACGAGCAACCTTCCCCCTTTCCCCTACCCACCGCCCTACCCACCTTCCGCCACGCCCCTCACTCATTCCACGCCGTTACAGCTGTTCATTGTTGTAATTGTTGTTGTGGCTTATTAATAATGCCGCCAGTTGAGGCTTGAGTCTTGAGTCTTTGGCCATATAATGATCGTTCGCACTGTAAATCGATAGCAGCTCATTACTGTAGATATATAGATATATATATACGTAGGTATGTGTAGGGGTAGGGAAAGGGGAATGGAAAGGGAAGCTTCACTGTAAGGGCATTATCGTTATTATTCGTATTATTGTTATTAGTTACGTCTCACTTGATGGTTGAGGTAACATTTTGTGGTCGCATTCGCAGCGGCGACAAATTGCAATTTTATGTAATCAAGCGCTTAAACATTTATTATTAACAAACTTGCTATAATAATTTACACCATTTGTGGCAACAACAACAACTTGAACTATAACTATTACTAACTACTATAGCGTTAGCTATTCGTAATCCGTAATCTGAGCTGGATCACTGGGTGGGTGAGTGGACTGAGGCTTTGGCTTAAATGCCATGGCTGGGCAAATACTATTGACAATGGATCCAATTACAAAACGTTCGATCGATCAGACCAAAAGGCCATTATCATTATCATCACATACATATAACTTAAAAAGTACAATACAAATAACAATAACAATTTTACATATTTCTTTTGAAATCGAGTTGAAATTCAAGAAATTATATTTCACCAATGATTTACAGTAAACTGCTGATCACTCGATAAGTCATTAAGTAATAAATATATGAAATTCGCAATGAAATTCCGTCACTGGTGTACGCAGATCCTATTTAATTCAAATTTTTGTACACACTCCCGTAAATTGGAAAAAAAAAAAACATTTTAATAATAGCATAACTTGGAAACTATCAGAGCTATCGTGACTAAACTCACACATTATATGCATGGCACCATTATAACTCTTCTTACACAATTTGATCCGGATCAGACGACTATGTCCTGTAGCTTTCTTATGGTAAACTGGGTACTAGAATGAGTACGGGGTCTTTAGAAGTCGGCTCGCTCGACATTAGACTTTCTTACTTGTAAAAAGTGAAACATAAATAATGTTTAACTTTTAATAAATAAAATATAACAAACATTTTAAGTTTATTGATTTTTATTGCACTTATAGCTTGGGAAAGAGTTATAAAGTTAGTGAAAGTAGTGCAAAATTTGATGTATAACAAAATATTTATTTATAATTTTATTATAGTACAATATCTGCTCAAATACTTAGGTTACCTTATAGTAGTTCGTTGAATCAAATGACTGACATATACCAACAAACCACATGAATGACTGACAATCTATATAATTATCTACACTTTAATGTATTTATCTACGCTCGAATGAGTGATAACTAAAGAACACATCAAACTGATTAAAATATAACAGATTATTCAGTTTTAAATACGGTAAATACTCCAATAGATGTTATTAAATATGCATACAATATGTACTCAATAAGTTTTAGTTTAATATTCACTTCCCGTTTCATTGTCATAGTCATATTGAAATCCAAACTCATTAATGAATACACCCAAGATACTCATATACATACGAGTACCCAATTATTGCGCTTGCACTCATTTTACTAGTCATTGTTTGCAAAACTTGCCTGACGCTCGGATACCCTATAAAGGAATGGGGGATTGGGGGAATGGGGAATGGTTCACACAATTAAATTCATTTAAGTGCTTCATTATGAGCATTTCTTGATGCTCCACTAAGTAAATCTCGTTTGTGGCAACTTGCAACGCGCAACTTGCCACTGAGTCTACTAATTGCTGCAACGAGTTTCACCCAACAATTGTGATTGTGGCATCCACAGCCTCAGTTAGAGCCTCTGTCGTAGCTTCGGTTTTAGTTTTAGTTTGAGAGCAAGTCTCAACCACGTACCTAAAAAAAAGCACAGGGGTCTCTTAGGTGCTTGGGAGCACAAAAAGTGGTCGAAAAACTGAAGTTTTCTTATACAGACAAGTTGATATAGGGGTATCCAACTGTCCATATCTCAGAGACTATTAAAGTTAGAGCAACTAAATGTTGAAGAAAAGTCCGTTTTGTGTATCGGGCAGATAGAGATTATTATTATTTTCAACCAAACTCCTTACGCCCTGGCAAAAAGTAACTAGAAACCTGTGCTTGAAATCAAAGTTTAGTATGAGAAACTTGCTTGTTATTTGACATAAATCAACCAAAGTGACCGATTGGGGTTGACTTTACTTAGTTCGATCATAAATTGTCCTAAAGATACATCAACTAACTTCATGTACAAATTTGTATACCTTGAAATTATATATCTAGCCTAATTTTATTCAAAAACGGTTAACTTAATCAAATATATTACAGAAAAGAAAGTACAGGGTCTTTTACAGCCTATTTGCTTAAATGTAGCCACTTTTAGAAGTTGTTGTTTGCATTTTCAATTACATTTTCCAAGTCTCTGCTCCATTCATAATTAATTTTTATCAGTTTGCTGATCTGGCCGCGATTACCTAGACAACGACTCTGAGAGAATCTCTTGGGCCTGGAAACGATGTCAGCCATAGAAGCAATAGGATCATTCTTAGTCTCCATTTCCAGCTCCGTTTCACTCTACGTCTTCGTCTTCGTCTGCAACTCCAACTCCGAGTCCGACTCCATTTCCAACTCTGTCTCAAGAATCTTTTCTTCCCCATTAATTTTGGATCCATTTAATTTTCACATAAATTCCTTGTCGTATCTCGCCGTAATCGTCGAGTTTCAACTTCAAGTCAAAGGCACACAAAAAAAATAATAATAAAAACTTCGATTCCGACTTTGAGTTTAACTTCGATTCGCGAGTCTTTGCAAGGCTTCAGCCACATGTTCGGGCAATTTAAATTTTGTTAAGTTTTCTCATAAAAATGCTCGAAAAATTCAAAATTACAGTCTGCAAGAAACTATGACCGATCTGTGGATTGATGGCCAGTTGCGTTTGATTGTTTGATTGATTGTTGGGGGCTGGCAGCGAATTCCATGTTCCAACTGTGGCACTGCCATTTAATTTGCAACATTACAACCGATAATCAATACAATGAAGAAATATTGCAGCAATCCCCCCTCGTAGGGGGGGAGAGTTATACCTCACCCGCTTGCTCTCCGGCCCCCCTCTCTGTCGCTCTCTTTGCCTGTTTGTGCTACGTTTTGTTGCCCCTACCTCGTCGCACATTTCAAAATTGTTGCATTTGCGTCGTTGATGGCCAAAACGTGATTTCTATGTTTCCCACTCTATAACGAACAACAACAACAACAGCAACAACGACCTGGCTTATAGCAGATCAGTTTTCATAGGGGCTGTCTAAAAGGATTCAGCTAGAGTGGCTAACAGAAGCGACTACACTTTTCAAGTATAAGCCATACTTGTGAGTTCAAAATTAATAACAAAGTTAATCAAACACTTGTAAAACAAACAGTTTAGTATTTTAATTTATTTTACAAAAATTCAACTGTTAAAAGTAATATTAAATAAAGAACACATTTTTTTATGAATTTATAACAACACCCATAACTTAATGTAAAGACTAATAAAACCTTAAGGAGAATAGTCTGGTCTCTAGATATATTTAGTGCCAGTTGATTAAGTTTAGCTTACCAAAGAAGGGCAATAATCGAGATTAAAGAAGGTTTTAAAAAGGTTAATCACTACATTTGAAATGTTAATAGAATTTCTATAAATAAATTTAAAAAAAATTAAATAAATTTTTAAATATTTTTTCAATTAATTAATGACGATAAATACACAATCAACTTATTAGTTTGCTGCTTTATGAAAAAATTGATTTTAATTTCAAAGACGCTGCAACGTTAGGGAATGTTGAATTTGGCACTTTTAAAATAATAATAAAATATTAAATCATTTTAAAATAATTTTAAGTATGCTAATTTATTTGAAACTATTTATTTTATATTTTAAACTTTAATTGTTAAAGTTGTATTATTTTTTGATACCCTTTAAAGAAATGGTTCAGCTGGTTTAATAACTACTATACCAAAATTATGCTGAGCTGTCTTTATAAAGTAAATTTTTTCATAAATTTAATATTTATTTTAATTTAGTTTTCAGCAAATAATATCCTACCGCTTACAGAGACTAAAATGCCCATTAAATGCAGCGTAGCAAAACAAAAGTCCCCCGAAAAAAAAAGAGTTTAATAAAAATAAAATTTTCGTATTTTTGCAGAATTTATTTGTGTTGTTCGTTTGTTGCTGTTTTGCAGCATTTGTGCTTTTCCTTTTATTTCTCTAAATTGCAATTTGTGCAAATTATATGGCAGACAAAGAGCCACAAAGAGTCCCCTTACTCCCTCCGGCATCCAACCCTGCCTCTTCCATTCCCCTACCAATACCCCCGTCTACCATTGCTTACAGGGTAGCTGATAGGACGTGCAAAGAAAATTCATTTTATTTAGACGTCGACGTGGAGTCGAAGCTCGACTCGAAGTTGAAGTTGAAGTTGGAGCTGATGTTAAAGTTAAAGTTGGAGACCTTCAAGGAACCTGGCAACTAAATTACTATAAGTAGTTCGAAGCAAAATGTCTGCAAAACGTGGGCCAAATCGCCAAAGGGGCCGAGAAGGGCAGGGAGTGGAAAGAGGATGGAGGAGAGCAACAAAATAAGAGATCGATGGTTCGAAACGGTGGATAAGAAGTGAAAGAAGAAGACGAAGGCAATTGCAATTGCCAATTGGCAATTTGAGAAGGCCAAAACGTTGGACGTTGGCCATAATGCGATTGGTGCATTTAGTTGCCAGTTGGCCACGAGGCGGCCATTTTGAAAATGCCACAGGCACACACAGTTGTCCCCCTCTTATCCCCCTTCCCACGATAGTGTTGCAATTGCAGCTGCTACAAGCGAGGCAAACTTTCAACATGGTCAACAAATAAGTTGGCACTGCAATTTTTACAACGGATATAGCCGGCCATAAAATTAACAATTTCCGTGCATTTAAAAATGAATACAAAGCACACAATGCCCAAAAAGGCTGCCCTTTAGCCGATACCCCCCTTCGCCAACCCCTGAGCCAACTCCCACGACGACTTTCCGTTCAAAGGAAGGGGGAATCAGGACTTCTCAATACTTTCAACCCTTGCACTGCTATTTTGTTGTACCAAAAAAAAAATCTTTACTCATTGTTGATGTTTCAAGTGCAGTGAACACTCGTGTACATAGCCGTTTAATTTTTAAGTGTAACTAAAAATTATAATAAATATTATATTTTAGCTATAAAATAGCTTAATGAAAAACTTTTGATATACTGAAAAAAAGTCAAAAATTTATGCTTAAGAATAAAACATGTTCCTAAAGAAATTGAGGTAAAATTTTTGTTCTTTAAATAATTTTCACTTCGAACAATTATAATTAAAAATGATTTAAGCAGAACAATATTGATAGTGAGTTAAAAACGTAATCCCTGGAATTTTTCTTTCTGAATAAATGTCTGAATACAACCAACCGTTTAAGGATACATTGTTTTATCTACTTTTAAATATTTTTATACTCTCTGCAAGAGTATATTGGGTTTGTGCAAAAGTATGTAACAGGCAGAAGGAGGCGTGGCAGGCCCCATAAAGTATATATATTCTTGATCAGCATCACAAGCCGAGTCGATATAGCCATGTCCGTCTGTCCGTCTGTCTGTCCGTCTGTCTGTCGGTCTGTCTGTCCGTATGAACAAACAGATTTCAGAGATGGTAAGAGCTACAAGTTCGAGCTTGGTGTCAAACGATCAGATATTTAGTCAGTCAATACAAGAATCTTTTTTTTTTTCGATGCCACGCCCCATTCGCCCACAATGAGCAAAAAACTAAACACACCTCGGGAAAAATCGATGTTTTCGGCAAATATCTCAGTAACTATGGCACCTAGGATCACCAATTTTGGTACGGAGGTTCCTAGCGACAGCATAGTTGCATTGCCATTTAAAATTTTGGACTGCCACGCCCCCTTTTCCCACACTTGAAAAAACTTCAAATGCCGTTTTTTGCAAACTTGTTCGTATTATAAAGTATTTGTATTTATAATTCGTGTGGAGATTAACAATATTAAACTATCCTGAAAGGCGCATTAAAATCTGACTATAAACAAGAAAACTAGAAGCGTTACAATATTGATAATTGAACGCAATATCAACCCATAGGTGCAAGCGAGATAGAAACACACAAGCACATGTTCGAACGTTTTCGCTGCCTGTGTGTGGGCAGCGCTGCCCGCGGTCGCTGGCTGCGCCGAATACACACATACATACAAACATACATATTTGCATCATATACATATTGCCAAACGTATGTGTATTCGAATACAAACAAACAGATGTGTGTTTGATTATGTTTAGATTGTTTTTGTTTCAACGTGTTTTAATGCAAGTAATTCACATTGTAATATCTCGATACCGATTTTAACAATTTAATCGGGACAAATGCAGAGAGTATTATACGGTCGGGCGCGCTCGACTGTACTTTTCTTTCTTGTTTTAGATTATCTTTTTGTAAGTTGTTAGTTTTGATATTAATATGTGAAGAATACTTTAATTTTCAATTTGACTGCTCTTTATTCAAAATGAAAGACATTTAAGTATATATTTTGTATAAAAATATTTGAGTTGTATTATAATTATTTATAAATTGTACTTGACAAAACTTGACGCAATATAGAATTTATTTAACAGCATTTCACTAAAAGTTCTTTAGTTGCAGGGTCCACTGTACGTTTGCGAACATCTTGCGCAGTTGTCTCGTATGTGTGCCAAAGTCTTTTACAAACTTTTCCTCCACAAATATCAATTTCCGCTGGCGACATTTTTCCCATAAAATTCGAACAAAAAAAAAAAAATCGAAAAAGAGAAGAAAGCAAAAAAAAAGATGAGCATAAATTGTTGCCATTGAGAAGATAGTAAATTGTATGTGAAAGCAGCTAAAAGCGTTACATTATGCACATCGCCACAGAAAGGGATGGCGACAAGAATGTATGTGAGAGAGAGGGAAGGAAGAGGAGGTGTGGGGGAGGAAAAGGGAAAGGGGGATAAGCGTTAAGCAGAAGAAAGAGCTGACAGCAAAGACCGGAAATGTGCGCTAAAACGAGATGGCGCTGTCATTGCTAGACTTGAGGAGTGGTGGCTAAGAAGGGGATGAGATTCTGAGGTGGTGGGCACAGGGGGAAAACGGGGGGATGAGTGGGTGATGTTTTAGAGGGTGGTTCAGTAAGCAGCAGCAGCAGCTTCAAAGACTCTGACGTCAGCGGCGAATCGCACAACAAACTAAACACAAATTTGGATATGTGTGGGGGTATATATACTATATTATACTATATATATGTATATACACATATACATATGTATATATGTGTGTTCACATAAGCGTTATTTTTCTGCGCTAGAAAATCGGCATAATAAACGTAAATGTTTGCCGAAAGACGTAAAAACAAACTGCTAAAAGCCAATGAGCATGTGTGGGTGTGGGTGTGTGTGGGTTTGTGTGTGTATGGATGTGTGTGCCATGCCAAGCAAATAAAACTAAATCAGTGGCACTTTGTGCAATTTATATGTTAATATCATTTGCCTTTGTTGTCAATTTGCCCCACGGGCGCTTGTAATTGGCCAGAGGCGTGGCACGAGGGCTAACAAAGGGGGCAGGGAGGGGTGTGTGTGTCTGAATAACACACACACTCTATATACATATATGCAAACTTGCTGAACTAGAAGATTATGATGCGACTGCGACAAAGTTGCGCCATAAAGAACAAAGAGAAATGAATGAACACCCAAAACACACTCCAACACACACACCACTCATTCATTCACTCACACACAGTCGCTTGCAAATTGGCTAACTCAAAATTAAATTAAAAGATAGAAAATAGAATCGTAAAAATTAAAGTGATGAAAATTGTAGGGAAATAAGATTGTGAATAAATGAATATACTCACAAATGTCGTTGAATGAATGAGTGTAAGTGAGAGTGAGTGCCAGCTAGTGATCTTCAATTAGCAATTTTTAAAATCTTATTGCTTTTGTCCGAATATGGCTGAAAAAAAAATTCACACCTAAAGAGCTTAAGTGTATTTCCAACTTTGAAAAAATCCATATAAACATGTAATAATATGTTTAGATAAAACTACTACTGGCTTAAAAATTTAGACCGATTTGAGTCAAATTGTATTACACAGGAGCCTTCGGGCTCCTTAACCTGACATGCGTAAGTTATCATGTTTTTCTCGAAACTCCATTTTTAAATCGCTAGTCATCGGCAGTTTGTTAATAATAATTTTAAGTAATTTTTAAGGACATTTCACCCGAAAGTGTTACTAAAAACTAGGACATTTGAGCTTAAAACTCATTCAAAAGTGCATATTTTATTTTCTTTGTTCACACGAGGTTTGAGCTCCTTCTAACAGAAAATATTTGGTGTTTTTATTTAGGATGAATCTGTCAGAAGATGTCGTGACTAAGTCAAGGGCCTTATTTTTAAAGGGTCAGAATTTTTAAACTTTTTGTATGATATATCTTAGAAACAATTTACAAAATGTGTATCTTTAATACCCAAAAAACAACAAACTAGGAACCAAGCAAATATATTTAAGTAAACTCAAACGACTGGAACTGTAGCATAGCTTTATGGCTTTAAACGTATGTCAGCAGATGAAGTACAGGGTCTTTTGTATTGCAGTCACTCGCCAGTAGCCTTTCTGACTTGTTTTCTGTGTACAAAGCACGGACTATGCAATTAGGAACTTAACTAGCTTCACTCACTTTGCACCGCGTTCCGGCCGTGTCGTGTTTTGTGTGTGAATCAGTTGTGAATAGAAGTGAATAAAAGCTGATTTGACGCTAATTGCCCATAGGGGGCACAAAAACAACAACAGTAATATAAACAACAAACAAGCAAACAGAACAAACAAAAAAGGCGAAAGTCAAACGGATGTTGCGTATGCGCCGTGTGGCCAAAATGGAGCAACGCCCACGATGACGACGAGGACGAGACAAAGGACAAAAAAGGCACTAAGGTCGCAGTGTCAGAAACGTGTGGGGCATAAAATGTCACACAAATACACACACATACACTCGCCTACAAGCACTGAGTGGCACACACGTGGCAGGAAGTCAAGTGGTTGGTCATAATACGGCTGACACTCATAAATCTAAACAAATGCCAAGGCAAATAAACGAGTCTGAGACTGAGTCGAGCTTGGGAGCAAGTGAGAGAAAAGGGCGACATTTTTTTTTTTTTGGATGTTTATACGGGAGTTAGGGGGAAATACTTGGGCCTTTGCATATGCGTTGGCCATGACTAATTTGCATTATGATCCAGGAGAGTACGTCGCCGGTTGCCATAATCTGCCTCAAATCGTTTTTATTGTTCGCACTTAAGTTGCGTAAAATAAAAATCATGTTCCTAACGCCACAGCGACCACACCCCCTACTTCCCGGCCCCTTCGGTCCTCCAGTAAAAATGCATAGATTTAGTGGGTGTAAGCGGGGGACTTCTGGGGGGAGCTTAAGAAAAGCCACAGCATGTGAGTCTTTCCCTGGTCGCCTTATTCCATAGTCCCCACACTAAGCTCCATTTGCCCTGAATGCCATAATTTTTATGTGAAAGCATCACGCATGACTTTTTTTATGGAATACTCTATCCAAGAGCATTTTAGTTATGTCATAGAAGCTGTGGTTACACTATAACGCATGTATATTCATGTTCTGTAGAAAGTCTTTTTAATTCTTGTTTATCGTGTTTCTCAAACAACTGAAGTGTTTCTGAGATATCCCAAGTTGCCTTGCCAATCTAAAAATTGTTATTATATTACTCAGATTAGAATATTACTAATATAATTCAAAAATCATACTTTAAAAATCTATATAAATATGTTAGGTAATGTTTAAGAGAGCCAACTCCTAGTTATACAATTAAAAGTCTAAATTAATAAAATTAATAAATTTAAAGTGGTTCAAATTATATTTAGAAAATTGAACTTACTCATAAATAAATAAAACAACATTAAATTATGAATAATAAATTAAATATATAATATTTAAAAAGCTAAATAAATATATAAATAATGCTTAATAAATCATATAATGTTTAAAAAGCTAAATAAATATAAAAATATATTTTAAAAGTCGAATGAATTTAATTGTTAAATTGTATCCTATATATTTATATAAACAGAGTAAAAACTTGGAAGCTTTAAGCTACAATTAATTTTAAGTCAATGTCATTAGAAGAGATTTTACTAATATTAAGTAGTTTTAGTAAAATATGGCCCTTAGATTCCGGAAAAATAAAAGTTATCTCTGTTATGCATACAGATTTATGATTTGATGTTAGTTTACTTTGATAAAAAAAAGGATTTGCGAAACATAAACTGACTTCAGTAAAACTTTAGACTACAACCAAAGGTGTTTACTACTTTGTTTATAAAAAAATTTAGCTAAAGTTAATAAAATATATATTTTTAAGTACATTCAATAAAGAAGGTTTGCTTCAAAACGCCTAAAGAATCATGTGGTGGAAAGTTAGTGCATCAAATCTTCTTCGAATAAATTATAATTTTTTTTTCTGACGTGTTTCTTTTCTGGCTGTTTAGCTTCTTTCAACTTCTCTTGCGGGTAGCTTTATCAGACTTAGACTGCGAAAGAAAATCTGCGCCACAAATCTGAGCACTTTTCTCTTTGTATGTGCGTGTGTGTGTGTGTGTGTGTGTGTGTGTGTGTGTGTGTGTGTTTTCACATTTTATGACTCTGTTTGCTTTTTCTTCACATTTTTTTCCTTCTTTTTTTGGAGTGGGCCACAAAGTATTTTTATAGCTCAATTAGCATATGCAAAGAGGCAAATGGGTGAAGTGCCTGGCAACCCTAAGCAATACGCAGATGGGGTAAAAGGGTTGCCAACTCCATCGTATAATTAATCAAAATCAAAAGTTTCACTGTCAACATTCGTACAATGAAATTGGCGATTTTTGTGGCAAAATCGATTTAAGCAATTGCCACATATGAGTCAGAGCGAAAACCAAGAAAAGTGAGGGAAAGAGGGGGAGAGAGGTGGGCTGAAAGGGGAGAAGGTAGACACACGTGTTGTGTTGCCTAGTTTTGTGCGCAATTAGAAATTAATTTTAGCGCTCTTTCGCCTGCCGCGTGTTCAGAGTGGGTTAAATGACTTTAATCACTTCCCATGGCACAACCACCAAAAAAAAAAAGGGCACCACCATCACCGTCACCACTTCTAAGTTCACCACAATTTCACTCAAGCTAAAGTCAAGTGTTTGGTGTGGGTTGACGTGTGTGCTCACTAAAATTTGCTCCCGCTCCTGTTTCTGATCCTGCGGCAAAAGTCGAGGTCCAAGCATGATTTATGCTTTGCAATGGCAACAATAACAAATCAACAGCAAGTGAAAAAGACAGGGAGGGTAGGAGAGCAAAGGCAACGGAGTCAGAAGGAAAGAGAGAGAGAAACTACAAACGGAAACAAAATACCGTTGGAAAGCACTTAAGGACCTTTTCATTAAGTGCGCAGCGACGTCAGAGTCCACTGCGAATGCTAGACAAGTGAGAGAGGGAGAAAGGGAGAGAGGGAGAGAAGAGAGACAGACTGACGTTGGCGTAAAATGTACTCTTTTGGGCTGATTTGACATGTTCACAGGCAAATTAGTGTCGCCCTTGCTGGCAATACATTAATTTCAACGCGCAGCTAAAAAAATAGGAAAAACACATACACACACACCACCCCACTGTACAGTGTACACCCGCACCAGCCCCGTGTCACCGCTGTATTACCACTGTTCTCACCTGCGCTGCGTGTTGAGCTTACAAATTTACCTCGACTGGCTAAAATGTTATTTAGCGCATGTTTTAGCGTTATTTATTAAAGCGAAATTATTGTTAATGAGGCGGTCAAAAAAAAAAAAAAAAAATGCTAAGGAAAAGAGCCCTTCAGTCCCTAATCAGACCAGGTGCTCAAAAAGTTTCGAAGGGTGTGTTAAAATTGTCCAAAACGAAATATACAAAACAGGCCGATTTAGGCACTCTTTGTGTTCCCAATCAGCATCAGATGGCACCGTGTGGATCTCAGAGACTATAAGCGGTAGAGCTAACAAACTCTTTTATGATAGTTAAAAAAAAAACATTTTTCAAAACCCATAGAATAATAACTACTGACATATCTTAACTAACTTTGATTACATTGGAATAACTATTTCATAAAGCTTCTATTGGAGCAGAAACACCTTCAAACAACTAAGGGGGCTAATAAAAGTTGGTATGAGTTGGATAGATATATCATTATGCTTAGTCGTTCCTTAACTGCTTTTTTTAAATAATTCAACAACAGTCAAACAGCTCATACGCGGTCTTTTACAGTCGTGTTGATTAACTACAACCCGTGCTACTAGTTTTCCGACACTCCGACCACTGTCACTAGCCCCGCTTGAAGGCAAACGAATTCCGACGCCTTTTCGACATTAACTTGGCTCCGGGAAAGTATAGGAGAAAAGCAGCGCATGGTGAGGGAGAAGGGACAGGGTTAGGGGGGACGTGAAAAACTAATTGCGTGAATTTCGTCGAGCAGTCCGGGAAACTGTTTCGCCTTTCGCTATCGCGCATTTAAACGAAGGCATTTGATTTTTGTGCCGATAATGCCACAATATGATTTAAGGTACCAGCAACAACGGCACGATACTGTTCGCTTTCCTTCTGTATTTCCCACCACCGCCTTGTTTTCCTTTTTGGAAAAACAAAAACAATAATCATAACTGTCGTTAGAAGCGGGTTGGCTCCTCCAAAATGGCGTAAATATTGTTTTTTGGATAGAGTTGAGCCTATAAAATGTGGAACAAAAGGAAACTCATTTAAGATATTTATGAAGTACTTTTGCCCAAAAAACAGATTTGTAACGACCCCCAACGACTTGTTTGTTACTTTTTTTTCTGCTCTCCCTCTTTGACTTTTCTATGGCCCAAATTATGGTTTTTTGTTGAATAGATCTATGGAGGGGGACGCAGTGTGTCTTGGTCTAATGAGCTCCAAATCGTGGCTCTATTTGCTCAAAAGCACGCATCAAATTGTAATAATAATGCGTATCAATTGAATTTGAGCTATAAATTAAGTTAAACTCAATCATAAGCTCAATTATTGTTTGGTTTAGGCAACAGAACAATTTCACTGCATATCAGATTCTAATTTACATTTTACTGTTCAAAATTATGGATGGGTTAAAAAAATTGCTCAAATTTGAGTACTTTGATGACTTTGATTTCATAAAACTAACAGAGGTCACAGATTGTGCTATGTAAACTCGACTATTAGTTTAGTCGACTAACTATGGCCGACAAGAAGATTAAAACAATATGAGAAACAAATTATAAATACTATATTTTTGATGAAAAGCATGAAAGAAAAGTGCAGTCGAGCAAGCTCTATCGTATAATACTCCCAGCATTTAGTCCTTATTAAATTATTAAAATCTGTATCCAGGTATTTCAATGTATAATCGAACATACCATCTGTTTTTCTGTGTACACACGTTGGACATTATATGTATGCATATAATATGTATGTATATGTAACAATATTCGTTCATTTGTTTGAATGTTTCTGTCTCGCTTACACACATGCATTGACATTCCGTTAAATTAAAAACTTTATGTTATCAACTCCCTTGTTTATAGTCGGATTTTAATGCAAATTTTAGGATAGTTTATTATATTTTGACTTCAAACAAAATTCAAGTTACAATTATGTACAATGTTTTGTTTTTTTTTATGGGAAAATAGGGCGTAGCTGTGTTTTTGGCTTATTTTGGAAAAGTAGGGTGTGGCATCAAAACAAAAAAAAGATTACATTGTATTGACTGACTTAATATGCAGTTGATGCCGAGAAGAGTCATACTTGTAGCTCTAACCATCTCTGAGATCTGTTTGTTTTTACGGACAGACAGACGGACATGGCTATATCGACTCGACTTGTAATTTTGATCAAGAATATATATACTTTACGGTATCTGCCACGCCTCCTCTGGCCTGTTACATACTTTTTACATACCCCATATACTCTTGCAGAGACTAAAATATATTATTTTAAAACTTTAAGAAATTTTGCCTTGATATGGACACTAAAGTCGTCTGTTAGTTATGTTAGTTATTAGTTATTAGTTAAGTGTGTGCATAATAATTGTAAACATTTGCCATACTATTGATTATAGCATGTTGTATTAGAACTGTTTGAGTAAGTTAATGTTTTTAAAATACTAGACATATTTATGGTGTGCATATTATTTTTCCTGATTCTAGTTTCCGTTTATTGAGATTGAGCGGATTTTCTTCTGCTAGATAATACAAACTAGTAAACTTATTATTTTGAGAATATAAGTTTTATTTGTTGTTGTGCAGATACACACCTCTAACTGTCGTAATTCCAGAGAGTTTGTTTCCAGAGTTTGTACTATTATAATATGTTCAAAGGTGTAATATAAATGAATCAATTTAATATATTTGAAATACTATATCTCCAATAAGTTTTCTTTCAAAATTGCATAGCTCTAACTCCCTTAATTCCATAGATTGAGCGTGTATTGTGCTCGTAACGCAATTCTTAATTGTTTCGCTCATTTTTGACAGATAATTGAAGTGCTTTTTAATCAATCAATCTAACTGAAAGTTATTAGTGTAAGAGAGAACACGATTCGTTGCCTGAGTGAACCGATGATGAACTGGAAAGGCGGCGATTAATGATATTTCCTGTATTTGCCAAGTTACAAGTAACAAGTTACAAGTTTCAAGTGGTGGGCCTTTTGTTTTGGCCAAAGTTGCGTGCTTGTTACGCGCAGTTTCCCACAAAACTTAACCCGCCTCTTACAATCATATTGAAGCGCATTTCCGCACACCCCAAAAGACAATGAAAAACACAAACACACACACCGCACACCACGCACACTCACACAGACACACACTCATTAAGCCACACACGGCGCCAAAGTGTAACAGAAAATTGTTTTGGCAATTAAAAAACGGCCGGCGAACAAGCAGGAAAATGTGAACTAGAAGATGATGGCAAAAAAACAACAGAAAAAATTTAAAAAAAAAATAAAAATTGCCGCATCATTTGAAATTCATTAGGTCGAGGTAGATATAAATTTTAGATCGGAGGGAGTGAGACGATTTGCTTTCTTTCTAGTTGCTGCAAAGAGGCATAAATAAATCAACAGCCTCGCGTGCTTGACAGTTGGTTCTCAGTAATAGAGATGGTAGAGAAAGAGAGGGAGGGCGAAGAGAGAGCAAGAGGTAGAGTCATCGTCAATCATAACAGCGAAATGTGTCAACAAACGTCAAATAACAACGGTCACACTGCGGTCACAACACGACAGAGAGCCAAAGGGAGACGGAGAGAGGGAGAGAGGGAGAAGGCGAGACACAGCTTCATCAGCTGTCAGGATGAGAGCACAATTCCTGGACCAGGATAAGCGAGCCTTTACATCAAATTGAGTGATGATTCCACAATGATTTGTCACAAAAAAAGGCCATGACATAAATATCAAGTACAACAATACAAATACAACAACAACAACAGTAAAAAACTTCAACAGTTTCAAATCATTTTTTAAACAATGCACAAAAAACCGTACTCACAAAATTTACCCTTAACTTTTGACATAACAATGACTTATGTTCCTAAGCCTGACCATAAACTTTGCCTAAAAGTCAATTAATGCTAAAAATTCAAATGGCTTTTAGTGTAGTAGATAGATTTTAAATATGTATGTGTGTATTACTTACGGACATTTTACTTGATAAAGCGACTCAGAACTACAATTTGGTTAAGATTACTTGCGTAACCGGCTAATGCTAATTTTCCAAATGTAATGGACTTTTAAATGATTTTTAAAGATGATTTCGGTAACAATGAATAAAGTCAACTTACCCATAAAATTTTAGCTTTTTGAACGACTGAATCTATTTTAGCATGCCAAAGCATTAAAATCCTGCAGTATGATCAGTTGTTATAAACTCTTTGAATTAACTTTGAAGCTTCTATAATCTTGAATTTAATTTATAGTTATTACACCCACCAACTAATGTAACTGCTGTCATTAGCTTAACCCAATACTCTAACAGTCACGGATAGTTTGAATTATTAGCCGAAGTACCAGAGAGCATTCTTAGTCACATTGCGTTTTTGGGCTATCGAAAAAATGTATAGTAAATCAAAATCAATTTATATTTATTTCCCAATCTCTCTTATATGCTAAGTTGCTTTGAGGAAACATTAGTACAGCTCTTATTTGAGTACAGATCGTTGGTTAAAAACTGCCTAATCGGAAAATGATATAATATAGCTGATATAGAGTTTATTAAATGAACGTATTTTTGTATAAAGTTGTTTTTAACCCCCACTAAACTCGTACAGCCACAAAATAATAACCTTATGCATACTACTACTCTATTAAATAGCTACCATAAATAGGAACTTTAAGAAGAAAAAACTCGCATATTTGCGAATCTATGTTAACGTAGTCCACACATATTAACAGATTTCATGTACTGATTTTATGTATTGTAATACATCTATAACTTTTTATAGAAGCACAATTAGCATGCGTTGGAGATTTAATTAAGTCATACTGTCTACAGCTATCGAATCTGGTATTTAATATGTAAAGCAAATTTATTTCAATCTGTATACCTTATTATATGTCTCTTTCTTGCTTTTTTGCTGCCCTTTTGTTTCCCAATTCTCTCTTTCCCTCTGTTTCCCAATTTCCAATTTCATTAACTTTCCACCTGCAAATCTTTAACACATTCTGCTTTTGCATTTCTCTTATCTTTCTTATCATACTCTCTCGCCTCTGTCTCTATCTCTTTCTTCCCCTCTCTCTCTCTCCCTCTCTCTCTCTCTCTCTCTCTCCCTCTCTCTCCCTCCCTCTCTCTCTCTCTTTATCTCTTGTAATTAGCTTATCGCACCTTTAACAATTAACAAGTTTCATTTCGTCACCCGAATTTTCTCCACACAAAAACTTTTCCCAACCCTTGTGTGGGGTATTTCCAGTGTAACTAGCTTGATTCTCCCCTTGTCTCTGAAAGTGTCCACCTGTCTCTCCCCTTAACTAACAAGTCGCAATGTGTGTGGTTTCTCGTGTTGTATTTTTGATATATTCTAGTGAGCATATACAAACTTAGTCCAGCATATTTCATCTCGATTAATTCACAGCTTTTATACGTTTTGTGAGAAACGAGAAAACGAATACAAGAAGAATGGGAGGAAAAGGGGGAAAAGAGGAAAAATGGAAAATGAAAAACTCAAACATTTTTTTAATGCGTTTTATGCGTGCGCGCATTTTAAGTAAGTGACTAAAAATGCTAATCAGACAAATTAAATGTCCATGTCTATGTCTCTCTCTTGACGAGGGGTACTCTGTCTCTATCTCTCTCTCATTCTCTCTTTGCTTCTGCCGCTGCTGGACAGCGTCCACTAAACGACGGTTTGTTTGGCTAACAACAAATGTTGTTGTAATTTTACGCCAATGTGAAAGCAAACGAGAAAATGCCAAGGGCGTAGAGTCCAAGGGGGAGTGATAAGGGGCGACATAGCGTGATAAGAGCAATGGGGCGGTTAGGGGATGAGAAGGGGGTGGGGTAGTAGCTACTTTTGCATGACCAACAAACAGTTTGTTGTTGTTGCGTGAATTATTTTATGTGAATTTGATTGCGAGCGTTTATGCCGGAAAACACGCATCCCATTCCGAATCCAAATCGCAGTTCCTAAGTATATAGCTCAGCTAAGTCAGACGGAAACGGATTTGGCATTAGCCAGAGCTCAAAGACGGTAAAAAATAAATAAATATAAATTATATATAAAAGTAATAAAATATAAAAATTAACTAAAACTAAGTCCGAAAAGAATTTTAGAATTGTTTTAGCTCAGACAGTTTAGAATGCATGCAGAAGTCCCTAACCTAACTCTCTGCACCTCCATTTCTTTCGCTCTCATTACTTCGCTTTCCCTCCACTCTCCCTACGCCTCTACACATCTCCCTCACTAGTCCAAGCTCCCCTGCTCCATTCTCACTCTCGTATTAATCATAATTATGCAAATTTCTAGCCACTGTGCCGTGCTTTTGTGACTTGGCGGGTGGGCAGAGCTATGGCTAGGGGCAAGGGGTCTCTCTCTCTCTCTCTTTCTCTTTGTAGGTTGTTTGCACAATTTTCCACCTTTTATAGTACAGTTAATTTTCGTGCTCGTTGCGGGTTCGCGTTTTGTTCCCGTTCCCATTCCCGTTCCCGTTTTCCTCTTCTTTGCATAATGCTTACATGAGAGTGTGTAATAAAAAAAAATACTGAAAGAAATATTCATATAAATATAGCTACAAGGTGGCTAAGGGGAAGAGAAAGAGAGAGAGACGAAAGTAGAAGAAAACGCCACCGACTTTAAATGACCCCGTACTCAATTATTTATATGACACTTCATATTTAATATGATCAATCCGTGAAAGAAGAAAGTCAGTTCTTATGAAATTGCTATCTGATATTTATTAAAATTGGTTGGAGTACACAATGTGTGAGATTGTTCAAAATAGTTGAAAATGTCATTTCACAATTAGCCGAAAGAATTTGTTTAAGCAAACAAACAATTAAAACCGCATACTTTACCAGCTAAACAAGTAATTTTTCCACAAAACTAATACACCCCCTACACCCACACCAATGTACAGGGTCGAATAAAGGGGAAACGCGGCTAAAATGCTGCAAAGAATTTCCCTTCGCCAGTTCGTTTTGGAAAACGTTTTTATGCAATTTATTTAAGTTGCGATTAATGTTAACGTTCGCACAGCTTTTCACATTTGTTGGCCTAATTCAGTTTTGCATTTAATTAATGTAAATCATATTATAATTAGCATTAGTGGTTTTATTAATGCTTTCATTATTTTAAGCTTTGCCAAGAGCACTGCTATTGTAATTATTAATATTTTTTAGTTTTGTTAACAATATTCTTAAAGTTTTATTGCCTTTGGCATTGTAATTTGTTCAATTGTCGTTCATTTATTATAATTTAGTTTTTATCATTTCTTCATAAGCATTTTTGGAAATAGTTTTCATAGCATTGTCACTACTATTTTTTTTATATTTTTTTAAATTTACCAGTTTTCCCCAATATGTCCTCAACATTACTGAACAATTCAGTGAGTTATATCCCCAAACTAGTTTGCGAAATGCTTTCCAGGGCGAAAAACCTTCACTTTCATGCACCGCAGGGAAGTAAAACCTCCAGCTCTGGTTGTGGGTATGGGAAACTGTCACTTAAGTACATGAAAATTTAGCGAACCTCTTGGAAAACCATTTGAACATTTTTTTGAAGTCAATTTCGTATTGTTGTCTTAACCACAAAGCGTCTTAATGACTCTAACTATGAAAATGGCTTAGTTAAAGCGCCGTCTAACTGCACCGGTAATAACAAATAATAATTAACTAATTAAAATCCTAACAACGAGCTACAAACAAAAAAAATACAAAAAAAAAAGCAACTCCAGCAACAACCGGCAGTAAGCGAAAATTATGAGCGCGCGTTTTCCCGTGCAAATTTAACGAGTTGCGGGGTTGAGATCGGAAAACTTTATAAAGGTAACAAACGAGCGGTCGGAGGTGGGACGCAGGTGGGAGAAGACGGAAAACATTTGGCTTAAAAAAGTAGTCGGAAAGGCTTTAGTCGAGTTAACTGGCTTAAAAAGGCCCAGTCATTTTTCAACCGTGGACTTTTATTATACTTGACATATAAAGTAAATATATCCATAGTTATAGTGGTCTGATTTTGATCAAATTTCATACTATATATATAATGAGTGAACTAAGTACAGACAAATGAATCGTATGGGACCATTTTGATACTGTACCTTAACCAAAATACAAAACAAGCATTGACAGACTTTTGTTCCAAGTTTATTGACTCTAGCTCTTTCAGTATTGGCTACTGGTCTACTGGCTTGTTAAAGCTGATCATGAAGTTATATATTGTATATTTATTTTCGACAAGCCTAGTACACCCCTTCAATCTTTTGCATTACCCGGTTAAAAGAAAAACTTAATACAGAGCGAGTGACGCTTGTGAACAACCGCAACAAGCTCAGCGAACAATTTTCACACAATTTGCAATGCGATGGAAACCCGATGGAAAACGATGGAAACAAATGCCGCAAACCCAAAGATTAACTCACACAATATTTAACTAGTTCAGTTCAAAGTTGTACTTGTTGTTGTTATTTTAGCTGCTGTAATTAAAGCAGTTAGTTCGTATTGTTGTTGCCTGTGAAAGATGGCGCCAAAAAGGTGTCTTAACCAACAAAAGCAAAAAAGAAAAACTAATTAAACAATTTGTTGTTGTTGTTGTTGTTGTTCTACTTTTTTTTGTTGTAGCACTAAATACCAATTTTAATTAACAGTAATGAATTGTAATCCAATCAAAATTGCTTTAAAAATTGTCTAATTTGTTTATTTAATTCGGTTTATTTACAATTTTAAACAATTGCTTTTAAATAATAAAGAAAATTCGCTAAATAAATACTTTTAAATACAAAAATAAATAAATACATAAATAAATACTTTTTATGTATTTTAAAGTGTTTTTGCTATATTATTGCATTTTTAAAAAACTTATTCTGATATTTTTTTGTTATATCTTTTTATTTATTTATTTATTAAACTGTATATTATTTTTTCTATGTATGATTTCAACTACCGTACAGCACACTATAATTTGTATACCCTTGCAGAGGATATTATGTTGCTGTCACGAAGTTTGTAAAGCATTGTTGTCCTATCTATTGACAAAATTTGATCAAAATAAGACTTCTAAATGATATAGCCACTAGGAAAATATATATTATATTAACTTTATCACAATTTTTGTGATACATTTAATCGTCATTCAAAACTTGGTAGGTATTGTCTTTTAGATTATTAAATGTAGATAAATATTTTGTAGTATAATAGTTATTTTCCCTTTAACAGAATTCAACTAAATTTCGAATTCAATTTACTTGTTGCCATAATTTTCTCAGTATTTTTATTACATTATTAATCATTTAATTTCATATTAATACTATTTTTAAAAAATTTTATGTAAAATAAATATATTATATTGCCTGCCCACCAGCTAACTGCCACTTAAAGCCTGAACAAATATAGTACACTTTGACAGCAGGTTTAAGTGAATGCTAATGTCAATAAAAGGAAAATTGGAAAAAGATTTTCAATACAAATACCTTTGGCAAATATTGGTAAGAGTCAAGAGACTAATTGAAATTGAATTGCCTTCTCCGACACTTAACATTAATCATACGCAGCGTGTGACGCAATTGAAATGGTCAACTAAAGTTAAAAATAAAAAAATGAAATTGATTGATGAATTGATTGAGTAACTGAATGCGAGTTAAGTGCGTCATTTGGGCATTTGTCACACTGTGTCCAGATGTATGTTAAACACAACACTTTAAGGGTTGCAACCCTTTAGTGGGCTCTACTCTGTCCTACATGAAAACCCTACCCACCCGCTCCTAACTGCAGACTGCCCATATGCAAAGCGCAACTAAACAGCGCTAAAGAGTACAAAGTTCTGAAGGGAAACCGGTTGGGACGGGGGCGAAGGGATGTGGGGTAAAAAAATTGAAACTCCTTGAATTTGCACGCGTTCACGTTAAACGCTGGAAATTAAAAGCCCAAGGCTCAAATCACCACAGCCCCCTCAGCCGCCATGTAAAATGTTGCTGCAGTTTCGTGACTTGTTTCGTCTTTGACACCAAAAGGCTGACCCGTACTTAAGCTAACAATAAACCCCAATCCAATTGTTGGCCAGGCTCTAAAAGGCTCTTTTGTAATGTCAAAACCCCTGTCCTTCCCCCCCCCTTACCCCTCCAGGGATTGCATGCTAACATTATAATTGATTGCCTAAGCTCAAACTAAACCAAGGGGGCGGGGGACGGTTGGTAATTTGATTGCGCAATTTGCGCGCATTGTGTTGCATAGTTTTTGGCGCGCCAACCTGCATGCCGCAACCACTGTGGTGCCTCAGTGCTGCACACTGGTGCTGCTGCATCTATTAAACAAAAAAAAAAAAATACTTGTAAAAGCGAGCAGACTGCAATAGACCGCGTACTCATATTGAAGCAATCAAGTGCACCGAAATATGTTAAAAAATTCATGTAGCAAAATTGTTATATATGATTCTTGCAGAAGTTTTGATGAAAGAATGAATGAAACTTTAAATAAATATATTTGTCCAATAAAAAAAAATATATCAATCCGATCCACACCCAAATTGACTAGGCTACAGCATTTAACGAGGGAGTTTAGTTGAGATAGCTTCAATCGTTTCCAAATTTTAAAAGCTTAAGTTTTTTAAAAAAAAAAAGTCAGCTTTTGCTAAAAATGTTTAAATGTCTTGTAGTAGATTTTAGTGACGTATAGACAGACAATCAATACAAAACATAAACTGGGCTTATTGCTATTCTGAAATGTCACCCAACTTATGTAGAATCAATTTTTGTTTTATCTTAAACTTTTTGATTTTCAACACTTTAATAAAAGCGATTTTTGTTTACAATAAGATTTATTTTGTATTAGTTTTGTGTAAATTATTACTCATATCCGAGTGCTATTTAGTTGCTGCTATGCCTGCCAATGTCTTGTAAGTGCATTCTTGGCAAACCTTTTGCTATTTGAACGTACAGAGCCAAAAGACCTACGAAACAGCCACCGAACATGACATGCATTTATGTCACGTCACATGTGGAACACGCACGGCCAACACCAGCAACTCTCACACACACACACGCACACATACATACAGAACAAATATACATATATATATTTATACATATACATGTATATATGTAGGCGAGTGCAACTATTTTAATTGGCGACATTCCGCAATTTTATGACTTTTAAAATTCTACATATATTTCATGCCTTTGCATGGCAATGGCAAACATGCAACGTTGCCACACTTCAATTGGCTTTTGAAGGACACACGCTCAGACACACACACACACACACACACACACACACAAGGATATGCCTGACTGCCATAGCAAGTGGGAGTGTATGGAGAGGGGGCTGACGGGAGGGAACGGGCTGAGGGCGGGAAACTCGCTTGTCGGCCCTGTTTGTTCTTGTTGTTGTAATTAGTGAGCTGCATTTCTTTGGCACTTTTGGCCGTGGCAATTAAGCAAACTGGCAGCGGACACAGTGCTGCTTCACTCTCTCTCTCTACCTCTCTTTCTTCCTCTTGAGTCCCCCTCTTAGGCTCCACTGTTCGCCGCCACTGGTTAGTCAAGGAGCTGCTTCAGAAGGCTTTGCGAAAAACCGAATATGAAATTATGCAATTAAGCCAGCAAAGGGTGGAGCAAGGGGAGAGGGAATGTGAGAATGTTAGACCAAATTGCCAAGGCGAGAGCAAGGTTTATGTGGAACTGGAACTGGAACTGGAACCGGTACTTCCTCTGTGAAGGGAACTTAAGATCGATTTGGAACTAGAGCAGAGTTAAGTGCATTTCAAGGGCTAAGCGAGCTGCATTAACGTCATTCCCCAATTGTAAGGTCTTAAAGAATAGCATTCGATAACAGTCAATAATATTCGATAAATTGTTAAATGATACAGGGTAAAGTTTTAGTACAAATAGTGAGCTTTACTGCACTTCTTGATAAATTCGATATTCGATAAATAATCGATTTCACAAACGTCTCGATAGTAATTCGATAAGAAGCCGAATGGTGTCTTTTCATGAAGCAAAGTAGCCTTTTAATTTAATTTCTAAAGTTAATCAGACTTTTTTAATATATTCCATAAATTATCAACTGAAATCAATAAAGAAATCTTATTGTGTATAGTATAGTGTCATCGAAAAACTATTGAATATCTTATTATGCCCATAAATGTTTAGTTTTTAAGGTCGATAACATTGATTTTACTACCTGAACCCACTAAGTGCCGATTCTGTGTTTCGATTAATAATCGATTGACACAAATGTTGCATTTATTTTGTAAATAGATTTGTTTCATACCTTATTAAATGTACTTGTATTCGATAAGTCAACGATTGATTTATATTTCCAACTAAGCTGGGAATTCGCATGCTTTTGGAATAGTTGAAGAGAGTCGTTGTAATAATCGATAATTAAAGTGCATAAAAAAAAAGACACTTGTTTGCTACATTATCGATTAAATATTTAAATCGATACATATATAAATCAATTACTTATTCATGGTGTTATTAAATTAAATTATTTTGTTAAAAGTGCTTGATTTCTCCGTAATCGAAAGTATGATAGTTATCGATACCTCTATTGCCAGTCGAGTCGTACTGCCCCCCTCTCTCCCCGACTGCTTCTGTTTTTTGAGGAACTGTTTATCGGCTTAAGCGCTGCCCAGCGGGACGCAAACTGTAGCAACCCAGATCCATTCCTCGATCGGAAACCCCTTTTCGCTCACTGGCGCTGACAATGAGGGATCTGCAGCTGCCACAGAGTCGATGCCACACGTTGCAGCTTCAGTTTTGAGCCGGACACAAACACCTTGCCCGCTTTTATGGGCGATCATTAAAATTGTGGATGATGGAGAAGGGGACGGGAACAGAAGGAGTCCGTAGGGGCAGGGGGTGCAATGGGGACAGAGGAGAAGAGTACTGGGAATGGGACAATGTTGCCAGACGTTTGTTTTTTTTATGGTTGCAACGGTTGCCTTTTTGCATTTCACTTTAATTCAAAACGACTTAATTTCTTTTGGATTCCCGCTGCGATCTTTAATGTGAGAAGCGAAAGAAGCGAGTGCTGAGAAGTGCAGAGAAGGGGGCGATAAAAGGAACGATGGGGAGCAGAGAACTGAAAGAATAGAAGCGAGAAATGCAAGAAATGCTTATAAATGCTCAATGCGCGTAGCCGATTAATTGCACATAAAAATTAACAACAATCAGCTGAAGCTAAAGCTGAAGCTGAAGTAGCACCACACCTGACTGACAACGGCCGTTTTAGCTGCAGTTTGAGCCAGAGTTGATCCCCCGTAACAACCGCATAGTTATCACACCTTTTTTGGGGTAACATTATGTGGGCACAACAATGTTGCACTTTGTTGAATCGCTCCAAAGGCCACAAATATATTTTTATGTGCACCAAATTGAGTCATAAAATGCATTTTCACCTCCAACTTCGACTACGCTTCAGACTGAGACTCAGACTCCGACGCCAAACTGGAATGCAACTGAAACGGGAACGGCAACTGGAACGGCAACTGGAACTGCAATGTGAGTGGTGCGTCTTAAAGTGATGAATTTGAAATGCATTTAGCTCCGTTATTTGCCCAATATACACTTAAAAAATCATACAACAATTTAAAATTTTAAAATTTTTTACCTTTTTTAAACTGTTAAAATAATGTAATAAAATTCTTCAAATTTGTACAGCTTAAATTAAGTATAAATTTATTTATACAAAGTTAGGGAAGCGCCTTGATTTAAATATACTCCATATACACTTAAAAAAAGTCATAACACAATTCTGGATTTTTGTTTTAAACGTAATAGTGTTAAATAAGTTTAAAATTGATTTGTTATTGCATTTAAAAATCAAACTATTTAAGAAATTTACATCTAAGTACCTTTGACTTAATAAAACCCATTTAGTAAATATATTTCTTGACTTACCAAATATAGTGTTGCTAATTGTTAGTAGGGTCTGTCTTCCACGCGCTAAAAGGCGGTAAAAAAAATTAAATTAAGGGGAATATTTTTCCTATTATTTATATCTAAATGCAACATAAAATATTGTTTATCTCTAATTTTTTAAGAATTTTAAAGTGATAAAAATGCATACAGTGTATAGGACAGTCATGTTTGCAAGACTAAATATAAATCACATTTATTCAATCGAATATTAAGCGGTCTACAGGGTATACAGGGTATGCAAGGCTTCTACCTTAACCAGCTGTCCAAGTTTATGGAGAGTAGAAATCTGAAAACTGGAACTGGAATTGGAATTGGAACTGGAACAAGTCGCAATGGAACAGTCAAAGCCTCCGATCAAATTGGAAATGTTTTATGGTCAGAGCGAGTAAAAAATTTGCACAACCTCGCGATAAGCGGAGAATCAGGCATCGTAGCAACTTAATGACTAACGACGACAGTAAGTGTTGGTTGTGGTACATAACGACTAGCAAGTACCCTACATGAACTAAACTAAGAACAGACTTAAGTCTCGGAAATTAATTTTATAAATGAAACAAGAAACCAAGCCATTTAATTTGTTAGAATTCTTTTAAATAACATAACTTGGTATAATTTAAAAGAACTTAGTAAAATATTATGTTACCATACCATTTCTATTAATAATCATAAAATATTATAATACACTTACAAGAATTTCAGTTTTCCTGCATTTCCAACCTTAACAAACTGCGTGTAAATTCGTCTATGATCGAATAAAATAGATTCAAGTTGCAAGAACGCAATGAGGTGTTGATTGTGGCCTTTTGTGAACCTCTCAGCAACTGGAAGCCTTCTTTGGGGCCATAAAAAAGTAGAAGCAGGCAGCGAGAAGGCAGATAGGCAAAAAGAAGAAAGACAGAGAGAGAGAGAGAGAGAGAGAGACAGAAAGAGCAGTTGGCACAGGTGCCAAAATAATTTTGCATGGCTTCCACTTGAGCTAGAGATGCGTAGAATTTATAGGCCTAAGCTGGCACTAAAAATTTAAATTGCGGTCATTTAGTAGATGACAACAACAGCAACAACAACAAGAGGAAAAAGGCGACAGCAACAACAATCAGACGGGAACAAAAAAAGCCACAAGCCCAATGCAAAAACAAGTAAAAAGTTATAGTCCAGTTGCTCGACTTGAAAATGCCAAATTTTTGGAATTTTTATTAATAAAAAAACTTCAAAATAATGTTTAATTTAAATGGAATTTAGCTTTCAATTAGAGAAGAATCCAACCCTTTATATCGTAGTTAAAGTGGGTTAGTAGAAAATAGAAACCATATGGATAGAACCTATAATTTGAAAGCCAATGCTCCGATATGGTTGAAATTTTGCATAGATATGATCGCAAGTATGTATTCTAAGAATATGTTAAATTAATGTTTTTCGATTTTAAGACCACCAACTTTGTATGAAACCCCACAAAACATTTAAGCAAATTTTAAAATATTACGCTGCGTTAATTTTATCAAGTGAGATAGCATTTTTTTAAACACAATCTAGCATTAAATTGTTACCACATACTTGACTATTCTACGACTTAAGTTCTCTGAGTTACAGCTGCTCAAATTCGCTGAAATTAGTCCCGGCACAGAAACATAAGCCCGTTGCTTCCTTTGGCTGCTGGGCTCGAAAATTTGCCGCAAAAGACGAGCATCAAACGACATCAATTTAAACGAGCGCCGTTCTACGAGACATCCTTTATTTATTTATTTATGTTGCTTTTTTTTTATCAAAGCTTTTGTTGTTGTTGTTGTTGGCTGATCTGGAGCAGCGATAAATTTGAAGTCACCTTTGTTGGTCCGTTCTTGTTGACAAATCAGTCGACTCTCGGCACACGCGCTGTCCACATTTTTTTTTCTTGTCTCTTCGTTCTGCTTTTTGTAGTTGTTGTTTTTTTTTTCTTTGGAGTCGTATCCCTTTGTCACCTACAAAGCCATTTACCCCCACGTTGTGTCTTCCATGAGGATACCAATCCAATCCAATGGGATCGTCGCCATTCCGAAGGGCAACACATTAAAAGTAAATTAACTTATCAGCGACAACGATCAGTTATTTTATTACGTTTGTCCACGCAGTAACACGAACATTATAATATCAAAGATGCCGATTAAGATTCTTCTCAAACAGGAGAGGAGAGGAGAGAAGAGGAGAGGAGAGGGACGGAGATGTTGAGCGGGAGAGAGAGTATCGGACTGTTGTTAAAATACGGGATACGATTTTAAGATGCTTTATGTGGGTTGTCTTCTCTCAACTTCAAATAGATACTAGAGCTAAACAACTTACGGAATTGATTGATGCTTAAAACACGGAAAAACTGTATGAATTAGAGCAGTCAGATAATATGCTTGAAAGTATCGTCGGCTTTACAAAGCTAAATAGAATATTTTTGAGACTTAAAGTGGGCTCAAAAGCTTATAAATTATTATAAATTGACCAATAATTTAATTACAACTTTTTATTGGATAAAAAGTTTTATTTAGATAAAATTCATTAATTTGAACATTTTTGTTTTTGGAAATTGCCGATTTCTATCATTTAAATATTATTTACAATATATAAAATATAATTTTATTTTAATGTGTTTTCAACTATAAGATATCCTAGGCTTAGAGATCACTCATATAGTATTGTATAAAAGCACATATTGTATTCATTATAAGATTTTTTGATTTTACACAGTTTATTGTATTTTTTATGAATTTAAGAGTAAGGTATAGATTAAAGTATCCTTTCATTAACTTTTTGAATGAAATAAAACAGATGAATAGATCAAACCCTAGCGTGAAGTTCAGCATCTCGAGAAAAGACAAGTTTTTAACAGCTCCCAAAAGGGTGAAATCAAAATCATTTTGCCGACATGTTTATCTTTACATTTAAGCTAAATCAATACTATTTCTTAATAGAATAAATCAATGAAATACAATCAAATCAATTCAATAATCAATTCATAAATTGTCTTCCAAATAAAATCTAAAAAATAGTCGGGGTTTAAAAAAGTAGAATTGATATACAAAATCAATGTACATCTAATAAATCATAAATATATTTTTATTTAATAAAAAAATGGTAAAATAGCTTACAATTTAAGAAACAAATTTTAATATAATTTACAGGTGAAGCTTTTTAAAATTCAGTAATAAAGTTATCCTCGATCGTGGTTTATCGAGTAATTCCGTGGCAACTCAGGAAACGCCGAGACTCAAGCAGGAATTACAGCTCAGTCGGAATTTTATCGGCCTTAGATTTGAAATATGGTTAGAAGGGGGCTTGGCAAAAAGAGATCGAGAGGGGGGTCACTGTTGCGGATGTTGTTAACAGCAGAGCAAACACATTGATAAGACAGAGCGAGTCAATAAATTAGTGAACATTAACTGGCAAACAAACACGCTAATTAGATAGTTAGATATCCAGGTAGGCAAACAAGCAAACAACCGAGTAACCAAATTCGCAGAATGCGAGTGCTCACTGTGGAGCAGCAGAAGGTGGCTTTTTTCAGTATACTATGGGTGAAAGTTGCAATAATTTGGAATAACCATAAATTTTGCTTTGTGTAAACTTGATTTAAATATAATATAATGTTTGGTATCACACTTGCTAACTAACCTAAAAAAATAAAATTAAATTATAAAAATATTTTAAAGTAAATACACGGTATTCTCAAAACTACTGGTAATTAAGTAGTAATTTTTAAAAATTATTACTTTTTCGAATCAGGTTGTGCTATAATGCGGTGGGTAAAAGTAAATTTTTCTGAAGTCTTATAAAATTTCAAAAACATTTTTTTTTTATTTTCCAATATTTAATTTTTCATTTACCTTTAAAAATTCTAATTTTCCACGAAATTTGCTTAAGACAGCAGTAACGAACTGTGATAAATATTATATATATATTATGACATATATATTTTTTTCAAAATATAACCATTTTACCCACAGTGCGTAGTGCAAAGGGGCAGCGCAGAAAGGCTGGCAAAATGCACGGAATACGACCGGAAAAACTGGCAAATGACCAATTTGATAGTGAGCTAAGTGTTGGTACGAAAGGGAGGTGGTTAGTGGTAAAAGGGGGTAGGCGGGTAACGGGACGGCGAGGGGGAGAGCGCCGTCTGACGGCAGAATGGCAACTGCGCATTGCGGTTGGCGACTTTAGAACAATTATTATAAGCATTCAATTGGAATTCGACCGCAAACAAAACAATTGGAAATAAAAACCATTCAACCGCAAGGATATAAGATTGGGAAAGGGAGAGAGCGGGGTGGGGAGAGCTAGAGGGAGTTGGGAAGGTAGATCCGCAATTATGTGCATTTAAATGCAATAACCGTCATCAGGATGCGCATTTGTGACTAAGTATTGACTCCTAAGTATGTGAGACAGCACTCACATCAACGTTGATCCTTGCACTGAGCTCTAATTATTTTAAATGTCCGTGCCGCAAATTGAAGCGCGCGCATGCGTCTCGTCCTCGTTTGAGTTCTCGTCCCGGTGCTCGTCATAATTTTTCAGTGCACACGGCCTGCCGTTATCCTGTCAGCTCGTCCTGTTCATGTTCCAACTCCTGTCAGTTGCCGCTCTAATTTTCGTTGCGCCTTTTGCCGCCTAACCGCATGAACAACAACAACAACAACAACAACAAAAAAAACAAACTAATGACCTTACCTGTATTATCATCATTCCACAACCAATTTCAAGTCCGAATCAATATCAATCAAACGTTTGCCGCTCGACAAATTGCACTTTTCGAGTGTATCTAGGTTTTGGGTCTACGTCTCAGCTACGCACTTCCGCTGTGAGAAGTAATTAGTTCTCGGTTTAATGCTGCCCCCGGGGGCAACTATACAGACACATATATACCTATGTATATAACTATCAATGGCAACATGTGGCAACAACTTTCAGTGTCTGTCTCTTTGTCTCTGAGCTATTGGCGTGAAATTTTAATTGGTGCTCATTCACTTCAACAATTATTCAACACAGAAGCTGACAGTACTATCAAATGGCGACTGTCCACTTGTCATGTAATTAAATGCTTAGATAAAACCAAATAAAAAGTGAACCTATAACTTCTGGCCTACAACTTGAGCTAAACATATTGGGCAGTAGTTGACATTGTTTTTTTATATGAAACTTAGTCTGCCAAGCGGAACTGTCCACTTGCTGGCTAACTGAACTTCATTCAGAAAATAGGTAAAACCTTCTATTGTGTCGTCCGTAGTAATGAAAAGAAAATTTAAAGAAAGTAATAATGGTGATCAAAATAAATAAAAGGACTGTCCAGTTATTGGTAAATAGACACACACTCCATAAGCTTTAGTTAATTCTGACATTGAACAATTTTCAAATTTATTAAAAGAAACAGAGAAAAAAAATTCAAGAAATTTCTTCAGATAGGTATAAAAAATTCAAATTTCAAAAACATCGTATTCAAATAAAGATGTTACGGAAAATAACAACTTTTACCGAACGACAAAAAAAAACCAAACTAAAAATTAAAGACTCAAATATTTAATTACTCTGATGAACTTCAGTTAACAAAAGCATCTATTAATTATGCAAAAATTAGTAAAGCCATAAAATATTAATAACACAATACCAAATGACAATACAAATCTGCTTAATAAAAGTCATAACATGATTTTATAACAACAACCTGATTACTAACTGATCGCTAATTTAAATAAATATTTCTGATTGTAAATTTTCGAATTTTAATGGGCATTAAAAATTAAGTGTTTTTAGTGTGAACACAATGTTTTTATAACAAGCCAAAATTTGGTTGCAGTTGTTTAAATTTTTAAACTTACATCTTAATAAAAATTACACAGAAAGTTTAAAATTTTTTAACAGTTTTATGTATTACATAAAAAATACGCTAGTAATATAAAATAAGAAAAGTTTGCTGTTTATTAGTAAAACACATTTCGTTAAAAAATTGATTATTATTTTTCTTAATTAATAGAACAGTTGTATGCTAACAAAATAAATTTATATTTGTTGAATTTACCTTTTCGAATTCATTTTAAAAGACGTCATTTTTAATGTTATCTTATTTGAGACACTTTTTTATAACTAACAGTTTTAAATTCATACCAGATATTATCAAGTTTAAATAAAATACAAATTAGGTACAGGTAATAAAGTTTGATCTTAACAATATTTTTTTCGACGTGTCAATAAAGGTGGACTTTCTTATTAACCTCATTTTTAACCGCGTTTGAAGTTAATTAAAGTCAATTCAATTAATTCCTTTATTGATGTGATTCACTCAGCACTTTTAATTACAACACTTTAATGTTGGTCATACAAAATTACAAATAATTAACATAATAATATTTGTTTTGTATTTAACACCAGAAAATACTAATAGCTAAAACTGACAATAAATTTAGTTGAAAAGTAAAATACTTTGAGCCGAAAAAATGAAAATTCTTCGAACTTCGGAAGTAGTGGAACTTTCCAAGATTTTTTTTTTCAGCTACGACTTTTTATACCCGTTACTCGTAGAGTAAAAGGGTATATTAATCGTTGGAATGTATGTAACAGGCAGAAGGAGGCGTGGCAGACCCCATAAAAGTATATATATTCTTGATCAGCATCAATAGCCGAGTCGATATAGCATGTCCATGTCCGTCTGTCCGTCTGTCCGTCCGTCCGTCCGTCCGTCCGTCCGTCCGTCCGTCCGTCCGTCCGTCCGTCCGTCCGTCCGTCTGTATGAACAAAAGGATCTCAGAGACTATAAGAGCTAGAAAAATGCTAGTGGTCGCAAATGAAAGGTACAATACCCAAGCAGTACAAGTTTGTTTTTGTTTTTTGACACGCCCACTTTAGGGCGTATTATTTGCATATAAAGGTAAATGCACAGGTTAACGCAGAATGTTTTTGTATAGAAACTTTTTTGTTAGCTTTGCTATCTGAACCAAATTTACACGGAAAGTACATATCTAGGAAGTACATGTACTGACCAAGTTTGATCCAAATCGGACAACTATATCGTATAGCTCCCATAGGGCCGATCGGTCAAAATACGCTCCAAATATGAATATGTATGAAAAACTTTTTGCGTATACTAAGCTAGATTAATCAAACTCACACAGAATACATCTGCCAATAATATATATATACTGACCAAGTTTGATCCAAATCGGACAACTATATCGTATAGCTCCCATAGGGCCGATCGGTCGAAAATATGCTCTAAACATGAATTTGTACGAAAATGTTCTGTGTTTGCCAAGCTATTTTATCCATCACCATTGTTAATAACAAATTGAAACTGAGTAACGGGTATCCTAAAGTCGCGAGGCGACTATAGCATTCTTACTTGTTTTTATTTTTTAAATATTGGCAGTTCACACCAAAATAAAAACTCTCATTTTCTTTGATTTTTACAAAATTCGGCGTTCGTACATTAACGAAAGGAAGCAAATGAAAATTTGAAAATTTTTTTAAATAGATAAAATATAAAAAATTTAACAATATTGTTCTTAAAACATTATAACAAAAAAATAAACTATATGGAGATTTATGCCATGTCTTACACAATCGCCAATCCTTTTGTCTAATACTGTAAAGTTTGGCCATTTTGTTAGCGCAGGCTCCAACAGCCGATCGAGCCGCGCAGTCCACTCGCCAAGTCACAAAATTAACAAAATTACCGAAATTGCCAAAATTGCGTTGCCATTTGACCGACATTTGTCTGCTTGCTCAGCTCATGTGCGGCTCTCTTCATGGCTCACTCTCTCACTCTCTTTACTATAAAAAAACAACACACACTCAGAACATGTAGACGTAAACTCACCACAGCAGAGCGCAAGTTGAGTTTATGGCTGTGCCAACAACATGGCGCTGCGCACAAGCAAGACAGCAAGTGTTGCGCTTAGCAGTGGCGCAAGCAAGCGAACGAGCGAGAGGCAGAATGTGACTAGAGTGTGCAGCGCACTCGCTCGCGCACAAACAGCAAAGCCACCACCACGAACACAAATATAACAAGAATAAACGAATGAACAAAAAAAAAACAACCACCACCTATGACAAAGTGGCAAAAATGTTGTTGCTGCTGCTGCTGGCGTTGGCGCTGCCGTCGCTACGACGTACGTTGTCGCTGTCGACGCTGGCACTGCGCTGCAGGTGCGTTTAGTCTCGTTTTGGCAGCCAGAGCGCGACGTTGTCCAGAGCGCAGGCGACGGTTTAACCAAACTACGAAATTCAAGTTCATAAAAAATACAATTTATTTAACATTCAACAAAAACCAAACAAATTATTAAATTTCAAATTTTTCTTTTTTGTTTCTGTGCGCGTACTACCAATAAAACTGTGCTTTATTTTGTTTTAAATAAATTAAACAACAAATAAAATAGTGTTGGAACAAAAACAAAAACAAAGAAGAAGAAAAAAACAGCTGAATTTAAATTAATTTTTTTTTGTGGCCCATTGGCAATGAAAGACTCAATGAGCATTTTAACCCAGACGCTGCCAACGAATCCAGCGTCCAGCGAGCCGTCGCCACTTCATCACTCACAGCATTACAATAATCATCACTTAAACTTAAGCTTAAATCATTATCCACTGCAATCACCGGCGGTCAATATGTCCATCAATATGTCAACATCGTCGAATTTGAAGCCAAATCGTTCGCGTTTCATGATCAATGACATTTTAGCGGGCAGCGCTGCTGCTGCCAGCGCTGCGGCTTTCTACAAGCAACAACAGCAACAACAACAGCAGCAGCACAACAACAACAACAATAACAGTATTAATCATAATAATAATAATCAGAATAATAATAATAATAACAATAACGCGGATCATTTGGATGCAACGGATTCGACGCGGGCAACGCCGGATAATACTGTCCTGAGTCTTGCACCACCGCCACCACCGCATCACCTTCAGGCACCGCATCAGCAGCAGTCACCGCATCCGACGCATCCTCATGCGCTGACTGCACTGCATGCCCACCATCCGCATCCACAACATCCGCATCCGCATTCACATCCGCACTCTAAATTGACCCACTTTGGAGGCGGCGGTGCCACCCAAATGGCCTCAAACGGTCTAAACGTGGCCCAATATGCAGCCGCCATGCAGCAGCATTACGCCGCTGCCGCCGCCGCAGCCGCTGCGCGCAACAATGCCGCTGCTGCGGCTGCCGCCGCTGCTGCAGCTGCCGCCGCTGCAGCCGCCGGTGCCACTGGCGGTGGCACTGCAGATGTGGGCATTGGCGGCCCAGGAACGTCAGCAGAACTGGACGACAGTAGCGATTATCATGAGGAGAACGAGGACTGCGACAGTGATGAGGCGGGCAGCGGCGGAGGAGGCGGCGGAGGCGGACACATGGATGATCGCAGCGTTTGTAGTAATGGTGAGGTGAGCTTCTGTATTATTTTGGGGCGGGACGGAGGGAGGGGCAACGTAGACAAGGGGCGGGGCAGTAAAGGCGAGAGAGATCAAGAATTTATAGGGAATGGAAAGTGATTCGAAACAGGGAATTATAGATATTTACTATAATATCAATTAGACAGCAGATTTTATGTGTAGCACACAAATAGAAGATGTCACAAAATATATATGTTTATACGAATAGTAAAAGTTTTGTCAATGAAAACTAAAATATTAAAGAACTGCAAAAGCTAAATCTAATTAGAAGGTTAAAGATAAAGTACAAAATATAAGTATCTGTATATATGAGAAACACTAAAATTATATAATATATGCGAAATAAAATATAATACAGATAGATCAAATAAAGAAAACTCATAAAAGTTAATGAAGTTAAAATAAATCAGAATTAAAGATAAAAGATATGAATAAAACAATTTAATAAGATTTAAATTTAAATATATAGTTGTGGATTATATATACTATATGTAGCATAAAATACACATATGTGAAGAGGAGATAGTTAAGATAAGTAGAGCGAATTAAAACAGGGTCTAAAGTAAACAGAATAAATTTATATAAATAAACAAATTATAAAAATATAAAGTTACTTTGGTAAAGTTAAATATATAGTATCGTCAGCAATATATAGTATCGGACATTGTTATATTAGAAAATAAGAGATTGATAGAGAAAGTGTACAAAAAAGACTTAAACTGTATAGCGGATAAATTCATGTATAGTCCTGAAAATAAACATAGATAAAATGGCAGTCACCAAGGAGAACAAGAAATTTATAAATTAATGGTCAGACCACGACAAATACTTAGATAAACAATTATTAATATATGTTAACTTTGTGGAAAAGTTCTTGACTTCTGAACCCACACCAAGTAATTAATAATGTTGACATTGGGAATAATTTTTAAAACATTTGAATATATGGAAATAATATATTATGCTACAAACATATAAATATTAAAATAAAACAAAAAAAATAAATAATCAATAAAGTAGATTAGGTATCGTCAGTAATAAATAATCCTTTTAGTAATTTAAACGATATAAAGAGTTTAACATTCCATCAATTAATTGAACAGTTAATTAATCAATTAACAAAATATGTTTCAGGTGTTGAGTTCCAAGAAAATACCTGATTGTAATTGCAATCAATAGACTTAATAGAAAACAGTTTCCAAGCAAAAAGCTTTAAAATTAATACTAATTTATTTTATAATTGAATAAGTTGAATTATTCAATATGAAAATAATTGAATTATAGCAATTCAATAAATTACACTTAGGATTTGTTGCTAATTAATAGTTAAATTGAATATATAAAATAAATAATTGATAGTTTTTTTTTTCAATTGCAAGAAATGTACAGTAAAATTGTATAATCTTAGGTGAGCTCATTGAAATTTGCTTAATTTTTGATTGCCTTCAAATCTGATAAGCCATTAATCAATTTATAGAAAAATTCAGTTACCATATAACTGTTTAATGCCATATCATATTTACGTTTGATACCACTAATTACAGGTTATAGCTAGTAACAAAGTTTAGTTAGATAAAGTGACATTTTTTGGAATTGAAAATTGAATTTATTGTTTTAGTTGTAATTGTCTGAACGTAACTCGTTGCCTTATTACCCCCCAAGTTACCAGAGTCCCCCTACTGCCACCCGTCCTGCCACCATTGCAATCTGCCTCTCTCTCCCGTCTGACTGAGTTCGTTGCCTGAGTCTTTTGTTTTCGACGCTTTGCAAAACAAACTGTAAAAATTGCACGAACATGCCATGTTCTAGTTGTTGTTGGAACTTTGAAAAATTGCATTTTCACGCTTTGTTTGCTTAACCCCCCTCCACGTTCCCCCACTCAGCCCCGCCTCCTTGGAGTTGAGTGAGCGCCATTCCTAAATGTGCATTTGTCTGGCAGCAAAATTGTTTAAACATCAAACAAACACTGCCACACAAATGATAATGGCAGCGTTTTTAATTTTCTTTTTTGGGCGTGGCGCGCAGCCATGTGGGCGTGTGGGGGGATGCGGGGAGTTGTGGAAAATGCAGCAAAACGCAGCTTGCGATAATATAATTTTTGCAGTTGGACAAGCAGCAAAACATATAATCATATATACTTAGGGCACAAGAGTTGTCTCTGCAAGACTAGCTCCACTCTCTGTCTCATTTTCTCACATTTTCCATCTCTCTCTATTTCTCTTTCACCTTTTCCTCCCTTGCTCCTTCCCTTTGATTGGCGATCATTAAATTGTTATAAAAAATGAATTTAAAATCATTTCATAGACGCCCTAGAGCCAACTTTGTTGTGCCAATGTGTGTGTGTGTGTGTGTGTGTGTGAGTGTTGTGCGTGTATTTCTGTCGCTGTGGAGATGAATCTGCCGTCAACCATTTATTACAGCAATTTCCTGTGCACAATTGCACTTTTATAAACGGTAGTCGCAGCTTGTTTGCCCTGCAGACGGTGCCAGAAAAAGACAGCAGCAGTGTGCAAAAGAGATGCAAGAGCAATAAGCGCGAGTGAGTGAGATAGACTGTTTTGTGCCCTGTGATTTGACTGGCAGCAGCTAAGTGACTGTGCCAAACTTGCCTTCAATTTTAGCAGCTGGCTTTTTTCAGCGTCTTTTTCAGCATTTTTGTTGAATCGATTTTCTTTGCTAATTGGCCAATACAATTTTGAAGGTTTTTTTGACCAAAATAGCACCCGAGGGCCAGTAAACGACTCAGGCCAATGGCCGAAAAAGTGCAGTCTAACAAAATGAAAAGTTCGTCTTGAGTTTTTCGAGTTTGAAGTTTGGCAAATTTTCGCTTTAAACAATTTAACGGGTGTGTGAGTTGGCCCAGAAGCTGGGCACTTGGCCATGGCCATAACCCTGTAGGCACTGTTAGCTTATCGCCTAACCGCAATCGTATAAATTTACATAAATTTTATGTACTAAAATGAGCCTAGAAGAACTGGAAAACTGGCTATAAAAGGGGGAAAAATTAAGAGCTAGTTTTGGCCAGGTTTAGTCGTTTGCATTGCGTGGTTGAGTACTGCACACCGCACACCTCGACTCTCCCCTCCATGCTTATTTTAAGACTTAGTTAAGAACTTTAATCGAAGTGCAAAGTAAAAAAGAAAATTTATTCATGTGTTTTTCTTCTTTTTGGTTTTCTTTTAGGCGGCAAAGACGATGACGGCAACAGCATCAAAAGCGGTTCCACCAGCGACATGAGCGGTCTGAGTAAAAAGCAGAGAAAAGCTCGCACCGCTTTTACTGATCATCAGTTGCAGACTCTGGAAAAGTCCTTCGAGCGACAAAAGTATCTAAGCGTCCAGGAGCGTCAAGAGTTGGCCCACAAACTGGACCTGAGCGACTGTCAAGTGAAGACCTGGTACCAAAATCGCAGGTGGGTTGCACTAATGTTACTAATTTTTGATTTATTAACATAAATATGGAATATATAAAATTAATTTCGAACTTATTTAAAACAGCTTTTAATTTAATTTTAATGTATCTTTTTATTTTTGTTTAATATTTCAAATTTATTGCACTTCATATATATATATATTAAAAGTTAGAGTTTGTCGATTCGGTGCTTTATGCATTTAAATAATTTCTAATAAGGTTATTATAATTTTCGAGACAATGTAGAAAAAACAATAGAGAAAAAATATCAACAGTTATCAATTGAAATTTAGTCATTTTAAAGAAAGTAGTATAGAATAAAGTAGTATAGTAAAGTGGTAATTATAAAAAAAAATTTTTTTTTTATTAAATTTTTTTTTTTTTTTTTAATTTAAAAACATTTAAAAATTTTATATATTTTTGTTGCTTGTCGCAGTTTTTTTTAAATAAAAAATGTTTATATCAAATTAAATATTTAAAGTATTTTTCTTATTCCTGGCTTTAATTTTTTTTCTTTCCTTTGATATATTTTGTATACCTTATGAACACTTTTATAAAAGTTTATAAATCATAACAATACAAAAATATGATAAGTATTAAAGTTTTAAAAAATTGTAATTTGAACTGAAAGTATTTCAAGCAAACTACAAAGGATAAAACTCACAACTCAATTCCTATTAATGATTTTGAGCTTAAATTATACTCATTTCGAAATAAATTTTTAATTGCTTATATTTAAACCAAAAGACATGCAATAGACTAAATATTAAGCAACAATTTAAACCACAATTAATTTTTATTTTAATTGAAAAAAATTAAAATTTCTATTTTATTTATTTTTACCTATTTTTAGAACCAAATGGAAACGCCAGACAGCAGTTGGCTTGGAGCTGCTCGCCGAGGCCGGTAACTTTGCAGCATTCCAGCGACTGTACGGCGGCTCGCCCTACTTGGGGGCGTGGCCGTATGCGGCAGCTGCAGGCGCTGGAGCGGCGGCAGCAGCGGCACATGGAGCACCGCCGCATTCGAGTATTGACATTTATTACCGGCAGGCTGCTGCGGCGGCAGCGATGCAAAAGCCTTTGCCGTACAATTTGTATGCGGGTGTACCCAGCGTCGGAGTGGGGCCATTGGGGGCGGCAGCCACGCCCTTTTCCCATTTGTCCGCCTCGAGTTCGCTGTCATCGCTAAGCAGCTATTATCAAAGTGCAGCGGCAGCGGCTGCGGCAGCGAACGGAGCAGTTCCCGGTGCTGTGCCACAGCCACCGCCGACGAGTGCAGGGGGAATTATTCACAAGCCGCAACCGTTGACCTCTTCGCCTGGTCAAGGACTTGGCTGCAGTGCATCGGCATCCGCATCTGCATCAGCTTCGCCCGTGCATCCGGCATCGACTCCAAGTCCGACACTAAATCCGGGCAGTCCGCCGGGCAGATCCGTGGACAGTTCGCAGGCGCAGTCCGATGAGGAAGATCAGCTGCAAGTTTAAGCTGGATAAAAGCTATTATATAATTTCAAATTTAAATATCACAAAATCAGTGAAACTTTTTCATTTGTTTAACAAAAAATAAATAAAACTCCAGCAAAAATTGTGTGCTTGTATGCGTGTGTATATAGTAGTTATATGTATCTGTATCTGTATAGTTGTGTGCGTGTATTAACTTATTCCGTTTGCTTTTAGTTATTTATTCAAAAACAAAAACAAAAACACAAACGAAAAAAATCAGTAAAACCCACAAAAAATAACTATAATTAAATGTATTTGATAAGAACAATTTTTTTTTTTCGAGGTTAGGTTTTAGCTATAAAAAAAAACAAATAAATAAATTTTAAATATTAAATACTATTTATTTAAATGTTGTAAAAATAAAATGCGCAGCCAAAATAATTAAATTTAAACTCTACATAACTACAAAACTTGTGCATAAGCTATACATTTAAAAACAAAATATATATAATACTTAAATATTTCATAAAAATTGCATTTTACTTTGTAATTTAATTTCTTCAACTTTTTTTTTTTTTATTTAATCTGAGAAAATATGCTTGTTGTACTTGTAAATGTAAATGTAATCCAAAAGAAACAACATAAAAAACAAACCTTTTTTTTTTGTCTAAATAAAAATAATAGAAATATAAAAAAAAAAATAAAACTGCTTTTGGAAGACCACGCGAGGAAAAAAGGGGAATACACGAAAAGTGAAGAATTGAAAGGTAAGAATGAACCAAGATGCTCACCCAAACAGCTCTTAGAACCAGCGGATCTTGACACAAAACCCTACAAATCTCTCTATGAAATATATCTTTGATAATCACTCCATATAAATTGTTTTTATATCTGTCTAAATTAAGTTAAGTTGGCTAAAAGCAGCACACTATTCATAATAGGTTCTTCAATTTATAATATTATTTATATGAACCATCCTCAAGATCTCCTGAGCCGAATCTTGACATAAAATGTAGTAGATCTCCTCGTACATCTGTGATAGTCACTCCCCCTAAGTCTTGCTTACCCCAACTTATATGTTCATATGTTTCAAACCATCCATTGTTTAAAATTAATTAGTAAATATCTGTAGATATCTGGATTAAGTTGCCTGAAAGGTAGCAGCACGCTAGTCTCCCATAATTTCGTCAAATAAAGAAAAAAAACATTGCATACTTGTAGGTGTTGCATTACTTAATGACTTCAACCATCTATAGGTTTTGATGGGTGTAAATGTATCTCGCAAATATTGCTCTTACTTTAAGGGTTTCAAACTTTAAATAATTTAAGTGATTGTTTTATATTTTGCATGGTGTTCTGACTAACGAATATGATCAATATTTACTTATAATAATAATAATAATAATGATAATAATAATAATAATAATAATAATAATAATAATAATAATAATAATAATAATAATAATAATAATAATAATAATAATAATAATAATAATAATAATAATAATAATAATAATAATAATAATAATAATAATAATAATAATAATAATAATAATAATAATAATAATAATAATAATAATAATAATAATAATAAAAATAAAAATAATAAAAGTTATGAAAATAAAATAAATAAAAATTATATTTAATAGAAAACATAATAAAATAAAATAATAGTAATTAAAATAATATGAATAATTAACACAAAACACACTATTTTAGAAAGAGATAGCGAAAGAAACAGCAAAGGCAGTTGAGCGATGGCAATTAAAAAAATAATAACAATAAACATGGGCAATTGTGTTGCCTGCAGTTGCTGACTAAGAGTCAAGAGAGGTGGCAGCCGGTAGAGGCATGCAAGGGTGATGGTCGAAGGGGGTGTGGCAGGGAAGGGGGGATTGTTGCAACAAGGCAACCCCTAATGATAATAATTGCATGCAAAATGCATTTAACCGCAATTAGTGCATTTATTAGGCCAAAAGCTGATGCCAAGTGCTTGCATATTGAATAATGCCAGTTGGCCAAGTTGGCTGTAAACTGGCTAACTGGCCCAGACTGCCACTGCACAGTTATGACCATGTCCATGTTCACTTATAACCTTTTTGTTCGGTATGCATTTCTCTTCTTTTTATTTTTCTTCGTTTCCTTCACTCATTTATCCGTTTTTCTCCATTTCTGTTCTCTGCGTTCTGTTATGCATTGCGTGCAACTTTGCCACATGCAAGGAAAGCTGCAGGCAATATTCTGGTGAAGCCTTCAAGTTTACCTAAGAACACACACACCTGACTACATTGACCATGTTAACCATGTTGGTCAGTTGACCATGCTTACCAGTTGACGATATACATTGAACTATTTTAAGACATAGTCTTCCCAGCAGCAATTTGTAGCTACACTTTCTAGACAGAAAATAAAACTCACAAAGTGCACCAAGCGGTCGTTATAGCCGATTGAACCTGTTGCTCACAATAGTCTATATAACTATTATTTCAGTATTTTAATCAAACAAAAGTTATTTAAAAATCTTTACTATTTGACTGATTTTACCTATAAATTAGAACTTTAGAATACGTGCAATCAAGTAGAAAAGACTACAGTCGTGCAAGCCGACTGAAAAGGACCCCGTACTTATTCCAGTTCGCATTTTTCCATGCAACTATGCAATTTTCGACCGATTTGTTCTATTGAAACAAAATAATAGGCATAGGCATAGGCATAATTGATCCATACATATAATTTGTTAGTTTGGGGATGGCTTTAGTACTGTCCAAGTTATGGTGTTATGAAAATAGTTTTTTACAATTTACGGGGGCAGTAGTGAGTGGGTAGAAAGGGGCCCGTAAATAAATGCGTGCACCATAGACGAATAAACCTATCATTCAGATGGACAGATGAACATATGGATAGACGGACGGACAGATGGACATTTCTATATTGACTTGTCTGCTGATGTTGATCAAGAATATATATACTTTTGCTTCTGAACTAGACCACTACACACCTTTTGAGTACGGGTCATAAAAATTACCAACAGTTTGCTACATTTACCCAATTGATCCAAGTATTTTTACTGTAGTTTTACAGTTTGTTTTATTTGGTGACCGTTTATTAAAACAAATTAAACTAAAATATTAAATTCGATTATTATATTTTTTATATTCTATGCGAATTTTTAAATGAGGTATTTGGAATACAAATTTGTTCTATTTTTTAACATTGCTTTCTAAAAATCTCTCTTATATATTCATCGTGTAAATGTAACCTACAATCCCTTCATTTTTACAATGCTTCATAGAATATGAATATTACGCTTTTAGTGAGTACTAAGTTAATTGACTTTAATCCTTAGTAAGTAACTTAACTAATGATGTATTTTCTTTAATTATTTATGTGTTTTTATTTTTATTTTTGTTTATAAATTCAACAAAGACAACTCCAGATATATGTTTCTATTACTGTTCATTCAAATATGATGTTTTACTGAAGTGTGTTAACTTGTCGCTGTAGCCGAGACTTTTTTAGTCTCAGTTTAAGGTTTCTCAAGTGCTCAAAGTTGTGCAGACTCTTAAACTGAATTTTATTGCATTTGTAGAGCAGTTACAATTAGTGAAGCGCACAGCACTAGCCGTTGCAGCGGTGCTCCACAGTACCTGCTGCTGTCTTCATAGTCACCCTAAGCAAAAATATATATTTTTTTTTTTGCTGCACGCTTCTGGCCAAGTCAGTAGAGACACGCGCGTTTCTCTGTTTTGCGCCTTTCGCCGCCGACAAATTGACAGCAATGTTAATGTTTGATGGCTTTAAACAAAAGAGACGCTTGGTGGGACAATAAATGAAATGGTTTGAGAACAATGGGAGAACATCGGGGAGTGAAGGGTGTGTAGGCGAGAGAGAGAGAGATGAACGAGGAATGGCTGGTAGGTTAACCGTTCATTAAAGACAAATGACACACACTGATGTGACCCATCTTCTCTCCTCTACTCTACCTTCCCCCTCGCTCCTTTTTCTGCCTCTTCTACCGCTCTCTTTCTCCTACTCTGCAGACACACGGTCAATTAAACACGATCGTTGTCGGTAGCCAAATGTTGCTAATTACTGCAATAGTGGCAGCAATAAGCCAAATCGCCTGACCACAGAGTTGCCAAAAGGCTGCCAGTGTTGGTCAGCAGCTCAACAGTTTTGTTGAGTGGAACTTTTTAATAGTCTTTAATTTTCTCGCAAATAAATTACGCTTCAATTTAAAAACTCATCTTCAAATAGCTAAATGTCACGAATGACATTAAATGTTTAATTCTTGACTTAAGATTGGATTTTTTTACGATATGCATTTTAATTCAGCAAATAACGAACTACTTTCTGTAATTTAATGAAAAATTAAACCAAAAATGTCGAATATCTGTACTAATTTATAAAATCGATTTTATTATTGAATTCCTTTGTTAAATACTTAAATCTATACGGAATTTTTCAAAGAATCCATTTTAGTGTGAGATCTAAAATTTGTGTATAAGCAACGTATTTTAATGTTTTCATAAAATTAGGTTGATTTCTAAAAATGTTATCATTTGTTGTCATCTTAAGGACTTCAACTTTAGTGCAGTGCATGTCATAACTAGTTGGGAACTAGAAACTTTAAACTGCTCTGATGACAACTCCAACACACACACACACACACAGGGTACAAGTGTTGCTGACAGATTGACAATTACGAGTAAAGCGTGCTCTCTTCAGGCATCCATCAAACACTCCCGCTCTCTATCAGTTCAATGCTTTGTACACGAGTTGATTGCTTAAGCGAGTTGTGGTGTCTGCCCCTTAGGGAGGCGAAATGGGAAGAGACAGAGGCAGTGGGTTAAAGCAGCATAAGGGGAAGGACATGGGGGGGCGAAGCTGTGGGATACATGCACACAAAAATATGCGACTAATTGAAGTTTATGTTTTCGTATGTTTTGCGTAGCTCCCGCTGAGGCAGTCAGTAGCCAATTCCACCGAGAAGTAGTAAGAAGGATGCTGTGAAGGGGGCTGGATGTGGTTGGAGGTGGTACACACATTGACAGGCGGCGGTTTGTTTGCTGATTTCCATGCAAATTGATGTTACAGCACAGTAAGCAGCCAATATTTCAGCTTCATTTCATAAATGCGCCCGTCAAATTCCCCAATCGCATCCGATAATCCCCAAAGGCAGCCGACGCCCAGCTTCCCCCAAACCAAGCAAGCAACCATACGTCCAACCAACCAGCCAACCAGCCAACCAACCATCCAACCAGTCAGCCATTCATCAGTTTATCAGTTGTCAGAGTTTGCATATCAAACGAACGACGGAAAAGTCTACGGAAATGCCCCGATATCGATAACGTGTCACATGACACAAGCCATGTCAGAGATTTTAATCTCTTCTTTCCTTCTATCCTCTCTTATTTTTCATTTTTGGCTTGTTTGCATCTTTTTAATTTATGCATGAAAATTAAGCAATTATTTCATGCGACATTATTTTGCACATTTATACACAACTATAGTTTAGTTTAAGGAGTTAGAGATAGTAACAGTTTGAGGAAATTTAAATATAAATATTTATAAATTAAGTAAACACACAAAATTGCTAAATAATGCTAAACTATAATAATCACAAGATCATGCAATTTAGTTAAATATTAGCCATCAATTATAGTTTACAGCCCGCAACTCTTTTTAGAACTTTTATAATTATTAATTTAGTTACTTTTCAAAATAGTTGTTTATATAAAGAGAGTTAGTCAAACCTAAGCTCAACATTTTTCATCTACATTAAGTTCCTAAATATAAACTTATATTATAAACTTATATGAACTTATAATAAGAAGATACAAATGTGAGCATTGCTTAAATAAATAAATTTAAAATACATAAAAAGCTTGAATTTTAAAAAAGTCTTCAAATATGTAAATAAGATTATAAACTAAAAGAACTAGTTTTATCAACAGATAAAAATATTTTTAAAGCTACAGTTCTTTAAGCTTAAAGTTGCTAAATTTTAGAAATAGTTTTTAATGTAAAGTCTAAATTTGGTGTTAATTGAAAGGCCACAATCTTATTTTATTTGTGTTCCAAACTTTTTAAAAATAGCTTCTTAGTTTTATTGTAAATTTCTTTTTTTGTGTAGTAAATGTTAGAAAAAAATTTTAAAATTTTTAATTTTCTTGATTTTGTTCAGTAAACACACTTACAATACTACAAATAATAATATAACTTTTATAACTTTTTTCTTAACTTTATTTTACTTTATAAATAAAATGACTACTACTGTGTATATAAAATTATTTAATCCGTCTCTATTATTAGCATAACATTTTTTATAGTAACCGCTGTCTGCGACTTATCGATTACTGTGAACTTAAGCCATTAAATTAGACGTTCTTAGCAATTTTCTTAGCAAATAGCATTTACCAAGTAAATGCAGTGAAAAAACTTGCAAATTTTGTGGGCTGAACGAGCGAACCGGAATTACGCCCACGATTCAGAATTGTTTTCGGGAATGGGCTAAGAAAGGAGGTCGGGAATCGAGGGTCGTAGGTCTTAGGTCTATGGTCAGATGTCTGGAGTCAGAAGGTTTTGCCAAAATTGCAAACGGAAGAAGAAACTTCAGACTGAAGACAGCGTATGGACAAAGGCAATTTACTCCACACTGCATTTAGTTAAACAAATGTGTAATTTACAGTAAATACCAACAACAAAAAACACTTAAAAAAGAAAAAAATATTGAAAAAAACATTCAATTAATTTGTTGCGAAGAAAATTAAGCATTTTGTTTGCATTTATTGCCAGTTTATTTTTTAATATTTTTCGCTCTCTCGATTGCATTTCCGTTGACATTTGCCATATGCCACTTATCAGCGGGGAGTAAAGGGGATTGGAAGATGAAAAGCGACATCTAGCGGTAGTGGGCGTGTCAATTGGGCGGCATTATTAATGATAGTTCTGCGTTCAATTTGAATTGTAAAAAAATAGAAGTGTAAGCCGAATTTTTTTAAATATACATATTCACATATCAAATTTTAATTTGAAAAAAAAAAAAACACAAAAAAATAATAAATTGAATAACAAATTGTTTACAGCTTTTGTTGTTAGAAAATTTAATTTTTTCTCAAATATTTTTAGTTAAACAAAAATTATTAAAAGTCAAATATATATTTTGCTTCAAAAACACTTAGATTGTGTTCTTAATAAATTAAAACTAAATTTTTGAAGTGAAATATTTTGAAAAAAATCTATTAATAAAACGATTTATTTATTTTAATGTAAAAATGGCATTTTCTCGACTACAATTTGGAATTTTAAAAATTCGATTTAAGTTTAGTATTAAAAAAAAATGTTCCTTTCAATAAAAGTTTAAAGTGTAAAATCAATAAAATATAAACAGTGAAATAGAAAATCAGTTCGTAAGTTTATTTTTTAAAAAATTCATTTATAATAAAATATTACAATTTTATTATTTTTTTAAATACCAAAATACAATTATAATCGCATATAAAACTTTAAGGCTTCAATTCTTAAAATCTGATAAATCAATACTTTTTGGTGAAACTAAAATTAAAATAAAAATAAGTATAATGATTTAAGACAATTAAACTTTTTATAGGGTATTTGAAATCCACCATAGCTCAATCAAGTAAGAACTAAAGCGGGTTTTTAGGCGTTTTAAAAGCGGCATGCAAATTTCGAAAATGTTTGTTTTGTGGCAACGATTATATTCAATAATTGTGTGCATTTAGATAAGTTACAAGCCTTGGGGGGCAACAGGCCAACAGGCAAATAGGCAACCAGCCAGTGCTTGCCACACATGCCACACAGACAATTGTAGGCACACCGCTGTTGACGTCGACGCCAACGCTGGCAGCAACAACGACTGCAGCGCTGGGCACTTGAGGCGCCGCAACGAAATGGAGGCAAGTCACGCCATCGCACCCTCCCCAAACCCAGACGACGTGTGTAGGTGTTGAAAGTAACTGCAGGCAGGTGCATTGTCATACTACCCCTCTGTTGCCCCCTCTACACTCTCCATCCCCTTGGCAGTCCTGCACTACCAGCAACCCTTTTATCCCTTTGCGTTGTCGGTTGTCGGCTCAGAAATGTGTCGGAAGTCTTTAGTAAAAGTTAAATAGAATGCATATAGAAGATTTATATGCAATTCTGCGTTTTATTTATGCAAATAGAAGGCTTTCCCCCCCCCCCCCCCCCCCCTTTTCACTCTTCGCTTAAGGCCCTACAGCAAACAACTACAAACTCTTAACCAGGCCAAGAGACTTGCCGTTTACGCCGAAACTAACCAATTCTGCTCACTTTGCTTACATTTCTTAAAGTTCCAAGCCAAATTAGTGCTTGAATAAGATTTTTTATATCATTTGTATCCAATTTCCATTTTTCTTTTTCATAATTAAATGTTCTAAACAAAATATGTGGAAATTAAAAATTTATTTACAAGGAGATTAAATTGAATTATTTTTATAAGTAGTCATATTATTTAAGTAAACATAATAAATAAATTTTAAAAAATATATAATTTGACTTAATGTAATTTTTGTATATCCATAAAATGAGGTAAAATAAAAAAAGCTAATATTAAAATATAATCAATAATATTATTAATTTTCAGATATTTTCTATATCCAAAATAAACAAATAATAAGCAAATCAAGCTTCATTTGTCTCTACTTAAAACACGTATCATAATTCTAAAACAGTTCCTTAACCAAATATTTAATTAGTTCGAAAACTTTTCTGATATGAAAAAAAGAAGAAGAGAATAAGGTTTTTCCACTTTTAAGCCATTGCCGCTGAAAATTAAAACATTTGTTGTCATTTTCTATCGCATCGCAACGATCTGAGCAATCCGAGCAATTTGTCGACGGGCGAAAGATTAAAAACGAATAAAGGAAAAGGGAAAGGGAAAGAATGGAACGATAGAAAAAAAGAAAAACCGAAAATAATAAATAAAACGCACGAACAAATTATGAAAGCAATCAACGGACAGCAGGATGAGGATTGTGAATTAAGGACGAGGACGGAGAACAGAGGAGGAGGGATTTGGGAGGGCCGTATACGGATTTTAAGTCTTATCAGTGATGTGAATTTGAGCGTCACTTGAAAAGGACAACTCAACTAAATTCAACTCAAATCAAGTCGATGGATGAATTTGTCACATTAGAAGTATTAAGTGAGGCAGAGGAGAAGGGGGCAGGAGCAAGAGCAGGAGCAGGGACAGGAGCATATGTGAAGAAGCTGATAAGATCCGAGGACGAGGCCAATGCAGCAGAAAATCTGGACAGACCAGGACTAAACAGGCAAATAGACAGAGAGAGTGAGAGAGAGAAAGAGAAACGGAGAGGAGAGGGTGGGTGATGACAGTAGTACTGCTCCTGCTGGTGGTGGTGGTTGACGTCCTTCTTGTTGTTAATGCAATTTTCAAATATTGTTGTTGTCAGTGTAATTGCCAGGATATTAACAGAGATAGGCAGAGGGAGACAAGAGTAGAGTGAGAAAAAGGCCTGGAGAAGGGGAAGGGAAAGGGAGAGAGTCCGAGGGAGATTGTGTCCTGCGCTGTCGACGGATTACGATGGGCATTATGAGCAAATTAAGTGTGAAGTGGCATTTGGGATTTATGTACACACACGCACACACTCACACACACACACACACGAAGGCAGAGCGACTGTAAAGTCGACAAGAATACCGTCAGAAAAAAAAAGGCTACTTTGCTCTCGTAAGCGCCTTTCAAGCCAACAAACTCTAAAGCCAGAAACAAACAAAACAAAAGGTTGACACTCGCTGACAAAAGGTGTCACATGTCAAGCAGCTACTAAACCACTCCCCCTGCCCCTCATCTCCCCCCCACCGCGCTTAATTTTCTATATGTATTTTTAGCTGATTTTTCAGTCTTTTTTTTTTTGTGTCGGTGAAAACAAACAATGTCGAGCTACTGCGTCTATTGGCCAAGTCAGCGTGTCGCGATTTAACCCCAAACAATTTTTGGCTCTCAACTCAAGGCTTATCATTTACACTTAAAGGCTCAGCGGCGGTGGCGGTGGCGATGGCGGTGACGGTGACGGTGGCACGTGCCTGACTGCCGCATCCAACGGATTGACCCTTCGGTCGGAGAGGGGTACAGTGGTAAAGAAACACATTGAGGGAGTTACATTTAAGTATTATTAACCGCAAAATGCTCATAAAGGATCAATTTGTGCGCACACGTGTCTGGGATAATGCCACTGGCCGCAGGAGGTGTATGACTGTGGGCGAACTTCAAGCGGGGGGCGTGGCATGACGCAGTCTACCCCACACCATACGAAGCAGTTGTGACAATGCGTGAATTGCACATAAATCAAAGCAAGGGCAGCCAAGGGGAGCATTAACTGACCCCTTGTTCCATTCTCACATCGTTCAACTTCAGTTTGGCAAACTAATCGACTGATTACTGTTAAAAACTATATGAAATCAAAGTGAAATATTTTAAATTTGATATGTAATCTATCTAAGTTGATACCGTCTTATTATTTCTACTGTTCCACTGTCCAAACATTCCTTATCGTGTACCATTCTCACATCGTTTAACTTCAATTTGGTAACTAATCGATTGATTACTGTTAAAAACTATATGAAATCAAAGTGAAATATGTTAAATTTGATATGAAATCTATCTTAGTAGAGACCGTTCTATTATTTCTACTGTTTCACTTTCCAAACATTCCTTATCGTGTTCCATTCTCACATCGTTCAACTTCAGTTTGGCAAACTAATCGACGATTACTGTTAAAAACCATATGAATATAAATTTAAATATTTTAGATTTGATATGAAATCTATCTAAGTAGAGACCGTCTTATTATTTCCACTGTTTCACTTATTAAACATTCCTATATCGTGTTCTATTCTCACATCGTTCAACTTTTATTTGGCAAACTAATTGAAATGAAATATGTATTTTAGATTTGATATGAAATCTATCTTAGTAGAGACCTTTTTATTATTTCTACCGTTTTACTTTCTAAACATTCCTTGTCGTGTTCCGTTCTCTCATCGTTCAACTTTAATTTGGTAACTAATCGACTGATTACTGTTAAAAACTATATGAAAAGGAAATTAAATATTTTAGATTTGATATGTTTTCTATCTAAGTTGATACCCTCTTATTATTTCTACTGTTCCACTTTCCAAACATTTCTTGTCGTGTTCCATTCTCACATCATTCAACTTCAATTTGGCAAACTGGTCGGTTGATTACTGTTAAAAACTTTATGAAAACGAATTCCATCTAAGCTGATACGGTCTCATTATTTCTACTGTTCCACTTTCCAAACATTTCTTGTCGTGTTCCATTCTCACATCATTCAACTTCAATTTGGCAAACTGGTCGGCTGATTACTGTTAAAAACTTTATGAAAACGAATTCCATCTAAGTTGATACGGTCTCATTATTTCTACTGTTCCACTGTCCTTCATTTCAGATTTGATATAAAATCTATCTAAGTTGATACCGTCTCATTATTTCTACTGTTTCACTTTCCAAACATTCCAGTATAGTTTTCATTACTTTCCTTTCTAAATATAAGTAAAGAACTTCCTATAAATTCGCCCTTTTAATTCCACTTACACATTAATTTTCTAAATCATGTTTCGCCAGTCCAAGTCCTTCCACTAGCTGATGCATTTACAGCTCCACTTCATTTTAGATTCTAACTTAATAACTTTAATGGCGAAATGTCTGTCAGATGATTTATTTTATAGTTTACTTGATTTTCCCTATGCAAGTGCTGCAATTCTCTCATTTTATGGTTAATTTATTTAATAGTCTAACATTTTAATACCTAACCGCTCAAAGGCTAATGACTGTTTAATTTTTTCTTTAACTTACTTTGGATTTAAAGTCTTTAGCCTATTTCTCACGTTATCTAGGAATTAGTGTTCCACGATTCCACTGTTTCACAAACTTCATTTTACTTGATTCAATTTGTTTCCACTCTTTCTACACTGTCGGTTATAGCTACATAATTTCCAACTGTTACACATTTTTCTTAAAATCCGTCTTGTTGTGTGTTCCATTTCCACTGTTTCACATACAATTCTCACCCTGAGCTGCCGTTGTACGCATTTCATGCTTGGCACTTAAAAGGCAATTAATTAAATTTAACTCTGATTTCGACTCTGACTTCGGTTCAACTGCACGACGATCAGTCAAAAATGCGGTACAACGGTAACTGGGCAAGGAATATGGAAATGGGCGTAGCAGGCAAAAATATAAGGGGGTTGGCAGGGAGAAGTTAACCCACAGGTTGGACGCCCACAAATTGTGAGCAATTTAGCTGAAATCGCGCCTTTTGGCCAAATTGTCTTTAAATTGGCAGTTGGCGCAACGCATCATAAATCCAAACGGCACCAACTTTCAGCTGTGCAAGTGCAACCAACTGGCTTCACGTGGCTCCAAGTGGCTCCAAGTGGGTCCAAGTGATTCCAAGTGGTTCCATGTTTAAGGTCGTCAACGCAAAATGCATTTCCATTTTCGTGTAGCTAGCGGAAGTATCGCTTGCCCCCAAAACGCATTGCGTCTCCCTCTACCTACCTCCCTCCTCGCCTGTGGCCCGACGCCTGTGGCCGTGGGGCATCGTTGGCGGTCAGCGGCGGCGGTCGCAAATTATCAACAAATTAGACTTTTCGTCGAAGTCAGAGCCGTCTCCGAATGTGGATGTGGATGTGGCAGACTCCAAGCTCACAACTTTGAGCAGCCTCGCACAGTGGAAGATTTCAACCATGTAGTGGAAGCAAAATCGTATAACTCCTAGAAATGCACATAAATTTTTGGTTAGCTAAGTAGTAAAAGTTAAGAAAATTTGAAAAGGGGTCATTTTAAATTAATAAAATATATCATTAGTTTAGGCTTTTAAAATTCTAGCTAAAATTGTTAAAGTAAGTATTTAAGATATACATTGAAATATTTGATTCAAATAGAACTTTTTTCTTATATCAATAAATATTAAAGCACGAAAAATGTTAACAGAAAAGCTTAGTTTTCTGTTATCAGTCAAAAATTTATTTTGCTTGATTTAATCGATCATCTCTACATTATATGCAAATTCAGAGCGTAGTTGCACTCATATTTTCACAGGGTATCTAACGGTGGCATAGGCAAGTCTTAACTTAAATTATCGATCAAATTAAATGTTTGTTTAAGTGCGGTTTGTTTATCGATCGGTTGGTAATCTACATTCTAAAGGGGCTTCGGTTATGATTGTGTTTTGTGTTGTATTGTGGTTTAAAATTACAAATATTTATATAATTATAATGTGTAGTCAAATCCCCTGAATACTTTTGCGCTAATTTGCCAATTTGGCCCACTGTGCCGCATCTTGTCTCATCAATGCCATTTGTTTGCATGTCTCGTTGTCATTTCGTTGATTTTGGCGGCGTCTCCTTTGGGCCCGATCATTTCTCTTCTCAGCCCGCTGTATTCCTCTGCCAAACCTCTCTCACGCTCGCTCTCTCCTTATTTCTCCCTCTATCCCTCTCCGTCTTCCTCTGTCTGTCCGTCTGGCGTTTTATGGGCAGTTGTTGCCGCCGCTGGTAAAGTGATTTCTTCAACGCTTTGTTAGCGCACAGGATTAATGCAGCTGTCATTAGGCGTTTTCGGCTTAAACGGATCCCCCGATTACCCCCTCTTCCCCTCAAGTTTACCTACTACTCCCTTTCCCGCTCTCTCCCTCTCTCTCTCTTTCTCTCTCCCTTGCGCTTTTCTGTTCGTTTGGTAAATGCGTTTTTAACGTGCTTTTAATTGTCAGTTCATTTTGTGTGTGTATGTATGTGTGTCTGTGTGTGTCTGTGTGTGTGTTTGTGTTGTGGATCTGAAGCTGCTTGAACGCAAATTAAATCAAATTGAAACTAATTAACATAAATAAATTTACACAAAATCCAATTCGCAATATGCCTCGTTCCAGACTTTCACACTTCCATGCTTCACTGAGTTTCCTCCCCCTCCCCAACAGTTCCCCCCTGTGGCCATGCCTGCTCCTTCCCCCTTTGCTTTCAGCTGTGACATTTACAAGCGACAACTGTCAAATTGGACAAGTTGCATTTGCAAATAAATAGAACCCGCTTCGAAGTCGCAGTTCGTTCAAACGGAAACGGAACTGACGCCACAGACGCACAGGACTCGTCGCTTTCCATTAGCTGGTGGTGTGTCCTGTGTGAGAGGGGCGCAGGGAGTTAGTTAGGGGTAGAAGGAGAGAGCTGGAAAATCCGTTTGCTTTGCTTCGACGCTTGTGCTTAAAGTTTTTAGGCGCAATGAAATTAATTGGATTTGGATGCTGTGGTTTTTGTAGTCACAACCCACCACACCACACCACTCCACGTCCCACCCATCCTCCGATATCAAACCACACTCCCACCACCCCACGCACCACTGCCTGTGAAATATTTAAACTGCTGCCAGGAGTACGCGGCGTATACGCAATTTTGCCAAAGCAATCAACACTTGCCACAACATGTACACACTTTCATTTCCACAATTTGTCGACTATTTCTTACCCGAGGGTTGTACTAACACTTCATTGATCGTAGTTTTCTATAAAAGTGTTGCATAAACTAATAATAAAAGTTCCGCAAAATGTGCAACAAAATTCAAACATTAATTATAGATTGAAAATATGTTTAGTTTCAAACTAAAAACAAGAAAGAAAAGTACAGTCGAGCACGCCCGACCGTATAATACTCTCTGCATTTGTTCCCGATTAAATTATTAAAATCGGTATTCAGATATTACAATGTGAATTATTTGCATTAAAACACGTTGAAACAAAAACAATCTAAGCATAATCAAACATACATGCGAATACATATGCGTTTGGCAATATATGTATATATGATGCAAATATGTATGTATGTATGTGTGTATTCGGCGCAGCCAGCGACCGCGGGCAGCGCTGCCGACACACAGGCAGCGAAAACGTTCGAACATGTGCTTGTGTGTTTCTATCTCGCTTGCACCTATGGGTTGATAATGCGTTCAATTATCAATATTGTAACGCTTCTAGTTTTCTTGTTTATAGTCAGATTTTAATGCGCCTTTCAGGATAGTTTAATATAGTTAATCTCCACACGAATTATAATTAAACAATACTGTATGATACGAACAAGTTCGCAAAAAACGGCATTTTAAGTTTTTTTTCAAGTGTGGGAAAAAGGGGGCGTGGCAGTCCAAACTTTTAAATGGCAATGCAACTATGCTGTCGCTAGGAACCTCCGTACCCAAATTGGTGATCGTAGGTGCCATAGTTACTGAGATATTTGCCGAAAACACCAATTTTTCACGAGGTGTGTCCAGTTTTTTGCTTATTGTGGGCGAATGGGGCGTGGCATCGAAAAAAAAAAAGATTCTTGTATTGACTGACTAAATATCTGATCGTTTGACACCAAGCTCGAACTTGTAGCTCTTACCATCTCTGAAATCTGTTTGTTCATACGGACAGACGGACAGACAGACAGACAGACAGACAGACAGACAGACAGACGGACAGACGGACAGACGGACATGGCTATATCGACTCGGCTTGTGATGCTGATCAATAATATATATACTTTATGGGGTCTGCCACGCCTCCTTCTGCCTGTTACATACTTTTGCACAAACCCAATATACTCTTGCAGAGAGTATAATAAATTAATTATTTTGAAAATGTGTACATTTAATATAACTATTAAATGAATGGTAGCAAAGTTCATGAAAAGTATGGCTAAAATATAGAGCTAAATAAGAAAATATAAATTATAAATTAACGAAGAACCTAAAAAAAAAGCAACTAGCTTGAAATTAAAGGCAAAAAAAAAAGTTTATTAAAAAACTCTGAACAATTTTTTAATCCAAAAATTAAATTGTAAAACAAAGTTATTAAAATTACTCTACATATGGGGAAGGGTTAGTTTTTTAGTACACAGTTGTCGACACAACACAGAGCTCAAGTCAATTCTAACAATATCGTGAACAAGGCGACGTGGAATATTCTTTAACCGTATAAAGTAATACATAATTGGTTTTTTACTATGAAATATTTATTTATTCTTATATTTTACTTAACTTACTGTTGTTGCTTAAGCAACTTAAACTATTTTTAATATTTACAAGTTGATTTATAACTACAAGTTATTAGTGTTAAAAAGTATACATAAATTTGTATTTTTAACAAAGATTTTAATAATTATGATGATACTAAAAAAATAGTTAATTTTATTCGGTTTATTTTACAGCTTTAATCTTGAGCAATTGTTAAAAGTACAGGTCGAATCTGGATAGTTGTTTTGCTTAAGAGACGCCAAAAATAATACGATTTAATGAGGAACACGAATTATCCCAGTATTGAACTGTCAAGACTCAACCTGTATTAAAATAATTAATGAAAAGTAATCTTTTATTTAACAAAATAATTAATGAAAATTAATCTTTTATTTAACAATATTATCTTCAATTTTAGGCTTTTACATTTGACTTTTTGTAGTGCTTACAATTGTACATAAGCAAACAGGGGAAATCCCACTCTCATTTACGATCTTAACACAGTGGATATTCCAGTATCGCTTCCACCCGCTGGTGGTGGATTCTATATTGACTTCCGCCTCTTCAAACTCTAGACTTTCTCTTGTCCTTCTCGAGTTTATTTGCAGAATGATTTTTCAATAATTTATGTATGACGATTGCCCGCAGCCACTTGATTTAATGTACAGGGTGTTACTTTCAACACCCTCCAATCAACATAATAATGACAGCAACAGCAACACTACCACTTACTCATGTTGTTTTTGCTGTTGTTGTTGTTGTTGTTGCTGTTGTTGTAGCTGCTGTGACAATGCAATTATAAATGGTGACAAAATAATTTCCGCTGCGTGATTTTTATGACAGTTGTTTCAACATTCAACTCGACTGCATTTTGCAGCATTGTGAAGCTTAAATTAAATAAATATTAAGTAGTTTATGTTGCAACCCCCCTAAAAATGTGGTAGTATCACCCCCACCCACTTCTTTGATAGCCTCTCTCCCCGCACACGCCCACACATCGAAATCCATAGCTCATTTCAAATGCCGATTTAATGAACATAATTGGATAAAAAGCGAAAAACAGAGAGAACAAGAGAGAGAGAGAGAGAGAGAGAGAGAGAAAAAGAGGCAGAACAAAAAAAAATTGTGAAGTCTAATGTTGAGCTACCCGACTGTGAAAGACCGCGTAATTTATAACAACACTTTATTTTAGATGGTATAGATATTTTTATCTATTTTTATTGTATAAAATCGAGTTTTTCAATAAACAACAACATTTTTGTACAAATCACTTATTTTCAGCCTATATGGGCTATGGAATCTATATGATATAATACCCGTTAGTTGTAAAATATGGCATTGAATGGATTATCGCAAATAACAACACATTAGTCCATACCAAACACCGATTTTCTACAGCAGCTGCTCTGATTTTTGAAGTTTACTAAATCAATTAATCTAAATCTGTCTTTCATCTGTCTATCAATCTGAATTACAACTCGCTAGACCTTATAGTCACTGAGTTACGAACAGATGAAGCTTACAGCTTGAAGTATATTCACTTTTTGGATACGCCTCCTTTTGTCCTACTATTCTAACCTGTCAAACCCAACAGACCCTGCACTTTTTAAGTACAGAGCCCAAAAAAAAGGTAACATAATATGGCTTATAAAATATGTATAATTTGAGTTCATCCTGATTTCCGGCCTCAGTGTGGGTGATATTTAGGCACTCAACATCTTCTTCTTTTTCCACTGCTGTCGCTGGTCCCTTCAAGCCTCAAGCCTTTGACTCTTCCTTGGGCATTGACGGCGCACTCAAAATGAAATCATAATTTTAAAGGGTGTCCATGCTTCAGTCACAACCCCATATTTTTCCCCAACCAAAGGTCCTCTTCTTCTTCCCTCACCTGCCGCCTACACCAGCCCTTTTGCTGGGTCGTCTCGAATCCAACGCGATTTCATAAAACCTTGTCATTTTGTGCACGCAATCGCATTGCGTTATAATTGGAAATTGGAAATGGCTCAGCGAAAAAAAAAAAAAAAAAAAATATTAAAAAAATAAAAACTTAAAAAAACAAGAAAAATCGGTTATCTTCGGCTCGCCGAAGATTAAATTCCCTTTGAATCGTTCAGACAGCCTTAGTTTGTTTTCAATTAACAATTATTCCTATGGCAGCTATATGATATAGTGGTTCGATCTAGATGAAATTGCGATAAATAAAATACACTCTACAACGGTATACAAATGATACGCAAACCTTTTTATAGCATTAACTGGATTCTTGCTGGCCAAATTAGGTTTTAAATGCTTTAATAATTCTTAAATTGTTCAAGTTATGACTTGTAGCCTATAAATCCACAGAATATGAAAAAATAGAGTATAAAAAAATAGAAAATGCTTTGTATAGTAAAAAATAACAAAAGTTCTTTTAATAGTTCAGTGGACATAATTTTTGTTATATCAAAAACTTGTCAAATGCTAATTAATTTGTTCCTCCAGAGACAAAAAAAAAAATAAAATTTCTTAAAACAAAAACCTCTTTTTCAAAACTTTAGTACAATTATTTTAACCTTAAAAATTGATAAATTGTATTTTCAGTCGTGCTGTAAATGACTTATATACATATATCTTATCTTTATATTAGACATTTATAATATCTATCTTTATATTTAAATAATAAAAATAGATATTACTATGCTCAGGGTAAAAACTATCGGTATTAAATAATATAGTTAAATTGTTCTTGATTTTTTCTTGTTTTTTGAGTCTCGGTCTTTAAGTGAAACCCATAGGATTTACTATAAGATGTGTGTTTTAGGTTAAAGAGCACTAAATAAAAATAATAATCGTGAAGAGTTTCATAGTGAAAAGAATTTAAGCTCCAGCTCGAAACTGTCCAAAAAATAAATAAAAAATCATTTAAGTATAAACATGTTATTGTCTTTGATAAATCCCAGCTAATCCTATATTTGATATAGGATTTAATTGAATATCAAACTTGTATGTGTTTTAAAACTGAATTATAAAGCGTCTTCTTTATTAATAATTTGTTAAATAAAGCTAACTAATAATGTGTGTTTAACGAAATGCAGCTAACAATTGTGTTTAAAAATCCGGGTAAAAATAATTTGAAATTCTATATTCACAGCAATGCATTAATAAAAAAAAAGGTGTGAAAAGCATGCGGAATTTGTCAGTAAGCTGCCACCTGTCCACTTGTCCAGCTGACGCACCTGATTCACCTTTCCCCGCCTCATACACATTGCTTTATTGTCAATTGTGAATTGTGCACGGGTCACAGCATTTTCATAATCAAAGCGAAGCCTGGAAAAAAATGTCCCATTCCACAGCTGTGAAGAAATGGTGACAGCTGTTGGGGATTTTTCCCTATTATCAATTTGAATAATACGAATGGGGAAAATTGAGGAAAACCTGCAAGACTTGCACCTGACCACAAAAGGACAACAGGACAATGGTATTGTTGATGCAGCCGTTACAACTTCATTACCATGCCCATTTCTACCGCCCTCCTACCTTTGCCATTGTCCCCACACACAAATCCACCCCATAAGTCAGACTCAACCGCCCCCCGTCCGCCCCCAAAGAACTGTACATTGGACTTGAATGAGGGTCAAGCCGTTGTCTCTAAGTGAGTTGCCTTTTTTATTGGCAGCCAAGCGACATAAGTACAACCCCCATAACAACAACAAAATGGGGGGTGTCTGTGAGTCGAGTACTTTTCTCCCTCTCTCGCTTTCTCTCTCTCTCTCCCCCTGGGTGAGGAGGATTTTAATTTACCCTAATGCGTCTATAATTCGAGCCATTAGTGCAATCACATTAGAAACGCTCGACAACCCTTTGCAAAGTGGCCAAGTGACCAACCAGCCAAACTCCAATCAAAAGGTAACACAAATGACAACGAAGCGCAGACACCCTGTAAAGTTCGTTGTGATTATTAGTATGTGCTTTAAGAATCGAAACATGTTATTCTATAATATTATTAATCCCATTTGCATTCCTATACACCCGTTTTCTTATACATTTGATGGACTTTTTGACTGTTTTCTACTTTTTAAAAAATATAATACTATTTATAGCTTTTATTATATTGTGCCTACTTTGTCACTTTATTTGTTATTTAATATTAATTTGCATAACGCTTAAAAAATATATAAATATTTCACTATATTTTAGTTTAAATCCGTTACCAAATTATGTTCTTCAAAATAATATTTACACTGTATGGTATGTTATTATACAGACAGTCATTAAAGATCATAGTTTTATAATCCTTAAAAAAGCCTGTGCTATATGCCATCGTAATAAAATAAACACTTTGGTATTTTTTTTAAATTATTTAAAAATTTCTAAGCTTTGACACAGTTTGTTGTGTAAGCAATGCTCCCAAGAACATTAAATTGTTGGAAAAATAAAACAATAAAACAAAACGACATACAAAGTACACCAATTCATTTCAAGAATAATTCAAATTGATTCGTTTTTTAAGAGCATAAACTAAAAGATAATTAAATAATGATGCCATATCTTAAATATTTGGATTTAAACAGAAACAGAAGTATTTTCCAGAATATTATATTTAAATTTAAAAAACTGAATTCTTCAAAAATTTAGATATTTATTTTCTCAAACTAACATATTAAATTAAAATTATAATTTTAATTAACCCTAAGTCACGTAAGACCAGCTGCAGAAGATTGTCTGCAATATTATAAAGTACAAAAATGGAGTTCCTTCTTGACTATCAAAGTGCGATGACCGTCTACAGACGTTATTTAACCTCTGTCAATTACAGTTGAGAAAGAAGTTTTCATTTTTCAGTCCTCAGTGGTAAAATGATGTTTATTACTATATTTTAAAAAGATTTCTGAAGCATCGAGCAGAGTAGCACTCGAGAGTACCATGGAAATCCAGCTGAAGTCTGTGCAGCTAAATTATTAAACAATTCTAGGAAACTGCTGTCTACATTCTGCACAGAACCAATATGCCCCACACACACTGCATAAAATCACAAAAACTGCCATTCACCTGCGTGTTACCAGACAGTTGAAATCAAAATATTATTTCATATGTTGACACTCGCACGTAATTAGAACGTCGACACAGGTCCGCGGCAGTCGAGGTGACTTAAGATAGCTGCAGGGGTAGGGTTAGCTAGACGAGGGTGGATACGCTTGATTGGCTGACCAATTTGGGTATCGACTTAAACGAACAGTGAAAAAAAAAAAACGCTTTCGATGAGGAGGCTAATTAAAAATCAATCGTTTGCCTCGCACCGCTTTTAATTGGGCCAAAGGCAATTGGGACCGCAATTAATGGCTATAATGTTCCATTACAAGCATGCAAACATATATAAATACACATATATATTTATAACCGACACGTGGCATGCACAAACAGGCGACGCTCGATAAAGAATACAAAATATCTAAAGAGCAAAATGGAAGAAAAAAAAATAAAAATGGGAAAAGTAAATGAAAGCAAATCGTTTGATTTTTTATGCGTTTATGTTTCATATTTATTTATGGCTTGTCCAACAAATTACGCGCTTCAGTTGCACAAAAAGGCGGCCAACACGTGCCCTATCCCCCTGCCTCTGCCCCTGCTCAAGACCCCGCTAAAACCCAATCACTCCCACGGCCCGGCCACTGGGTGCTGTGTGACAGCAACAGGGAGTGACATTTTCAAAACTGAATGAATCTGCACTGAGCGGAAAATGGATTTCTAATATTTTGCCTATAAAAAATAAAACGATAGCAAATTACATCAAAGTAAAAAAAAAAAAAAAAAAAAAAAAAAGAAATTTAAAAAAAAGAAGGAATTGGAGAATTTCTATGTAGCGAAACTAGCTGTAAAGATGAGCTTAAAATATGCCAAACAGCGGTTGCTTGGATGCTTTTCTCTTCTCTCTTTCCCCACACCCCTCTCTCTGCCACTACTGCAACGTTTTCCCGCAGGACGTCCGGGCTTAAAAGTTGAGAAAAATGAAACTTTTATGAGCAGCATTTTTTAGCTGCGATGCTTTTCGATTAAACGCTTGAATAGCCTCCAAAAAATGCCGCTGCTTCAGCTTCTATTTTCACTCTTCTTCCAGCTGCTTTCTATGCTACTTTCTCCATCTTTTTCCATTTCATCTCTTCCGCATTCTCCTAGGACTGCTTGCGCTTCTTGGGCGGTGCTGTCATTGTCGATAGACCGCTATCAAACTCGGATATATTGAGTGCCCGCGATTTGTTCAGACTCTTCATGAAACTATTTTTGCCACCAGTGCCAGGAGAGCCACCAGTTCTCTCATTACCATCCGCTAGATGGCGCTGTCCACTCATTGATCGTTTTGTTGAGTCCTGCATTTGACGCACTTCACCGCTCACTGTAGTTGTATAGAGCCGCTTCTTGCCACGCTTTTCCTGCTTTAACTTCTCAGGATCGCTAAAAATATATATATTGCAAATAATTGTTCAAATAATTTACTTTCTATATAAACAAAATGAATACTTACCGCTCGGTATATGTCAGACGATTCGTGGGTGGCGCCGCCTTGGGAGCCGCATGTTTGTGGGCAAAATTACTGGGTGCATCCTTGAGGGCAAAACTTTTGGCAAAGTGGCCCATGTGAGCGATGCGAACATTGAAGATGGGCTTCAACTCCTTGGGAAACGTCGAGTAGAACTTCATCCACGAGACAAAGGCTGCAAAAGCATACAATAAAATACATATAAGAATTGTAGTCGATATTCAAAATAAATAGAAACAGAATTGCAAAAGGGTGTGCCAGTTTTATGCAAGTGTATGTACAGTGTACAGACAATACAATTTAGGAATAATTAAATAAGTTTTAAATTTTTTTTTAATTCATTATACAATTTTAGCTGAGATATAATATATTTAAGCAATTTAATTAGTTTAATAGCTATTTTAATTTTATTGAACGTTCGGCCGAGATATTTTATGAAAATGTAGCTGAAAGTTCAATAAAATTAAAATTGCTATTAAATTAATTAAATTGCTTAAATATATTATATAGTTTAATATTTATAACATTATGCACACTAGAAGAATTAATTTTTTTATGAATTAAAAATTTGTTTTTAAGTTTTAAAGCACTAGGATAAATTCTTTTAACATAAATAATTATTAAATCTATTTACATAAGTATAAAACTGTTAGTCCTTACTCACTGACTGACTGAACTATCACTCTACAGACTAAACCAAAAGTTTTAGAGATGCAATTTTCACATAACGTAGATCTAATAACTGCATTGTGCAATATAACGGTGTTTTGCGAAATTTTGATTGGAAGGGCGTTAATGTCAATTTTTATTTAACATGAGAAAATGTGTTTATTTGTTTAACTATCTTAACTAAATTCCCAGGAAACATATAAATTATCGTTTTACACCCGCTGACCAACTTTCTTTAGTATAAGACTACTTTGTTATACACCTGTTATATGAAATACAGCTAAACATTGTAAGCTTAGTGTGAAAATGTATTTGTTTCTAAAGAAAGCTTAATCAAACGCTGTGGAATGTTCCCAGTAAAGTATAAAAATAGAGTAAATGACTTACAAGTGAAAATCTAACCTTCTGAGACATATTATATAGTTAATTGCAATGGTTTGTTTGAGTAGAGTAGTAGTATACCTAAGTTAGAAAAGAATTGTTTTGCGTTTGGCCCGAATACACCAGTCAGCCAAAGGCTTAAGCATTATTTTTTGGAACAACTTCCATATCGCTAAATCTTGATTGCTGTTTTCAACGCCTGGATCATCTTATAAGTGTTTTTAAGTTCCCTGAATGAAACGCTTTTTATATTGTCTTTAAAAAAAAAACAATTAGCCTAACGAAACCTCAAAAGTATGAGGTGAAAGCAAAAAGTCAAGTTGAAAAGGGGATTACTTATAAATAAAATGAAATTATATAAGAATTCTATCATAACATGCCACTATTATAAATCCTTAACTCTAAGCCAAAAGAAAACCAGCTCACAAACCATTTCCCAACCAATTTACTGAAGAACCACTAAAACGATAAATTGTGACCATAAGTTAATTGTTATTAATAGATAGCTAAAATTTATATTACCGTAAAAATAAATTGTTAAAATAAAATAAAGTTATTTAAGAGCCAGTGCATTAGTTATTATTTTATAGTCGTGCAGTCTTCAATTTAGAACAGTCTGTCTTCTTTAGTGTTTTGTTTTCTGTTTAGGTGTTTTTTTTTGTTTTTTTTTTTTTTTTTGTCTACAGAGTCGAGTCGAGTCGAGTTGAGTTGTAGCATGTTAATGCTTTCAGAATTAATTGATGTGTTGGCTTAAGTGCCTGCCATTGCCTTTCATGTGTGTGTGCGTGTGTGTGTGTGTGTGCGTGTATATGTGTGTGGCATTCATTACAAAATAAATTTGTTAAAATGACAAATGAGCATTGTCAGCAAAGGATTTCTCGCGATGCCATCCCCAAATGCAGTCCTTTTGTGTGTGCGTGCGTATGGGTGTGTGTGTGTGTGTGTGTGGTTTTGTTGTGTGGTTGTGTGGTTGTTTGGCTGCTTGGCTCGTTGTGGGCATGTCCTTGCTAATTACGCAGCACTTATGCGAGGCAATGCCAAATTATACAACAATGATATCAAATTACCACAATGTACCGCAATTGTCCTTACAGCATGTGAGTCTGATAATCATCAGTTACCTACACATGTACTCTTCTTTTGCATATATATATATATGTATATATTGTAAGAGTGTATGTAAATGTATTGTGAAAGGTAAAAGTGTACAATGTGTTAAAAAAAAAAAGAATAACAAGACAGCTGTTCTATGCAGAATATATATTCCCAATGATAAAGTCTGACAAATGATATTCATCCAAAAGTGTCGTCTCTGTCGCTTAGTGAGAACTGCTCACATGGGAGCAATTTAACAATCATTCCACTTTTTTTTTCAAACCACAATTCATAGAGATAGCTATCTGAACAAGTAGCCAAATTTAGGGATGTGATTGTCATTCAATCCTTTTACAAATCATATTTTAAAATAAAGTTTAAAATAAACATACAAATTTTATAAATTGGTTAGGGAACTAAGGCAGTTGCTTTCTGAGCCATGTAACATATGTTCTTTTGAACCGGTTCGCGAACTTTTAGCAGGATTGAATAGAGTGCTGTGGTGCTCATTTTATAGGACATCTACTAATCACGCTTTTTAATTATTAGCTACAAAATAAAAGCACTATTCAAGTTAGACCGTTGAACCACTAGTGAACCGGTTCACGAAATAAATAAGTCTCATAGCAGCTCAAAGCAGTTATTAGAAGCAGTTATACTAACTTACAAATTTTGTAAATTATTTTTCTTTTACTCGGTAAGTTATTGTACTGAATCACTAGTGAATCGCTTCAAATTGTACCAGGAAAACATCAGACAATATTTTATGAAAATTGTCTATTCACTATTATATAAGAAACTTTTTTGGGAATCGGTTCCACAAGAAAGAAATTTGAAGCCCTAATAGCTTTGAACTTACAAAAAAATTAATGCAACTATTTTAAACCGGTTCATAAACCGTTTTACTAAAATATGTCTGAAGAACGAAAGCGATAATTCCGTAGATTTGTGATCATTAGCTAACAAAATATTTACTCTAAAGCGTGCTAAAAAAATAGAACTGAAAATGGTGAAGGGGGAAAGAGTGAGAAGGAACAAGAAAGAGAGAGAGGAAGTTGGCGAGATAAAGTCAAAGACACTGCTCTGCCCTGGCCATTAACTGACACAAGTCGTCGTTTCATCCTTTCGTTACGAGTGTTCTCAAAAAGCTGACTTCATGGGTCGACTTCATCCCTGTCCGTTCATCAATTACTTGGGTCGCTTTTTGCGGTTTTCCTTCTCTCTCTTTCTCTCTCCCTCTTTTGCTCTCCTCCTACTGTGTAGCCATCTCTGTCTCAAAGTCAAGCCCTTGTCTTTGGGGCTGCTTAATTGCCGCAAATGCGATTACAGTCAAGTGGCAGACATTAAACAAACAAAAAGTATGACGAGCTACCGGATGTTTGAAGACGTCTGCAAGCCGGAAGTTGCGAATAAAATAAATGTCATTCGAGAGCGCAACGGGGACGGGTACGTGGACGAGAACAACACGAGTCGAGGGTGACTAAAAGAAACCCGGAGACACCCACAAAAACTAGCTTGAAATCCACCCAAAAGCACCCGAAAACCGCACAAAATGGCTTTATATGCCACTTTCTCATACCGCCACACCTCCAAGCATTTTTCCCATTTGCCATTTTCCACTTCCCATTTCTCCCCCAAACATTTCCATTGTTTTGCTGTGCTCTTAGCAGCAGGAACAAATTTCCACTAATGCGCCCAAATGCAAGCGGATATATTTTCTAAAGCGCGCGTGTCCATGTGGTTTTTTTGCTCTCTCTTGTTCCACTGTACTGTAGGCGTGGCAAATTGTTGTGATTGTTTTTGGTTACTCCTTCACGAGTCCCGGTCTCGCAATTCTCTTTTATTTTTTTCCCCAACAGGATTCGACTTCGACTCGACTTTTATTTCAGTATTCGGCTTAAGGTTCGTTTTGTGGTTTTACGAACCTGTAGCTTTAAAGTGTGAAAGGTATGTTGGGTTTGTCAAATTCATGATATGTTATGCTACGTTTGTAGACCCAAGACTTTGGGTTTGTTAAGAAAAATTCAATACATGTTTAAGGAAAACATCAGTATCAGATTTTCAAACCTTAGTTCATATGTAGATTTATCTGTTGTCGAGACAGTTGCAGTTTGCTGTTAATAAGGACTTTATGGAGCTACTTTAAGCTAAGTATTTGTCGTAAATATCTTAAATTAACTGTTAAATATTTCAGCTCAACAAAATTTATACTAAAATGATTTGAAAATAAAGGTTTGATATCATAATTCCATTGATAAAAATATTTAATAAAACAAATCTTTGCTTAAATAAAGTATTTCAAGCTTGATAAAAGAATGTTAGGCATTGCACAACTTATAAAACAAATTAAAAGTGAACTTAGACGGTTCGAGTCTAGAATATGATCGTTGACTGTAGATCAAAGCATGTGCAGTACAGTACAGTACAGGGTTTTTGACAGTCGAGTAGCCTTTCACGCTAGTTGCACGTGCTACTCGTATGTTGTTAATCATGTGGTTACACGGACAATGACAAGAACGTTGATGTTTAGTTAATGATTGAATTGATTAACGGGAAATAACTCACCAAAAAAAAAGTGAACTTAACAGAACAAAAGAGGGATGCGCATTTAGCTAGATTAAAAGCTATAATTACGCTGAATAAAACTAAATTCGAAAGTATTCAATATAAAGTTCAGGTTTAGAAGAAATTATTTGACCTAAAAAGGTCGTAATATATTTAAATTAAATAGTTTCTAATTCTTAATTAAATAAATAAAAATATATTTCAATTAGATTGCAATGAGAAAGTCGACCGATAAAAGTCCCCGCTCCACTGCTCATTTTTTCTTATAAATAAGCAATTTTTAACCGAGCTTTAGGATAAATCTGTCCGATTTGGATCAAACTTGGTGAGGATTGTTATAATGCATACACTTAATGTACGAATAAGGTCATGATCGCTCTAGTAGATTCCAAGTTATGATGATGTGAAAATAGTTTTTTACAATTACTTGATCTTTGTGTAGACCTAGCTCTTATAAGCTCCGAGATCCCTACGATCATACGGACGGACAGCCGGACTATGCTTTATCAACTCGGCTGTTAATGTTAATCAATATAGTATATATAATTTATATATTATATGCAAATGTTGCTTCTAAAAAACAAAAAAACGGTTATCTTCGGCTCGCCGAAGATTAAATACCCTTGCAGTCATGAATATTGCATTAATTTGGTTTTAATAATGTTATATATATATGATATGATTTATATGATTTAGAAGTCCGATTTGAATGAAACAGATGGGACACAATGAAAAACACATTCTGCGTGAATTTCGTTGAAATCGGTCAATAGAACCGAAAATGTTCATACTAAGCATTTTCAACCGATTGTTCCTATGGGAGCTATATGATATAGTGGTCCGATCTGATTTTAGCATATGAACTGCGTACAGAGAAAATAAAGGTCTGTACCAAATTTCATCGAGATAGCTTTAAAACTGAGAGACTAGTTCGCATAGACACAGACGGTCAGACGGACATGGCTATATCGACTCGGCTGTTGATGCTGATCAAGAATATATATACTTTATGTGGTCGGAAACGCCTCCTTCAATGCTTTACAAACTTCGTGACAAAACAATATACCCTCTGCAAGGGTATAGTGACTCCTCTACTCTTTAATAGAGTACAGGCTCTAAAAATAATCTAATTTGAAGTACAACTGCATTATTGATCGTAATATTCATAGTTTTATACTTTTTTGACTGCAAATACCAATTATATTTATGCAAGTTTAATTGACTATTTTCATTTGTCCGATTTTTACATGTGAACTGCAGGCAGAAAAAATACTCAGCTGTACCAAGTTTTATCAAGTTTTAAAACAGAGTGACTAGTTCATATAGAAACAAACGATCAGACAGACGACATATATTTTTTTTTATTTTTAAAAATTTGTATATATAATTTATGTTTTTGAATGTGAAAATAGCTTGACGCTGAGCTGCATTTTTCTCTACTTTCCTGACCAAACGATGTTTTTTCCAACTCTTTTCATTTCTTCCATTTTCTCTTCATTTTGTCTCATTTTTTTTTTTAAAAGTGTTTTTTTTGTGTAGTTGCTTTTATCTGCTGCTTTGTAGAGTTTTGTTCAAGCGTAATACTTTTTAATGGCTTTTTGATTGGACACAGAGCACAGCAATTGCAAGAAACTTCTCTAGCTTCTCTCTCTCTCTCTCTTTCTTTCTTTCTCCCCCTCTGTCTGTCTGTCTCCCTCAATTGAGCTCCTTTGGGTGCGCTCTCTCAAGTTTTGCCAAGTGGCTTCCTGTCTTGACGCTTGACTCGACGCTTAAGTGCAATTTGAGTTGCCATTTTGCCTGGTTGCCTTCAGTTTTAGTTCATCTTGTTGTTATTTGTCTATGTTCCTGCTCCTCTCTGTCTCCCTTCAATCATCATCTTTATTATCATGTTTTCAATTTTTTATTTATCAGTGTATTTCCTTAAATTCCTCTTGTTGTTGATTTCTTGCCATTGTTTCACGCAATTTCCGTTTCCTGTTGTGAGTTTTGGCCAACGATTCTTGTCTTCATGATTCATTTAAATCCCAAAATTATTCATACAGCTAAGGGGCGTGGCATTTTGCTTAGTTTCAATCAAAGTATTAAAGTATTCTCTTTCTACTCCCAATTGACTTCTCCTCCTCCTAGTTAACTGATAACAAGTCTCTGGCCTCTCACTTATATTTTATTTTTTTCCAACCCTTTCACTAACTTTTTCCCCACTTTCGGTTTAGAACGCCCTACTTCCTGCCTTGGCAACATCTAATTAGCTTTACTTTTTTTCAAACGCGCTGCAATTACAATTTCAACAGGACATTAAAAGCAGAGCGTAAAAAAGTAGCTGGGAATTGTATCTATATTTGTTTGAGGCAAAAGCCGCAGCTCAGATACACTTTCCACCTATAGAATGACTTTCGTTTTAGTTGTTTTAGTTTATAATTCCACTCATGGGTATTTGAGTTATGAAAACTCTTGAATACCTAGAAGTGTTATCTATTTTCTACCGATTTCAATTTTCTTTGAATATAAAATTGGTCCAGATTGAATGTTTAATTAAGTTTGCAATATGTTGAGCTAGGTTAAGTAAATTTTCAAAGTTAATTTAAAATTGTTGCACATGCGTTTTCCATGTTATGTTTAAAGTTTTCAAAAATATAAGACTTAATAAAAAAATGTTTTTTTTTTTCTATTGAAAAGCACTTTAAATTACGTCAGAGAAATGATTTAGAATTCTTAAGTTTTTTTTTTCATAACAAATTTAAAAGCGTGTTCAAGCAACCAACAAAAAAGTAGTAAAAAAATATATAATAAAAAATGGAATTTAATTTTAATGTCAAACGTTAAGCATTTAGATTTTCGCAGTCCAATTGCTGGTTATTCAAGTTAATTGTGTTCGCTCCTTCTACGATTTCAGTGGAGGTCAAGGCAGTATCCAATTCCGAATCCATTTTGCTCTTTTATTGCTTAATATTGTACTCAAAAAATTAACAGAAATTTGTATTTTATACAAACTGCTATCGTTAACGCTTCATCAGTATCAAAAACTCATATAGAATTCTATATTTTCTATAAAAAAAGCACATGCTAATTAAATAAAAAATGAACGAACTATTGTGTAAATGAGTTTCTTGATTTAAAAAAGTATCTAGAAATTTGACTAGAATTATTTGAAATAATATATGATTATATACAAATGCACTCAATTCAAAAATACACTTTAGTACTTAAAAAATTTGAAACTGTAGCTGCTCTCACATTCAGCAACTATTCTAAAGATAATTCAAAGAATGTTTTCACTGAAAACTGTGGCTTTTTCCACAAATAGCTGATGAAAACCTTTTGGGAAAGTGTATGAAAAAAAGGAGTAGGGTCGCCGAGGTAGCGACGACAGGAGTGCTGGTCACTGTAGGCCAGAGTCACTGTAGTGACAGAAGTCAGAGGAGTTACGGCAGCAAAGGCAATGAAAAGGTTGGGCAGGCGAAGGTAAAGAAGGGGCGGTTGGTGGGCGGTATCGCTCGACAATTCGACACGCAATCGAAATTAACTTCAAATATGAAATAATTTTTCGTGTTTTCTTTTTTATTCCTACACATACATATAGATTTTAACGCGCGTTGCCAGTGTACAAGTGGGCGGCTAGCCGCAGATGGGCGTGCCAGCGAACGTCCAACTTATAATTGGAAAAACAGCGAGTGCTCTATCCCTTTCGCACAACAGTAAGCTTTCTTTCCCTTACTCTTTCTATCTTATGCAGCGAAAATTATGTTGATAAAAAAAAATGAATTATAATTACAAAGTTAATATACTTTTGGTGAAAGGATTAAATTGCTAGTTACAGCCGAGCAGTTGCGTGGTACTTCGGGTCAAGTGTCATGGGAACTTACCCTTGCAGGACTTGTCATGCAATTCTCGATCATCCTCCAGCAACGATTGAAATTTGTGCTGCAAATTGGATGCTGCCTCCTCGACATTCCGTGCCTCATTATCGCGTGGCACCAACGTCTGCAAATAGGAATACATATCACCCTGTTGGATGCGTATGCGTTTGTTCTCCAAATGACGCACAAATTGCGCTTCGCTGGGGGCCAGAAACAAGACGGCTCTGCCACGTCTGCCCGCACGGGCAGTGCGTCCCACGCGATGCACAAAATCGGCAGTTGTCTGGGCCGGTGTGTATTGCACCACCAGTTTGGTGTCGGGCACGTCGATGCCACGCCCAATCACATCGGTGGCCAGCAGCACACAACTGGCACAATCACGAAAGCTACGGAAGACACCTTGACGCTCTGTTTGAGTCATAGATCCATGCAGTCTATTAAAAATCAGAAATAAAAGGAAAATTAGTAAAATTTTCGAGCTTATCAACATTTTAGCTTACTTAAAGAACCGCAATCCATGCAGCAGGGGCTTGTCCTTCTCCAATAGATCCTCTTCATCGTCCAGCTCTTCCTGCTCGTCGTCCTCATCGAGCACACGACGTGTCAGTGCCTCGTTAAGCATATCGTGATGGAAGTTAACCATTTCCGTGGTGCTCATAAAAACAATTGCTTTGAATTGTTTGGGACTGGCTGCCACTTCTTTGGCCAAAAGTGCCGAAAGAGTAACCAATCGCAGCTTGGGTGGCACCACAACATAGCTCAATTGAAGTGTTTCAGGTATGCTGAGCACACCAGTTAAATCCTCCATGTATTCACCAAGACCATCCTCCAATTGTTTCTCAATGGTTTCTTTTTCATAGCCATTCGAGCCCTTTATGGCCGCTTCGGCAGCCTCGTCGCTGTTGTCTATGTAAAAGGGATCCTTAAGTGTCAAGCCTGCCAGCTGTTGCACTTGGGTAGTGAGTGTGGCACTGAGTAGCATACGTTGCAGCTTAACCGTTGCATTATCCTCCGCACGATGCTTATCAATGGCCTCCACGAGCTGCTTAACATCGCGCTCGTAGCCGAGTTCCAGCAGTCGATCGGCCTCATCGAGCACCAGGTACTGCAGCTTGGATAGCTTGAAGGTGGCCGTATGCAGCAAATGATCAACCAAACGTCCAGGTGTGCCCAGCAGCACATTGATGCCCTTGCGCAGACGCGCTTTTTCGCTCTTACGGCTCTCTCCGCCCAACAGCGCACCAGGTACAATCCACGTATAAGGTTTCAGTAGTTTCACGAACAACTCGTAGCTCTGCACCGCCAACTCACGCGTGGGCACAATGACCAGAGCAAGCACACCATCTGTGCGTTTAATATGCGGCTGCTGTGCCTGCAGACGCTCCACAACGGGCAGTGCGTAGGCAAGTGTTTTGCCGGAACCTGTTTGGGATCTAACCAGCACATCTTTGCCAGCCAGCACCTGTGGTATGGTTTTCTGCTGCACCGTTGTAAGCTCTGTGATGCTCAACTGATCATGTAGATTCTTCACAGCATGGGCATGCAGTCCCAGGCTTGTCACTTTTGCGCCCGTGAAGATTGTCTCTTTAATGGGCTTCACAGCACGTTGTCCCAACTGCTTGAGGGCTGTCACATCGCTCTGATCGAAAAGTCCAATTTTCTTCGTACGAAACTTGTTTTTCGCTGGAGTGTCAGTCTTTGGTCTTGCCTCGGTCTTCGACTCCGTCGCGGTCTCCTCTGTTTTTGGATTCTCTTGGGTACGCTTAAGTCTATACTCCTCGTCCATTTGCGCTTTGAACAAGTCTCCAGCACGTGGCTGCTTGTTGGGATTTTCCCTGCGCGCATGATTCTTAAGTGCCGCTTTCAACTGCTGCTTGTCAATGGCAGCGCCACCATTAAAGGTGGGGCCTGTGTGTATTGTGGGCTTGCCTTTCGGCTTGGCTGGCTCCTTGACCTTGGGCACAACAGTGAACACATTGAACATTAAATCGCCATCGTTTGGAGCAGCGACTTTTGAGGCTGTAACTGGGGCTTCGGCTTCCAGTGGTGTGTTTTGTGGTGCTGCCTGCTCCTTGACTACTGGCGCTGCACGACGTCGCACCACTAGCGCTTTTGCCTTTGGCTTCTCGGCATTGAATTGAAAGTCAAATCCCGAAGACGCAGCACGTTGCTTTTTGTTTAACGGCTTGACAGCTGTCGGCGTCTATCAAACACAATATTTCAGTATTTTCTAACCATACATGACACATTAAAATACTACTCACCGCTTTGGTTTTTTTTATTGCCGGCTTTGTCGTTATATTAAACGTAATGTTGTCATCCATTGCGACGCATTGAGTTGCAAAGAATTTGTAAATAAAAATTGTATAAAAACGTGCGCGCTCTCTTCTTCTTTCTAGCAGCTGACTAGAGTAGAAAGCAGTGCTTGCAAGCAGTGTACACACAAGTGGTGCAAAAATACCGCAACGTGTAGTGCCCAAAAGGTGACAACTGTAAATGGCAACGCCAAATAGAGCTGCCAGACCCCTGAAATTCATTGTAGTGCGCGAAAATTCAAAATCAAACAAATTTACAACCAATGGTTGCTTTTGCTATTTATTAATATATCATGGCAAAATTTAATAACATTTTGTTTACTTTAAAGTAATGCCGCTGCATGGCTGTCCTTTTTACATGCTTATAACAATTTCTTGATTACATTCACAAAAAAAAAAAAAATTTTTTTATTATTACGCGAAGAACAGACAACTGTGTCAATTTTGTGTGTGTGTGTGTGTGTGTGGGTTGTATTTTTGCTTAAAAATGGTGGGTTGTGTGTAAGTTTTTGCTTGTCGAGCTTAGCCCCAGCTACGTGCACCACAAATATCAACCACAGTCCAGCTCACGATGGTCACGCCCGACTGTGGATTTGGACCAGAATCGGTTTCCGACTCTGATTGTAGGTATGGGTCTGGATCAGGAGCTGGGACTGGATCTGGGTCTGGATCTGGGTTTGGGCCTGACATGCCCGTTGTTTCAGCTGCTGTTAAAGATTCCTGCTCTTGTGTTGTGCTGGATATTGCCTGCTCCTTGCCGTGATTAGCGGCAAAATTTACATCCATATTCATGTGGTAAACACCGCGACCTTCCTCCATGCTTTTGGTCTGGCAGGCTGCATACATTAACTATGCCGTCACGTAATATTCTCGCTGTCGCTTCTGGCACTTCTCCCGTGCAATGTAGCACAATGCAATTGTTATGAGCAGTGCTATGGTGACGCCCATTCCAATGCTTACCCACATTATTTCCTCATTGATGCCCACATACGAGCGACCTAAAAACAGAGACACAGAGAGACAGAGAGAGAGAGAGAGAGAGTGTGTGAAAGAGAGCACTTTAAAATGCATTTGATGTGCCAAAACAAACACTTGCATAGACCACATTGTTGGCCTGGCCAACAGATTATTAACAGCCCAATGCACATCCGATTGCAATGCTGGATGGATTGCTGCAACACACTTAATATTCATTACAATTCATTGAGCAATTTCAATTAAATAAATATGAACAGAATTTAAATATTTAAAAAGTGTCTTTATTATTTTTATAAAATAAAATGCACATGGCAAAAAAAATAAAAATAAATAAACAAAAATAAATTTAAATGTATTTTGATACAATTTTTTGACAACGACACGAAAGTAAAGTGTTCCCGAAATACTACAAAAAATAATTTTACATTGATAGAAAATGTATATTTAATATTTAATCTTGTGACAAATTTGAACATAAATAAATTTCCAGCTTTTTGCCTGTTTTATGCAATAAACGAAATAATTTGTTGTTGTAGGCTTAAAGGCCTCATATCATGATGAAAAAAAATATGTACTTCATTTTATTCAAAATTTATTTAAATTTAGTTTTAACAACCACAAAAACTATTTGTGAATAACTTTTAAATTAAGTTAGTTAAAAATTTTTTTTTTTTATGTAATAATAAAAATTATTAAAGCTGGTTTTTAAGCTCCTTTTCACTAGTTAAATTAAAGGAAATATTTTTTTTAACACATTTGAAATTAATAAAATTCCAATTTAATTTAATTCAATAAATTAGTTTTAAAATATTTGCCTCAAAAAACAATCAAAGCTTTTGGTTTGTTTGATAATCACAGTGTTAAAAAAAACCTATTCTGCATAACAATTATGTAACAGTTAGTAATACCCAATAATACCCACCGTTGTAGTAGTGATTTGAGTAGCCGGCTTTACCGGCTACACGTCCTGCTGGCATTTTGCAAGCTCTTTCCTTGAGTTGTTTTTTAATGCGTCTTCTTTGTTTGCCAAAAAGTTGTAGCTTAGCGTAATGGATAAACTCAAATTGCTCTTTTTCTTTTATTTTTTTAGTTTTTTTCTGTTTATTGGCAACTGTGCCAGCAAAAGTTGGAAGCTGGCTTAATTACAATTTATGTTCGGCTGCATTGCGGCCTTGGCTAAAGTTTTCATTCATTCTATTGGCTGCGATGCCAAAGTTCCGCAAAAACTATAAAATTAGAGGAAAATCCATTGTTAAACATTTTAATTAGCGTAAATCAATTTGTAATTTAAATAATACTCGTTACTTAAAGTGTTTGAATTTGAAAATAATTCAAGCAGTGCACTGCTTGCTGCCATGCAAACTTTCGCTAGTTACACAACACTAACGAATGGCCACAAACAGCTGTTCAATGAAAACAAAAATTTTCAAGCTATCGTGGCTGTGTTGTGTTTAATATATATTTAAATTTTTCTTTTTATTTGTGTATGGCATAGTGTGTGCTGTTACTGTGTGTGTGTGTCTGAGTCTTGATTTGTGTGTGTGTATGTGTAAATGGCTGAGAAAAACGAAACAGACAATTCTGTGGCTGTAGAGCAGCCGCTGGATACAGAGCAAAAAGCCGGCTATGATTATGACGCATTGTCCGCCGGCAAACTGCTGTGCGACTTCTGTGCCACAAAATGTTGCACCTGTGGCTGCCGTAAGTTCAACTCAGTGAACATAAATTTTGCAATATTTAAAAAAAAATCATAAACATTCTTTTTTAATGTACAAGAATGTACAATGAATTTGTACAGTCATTTCAACTATGAGTCAGGTTATCGGGTTTAAGATAAGAGCAAATAATATGCCACGACTACAATGAACTATATACATGCACTTGCATGATATAAATTGCATTTTCTTATAGAGCATGTATGAAAATTCCTTTGGAATATTTTTATTACGAGCAAACTCATTGGTATTCCTACCACGTTGCTGCAAAATCCATATTCTAGCTGCAATGATAGATTTTAGTTCCGCTCAGACGCCTCGGTGCGCACAAATTGCACAAAATGCCTGCTCTGTAGACCACTTTATAACCACAGCATAGCAGCTACAGCCAGTACCACGCAACCACCCTGCCACTCCCACTTCCCTCACCATATGAACAGCAGCGCGAAAAAATCCTTCACCACAGCAAAATGGGATTTAAACCAATTTTTGTGCTTTAAGATTCAAATTTTAACCCAGAGATTAAAAATATATATTTTTAAATATTCCTGAATTGTTGTGCTTTAAAGTCTGTAAATGTAGCTAGAGCCTTAAATTTGAAAATGTTGCTTAAATTATATTAAAATAATTATTTGCCAGTCTTTAAATACTCTTAGGATTTAATCTATGCATTAAAGGTTGTCAAGGAAACTTTTAGAATTTTAATTTTTGTTAAGTTGCCGCTCGATAAAAATAATTCACAAAACAGCCACAAAAAGTATTTGTTAAAAAAAAAATACAAAAATTGTCTTTCTCAATGTCTTAAGCTTTATTGCATTATCATAAAATTAGTAAACTTAACTTGTTTTATGCTTTAAAAATGTGTAGCGTCGAAATATTTAAATAACAGAGTATAGTTTAAATATTCTTGTCCATCTGCCCATAGAAATTTAAGTGGAAATAAATAAATAATAATAATACAAGTCCCGCAATATTTAAAGGGTATCCAATAATATTAAAATTTCAACTTTCTATATTTTTTGTGGAAGCAACCGAGTAGAGAAAAAAAAAAAATTTGAATTTTAAACTAATTTAATTTAATTATTAACTAATAATTAATATAATTATTGATAACTGAGTAAGTGATGTACTAAAATTGGCAGTTTTCGCTAAATGGGCTTTAAATTTAGATCAGAAAATGCGCTCTTTAGCCCACAGTGCACAGGAAACGGCATTGCGATGCTTTTGTTGCTGGCGTTTCAGCTACTGTTTCTGTTGCTGTTACTGCACATTAGGAACTGCAATTGAAATGGCTTCAAGGTCATTACATTGCCCGAGCACAAGTCCGTGCTTGTGTTCCTGCCCGTATCCGGATCTATACGTTTGACCGCATGAATTATTCACAAAATCCAAATGAATACAAATTTTTATTTTTTTTGTCTGTTGCGCTTAAAAATTGAAGTTGAGTGAGCGATAAAACCAAAGCATAATGGTTATTCCCTCTTATTTTTCTTGTTTTGTTTTTCCCCAGCAGCTTTCGGAAAATCCTATTCGGATTATTGCTATGGTGATCCGTCATTTAAGACACTGTAGTGTGTAGAGTAGCTTAAATCATCAGACAAGCTGAATCCTGCTCAAGGCATCACATTTTAAGCATATGAAATTTCATTTAATTTACAAGTTTTGCATATTAAATTAAGTTAGTTGCAAGCTATGAAAAGTGTAAAAAGCGTTTTATAACTTTCATTAAGCAGTGTAAAGACCATTTTTAATGTAAACTTTTTTTAAAACTATTTTTCAACAGAAAATATTAAGCTAAAAACTCAAGATAAGAACAATCAACAAGTTGTTGGCAATTCTTTTCTTTATGATTAAAACTTAAAAGAGTATTGACTTCGTACACTTGTAATTTACATGTATAAATTTACATATAGTATGTAGCTAAAACTTAAACAAGTGAAATCAATTTAAAATTAGTTTATTTATAGAGCACACAATCTTATTTGACTAGTTTCGGAACTTTAAACCCCAAAATGTGATTTACAACTGCTGAAAATTGCAACAAAAATAGCACCAAGTTACAGAACTTACAAACTTTTGGTATAGCCAACAAGTGGAATATGAAAAGAGGAAGTAAAAGTTAGTTGACCGTGATGCACTAACTACTTATAACTGACATTGGAACAAACTATGCGTAATCGAAATCGCCAACGTTCTCAATGTTCTCTAATGCGGTCGTCGCGCAATTTTCTAGGAATGATAAAATGTGTTTAAGCAAGAAGGATACAACTGTAAAATACCCTAAGTTGAGAACTTACAACTCTTTTTGAGATTTTACTTGAGTGAAATGCACGAGAAATTCTGAATAAAAAGCTAAGTGCTTGCAGTAACTTCATTTAAATTAATATCGAGTTTATATTTCATTAATTATTTTTTCTTTTCAAGAGGTTGCCCTTAAATCCTTACAAAACATTTAAAAAATAAAATTAAATTTTTTAAAATTTGTTCTAGTATTCTAAGAAATTTTTTATTACCGATTTATGTTTAAATAAATATAAGCATAAATAAATTTTTGGTTCAACCACACATTTATATTGCACAGAGATGCTTATAATTAAATCTAGTTGCAGCAATAATTTAAAAAAATTAACATTTCCGAATATTGGGAGTTTAAATTTTATGCACAAGTTCTACGTCTACTTTAATGCGTTCCAAACATTATGGCAAATTTAAAGTTCATTTTGTTAGAGTATAACATTGTTGTTTGTTGTCGCCGTCGTTGGGTGTGAGATAAAATAAAATTCTAAGCTCAGTTCTGTTTTGATTGCAACAGTTGCAACACAACAAACATGCAACGAGTGCGACACCAACAGCAACAGCGACGACAGCAACAACAACAGCTTTTACCACCTGATATTGCAGCTAAATTGGAAGCAGAACCAATTCGGGACAATGCCCAATTGTGGTCGTTTCAGCTGCGGAGTCGAGACATTAACTGGAGACGCTATGTTCGACCTCTGGACACGACAGTACGCGGGGATCCCGTCTACCTGGACAGACAGTCCGATTTCATGAGCAGCCATCGTCGGCCTATCGATGGGAATAATCGACGCGAACTGCTGGTGTGTCATGACATGATGGGCAACTATCTGGCCGATCGGTAAATAATAAACTGTTGAACTGTTTCCAATAACAGCAAAATGTGTCTTTTATGTGTAGCCGCATTTTTGAGGCATGTGAATTGTGAGAATAGGTAAATGCCTCTACTAAAAATGCCACACTATGAAGAAGAATGTATTACGTTAAATTCACATTTCTCACATTAACTTTGTGTATAATTTTCCTCAACTTTATTTGTATCTCTTTGATATGTGAATAACTTCTATGTTTCTGCAATACAGGCACTATCAAAGCTCGACAAAATTCGATGACTATCGATTTATGCACTGGTCTGCCGTCGATTACTTTTGCTACTTCAGTCACCAATATGTGACGATTCCGCCCAGCGGCTGGTTAAGTGCCGCCCACCGTCATGGGGTTCCCGTCCTGGGTACGTACATAGTCGAAGGCGGATCGGGCTGTAGCCATTTGCACGAGGTGCTTGCCAGTGTTGATAACGTGCGACGCACTGTTTCCGCTCTAACACGGCTTTGCCAACACTTTCATTTCGAGGGATGGCTGGTCAATGTGGAGTGTGCTGTGCGTCCCGAAGCGGTGCCAAATTTATAGTAAGTAAGCATTTAATTATAAAGGAATTTTCATAAAAGAGTTGAACGCTTTAAAGTCTAGTTTTTAGCCAGTATTGATTTGTTCAAACTATAAAAGCAAAAATCATTTAATTTTTTGACAAAATTCCTTGGCAAAGTAATTTTCAAGAATGTGATTCCAGCAATGAATTAATTTTTATCGTTTTTTCGAAAACTTCCTATAGAATTCGACTAGAATATAGAATGCTTTTGTTTTATTTACCTCAGCTAAATTTGCAAATAGTTCATCATAGTAAGAACAAGAATGAATGCTATAGTCGCCTCGCGACTTTAGGATACCCGTTACTCAGTTTCAATATGTTATTAGCAATGGTTATGGATAAGATAGCTTGGCAAACAGAACATTTTCATACAAATGAAGTTTTAGAGCATATTTTTGACCGATCGTTCCTATGGGAGCTATACGATATAGTAGTCCGATTTGGATCAAACTTGGTCAGTATATATATGTTATTGGCAGATGTATTCTGTGTGAGTTTGAATTATTTAGCTTAGTAAACCCAAAAGTTCTTCATACTAATTCATATTTGGAGCGTATTTTTGACCGATCGTTCCTATGGGAGCTATACGATATAGCAGTCCGATTTGGATCAAACTTGGTCAGTATATATATGTTATTGGCAGATGTATTCTGTGTGGGTTTGATTAATATAGCTTAGTTAACGCAAAAGTTTTCCATACTAACTCATATTTAGAGCGTATTTTTGACCGATCAGCCCTATGGGAGCTATACGATATAGTAGTCCGATTTGGATCAAACTTGGTCAGTACATGTACCTTTTAGACATGTACTTTCCTTGTAAATTTGGTTCAGATAGCATAGCTAACAAAAGTTTTCTATACTAAAACATTCTACTTTTACCTGTACATTTACCTTTATATGCAAATAAAACGCCCTAAAGTGGGCGTGTCAAAAAACAAAAACAAACTTGTACTGCTTGGATATTGTACCTTTCATTTGCGACCCCTATCATCTTTCTAGCTCTTATAGTCTCTGAGATCCTTTTGTTCATACAGACGGACGGACGGACGGAAAGACGGACATTGCTATATCGACTCGGCTGTTGATGCTGATCAAGAATATATATACTTTATGGGGTCGGCCACGCCCCCTTCTGCCTGTTACGCACATTTCGCTTCTGACAAACCTAATAGACCCCTCTACTCTTTTTTAGAGTAAGGGGTCTAAAAATTGCTCCCAATACCCCATAGTACTCTTTTAATAAACCGATACTCTTATTGTTCCCGCTTTCATCCCACTCAAGCCTCTTTGTGGACGAGCTGCGTCGGGCCACTGAGACAGAGGTGCCACATGGACGTGTCTTCTGGTATGATAGTGTGATTGATACTGGATCACTTAGATGGCAAAACGAGCTCAACCAGCGGAATGTGGAATTCTTTCGCCGTAGTCACGGCACACTGATCAACTACACGTGGAATGATCGAAGTTTGGAGACAAGTGCAAGAACGGTGGAGCAGGAGAAGGCGGAGGTACATCGTGTATTTCAGGGTCTGGATGTTTTTGGGCGTGGCCAAGTGGGACGCTTTCAGAGCTCACAAACGCTGGCTAGGATTGCACGCAAGGGCTTCTCTGCGGGCATCTTTGCACCCGCCTGGTGCTACGAGACACTGCAACAGTATGGCTACAATATACGCAACAACGATGGTGACGAAGGCTTAAATGCTGCCTTTCTGGCCAGAAACGAACGCTGGTGGTCGAGTCTCTGGGAACATTTGGCCACACATCCCTACCGCAAGCTTCCCTTCTACACCAACTTCAATGTCGGCTCGGGTCGTAGTAACTTTGAGTGTGGAACTCGTGATGTCACCGCGCCAGCGTTCTTCAATCTAACGCGACAGGCTCTGCAGCCCTCGGTGCCGCTGAGTGGCAATGTGGAGCATCATTTTGACAACGTCTTTGACGGTGGCAATGCCCTACGTATTGTGAACTTTGAACGTGCCTTTCGACTCTTTCTCACCGACTTTCAGCTACCCTTGGGCGTACTGCTGCTTGGCTACGCCTACAGAGTCGATCAGGGAGGAGAGGATCTGCAACTGGATGTCGTTGTGCGCTGCACTCGCTACAATCGTACATCCTCACAGCATTTGCATCTGTTTTGTGGCAATTACATTGATCAAATGCTAGCACCAGGCCGTTGCTGTATTTCACCCATTGTGGGTGTATTGCCAGACCCATTGATTCCGCCTCAGTTGGCACTGAATCAGGATACTTGTGGCGATGGTTGGCGTCTGCGATACTATCTGGTCAGCTTTGATGGACCCGTAGCTGTGTCGGACATCGGTTTAATGTGTCGTCGTCCTCCCAACTCACAGGCGAATGCGTATTTTGGTGCCATTTATGTGCAGAGTCTGAAGCTGACGAATTTGAATGCGTTGCAAGTGGAGAACAAGGTGCACATTGGGGCTTACGGTCAGCAGCTCTGGGGCGAGTAGGCAACATGACTATAAAGGCCGTCCTGCCATCTCTGCCATCACAACCTTTCCGCCTCTTTCTGCCTCCGGAGACCTTTGTCTATTTTGTGTGTGTTTTTTGGGTCACGTCATTATTTATCAAGGAAATGCCCTTTTGTACAAGAGCTCAGCTTGGGTTACGCACATGCCTCCATTTGTGCGTTGCATGCCGCAGCTGCACAGTGACACAAACGCTACTATTTCCAAACTATATTTAACAAACAGCGCATTTCTTTTTAATATTAAAAATTAATCAAATTTGTTGTGTTCAATCTAAAACATTGGCTTTTTTTTTTTTTTGCTTCTTAGTTTAAATATTTCATCTACTAAAATAAATGTAATATTCTGTAAAACTCTAAACATCTTTTAAATAAAATATATTTTCTTCTCATTGAATTTTTTACTAAAATCACATTGTAAATTTGTAAACTTCATATCTTTAAAAATTTATTAATATTTTATAATTTTCTTTTTAGTATTACAAATTTTGCCAGGCTTATTAAAAGTTGTTATATTTTTTACAGCATTTTAAAATTTTTACGAGACTGTTTAAAAATTTGAGTAATTATTAAAAATGTGATACAATAAAAAATATTTGAAACCAACCCAAACGAAGTTATTTATATTTTTTGGATGCTGAACGAAACGGTTGGTGAAAATTTGTTTGCTTAAAAACAAACAGCATCAGATATTCTATTTTAGGTTTTTAATTTTGCACACAGTTTAGATTTGGTTCCAACTCCAATGGGTTTTAACTACTGTGCACTCCGTTTCAATGCCTTCAGATATTTGTTCCATCAGTCAACTTCACTTGCAGCTCACTCACTTGTGTGCCACCCAAAAACAGAGGAGTGGCAGTTTAACGCCCTTTTTTTTTGGGGTCATTTCATTTGTTTGTCAGGAGGCGCCACAAAATGTGGCACGTACAACTTGAACAATTGAAGACCAAACGGTTTTTTTTTCGGCTACGTTCGAAGCAAGGCTGTTCAAACTGTAATATATTTCACATAAGTGTGTGTGTGCGTGTGTGTGTGAGAGTTTTTGCCACTTTGATCAAATTTCCATATCAATTTTTCCACTCCCTCGCCCTTCCTGCTCCTGCAAGCATACTACACCACAGTCCAACCCTCTTGCTGCCACGCCTCATTGCCCCTTGCAATACACAAATTTTTAATGCAGCTTTCCACTGCCTTCCTTACTGCCACGCCCACTTTTTAAACCAACGAAATGCAAACTTTACCACAGCATATTTTTCGCAATTTTCCCACTTTTATAAACTATTTACAGTTTACGTTTTATCTGTATACCCTGTAAATTGCACCTTAAAATAGGATCATTGAAAATCGACGCTAGGTGGCGCATTGTTCAGTGCAAATTCGTAGCTTTAAAAACAATATACCCATTAAGCATTAAAATTACACAAAATTTAACACACTGACACACACAAATACACACACCAACATACTTATTTGCACCGCTTGCAAACTTTGGACGATAGATGGTGTAGTCGCAGTTTTGCTGCTAACGGGAATTTTCAACTTATTCAATATAATGAGAACTTAAGTTTACTTTAAAAGTAACCAGAAAATATAACTAAATCCACTGGAGAAATAAAAAAATATAGAAATATATAAATATATAAAATATATATATATAACGACAGAAAAAAAAAGCAAATCTAAGGATGCAGCTTTAGATCCCAGTCTCAGAAAGAGTAAGGGGTCAATTGGGTTTGTCACAAGTGCAATGTGTGTAAGAGGCAGAAGTAGAAGTTTCCGACCTTATAAAGTATATATATTCTTGATCAGCATCAACAGCCGAGTTGATATAATGATGTCCGTCCGTCCGTCCGTTCGTATGAACCTGGATGTCAGAGACTATAAGAGCTAGAGACACACAATTCGGAATGAAAGTCCGTGAAGCAGATAAAGTTTTTTTTTTTATTTTTTCCACTCTCCTTGTAAAAGCCATTTTCATAACACCATAACTTGTAAAAAACTTGAGCTATTGCGACTATTGTAACTGTACTTAATATAAACTATATATATACATATAAAATTAATAAATATAAAGTCGTATATAGATTAAGAAAAATGAAGTAAATCGTTTACTACAATTTTTAAATTTAATAGTTGTTTTGTTGTGACATAAAATAAAATAAGTTGCTTTTCCCACAGAAATCAACATTGTGTCCCTTGTCGCTTCGAGTGGTCGATGATCAGTGATTGCTCCCGTGGGGACAAATAATGTGCTAAATGCTCGATTATAAATGTTTCACTTCAGATTTATGTATAGACTGCAAAGCTCTTAATGCAGCACTTTGTCGCATTTTCGCCGCTGACATCATTTAAGCATGCATGACAGCATCCTCTGATACCCCTCCGCCCTACTCCCAGCAATATTTTTGTTCACCCCTCCTGTAAGACGGCTTAACCCTGGTTCCACTTTGCTTCTTTTTACTTTTTATTTGTTAAGTTCGCTTTTTGTTCGCGAGAACTTTTGCTTTCGTTGCGATTTGACTTTGCTTCAAGCTCGACAAACTCTGAGCGCTGATGCGGAAGCGTAAATGCAACATGCTTCACAGTGTGGCACTGTGTTAGTGGGTGTGGTAGTGCCAGGGGCCAGGGGCAGAAGGAGGGTAGGGCACTCAACATCCTGCCAAAAGGGGGCGCTTATCATCATTAGTATTATGTGCTTAAAGCTGGCAAACAATATATCAGCTGTGATTTGTGCCACGCCCAGTCACGCCTTCCCTGTCAGCAACTGGATTAATGTTGGCTGCGTAATTAGTGGAACTCGCCCCAGCCCTTCCTTCCTCACTCCCCATGAACTTTCCCACGCTACTGCACAGTGGGCGCACTTCATTGACTTTGCGAAGGTAATTAAGTTTATACACTGATCAGAACAACACGCAAATTGCATAAAAATTTAATTAAGTTTTTAACAAAATGAAAATTTAAAATAATTATTTTATTTATAGTAAAATGAGGAACTTTGTTAGGTGTGTACTTTGGAAAACAAAGAATGGAATCATTAAAAGTTTTTATTAACTTTTTTTCTGCTTGTTAGGCACATTTCGCTTCTGACAAACCTAATAGATTTTTCGACTCTTTTTTTAGAGCACGGGTTGCTCTTCATTAAATAAGATTTATTTAAAATTTAAATTTGAAGTCTATAAATTTGGTAGCAAACAATTGATTAGTTTTCACTTAAAAAATGTATACGAATTCCAGAAACTGTATTCTGATCACTTCAGTTTTTTAATAACTTACTATTATTGTTATTATTATAATTTAAAAAATAGTTTTTCATTAATGTGCTCAAAAATAATAACTTGCTTAATGTACATTTAATAAAATTTTTTATTTTTTCGCTAGTAAAACAAATCACGTAATTTGGACTATTATACGCTGATTTAGTATTTATAGTATTTAGTATATGAAAGTTTATTTAAAAAATAATATAATTCTCGATATTTACATAACATAATTTTCAATTTTTAATAATCTTTACCATTACTTTACAAATAAGTTATTTAACTCAAAGCTGAATGCATTTGAAAGTAAGCAATTGCTTTCAAACAGCTCCACTCATCACTCGTTCATTTTCCCCACTGTTAAGTTGCTCCATTGGCCTGACTGGGCGCCAATCGCAGAGCAAAGTAATAAAGCTAGTGGCGCGTGCAGCGCTGCTGCTAACAAGGTCTTCATGATAAAAGTTTGCCAATGACCGCAATTCGACATCCGTTTGATTGCAACGCACAGTAGTGCGTTTGATTAAGAGCAATGCTAAATAAATGGGCTTTGCAGTCAGGGGGTCAGGGGGTCAGGCAAATTGGCTTGTTGCCATGCCCCACTGAATTACCTGCCTTGAGGCAGTTGCAATGTTGCACCTCATTTTTAACAATTTACTGAAGCTCACAAATTGAGCAGCATTTACACCCGACTAGCATTACAGATGACCCAGTTAAGGGCGAGATAGTTACACGGAGGCAGTGAAACAGTTTAAGCGAGGAATGAAGCAGAGAGAAAGAGACCATAGAGCGAGAGGGAAAATATTATGGTAGTGTCTGTCCTTTTGTGCTCTGAGGTTTTGATTTACTTTTGCCATTTACGAACATTTTGCATTTTGTTTGCATAAATTTATGAAAATATACAGCAAAAATGCAAATTAAATCCCCGAACCGTTTCGAAGGACAAATACCATGTGTGTGTGTGGGTGTGTGAGTGCGTGGGTGTGTGAGTGTGTGTGCATATGACAAATGAATATGTTTGTGCGTCCATTCATCAGCCATTTTTGACATTAAATACATTTTCAAACAAAAAACTGTGGATAAAAGACCATATATTTAAGCAAAAACTTTTGGTATAAAACTAGTTATGAAATAATATTCAAACGTTGCAAAAAATGAATACATATAAAAAGAATTCATCATGTTTTCCCAGTTAAATTTTAACATTTTTATAAGAACATTTACTACCTGTACTACAAGAAAGAGTCGATGGGTCTATTAGGTTTGTCACAACTCCATTAAGTATATACATTCTTGATCAGCATCAGCATAAGTATGTGGTGTTTTACAGCCGACTCACTCGACTCTAGCAACAGTGCAGAACACTGTTGAAATGGAAGAGTTGAGTACAAAATTTAAATGATTCAAATACTTATCCTTTATGACCATCATTAAAACACACATAAACTGAGAATTCAATCACTCAAATAGCAACAAAAAGTGTCATTAAAAGCAAATTGAAATTTCGCTTGAAGTGCAGCGCGCTTTTAGGCGTTTCGAATAAATATTGAAAAACAACTCAATCCAGAAAAGGGGCCGTGTAATGTTCAAAAAGCTTTCAAAGCATTTAAAAGTATATAAAGTAGATATCAGTAATTAAAAATCTTACAAAATTAAATAAAATTTACACTTTCTTTTATTTGTTAGATGTTAAAGTTTAGATTAACTTTTTTTTAAAGCAAAACTGGGCTTATAATGAATGGAAAAATAGTCAATTCGTTCAGATTGATTATGTTAATACAAAGACTATCAAAACAAGAAAGAAAAGTATAGTCGAGCTCGCCCATATACATATATATTTATATATAGACATACATATGTAAATGTATATACATATACACATACACATGTATCTACATAGTATGTATCACATACATTATTGATAGGCTAGCGTCCGTTCGTTCATATGTTTCTGTTTCGCTTGCACACAAGCGTTAACATTGCGTTCAATTTACTCGAATCATTATCATTTTATTTTGTTACAACTTTTGGCTTTATTCAGAGCATATTTCTTAACAGTTGAAATAACCGAGAAAATGCTATGAGAATCGTATTCATCAAGTACTTGCTGCTAAATTGGAAACGAGACTTATTCGAAATACAAGTACAACTTTTATAATAATCTGATAGTTTGCTTTCATTTGGCAGCAGTTGCCAGAACTTTTTACCCAACTATGCAATAAGTCAACATAAATAAAAAAGGTTATAATAATAATCATAATGATGATGATGATGATGACACTGCCATTGCTGCCACTCATAAATGTCGAGGCAATGAGAAAACAGTTGTGCGTCCAAAACTTTAATTCCGAGTTGCAACTTGCAACTTGCAACTTGCTGCCTTAATTGCCAACGTTAGTTTTCATTTTGTCAAGTGAATCTTGCCACAGTAAGACTGAAATGCTCCAGTGGATGTCTTTATATTAAAAATAAGCTTTATATAAATCCACAAAAATATTATTAAAGTTCTTTGAACAAAAAAATGTATTAAAGATTAAGTTAAGAATTATAAATGGATAAATAAAATAAATTCCTTTTATGTAAGTTTATTAATTTGCTTTGATATTAAATTCAAAGCGTGTTTCTTTAAACCATAAAAAATAATTATTTATTGTATTTTTATTATATTTTATTATAATTATTTTTCATTTAAATTAATTTATAAATCACTCGGTGAAGTAAATTGCAATTAAATCTATTGAAAACTAAAAAATGCAATATCTGCAAGTGTGCAGCTGTGTGGCAAATGTGTGTGCCAATTGTTTTTGACTTTTATGCTTTTACGATGCCCATCGACATCATTATGTTGCACTAATGAGTTTTCAGTCCTTGCGTCTCCTTCGCAAATCTCCTTTCTCTATTGTTATCCATCTCGTTCACACTTTTGGGCTGTCGCTTTAATTGCAATACAAACCAGAAACCGAACGCAAAACATCAATTTGTTGGATATTTGCGGCTTTTAGCATCAAACGAACCACAAAATAATTTGGTTCGCTGCATCATCCAATGTATTTCAACATGGAAGTGATTCCACAAGATGTTAACACCTCAAATGAACCACAATGATTTGCAATTTAAAGCCAATTAATTTACTTTAGTAAATATATTACTAAATATATAACGATTACAATTATTAAAGCTATTACTTATGCCAGAAAGTTTGAAATATATTCTAAACAAGGCCGTATTTACATAGCGGACAGTGGGCCCAGGGCCCCAGGGCCTCCACATGGAATGAAAAATGTTGTAAATCGCTGTTTTATACCAAACTAATGTTCAAAGAAGTTCGTTAAGAATGTAACCGTTCAAGCACTGAAACAAACTAGTACAAATATCGTTCACAGACAAAAGAACTACTAAATGAAATACCGAGCAGAGTAAAATATAGATTATTAAGCTTCTTAGCTTTAGTTCGTTATAAACTCATCGTTAAAATCACTAGAATGGACTGATAACCGAGGAAAAATAAGCATATTAGTCTTTAGTTTGTTTTAAGAAAGTGCGATTAAAGACGACATGGCTAACAGAAAAAGTGATCGACATAAAACTCCATGAAAAGAGAGCGGTGTTATCAAAAATACGAAAATTGAACACTTTGCTAAACGCTCCTCAAAACACGGTTCCCGATTCCACTTGTGCAACAATCAAAATTTCTATAGAGTGGTCTAAAAACGAATTTAATTACACACACAGTAAACAATTGACTTGATTCTGATTGTAAGATGTTAAATATATTCCTAGTCAATACTAAGTTAAGATATATTTGTAATTAACTCAAAACGTGTTTCCTGAAACCATTTTCACAAAGGCAAAAGAGTTTGTTTTACACGCTTGTTAGTGTAAGTGTCTGCCTGAAAAACATTATGCAAAAAGTTTGCCTTCTACTCGTCAAACTACTCTTAAGGCAAACTAATTTTCACTCCACGGAATCCCTGAATAAACTAATGCAATTTCACCGAGCAGAAAAGACAAAAAGTTTTTTGCTTAGACACTAAGACAGTTTCGCAAAATCACCACTCGCTGCTCCAATTCGCATTTCTTTCCCTCTTTTTTATGTGCATCCAAAAGTAAACCAATGGACATCGTCCATAAACTAAATGTAAGAAATGACAAAGAATTTGTTCATCACTTTCGGCCTTTGTTCAGTTTGATTGCCATAAAAATTATACAAAAACGAATTGAAATTCTCCGGCTTATCATAAAGTATTTGGTGATTTGCCGTTGGGAGTTCATCATAAAGCAAACGCAATTCACATCTTACGACGCATTCAGTATACGCCGCGTATGTCAATCCCCACATTTTTGTGGCATTAAATTGTTGGGCTGCTTTTTCGCATCTCGCGGCGCCTCATAACTTTTCCACTTGGTCCGGCAAACCGACAAGCAACAACAATAACAACAACCAGCTGAATAGCAAACAACATCATGACGCTTAAATTTGTCGGTTGTCGGTTGTCGTTTTCATATTCCGCTTTGCGTTTCTTTTATAATACCCTGTAATCGTTAAACACTCACTTGGGATTGCTTGCCGTTAAAGAAATCGTGTTTTTTTACTTATTGCGACTTTTAAAGCCTGAATTTATCTTAATGAAATTATACAATATTTTATTCAGTATAACAACCATTCAATTTCAATTGAAATAATTGATAAACTATAAACTTTCAAGGCAATTAATTGTATAGTTATTTATTTGTTGTTCTAAGGTGGGATTAGGTTTAAATAATTTAGGTAAACAAAATCCTAAATGTAACGTTAGCTTACACATATATTGAAATGTTTACAGGCGTTAATTTTGTTTTAATAATTTTTGCAATTTTTATACTAACAGTTTCTTTCTTTAACAATTCAAGTTTTCACATTAAAAGTTTAAATTAATTTATATGCTATTTTGATGGCTGAAAATACCAATTTTACAGTATAATCATGAGTGTGCAAAGTTATTGTCTGTAAGTTAATTTATTTATATATTTTAAGACTTGCATTTATTTAGTTACTCTGAATAAAAAAGTCAGGAAAGAAGCAGTCAATTTTATAGTATTATTTAATAATAATTTAATAATTAATTTCAAATAATTAATTGATAAATTTTATAACCAGTATTTTTTAATACCTTCAGTTAAAATACATTTTTTAATTTATGTTTTTAATATTAATTTTACTTCTACATATAACTTTAATATTTGGTTAATACTCGCGACTGCTTTTAATTAAAATTAAAATAGTGAAACTCCAATAAATCTGCTGTCTAAAATGATTGCAGCCTAGAGTGCTCACAAGTCTAGTTCACCCGCTTTTACTAAGCTTTCCTCTGTGGCGTTTTGTTTTAGTCTGGTGAAAAGGATTTCTGAAGGATTTCCCATGGACAAAACTCATTTTTCTTGTTTGCCAAGTACGTTGTCGTCGTTCGCGGCTAAACATTCATTATGTTTTTGGTGTGACGGATATCCGTCATTACTTTGGCCTCTGAAGATTGCGTCGAACGTGTAACGAAAATAGATATACCCCCCTTTGCCAACACTATGCCGACTACTATTTATTTTCCACTTTTCACACACTCTCTCTCTCTCTCTCTCTCTCTCTCTCTCTCTCTCTCTCTCTCTCTGTCAATTTCGCTACTTTTGTTGAATTTTCGCCACAAAATGTATCCTGATTTATTTTGATGCGCAATTGTTTGGAATCTTGTTGCCAATCAAGTTAGCAAATATACCCAGAGCACAGCTTAAGTGGCCATACACACACACACACACACACACATATGTAACACACAGAGACAGGACTCTGGCCATGCAACAGGCAACTCAACTTGGCAAAATACTTTGTTTACGCAATAAATCAACAAAATCACATTTTGATTGCTACATAAAGTTTAAGCTGTACACACCCAATGCCTCTCAAATTGTACCACTTGACTGGGCCTTGAACATTTCAGCCATTTATTTGCTTTGAACCAAACTGGCATTCCCCATCACTCAACTATATAAATACTTATGTCCCAAAGCGTCTCGATCATCATATCCAATCTGAATGGCACGTAAACTGACTGTGCTAAATGGTCTAACCATTTATCAACAACTTTTCAAAGATATATCACAGTAGGGGCATGGGAGGACGGGGGCTGCTTGAAAAGGAGCTAGATTCATCGATGTTATTGGCCTTGGCTGGAAAGTTAGCAGTGAAGGCTTGAGTGATTGACGGTTTCAAAAATCAGTAAAACGATTTTTATTCAAGATGGAAGATGACTGCCAGAAGGCAGTTCCGCATTTCGATTTCGCCTGATTTGGTGCATAAGTAATAAAAAATTTTAACTTAATATAATTTAGTTAAAGTCGACTATGGTGTCATTAATGGCATTTTAAGTAAGTTACGTTGGGAGTTGTGAAAAGTATAGTTAAACAACGGGCTTAAAAGAAAGGCATACTTCGAATTTCAATTTCACAAATATCAGATTGTACATTTTAAGATATTTTTTATTTTTTTTTTGAGAAATTAAGTCTTTTATGGAATTTGGAAGTATAAGTTTGCTGCTTTATTAGCTTAGTAAATTTCCCTTTTTGATTAAATAATATTTTTCTTTTCCCTTAACATTCCACATTGAACTGCTTTGCAAATTAAATGTAATTTGTAAAATTTGTAAGAAATGCGTAATAAAAATATTAATTATTAAATTTATGATTAACTTTAAACCTAATAAAATCAAGTTTTATGAGGGGTGAAGCCCAAATTAATTAAAAAAACCGGCTGTGGACCTAACCATGAATTTAATACTTAGAAATTGAAATAAAACTTTAAATTTCTGCACAAAATTCACAAATTTAAACACCACCCATGCAACGTTTTTCATAGAAATTAATTTAAAGATTAAAATTACATACACTTCAAGTACTCAAATTAGATTGCAGTTTCCTACAAAGCAATGCAAGAATTTTGTTATAAAATTCACTTAATTCTTAGCAAACTGCACAAAAAGCAAACTTCTCATTGAATTCAACATTGATGTGCAAAGTGTTGCTCTTAATCAATCAAACATTTTATACCCTGTGAGGGTATATTGGATTTATGCGAACAAGCCTTGACCGTCTGTCCGTCCGTATGAACGCCGAGATATCCGAGATGGTAAAAGCTGGAAAAACCAAATTTGGTACATAGACTTCTTTAATGTGCAGGTCATGCTTAATTTCAATTTTTTGACACGCCTCCTACCGCCTCCGCAAATTGTAAAAAACATATTTGGTACTCGTTAACTAGAAAACTAATAAAGCTATCGAGATCAACTTAACATATTTTGTGTAAAGTACTATTGTAACTATCCATACCTAGTTTGATCCTGATCAGACAACTATATCCCATAGCTCCCATAGACCAAATCAGACAAAAATGGGTCATTTGTATGAAAAAATGGTGTGAGCAAGTGCAAGCGAGACAGAGAGCGCTTCTTCTTTTTCTACCAGTTTTTTAATTCATTTGAGCGATTCATTATCGATAAATTTATATTGAGCTCAAGCTAGGATAGTAAATAATCGACAAGTGACTTTGATCAGCTGTTCAGCTGTATCGTTCGAGTTGCGTTTACTAAAATCAAGTGGATTCCTAATTGATTTAGCACGCAAATTGAAGATTTCTGTAATCTCAAGACAGGAGCGGACTTCTCACAGAGTATTTTATGGTCGGGTGAGCCCGACTGTACTTTGGTTCTGGTTTAGAATTGAATGGAGCTTAGAGTTCCTTGGAAATAAACTGAATACATTTGTTTAAAGCTAGAGCTTCGATAGAACTGCGGAATTGTGCCAGAACGCTGTGCATTTCTAAGAGACATAACTCTTATAACAACTACATTTAATATTTAGGAAATTTATGTAGCAGATAAGCTGCAAGTTTATGTCTCGAATGTTAATTCCAGCATGCTCTGGGTTTAGTTTGCACACTACAATTATTTAAAATCTTTTATAATTCTAATTTTGTGTGAATTAAAGCAAATATATAAATTGTTAAGCTTTCTATTTGTCTGTATAAAGTCCATTCATTTTCTTAGACTTATTCTGGCAGTACAAGCAAAATTGTAAAAAAATTTCTCATTTAAACATAAAAAGACGTCAAAATGATTTTCCGAGAAACTGCTATTAAATTTCAAACGCTACTTCAGACGCTTCCTGAATATTTATTTATACCTTTTGCCGAATATTGCTTTATATTTCATATTTCCCTAAAAGTTTTTTCAGCAGAAACTTTGCAGGGCTCATAATATTTTCCCCCCACTACAAAATATACCCCTTTCATTTTTTGTTTGACACCTGCTTTGTATGACAACTTTCGGAGTTTGAGCTTCTTTTTGACGTCATTTAGTGTCGCTGTCGTCACTGTTGTTGTTCGTCCTTTTGTTGCTATTGTCATAAAAAGAGAGAAAAAAAAAAAGAAAATCAGCCAAGTTTGGCAGCGCGAATATTTACGCTGTCAGCGCAGTCGACGTCAACGTCGGCATCATCGTGGTCGTCGGCGTCTTCCGCTTATTTTCCTGTCCTGCCTATCGTCTGCCTGCCATTTTAAGTTGCTTTGATGCCGAGCGACTTTGAGCAAACACAAAATGGCAAGCAATCTGTGTATCGTAGAAATACACACATTCACACACACACACACACACACACTAATACACACATTCAAACCGAGACATGTTGTGCTTTAAGTCTGTGCAGATCTACAGGGCCAGATTGCAGCTAAAAAATGCTTGAAAGAAAAACAACTCGAATTTTTCTAATATCATAGACTTGTGGCAATGAATATTTAAACACACTTTTAGTACGTAGTGCTTACTTTAAGTTGTGCAGTAGTTGCTTGTTTATCACACAATTTTCGTATATAAAAGTGCATATTAAATTTTCGAGCTCCTTGGAAAAGTTCGACTTTTTAAAGTTACAAAATAAAGAGCTCATTTGTGAAATATCATCGTTTTAATTAATAGTTTTTAATTATTTGAAAATTTGTTTTATTGTGATGTATGGTAAAAATAAATAAATGACAAAACAGCATAATTAAGTTAAAAGAAATTTTGAAAACAAGCATCAAAGAAGAAGTGGGCACTAAGAGTCTTAAAAATGGAGGCAATAGTTATTATAACTTTATTAATTATTATTCATATTAATATTATTATTATTATTATTATTATTATCATTATCATTATCATTATCATTATCATTATCATTATCATTATCATTATCAGTATCATTATCATTATCATTATCATTATCATTATCATTATCATTATCATTATCATTATCATTATCATTATTATTATTATTATTATTATTATTATTATTATCATTATCATTATCATTATCATTATCATTATCATTATCATTATCATTATCATTATCATTATTATTATTATTATTATTATTATTATTATCATTATCATTATTATTATTATTATTATTATATTATTATTATTAATTATTAATTAACATACAATTTTCCTTGTCCCGTTTAGTTGCCAATCCGCTCCTGCACACACACGCACAGCCCCATTCCATGGCACACTCAAACACACACATACCCAGTCATACAGTTTATTATACATAATGTGTTTGTTGTTTACGAGCTACGCACTTTTCCATAATGGAAAACTAAAGTTTTACTTGGTACTTTGTGTATTTTTTGCTACAGTTTGTTGTCCCTAAAGATGCCATAAATAAGCGCTTAAAGCAGCGCGTCATGTCTGCCATTCCGACTGTCTGTCTGTCCCCATGTCCCTCAGTCTGTCTGTCAGACTGTCTGCTTATGCTCATAAGTTAGTGACGTGACCGTGTGACAATATCCATGTCCATGTGGCGTACACTTGATGCCCTCTGTTTCCGGTTCCTATTCTCATTGTCTACTTGGCCATATGCAAAGCGAATAGTTGAATAAATCAAATTCTTTGCCAGCCCGGTTGTTAGCTGAAAAAAGCTGGCAAAGTGACAAACAAAAAAAAAAAAAAAAAACATTTGACACTGACTTACTGTTGGCACTGCCAACAACGCCAATGTCCTGGCCAAGGTCAGTCGACAGAACACAGTCGCCCTATCAAGGTCCAAAAAGGTCTTCCCCAAACGGAGTAGCTTCTTTTCAGGGATAGAATGGAAATTGTACTAGGGATGGTGGAAAACATCGATATATCGCTCATGTGTGTTGTCCATTATTTTTAAAGCCACACAAATTATAAATAAACGGATCTTATTAAATATTTAAAGTGATTTTGATTACTATCAAATTCCAAATAGAGGTTAAATTTAAATTTAAAAAAAAAAAATTTATTTGTAACTTTTTCAGTTGAAAAACATTTTTTTTGCATATTAATATATAATAAACTAATTTGTATAGTGTCTAATTTAGTTTCAAGCAATTATTGACTTTTTAATGGAATTGCAAAAAATAATTGTAAAGAAATTTGCGTACCATTTCTAACAAGATTTAGGTTCTTTACGATTAAACAAAAGTTTTGTTTTTTAATTAAATATTTTTTTTTTTTTCAAAACATTTTAATAAAGTTTCTTTGATTCAATTTTGACCATCATCTCTAATGTAAGTGTGGTGTGGTGTGTGTGTTTGTGTATTGTGCTTTTGCTTCATGACCACAACGGACAACAGCGGACACAAGCACTACTGTCACAGGACGTTACTCAGCTGGCCAAACATGTAAACTCATCCAGTTTTGACTTGATCTATGAGTATTCATGAGTATACTCATATACTAAAAGCTTTAACTGGAATGATTTCTGTTTTGTAATAGTAATAATAGTTCAAAGCTTCTATTGTCCAAGGATCTTCATTTTGTCGTATTTATCCTTGTGTCATTCATATTCTGCTTAACTTAACTTGTCTCTCCGTCAGTCTCATTTGCTATCTCTCTCTTTGGCGCCACTTGGCAGCTGCCTTTCAAATGTGCATTGGCTCCACAACACATGACATTCAACACACACAAAAACACGCACACACGCACATACAGCCACATAGCACACTGTCAAACACAGTTTCAATTAGAAGTTATCTGACGCCTTGTAAAGTTGACCAACGCTTGCTGCATTGTTCCCATGTAGCCTACACTGCGCGAAGAGTTCTAACAAAATTTAAATGAAAAGTATTTAAAATCTAGCGTATCTGTTCGTCGAGCTTTCCCGTAGAAGAAGGTTTGTAATAGATCTTAAAATTCACTTTGGACAATATTTTTTTCATTGTACTTCAACTTCATCATTTTATTTAATTAATTAATAAAAATGCAGCTTTATTTTTGTATTCATTTATGAATAAATGAATTTTTAACATTTTTTCCTATTTTTTATAGTGTACTCAGAGCAATCATTTAGTCTATTGAATTTAATTGCTTTAATTAAGCAGCAAAAGTTTAAAAAATCAATACCAAAAAATGTTGTATTAAAAATCCCATTTTAAAAACTTTTGTCAAGTTTCCAACTCTGTACTGTCCAATTTAGGCTTGATATACTTTACAAAAATGTAAGTCTAGGGTATCTGAGAGTACAAAATTGGTTTAAGCGTATAAAAGGTATCCGAATTGCAGGAGGTATAGAATTACAGGATTTCAACGTGTACCAAAAAAACTACTGAATTGGTTTTCTATTTTTTCAAAATGTACCCGAGGTACTTTTTAGTCTATTAAAAGCTCCCAATTGTACCAAAGTAACATGTTAATCAAATTATTCCAAAGGTAACCTGTGTTACCAGCTAGTATTAAATATTTTAGAGTGAACCACAACATTTCCATGACTAGCTTAGCAAACTGATAAATATTTTATATAGTTAAAGTGTCCCTATGGATTACTAGAAACATGATTTCTCAGCATATTCAAGGTATTCCAAAGTTCCTTAGGTATTTATAGTAATAACCTGGGATTTAAGGGATTTTAAGTGTACCAAAAGTTTCTGTTTTAGTATTCTAGGCATACATACTAATACTGCCTTAGTTATCTAATAGTATCTATTAGTCACAAACTTCGAGTAATAAATAATTTTAGGATTAGAAATGGTATCTTGTCTATTTTAATAAAAAGGGTATTAAGACTTAAATTTTACTATTAAATAAGTACGAGCATATTTGTTTGTATGGTGTTTATGAACTTTAAGTGTTTTACACGCATTTGCTAGTACATAATAGTTTTATCTGATATTTAAAGTAATATATTAATACCTTAAGAATCGAATATGTTCATTATAGCTAAAAATCAATAATTTTCTAAGAGCACCCAAGTAATACTCAATGGTTTTGTTTAGAGATCACTATCTTAGAGCCTTGGCAACCTCAGCAAATAACAAGATTCGTCCAATTCCGGTTTGGATCTCTACAGATCGCCACTATCGGGCCTAGCAAGACCCTATCCCTCATTAGCCCTTCCCTCGTATGTCCCAGCTGATAACAAAACGTGCCGAATTCATGGCTCATGTGTGCTGGTGTGCACAATTCCTAACCTTACCTAACCAAGGGTATCTACTCATCTTATGTTCTGCATCTAGTGCTCAAAATAATACAAGAAATATAAATGTAAATATGACATAATCCAATTTTTCTTAATTCCTAGGGTATCTACTAGTCTTGTCAGTTGCTTCAATGCCAAACTATTTATGCTTTTTGGTTTTGTTGGCAATTGTGCTTAACTGTGAAATTCGCTTGTCTTCCATTCCATGTGCAATTGCCAAATGCACTTAACTACTGAATGCACCCCGCTGTGTCTGTGTCTGTGTCTCTGTATGTGTGTGTCTGTTCGTATGTGTGCATGTGTATGTTTTGTAGTGTTTTCATTTGTTTTATTGTAAAGTTCCCTTTGCCGCTGGCAACTTTAACGTTGGCTTTTAATTAACTCTCCAAACACATTATAAACATATACAAACATATATGTGTAGGTTCTCTTTATCTCTCTCTCTCTCTCTCGCCTCTCTTTCTCACACCCACAAACACACACACGTCAGGAATTTCCCAATTTGTAGTGCATTTTCATGTCCTTGTTGTGGTTGCTACCCTCTCACATTAATGGTAAACATCGTTTTGTCTAAATTGTATTTATGTCCTCAATAAATTGATATTTATTGTACTCGCATCTGTTATGTGTGCTGTGTGTTGTGTGTTTGGGCGTGGCGTTTAAGGCGTAATTACACTAGATAACTAATCAAATATTTAATGGCAAACATTTTCAGTTCAATATTAATGCCAGATTTGGCAAACATTTGTGTAATTGGCTGATTGCAAATCACTTTCAATGCACTTGTCGTACAAATGTTTAATTAATAGTTGTTAAATTTAAACACAAACTGCTACACAGTGTGTTAATTTAAAGTGTTAGACGATTTAAAGTTTTTCTGCCCAAAACTAAATGAAATTTAGTTTTCAATGACTTTTCACACTTGAATGAAGTTAAGCTGCTTGGAAATTAAATTTCAAAGCATTCCAAGAATTTATGTTTATGCTAAAATATTTCCAAGCAATAATTAAATTAATGAATTTTGTATGCGGTTTAGCTTTAATTGAATTGAATTTGCTAAAGAAAAACTATAAGTTGCTATGCACTTAAATAAACATTTAAGTTTCCGCAAAAGTAATGCATACCAATACAAATTTCAACAAGTTGAACTTTTATTGAACTTGATCTACAATTTATGTGCCAGAAATGCAATAAAACTCAATAAATTCATATATCTTTTTTAATGCATTTTCAGCGATTTTTCTTCTCATAATATATGTATAACCCACTTTTGTTTGCGCTTTCCGTCAGCAAACATTGGGGCCCATGTGGGGCACGTGTCACATGGAAAATTCATTTGTTGCAACTCGAAGGAAGTTTTTTGTTTCTGAAGAAATAAAAATTCTGTAAACGTTTTTGCAACTTATAAAAGTAAATGGATTGTGACTTGGATAAAAACTCAACAGCTATTACTACACCCAAAAAAACACTACTAAGTTTCATAAAAAACGTTTCTCTAATCTGAATAAACAGAAACTGTTCAGAAAGCCAGAGTGTAAAAAGATTTGTTAAAAAAAAATAAAACAGTTCTCTAAATTTAAAAAAATATGCTTAGCTGAAATATATATACAAAACCCTAGAATACTCACCACAAAAACTCCTGCTGTAAAAATATTTCAATATACTATTTAAAATAATAACGCGAAAAGCTTAGGCCGTGTAGACTTACACAGTTTAAACACAAACTTTGAGCAAACAAAAATTGTTAAAAATATTCATTGAGTTGATTGGAAAATTCATTTATATTCTGAATTATTTTATATTTAATACTATATATTGAAAGTTTAATTATGTTAATCGTTGCTGTTAATTGTTGCTTTGGTGGGTAAATAAACATTTTTTTTGATTTTAATTGACAAGTTTTAAAAAATGTTACGCTCAACATATTTTAACCATGTTGCAGTCAACTTTCTCAGTTATTAAATTTTCATTATTATTAAGAATATTTCAAGAAGTAAATTTTAAAAGGTATTGTTCCAAAAACGAATTTCATTGAGTTAAAATGTTGCTTAAATAAATTTTTTTTTATGAAAATTAGTTTAGAACTTTTTGTCATACTAATGTTGCTTAATTATAACAATAGTAATAAAGTGATATAAAGAATTTTCAACAAATATTTTTAACGCCTTAAATGAGTTGTTAAAAAAACTTTGAAAATGTTCTTAAAATACCGAAAAGAGAGCACGCGTCTAGCCCCTAGTGTGTTTTGACTGACAATTGCAAAAGTTTGCTGGGCTGTCACACGCAGATACAGATACTAACACACACAGATACACTTACTCAGATACACAGGCAGTTGCATGCATCTTACGCAGTTGAGGGGAAAAACGGCTGCAACATGAAACGGCAAATGAATTTGCTAGAACGTAGATAAGGCTGTCAATAAGGGCTGAAGGCGAGAGAGGAAGAGAGTGAGTGTGGGGGGGCGACTAAGAGAGGGAGAGGGAAATATAAAGAAGTTGAGCTGACTAACTGTAATGCCCTCTAACAAGCTCATGCACGATGGTTGCAAGCAAAGCCAAACAACTCAACGAAGCCAAATGGGCAACACGGAGCACAACAACAACCACAGCAAATAAATTGAATGGCAACTGCAATAAACGTGGCAAGGCGTGGGCGTAGAGAGGACAAAGTAAAAGCGAAAAACCTTGTAAAGACTTCAGAGGGATGCAGACAGAGAGAGAAAATGAATTGTGCACATTTTTATGCTTAATAATAATTTTGATGCCACTGTTGAAAAGGAGGCGTAACGAAGCCCATAAACAACCTGATGTAAACATACGCAGTATTTATCTACAACTATTTGATTGGAATCACAAAAGTCATGCAAATGTAAATAAAAATTTAAAGTCCTTTTTTATGGAATAACTTTTTATATGTTTAAACCATTGAAATCTGCACTAATATAAGTAATCAGAAGGCTGACTGAAGGCTGACCGTCTATTCGTCTGACAGAATGAAAAAAAGGATCTCAGCGACTATAAGAGCTAGAAAGGCTGCAGAGGTCGCAAATGTTCATGCAAAGGTAAAAATAGTATGTTTTAGTATAGCTTTTTGCACCATTTATACATAGGATGTGAATGATCATGGAGTACATATACTGACCAAGTTTGATGCAAATCTGACAACTATATCTATACGATTTTATCTCCAAAATCATCCAAAAATGACTCCCAAATATAAACTAGTGAGAAAAATTTCTGTATTTACCAAGCTATCTTCAAGAAACTGACACAGAATAAATTGATCGATAGCATACACATGCTGATGATGATCGTTAGGATCGGATATCGTATAGCTGCCATAGGAACAATCGGTCGAAAATATGCTCTAAATATTTGTATGAAAATGTTCTGTGTTTACCAGCTATATAATTATTATTATATTAATCAAACTGAAACAAAAATTCTAAGCATTATTTGAAATTATTTTTATGTTTATATAAAATAATGAATTATTTTTTAAATATCTCACATTCACATATTGATATGTGTTAATCTTACACAACAACTGAAGCTAAATAAATAATATGTACACTAATTAAATTAATTAAGAGTTAAGAAAAAAAAAAATAAACAATTTATTTTAAACTTCAAGAACTTCATACTCTATAAGAATAGTGTTTATCTTGGCAGAATGGTTTTAAATTTATTTTTGGTAAGTTAAGAGAGAGAAGTTAAGACCATTATTTTTAAGATTCCTATACTTTCATTAATAAATGTATACTTAGTCCACGTAATAAATAGAGTGGTATATGTGTATATTGTTTCTATTTGCGTATTCATAAGTCAAAATAAATTTAATTTGAAATAAGACCTGAGCTAGTCTCTTACTTTATAAAAATAATGTTCTATAAACTGTTTCCAGAAAACACAACTACCCGCTTAATACAAAACATGTGCAGAGTGTTTAACAGACGAGTTCACTCCAGCTAAGACTACGGTATTCTACCAGTCTTTTTCAAATTCTTTTTAGCCTCAATTATGGGCGTGGCTATGAGCAAGCATAAAAGCGACTACGTTACGCTAAGCAACTGTAAAAGTGACAGTTTGTATGTGTGTGTGGGTCTGTTGTGTATTGGTTTGTATGGTGTGTGTATGTGTGTGTGTGTTTTGGCTTCGTGGTTAGCCATCGGCATTTTTGCCTAGAGACACGTACAATATCCTCAATAACATCAGCGTCAACATATTAATACAATTCTAGATACCCTAAAAGGAACAACACAAACATAACCAACAACAGCAATAGCAATAACAACCCCAGTGGGAATTGAAGACATGCCAAAAGTGCTGACTCTGACAGTATAAGTTCATCAATCAATTAAGCTAACATTGGCAGACTGCAGCTCAAAAGGAAAAGTCAATTTGAAGAGATTATGTACAACTCAATTTGAAAAACACTCGAGTAAGAAAAGATTTTCCAACACTGGACAAATTATAATTGTGCTCAAATCTAGTTCAGAACAAATTTGTTTAGCTATGCAAAGCTATGTAAACATGTATTTATTATTTAATATGCATAAATATTATTATATGTTATTAAAGTCAGTTTAAATATCCTTTTTTTGCGCACCGGAAATACACGCTTAAAATTCATGCATGCCAAATGCACGTCATGCTGCAATCTGAGTCACTGTTTAATTATTTATTATACGAAAGTTTCGGTAATTTGTTAAGTTGACGCTTTAAGTAAATTTTATGCACATTTCGGCAAAGTTTGGCACAATTTACAACAGTTTGACAACTTTTTGGATACTGGCATTTAAATGGTGGGAAGTTTCATTAAGTTGGCTGCACTACAAGACAATGATAATGCTAAAAATTCGAAAAGTAAAAAATATTTTTACGAATTCGCGGCACTTTTGATAAAGATTATATATTTATATATAAATATAATGTAGCTTTATTTTTTATTTTATTTGTTTTGCCCTCAAAATAGTACCAACAATTCAGGTACAGAGGTAATTAAATGCTTATGGTAACACAACTTTAAGACTGGGTAAAAATGTAATAGTATAAAATTAATTTAAAACCTTCATTTTGAATAATGAAAGTAAGTTTGCTTTTTCAAGCAGTTAATGCTTTCAAAAGCGCAAAAATATTATATAAAAAAAAACTAGAAAAAAAACATTAGCATAAATTAATGAAAATCTCAGTTCTTATATGTTTATTTTATTAAAAGGAAAACTACGTTTATGTCAAAGAAAATATTTTGCTATTGAACAGCACTGGAAAAGTCACAAAACAAACAGGCAAAGAAAGCATGAAAAGCGAAGGTAGAGTGTGACATAGAAAGAGAGCAATGGAGAGGGTAAGAGCGATAGAGGGCGAGGGAGAAAAACACACATTTATTGATACACCATAATGGGAAAAGGCAGCAGAAATTGTGAGAGTCGAGCGTTTTATTTGCTCAAATCATCTGCAAAAACAAATTGAATACGCGTGGCAGTGTTATCGATATACAAACAAAAACAATCCTAACAACACACACACACTCACACCCCATATGTTCACAGATAAAACTTTAATTGGCTATAATATTTAATAATTTGGCAACATTACGACATTGTCTTAAATCTGCTCACAGCCAAACAATTTTCCCACCTCCAACTCAACAAACAACAATCAATTTTATCTCCGTCTTAAATTTTAAGCCTAGTATCCCAAGGTGACAATGGGCTTATGTTTTTGTGACCATACAAAACTGTTGGCCTGGTGCAGAGAGCCTTTTAATGCGACAACAGACAACATGATTTTAAATCTCAATAAAAATTTAATTGTTCAGTCTTTGTTCAATTTAAATTATTCTAACATTATTCCAACTAGACAGTTTGCAGTCGAGCAACTTGAGTGTAGCGCTCTCACTTGATTTTTTTTCGGTCGAAAAGCCGCCGCTTTGTTTCCAGCGCTTCGCTTTTATCTCCAACTTCCACCTTCAAACTTATTTGGCTTCGAACCTTCTCATATGTGCTTCTCCTACCAAATCACGCAACAAAATCTGTTGTCAGGCAAAGCTCGATGACAGCCAGAGGCATGTTCTTGGTTTGCCATGCTGAACACGCGGAAATTTAGCAACACAGAGTATGTTCAACTAGCCGCAAGACAGATTAAACTAAACATCATTTTGTATATCAATTTAAGCCTTTCAATGGTTTTGAATATTTCAATTTTACGAATTATTTTTTTTGGTGCATTTAAAAATATACTAGGGATTTTTAAAAATCGTTTTTTTAAGCTTTTATCAAATCTTTAAATTAAATTTAAATTTTCAACACCTTTTTCCTATGGATATCTACAGTAAGTACATTTTACAGCATATTTTCAAGTGCATCAGTTTTCCGATTGCCACTTTGGCAGCTTGTTTTTGATTCGCAAGTATTATGGCATACATTTAGGCGCGTGCTCACATGTTGTGCAACAGAGATAGAAACAGTATGAAAACGGAAAAGTAAAGTAGCAAAATGTGAATAAGAAGCAGAAAAGTTGGAGCACGACTTGCCGCAAAGTCCCAAAAATGCCAACTCAGTTGACAACAAAAAAAATCAAATCTAATTTAAGCATAAAGAATCTTAATTATTACTCGAAATCGTTTACATAGCATTAAGCTTTCAATTAGGAAGTGCTTTTGAATATTTTTTTCAAATAAACCGAATTCCCTTAAATTTGGTTAAATCAGTTTAAAGTGTAAATAAAATAACTACAAGAGTTTAAGCATTTAGACCACGTCCCAAGAACTTATTTAAAGTAGATGAACCAAACCGTTCTTATAGATGTACACAAATTTAATTTAAGTTTATTAAATATGTTTCTGTTTAAAAAAGTGTTTCATTATTAATTTCTGTTATTTAAAATATAAACTCTACTTTAATTACTTCATGGCACACAAAATATTCGATTGGCCGTGTTAATAGCTCAGAGTACTAAGCTGCCGACCGGTCACAATGAGCACTTCATGCTCATATGAGTTTGAGTATTTGTATCCTGAACCATCTCTAACCGTATCACTTATAACTTACAGTTATAACCATAATTGTAAATATTATTAATAGTTTAATACAAGTTGTCGAGGAACAACAGCAAAATTAAGAAAAATTTAAGACCTTGACAAAACTGTTGGTGCTTTGCATTCTCGTTCAAAAAATGGTTAAAAGAATGTTTAAATTAAACATATTTTTGTTAATGAATCAAAAATTTAAACACTAAATTTGTTTTGTTCCAATAATAAGAGATAAATTATACATCATCTTAGAATGTCCATCATTATAATAGTAGATGTTGCTCTTTAATAATAACAACTTAGTATATTTGTTGTTTATTTGCTTAAGTACTAAACAAATTCACTTTCATATTCAAACTCATATTCATATTCACATTCATATTCATAGTAAATTTCGCTTTCACATTCGCAGCCATGAAAGAGATTATCTCAAGCCATTAGTATTTGAAAGCTCAGCTCGCACTTTGCCTTCTAAGCTTCAGTTTTCCACATCTTCATCTTTGTGTTGTCGCTTAACTGTCGGCCCAAACCCTTAAGAACGCCACCTTCTCTTTCCCCACCCATTAGCTATTTCGTCCCACTCTTTTTACCGCTCAATCTTTAGCTAGCGGCGAGACTTTTGCCACCACGGGGAGTCCCCCAAAGTCGTAACAATCTTATTCACGAACATTTTTTATGCACTGTCAACCTTTTTCTTTGCTTCATTTTATTTTATGTGTTCTCTTTATTTTTTTTAGTATACCCTCTGGCCGAATATAAATCAATGGAGTCTAACAATCTTTAAATAAAAAGAAAATTTGTAAAGTATTTTCTCTATCTTTTTTGAATTATTTGCAAATTTAGCTCGACTTAATCCAAATTAAAATTCATTTGTGAAAATTTTGTAACTTAACTCAGTTTAAAATTCAAAAATTTCAATATTTTTAATGCACTAAAATAAAATTTGAATAATGTTTAAAATATATGTAAATCTGTAGGGTATCAGCTAGTCAATCCAACAGACACTACCTGCCCTGGCATATTGTTGCTTCAGCTGCAAACTATGCACATTAAGTCAAAGCCACATGCTTTCAAAGCAGCATACACATTCCCGACCTTTAAACACCACCTTCTTTCTGTAGTGCCTTCCACTAGCCTAAGCTACCCCTTGGCAGCGGTGCAAGCAACTGTGTCTCAAGTGCTGTTTGCCTCGTCCAAAGACTGCATTCCTAGTTCATGCACACAAACACACACTGTGACTGCTGCACATCAGCTGTTAAATGCCCTAGTATTGGGTACTACAATTTTGTCATGAAATGTGTCAAGCATTTCAAATTGAATGCATTATGAAGTACAGATAGTTTCAGTTGAGAATATCTGACTAATTTTCAAAGATAAATTCTTTTTATATAATGTGTCAACGACTATTGCTATATTTCGGCAATTTAAAGCACTGAAAACTGAAAAGGTGTACCATTTTATTCAATAAAGAACTTGACTCAAATAGCTATAACATTAAAAAAATATATTTATAATTAGGAGAAGTTAAGCAAATTGTCTAACACTAACATTTAAAAAATACATAGAATTTTATTGAAATATCAACGCATCAGTCATTAGAAAGATGGTCAAAACTACCAACTAAAACTACCAACTAAAACTAAAAACTAAAACTAAAAAAAAAAAAAAAAAAAAAAAAATTAGTCCTTTTTGGATTACTTTACAGCTTACAACTAGATACAATTTAAATACATTTTATTCAACGTTATTTAGTTCATTTGTAACCGATTTAAGCCTAAAGGGCGTTCAATTGCTGGCGTGTTAAACAAAATGTTTCGCTCTTGTTTCTTTTATTTTGTTTATTTTAAAAACTAACCCTATTGAATAAAGAATTTCACAAAAATAGCTATAGCATTTTGAAATGATTTATAATAGAGAGAACTTAAGAAAATTTTCTAGCACTAGCAATTAAAAAAAAAAAAAAAATATATATATATATTTGAATACAGTTTGGATTGGTTTACAGCTTCTAACATTTGTAGACAACTTAATATAGTTTAAATAAATTTTATTTAAATTTTTTAATTCATTTGTAACCCATTTTAGCCTAAAGGGTATTCAATTGCTGGCGTGTTAAACAAAATGTTTCGCTCTTGTTTCTTTTGTTGTGCTTATTGCTGGTTTCTGCTTCTGAGCCACTTCTTGTTCATCCTCCTATTCCTCCACTACTCCCTACCTCCACTCCTTCTGCTTCTATTTCCACTTTTGCTGTTGTTGTCGCTGTTTGCATTGTTTTGTTTACATTATCTGCCGGCTTCTGCACAGCTGCCTCTGAAAAGGATGAAAATATCGCGATATCCTGACTGGTTGTGATATACCCCATTGTTGTTCGTGTTTATAGAGCTGTTAAGCTACCAAGCTGCCACGCCCCTCCCCATTACCCAACCGCCCAAGCTCTTATTTTCCTTCTACCACAGTCAGACATTGCCAGGTAAATTAAATAATACTTCGGCATATTAAATACACGTAGAACATTCAACTTTTAAGCCCTTCCCACATGACCATGTCCCCCCTTGCCTGCTGTTGCGTTGATAGACGTGTCCGCAAGAAAATAAAAACCCGCACGTATCCTTAACAATTGGCATAAGGATAAAAAACCGTAAAGTTTTTGCCCATCATCAGAAATTAATGAGTTTCAACAAGTGGCTAAAACAAAACAAAGAAGAAAATGAAAAAAGGTGCAAAGAAGTTGGAATGCGCTTAAGGTTAACGCTGACTGGACAAATATCCTGTTCACGACAGGAACAAAAAACGGTTTGCAAATGTAGGATTACTTTAGTAATTGCGCTTAAGCTTTCACTTATATAGTTGAAGTACTTAAATCTTAGTAGTAAAAATATTGATATGTTATACAAATGCAATTTATAACAAGAATATATATACTTTATGGGGTCTGCCACGCCTCCTTCTGCCTGTTACATACTTTGCACAAATCCAATATACTGTTGCAGAGTGTATAAAAATGTTAGCTTAAAATTGTAGATTTTAATATGCATTTTTTAAATAATTAAATAAAAAACGCAAAAAAAAATAGTAAAATTTTTAGTTCATGTATAAATTTGTATGATAAAAAAATATTTGTTTAAAACCAGAGCTCTGATTTTTACTTTATCCGCAATTTTTCCACTAGTGTTCAACTAATATTTGAAAGACATTCTGATTGTTTCCTGATCTTTTTTTATGTCTATACAAAAGGTCTAATGTAATTAATTTTAAACTTTTATTAATTTGATAAAAAAAATTGAAAACCATTAATTAATGTGGGAGTTTTTATGATAAATCAACCATTTATTCAAACATATATCAAGCATTCCAAACCAGGTCTTAGCATATCATGAATAATCCTGTTTCTGATACCATTAAGTATTTTTTTAGGTCAAGAGTACCAAAGATTTCAGTTTTTGTAAATTCTGTAGACAGAAAGAAATACTTGTATATTGCATAACTTAACTAAGAGTTCTAAGAATTCTATACATAAATATGTAATATATTTGTTTGTTTAAGGTAACAAGTAGAACTTAATAATTATACCTGAAGGTTGTACATAAAAATCGATGTCAAAATTAAGAATTTCAATGCGAAATTAGTTTTCTTTCCATTTAAACTTTCTAGGCGATTCATCTGGAAAAGGTAAAGCGTTTTACCACCACAACTAACACATTTACTTGACTTAACTGAAAGATAGAAAAAGTCAAAACTTATCTAGATGAAACGACAAGCACATCGTAGAATTGCCCTTTTTTATAGGGTAACAACTGTTTGCAAATTGTGTGTCCTGTTTGAAAGTAAAAGTTGGACATAACTTGGCCACGCCCACATACCAATTTTGGCCCGCTCAACACAACAACAACAACAACAAGTGCTCGCCCTTTGGCATTTTTAACATTTCCCACAATTTTTCCAAATTTCTTGCTATTTTTTTTATTTTTTTTTTTGGGGGGTTTTGGAGTGGTGGGCAGGGGGAGGGACTTTGTGCGAATGTTTGTAGAAATATTCGAGCACGTGTTTTGGTTAAGCAACATGAATAAGTTTGAATCCTTGACGAGGCGCATCCTTTGCCGCAGTTTTTGTGCTGTAGTCGTTTATTTCTGTAGCTTAATTAAAGCTGCAAAAAAAAAAAACAGAAAAGGGGCAGACTTAAGATGGCCAAAAGTGATTCAATTAGCGGCTATAGCCGACGACAGATGTTCACACCATAATGCGCATACGCCACGTGTGACAACAGCACCAAAGGAGAATAAAAAAACAGCAAATTTAAATACAAAGAGGTAAGAGCTTAAAGAACAGCTGCAAAGCAAAGAGGAGGAGAAAAAAAAATGTTAATTACAAAACCAAATTATGTTGCTGCATATTTCAGACGCTTAATGAATTTATGGAAAAGAAGTAAAAAAAAGCATTAAAAAAAAAGTGAAGAGCTCTCAGTGTGTGGCATTTTCACTGGATTGTTGCAACACTGCAGCAAGCCTGTTGCTTAATTTAAAATGTGAGCTGTCATGTATTTTTAGCCCTTTCAAGGCTACTCGTTCCCCCAACTCTCTCTCTGAAGTGTCGTAGAGGCACCGCACACGGGGGAATACAAAACTGTCTCTTTCGTGCTCCTAAAAGAGACACTACTAACTGCCATTTGGCATAAATCAAAAGAGAATGCAAATCTTGCTGGCAGTTGCCTATTTTTACAACCCTGTACTTAAGTATTTGCAATGAGTCTATAATGTTTTGAAAACAAACGAAGAGAAGCAATAAAAGCAGCCATAATATTAAATTGCATAGACTTTTTTAATGTTCAGCAACGAAACATTAACTTAACTTTTAGTCAAGCAAAAACTTGACATAATTTTGCTTAAATAATGTAACAATTTTTTTAAATACATGCAGACTGACTTTGAGTCGAGTTCTCACGATTTCACTAGTTTATGTTTGTCCTTTGGCTCATAAAAACATGTGAAGTCAGGCGTCCAAAGGCACACAAAACACAACAATGTTTTGAGCTCACACTAAGCACACGCACACACGCACACAAAGAAACACACACACACACGCACGTACGCTGCTTAGTATTGTGCTTAAGCGTATGCCATTAAATCCCATTTCAAATGTTATTTAAAACATTTCATTTCAGGGAAATAATTGAAATGGGCATAAATTTAAAGAGCTTCATTATAAAAAAGAAGTAATAAATTCTATGCGAAAAATAAAAATAAATAAATATAATTTATTAATTTATTTCTTGTGCCCCTTAGCTTAAAGCAAAGTTAAAGAAAGGAATTGGCTACAACAGAGCTAAGTCAAAAACATGTTTATTTAAAATTATTTAAGAGCATTATTTAAATTTTCTTCCCCATTATGCATAGACTAGCTCAAATTTTATACAAATTTATAAACTTACAATCACATTAATTTAATGTACAGCAAACAATTCGCAATATTTGAACTCAATACTCAAAGTTGTTATTTATTCAAGAATACAGACCATCAACAAAAGGCAAAGAAAATAATAATAATCAAATTACAAAACTTTTCACTACTTTGAGCAGTTTTGTATCAAGACAAGTTGAGGCGAAAAGAAATGATTGCATTCAAATTTAGTTTGTAGGCAAACAATTTGAATTTCATCGGTAGTTTAATAAAAGGACAAACGGCGTTGTTGTAATAGTTGGGTAAGTTTCTTGCTTTATTTATACAAATAATACTGTATATACATATATTTAAATAAAAACAAATCGATTGTTAACAATGTGGAGAATTTTGACAGTAAGTGTCATTCCATCGTGGTATAAAAAGATTGTGTTAGTGATGAAGTCAATTAGTTTTAGCTAGTATTTTCTTTATCAAATCAAAATTGTCTTGTATATGTTAATAAACAGGTTTGGCAGCTTGCCAGCTTGACCAGTTATACAATAACTAGTTCTTAACACATATAATTTAAAAACAATAAAAAGATATTTACAGCAGTCTATCAAAAAATAGTTAAAAAACTAATAGGCGTTTGATAGGTCAATAAAAAGGCTTTTCAAATTTAAAATGTGCTAATAAAAATAAAGCATACTTTTTTGGGTTCAGCAAATAAATTCTCTTTAAACTGCTTTATAAACTGAATACAAAATGCATTTGCAACAAAATTAATTTGACCATTTCATGCCACACTTTTGAGCAGTGTATGCGTAAAAAATCGTCAAGCAAGTGTAATAAATCTTAAGATAATTTAATGCGCGACATTTAACGACGCTTAAGCGACCATCCTCACACACACAAACTTAACGAATCCAACAAACTTCCCACCATGCCTACCGCGCACCCGCCCACCGCCCATTGCCCACTCTCTATGCCCAACCAGTGACAGCGAGTGCGGTCAATGAACTCAGTTAAGCGGCAGAAAGGTTTTGTTGCCACTTAAAACCAACCTAAAGCTTATTTTAAGCCAATTAAATTAGACAAGTCCCACAAAACTGTTGCATAGCGCACATTTTCAGGAGCACTATGGAAAATGTTGCGGCAAGTGAAGCAGCATTTTCTGCACCAGTTCGAATCGAAAGCCATTGTAAATTTATATCATTTGCAGTTGAATGCGTTTCAATATTTTCTTACTTCTACATTGCGCTCCCACTTTTGGCACGCTGTGTCGACAGGTGGCGCCAGCAACATTCAGTGCTTGTACATTTTTCATGCCTTTAATGGAGAAATGTGCGTGTGCTCGTTTCCATTTGCCATTTGCGATTACCTTTATCGTTTAACTGGCTGATTGGGCAAACATTATGCAACTGACAATGGAAGCCAATCAGTTGCAGTTTGATAAGCCGTTCTGGCAGGTGGGTAAAAAGGTGTTGCAGCTGCAGCCGATTGCTAACAAGTTATAGTCAAGTCTATTTGGCAAATTGAAAATGAAATTGAAATTGAAAGTTTGACACGGGCATTTGGCCCCTATGCTCAGTCAGGCAATTGATCAGCTCATTCTGGGAGCTTATCAGGAAGGCAGCATGCAACATCAGCAGCAGAACAATACGAGAAAATAGAAGAAAAAAAAGCACAACAGTCGAGTTACAAAATGAAATGAAAGATTCATGTAAATGGCATGAAAGTGTTTACGCGGCGTATGCTTGATTTCGTTTTCTTTCTTTCGGCTGCCAATAAATAATAGATGAGGCATGCCACAGTGGCGTTGGCGTGAAAGATTACAGGCTTCTGAATGTCAAAAAGTTGAAAAACACAAAACAAAGCAAACAAATATTTAAATCTGAGACGGTTTTGATAGCGGATTGCAATTTACGCTTAAAAATAATCAAAAAATAAATTTTAAAAAGTTTTGATGCAATTAATTTGATAATTTTGCAATACTCAGAATACTCTCTTTTGTGTAAAATTCAACGTATTTTAAGCATTGGTCTACTTGCCACTAATTGGTGCAGTTAATTCACAGAATTCTGGAAACTTCAACAACGAATTTACGTTCAAATCTGCAACTGAAAGTTTTTTTGACGTACAATTATTAACTTTTTTGTATGCTTTTTCGTAGCAAGAACTGCGGAGAACGCGTGTGGCAAGACAACCTGCCACTAGGCGAGACACATGCGAACTGAAGAGCTCTGCTGTGGCAAGAACTCAACGAGGCCGTTGTTGATGCTGCAACGAACACGAAGCGCGTGCTTCGTGCGGCAAGAATCATTCCACGAGTCGTGTGCCCGGTTAAATATGCCGCACCCACTCCGCCCACCCCGTAATACACTCTGCCGCCAAACCATTGATTTGCCATGCTAACACTTAACTCTGCTCACATACGTGACACCCAAACACACACAACATGACACGCAACCCAAAATGAAGTAAATTTCGTTAGTAGCAATAACTCATCAAATGCAACTACAGAGTATTTAAAATGCCAATTAGCACCATAGCATTAACAGTGGCAAATATAAGTAAAATAGCCGTGTGAAAAATAGGAGACAAGTTTCAAAAAACTTGATACAATATCAGTAAGCTGTTATCACAATAATAGTAACAGTGACACAATTATAACAGTATTTTTAATAAATAACAGTTGAATAAGCCGCACTTCTTTTTTAAAAAGAATGCTAGATTGGCACCAGATCCCCTAAACATTGAGTGTTTATCAACAACATGCATGGGTTAACAGCTTGTCTGTAAACGTCACATTAACACTAACAGTAGGAGTAAATTTTAAGATATCATAAACCATTAATTGTATGTTAACATAGCACTGGCATTAACAGTATCTTTAACAGTATCAGAAACACTTTATAACCATGATGGGAAGATGGATCCTGTTACTTCAGAATACACAATACCATAACACTAGCCTTAACAGTATCTTAAACAGTAACAGTAACAGAAACATTAACAGCATCTGTCCGAACAACAGTTAACTGCTTTTGTAACCATTTTCACAAAAGTCCCCTCAATTAAATGTTTGTATACGTATAATAGGAATTTTGTTGTATATCAATTGTGACCAATAAAGTATTTTTTACACTTATTTAATTATAATGTTAATGTATTCGTACAGCTGTCAAATTCTGTAATCAAATTGCTCTTCGATTCTTGCCATAAAGTATTCCCAAGAAAAATTTAATTAAACTCACACCCAATGTTGTTGCCGTTTGCCATTAAATCTCATTTCAAACGTAATTTCATTGGCGAAAAGTAATTGAAATGAACATAAATTTATATATTCCAGTAATTTGAAACACAACGCATCGTAAATGAAACCGAGAAAAGAAGTGTTATTGCGATTATTTACACTTTGGAAAGGTCTTGTTGAATCCTCTCCCAATGTGCCAAAATGGAAACTTGGAATGAACTTTTCATATAAAAACTAAACTTATTACAAACGAATTATTTTATATTGTGAATTATTGAAATTAATTCTTTTTAGCATAAAATTAAACAAAACTTAAATTTTTAAATGTAAATATAGTACTTAAATTTAAAGTTAATACTCCAAAACTGTATGACATGTAGTTAACAAGTAAGAAAAGTACTGCCTAGCACCCGATTAAATGATTAAAATCGGTATCCAGTGGTTAGTACTTGCCTTTTACATACTTCTTGAAATATATATATTTATTTTATTATGTTTATGTTTAGTTTAAGCACATTTAGACTTCTATTAAATTGTGGCGAAATAAAAGCTCAAAACACACAAAATTAATCTCATTTACTTTTTTTAAGAGGAGACACCACACAGTATTTTGAATTCATTATTGTAAGTTATTATTTCTGCTCTAAAAACAAAAAATAGTTGATTTTAAAATTCTACGCATTTTGTTCTATTTTTCGTCATATATAAAATAAGTTCAATACATTTTAAGACGTTTAAGACCCCAATGCTAGACAATGCTTTTGGGTCACAAATGTTTTGTTTATCGTGCATTGTGCAATTATAAACAGTATAACGGTACATGTATATAATATACTTGCTGCTTTGTCAGTATATTCCACTCACATTTCTGTGTTTTGTGTCCTTTTGTGTTGTAGACAATATAATCACCTGCCAGTTGCCAGTTTGTAATTCCACACCAATTTCCATTCGAAGTAGTGCAATTGAGTTTTTAGAACAAGTACTTAAAAGTATAGGGGGTGTTTAATGTTTGGCAAAAAAAAATTGTTTACAATGCTTGGCACGCCCTTTCGCTCTTTATAAAAAAAAATATTGACAAGTTGAATTATTGGTATGGTTCTAAATTTCGCAACTGATTATAAGAAGGATTGAAAAACAATATCATATAGGTTCCATAGCTTTAAACGGTTTAAAATCATAGTGTGTAGTATGGAAAACTATGTTATTTTTTTGGAATTCGACGACATTACTATATGGTTTACATTTTAAGATGTTTTTAGATTTTTTTTAAGATACATCAACCAAATTGATTAATTGTTATAATGGAATGTTCTGCTATTTAAAGCTTTAATTTGGTAAAGATCAGGTGACTGTATAATTTAGCTTTCATAAAAATAATCCTTCCAAAAAACAATGATTTGACCAAACAACCCTCAACCAAACTCATGGTTTGATTAAAAACATTTGTACGTACTTTTAATTGGATCAGACAGCTATGTACAACTTTAAAGCAAATAGATTAATTGGATTAACGTACGAGGTCTTTTACAGCCGGTTTGGTTCAGCTACTCGTGTTTTTTGTCACCTGCTCAACGAATTTGCTTGCTATTTCCGGCAGCAAGTTCAAATGTCATGTACTAAATGTATTTAATACCGAAGTCAAAGTGACCAAAGTGTCGGAAGGATCAACTTTTTCTGTATGTTTTTGTGTATGTAATTGCACCTGTGTTTGCAGTTGGTCCAAAAGGAGAGAACTTGTTACCTTGACTTGAGTGGCATTGCGGCTTTTAAGTGCTGTTCGTGCTGTGGCATGCAACAAGGTGGCATCACACACACACACTCAAACACACATTGAACATGCACACACAAGTGTCAGCTAATTTGGCTCAAAGGTGTTCTCGACAGTTGAGTGCTTAGACCCTACAACACCTAACTAAAGCAGTCAACAGGTGGAAATGCTATAACATTTAATTCAATAAGGATTTCATCTTTTATTTACCTAATGTTGGTTGGCATTTTATTAGTTAACTGAATTAACTGACTTATGACTCTCAGCTTAAAAACATTTACCTCAAAAACTTTCATTGCATTAATGTTATTTCAGATTATTAAGATTTAATTAATACTTAAAGCTTAAGATAGTGCAACAATGAATACTACATTTTATTATCATTTAAGTGCTACATGCTTAATATTTAAAATTAATTGCTTATTTTTATTAACTAATAAATTAGTTATTCATTCGTGACTGCGTTTAGTCCGCGGCATGCAATAAATAAAATACCTACAAGTTTATGTTAACAAATTTTAATCACACTTTTTAATTAACTCGTGTTTATTTCTAGTGAAAGTGGTAAAATACGTTTTTAAATATATTTTCGGTTACATCTTTTTGGTTAAAATAATGATTATTATTTTTACAACAGTCGAACTTTGTAAATCAGACTAAATTATTGAACTTCAGGAACATTTCGGAGCATCCATGCTGGCATATAAATAGCTGTACAGAAAAATATTAATACAAAATTTAAAAAAAATACTTTTTTATCAATAACCGACAACAAAATATATTTTAAGGAAATAAAAAATATTGTTTTTATCATGTTAACATAAAAAATTTGTTTTACTTAGACATGAATTTCATTCAAGTTATTTGGCGATTGTTGTAGATTTATCTTCAAGCTTCTCTCCTTCTTCTCGTCGTCATCGCCTTAAAGGAATCTTTGTAGACCAGCTTCCAATTCGTGCCAGAAAAACCAGATTGTGTCGATTACCCATATAACGCCTTTTACCCTTGTTAATTCATCTTACCTTATAAAGTCATTTTACCCAATTTTGTCAACTTTTCCGTTAAAGAGTTGCTTAAAATGTTTTTAAGCTAGCCAGAATGAAACTTTTAAACATATGTATGAAATGTCTAATTAAAAAAAATTTTTTTTCATTCATATTTGAAAGAAATAAAGACAACAAAGAACAACGCAGAAACTCGAAAAAAAAATCACTTGTTTCCAAGTCGAAAATAGTAAAATAGAAGAACTTACAAAAAAACTTTTAAAATTCTAGAAAATTTATTAATTGACTATTAAATTTAATAATTGATTTAAAAGTGAAAACGGTGAATGAATTCATTGCCAATTCTTTAAATCACTTTCCCACTCTATTCTTTTGCTGCCTTCGTTTGCAGTTTTACACTGACTACAGATTTGTTCATACAGTTTGACAGGCATTGCGTGTCACTCACTTGGCATGCAATGCATTCAGTCAGTCCGACAGTCTATCAATCTGTCAGTCAGTTTGCCAAGTCTGTCATTTATTTCCTGTACGCTCTTTTTTTATTATTTTACACATAGCCGTGTTTATTTTATGCTTTTTGCCAAAAAAAAAAAAAAACAGTTAAAAACTTTACAAAATAATAAAAAATAAAAGCGAAAAACAATAACAACAATTAATTGGCGCTCAAGTGGCGTAGCTCGTGCAACAGTTTTTTTTCTTCTTCTTCTTAATTTTATTTCTTCTCAGTTTTTTTTTTGTGACTTTCTTTCTTTATGTTTTTGTCTTTCTTTTCCGCCAATGACACCCACAGCGGTTCCATGCGGCATACAAATGAAGAGTTTTGCGAGCTTGCCAAGATCTCTTCCTCTCTTTCTCTCTCCCTCTTTCTCTGCTACTTTTACTCTCTCTCTCTGCCGCCACTCTTCACGCTGCCCTCCTTCATTTGTTATTGGCCAAAATACCAACGGATCGTCTCTGGTCAACTTAATTCAAATTTCAATTCATCGTGTTCCGCTTATGCAAAGCGAGCCAGAGAAACAACAAATAAAAGCCAAAAGAAATGCGCAAATTATGTGAAGCAAAAGTACAAATTTCTGGTATGTTAAAAGAGGCGCTTGGTAACTGGAAAATACCCTGTAAATTCAAGTCAGAGCTATGCTGAGCGCTCAAACATGCTCGGAATATAACATATAAATTAGTATAACCCATAACGGAGTTGATCGATAACACTTACTTATGTGAAGCAATCGATATGTTGAACAATCGATAAATGCAATGTTTAACTTAACTAAAATACCCGAAAGTAAAAAATTAAAATATAATAATTTATATATTAAAATAAACACATTTGTTGCCAAGTTAAATATATTTACCCAAACAGGCCACAAGGTTAATAATCGTTATAATCGGTAAGCTATCGATAAACTATCGATTTATTTTTAAATACGTCTTATAATTATTCCTTACATTTTTCTTTGATTGTACTCAGTAATTATTTGGCATGCCCTTCTTTTACTGGTTTACATTTCCAGGGTATGACAACAATTAAACATTTAAAGCAAATATTTGTAATAATTATTGTTAAATTGTTGTCGTTGCCGCGACAACTGGGCCAAATCTAGCTGGCCAAAATACAATAACAACAACAAAATACACGTTAAACAACAATAGCAAATGTAAGATAATATAATTAAATAATTTTGACTGGCCACAGACAAGAATTATATAATGAGTGTTGCCCGATTATGATGGTTATCTTTAATTGTTATTATTATTTTGCTGGCTTCTCTTTCTTTCTCTCTTCCCCCCCATCTGTTGCTTTTGATATGCGGGAGGAAAGTGAAGAGAAAATGGGGAAAAATTATAATAGTTTTTCGCTGCGTGAACATCGCAGCTCACTCATTTTAGCCAACACCGTGTCCGACCGTGTTAAGTGTCTATGAAAACCCAACACTTTTACGCGTGGGCGTGCGAAGAGATCATCTAAAATCTTGCTTTATATTGCGTCATCATATTGTTTAGAAAAGTAAAAAAAAAATAAAAGAAAAAATTGCGCAATTTATGTATATTAAGATAGCAAGTTACCAAATTCACTTTCCATCCATTGTCGTGGCAAAGCAAAGTAAAATTAGCCCATATCTTATCAGATTTAAGCACTGTTATGCCCTCCATGGTCACTTGGAATTGAAGTACATTTTGGTATTGGAATAGAGCAGTGTTGTGCAATGGAAATATTTCATCCATTTGTAGGGCATTAATGTTGATCCGTTCTGTAGTTTTAATTATTATATTTCCTCTATGCTCACTTTAGGGTTTGTCAAGTAACACATGTCCATAGAGTTAATTTACTTAACTGTACAGGCTTGCTATAAATTTTAAATTTATTTAGATCAGTAGAAGTTAAGTCTTGCTGTGTAATGGAACAACATAGGAATAGATTTATTCTTTTTTTTTGGTGGTTTAGAAATTCTCTTACTGTCAGACATTAATTTGGATCATTCATATAACAACGTAGTTAAAATGTCGGTCATTAAAAAAATATAACTTTATTTAACAACACGATATTACAGAGTATAGATACAAATCTTGACTAACTTGTGCTCTGTTCTGGAGACGTTTAGCAAAACTCGGCTGTGACTTTAGACTTATGTAGCTTTTGGCTCTTTTGTAAATAAAGGGTTCTCGGTCTTGAAGAGATTGAGACTTAAGAGCGTTCAGTCGGCCAGGATTTGTGGAACTTCATAAAGATTTTGGCTAATTGTTTATGATATTTGATAAGTTTGTGGGTAGCCAGAATTGTTATTGTCACCAGTTGATTATTTTATAATTGTTTAGTTTAATTCTGCTGGAAAGGAATGTATAAAATAAATGATAACTGTTATGCTAGGGGTAGAAAATGGGTAGCTATATCTCTATATATGTCTGTATTATTTTTTTGTACTACCTGCCCTTCATGGTCACTTATTTATCGATATAATGATCTAATATTTTACATAAAAACTAATTTTAAAGGTTTTACTTAACATAACATATGTTAACATTTATTTCACCTCATGTCCTCCACTCTGAAAACATTTCTTTGGCTGATTTACACTTTTCAACACTTACGACTTTTAAGAAATATTTAATCAACTCGTGCATGTGCTCCAAGTTCACTTGTAGTTTTAGTTGTAGCTATTCTCCATGGTCACTTCTCGACAGCAAGTTTTGACGCTCTAAATCTTATTGGGTTCGCATGTTTTTATTCTACCAAATATCTCCATCCCATTTAACTCCATGGTCACTTTATTTACTGGTCGGCTTTCAATGAAAAGCCTGTCTAAAATTGAATAATTTTGAATTTTTATTAATATCAAAAATTATTTGTATATTGTGTAGTCGTCAAAATTGGAAATATATTAAATTGATATAAATTAAATTACGTTTAAATTGAAATTAATAGGCAACATTAGGTTGCGGTATACATTTATAAATATTTGTGAAGAATTTCCAAAATGTCCCGCGAAAGCGTCATCCGTAAGCCAACAATGTTTGGCACCTTGCAACCAGATTTAAAGCCATGGCAACGCATCGATTGGCCATGTAATATTCAGTCCAGACTCTATAATGATTGGGGACGATGTTACAGTCAACGGTTATTCAACAACAAGGCCCTGGAATCCTTTAGTAATGCGTTGCAAGTCTGCAAAGCACAGCGTGTTGAGCAGAGTTGCCAGAGTTTTCCACAGATGGAAACTACATCGATGCTGCCCTATAACTTGATATTCGAGGCATATACGACCCTCGATAAACGCAGTAGGTGTTTAAGAAGTATGGGACGAGCCCGAGAGGCTTTTGAGGATTCTGTGCAAGCTCAGAAGCTAATGGAACAGGAGGGTTTCTGTAGTTCCTCCATCATACTGGCCAAATGCGATGCTCTCTTTGATTGCAATCAGTTCGAGGAAAATTTGTGCATGCTCCACATGGAGGAACGCAAATTTCAGGGCAAATCAATCAAGGATCGATTTAAGCTGCAAGAGCATCGTGTGAGTTTCGGTGGAAATCCGTAGACGGATTGTGTGGTTTATTGGGATGGAGCCCAAGGAATTTGAGGACTCTTATTTGCATACCTTTGCAGAGGGTATTATGTTTTTGTCACGAAGTTTAGAACGCATTGAGGAGGCGTTTCCGACCACATAAAGTACATATATTCTTGATCAGCATCAATAGCCGAGTCAATATAGCCATGTCCGTCTGTCCGTCTGTTTCTATGCGAACTAGTCTCTCAGTTTTAAAGCTATCTTGATGAAATTGGGTACAGATCTGTATTCTCTCTGCAAGCAGTTCATATGTTAAAATCAGTCAGATCGGACCACTATATCGTATAGCTCCCTTAGGAACAATCGGTTGAAAATGCTTAGTATGAACATTTTCGTTGTCTATTGACCGATTTCAACGAAATTCACGCAGAATGAATTTCTCATTGTCTCCCATCTGTTGACCAAATTTCATCCAAATCGGACTACTATATCATATAGCTACCATAGAAATAATTAATTATTAAAATCAAATTAACCGATAACCGTTTTTTCTTGTTTTTTACTCAACTAATATTAACAAATTTCTTCTTATCCTCTTCTTCCATTTTTACTACCATTTTCCCCATTTTCACCATAATCATGCTTTTTATCCTCCATCTCTGCCAAACTTATTATCTCTCTCGTTCTCGTTTCCTCTTTTTTGCCTCTAACTCTGCGTCACCTTCCTTCTCAGACTCTAGCCGTACTCGAGGAAAGCCTTGGCAGTAACTTAAATCCCTTTCTCCTGGAGAACTGGCCGTTCATAACGGACCTAACACGAGAACGCAACAAAACAGTTGCATTCATCCCACGCCCAATGTGGCAACAGCTACAAGAAAACCAGGAATGTGATGTTGAGAGCATTATGCACAGAAATGTAGTCTCACTGCCACCATTGGAACGTGCTCGTCGTAGAGCATCAGATAATGCCTACAATCATCACTACATGGGAAGCAGTGCAAACGATGTGTCCCTGTTGCGACAACTGCGAAGCAACGAGAATTTCCTCTATCCCTGCTACCGCGAATCCATGCCCTTCTTATCGGAGTTCACTACCGAGCAATACCAGATCGTCAAAAAGTTCATGGTAAGTAACCACTTCGTTAACCTACTCCTTTAAGACCCAGTACAACATCCACTGGGTTTAGCCAGTTTAGTCAATAAATAGAAGTAAATTTACCTTAACAATCGGCTTCCTCGACTGTAACCTTTCCTAACATTTTAAACTCCTCCTTCTGTTTAGAAAATGATGCATTCACGCAAGCCAATGTATCAGATCTCCGCAAAGAATCGGGAGGAATATCTTTTTCGTGTGGAGTATCAAACTAGACGCGATTGCTTTCGTATTTTGCGTGAGGTGCGTCGTCTTCGCCAGAAACGAAATATCGATCGGCTTACCAATTATGTGGAGAATGCTATGTCCACTATAATTGAACTGAAAACACTACGAACACTGCCTTGGAAATTTGAATTTATCACCGAGGTCTACAATATATTGGCCTTGGCCCATCTCGATCAAAGGGGTGCTCCTAGAAATCTTGAGTTTCTTGATCTAAGAAATCATGCCATACTTTATTTATTACCAAAGGATCGTATGAGGGATATGTCACATAAATTTAGTGGACGTAATATCTACGCTGAGGTTGACAAGGATTCTGTGCGTACTCGTCGATATAGGTAAGTGCTGAAAAGAAGATAAAATTATAAGATATTTTAAAGAAATTTAAGTATTTCATAACAAAATCGTTATATGATAAAATTAACAGTTATTCCCCAAGCACACATCTTTCGTGCAGTTTTCTAAAAGCTAAAGTTGATTAGAAAAACTTGACTTACTTATCCGATTTCTTTGTGAATAAAACACTTAAATGCATTGCTTTGGGGATTTTTACAATTTCTTCCCTGTCTATCAAGAAGTTTAAACTTGTACTCTTTCCTTCTCCTATGCTTGACATCTATCTGTCTTCCTAGCGATAAAGTGAAAAAAATGGAAGAGCGTCTGCAACACTCTCGTTATGGAATCGAAAAGGCCTATCTAATGTTTGAGATTGCTCGCAGTCATTTCAAAGAATCACGTTTCGGTAAATGTACGACAATGGCACGAAAAGCCGTTAAAGGTAAGGCACCTAAAAACACTACACTGCACTATCATAACTTGCCAGAAATTTACTAGAAATTTTGGAATTTTAAAATCTAAACTTTTTTAATTTTGTGGGTGGTTGGGCTGGGATGGGATGGGATTGAATCCTGTTTTAAAATTGTTCATTCTAATTTACGACCCTTATTTAGTGTATTGTGTGTTAAGTGTTAATTAATAACAAATTATATGTCATTGAAATGCTTTTAAGTAATAAAATTAATAAGTGAAAAGTTACAAGTAGTAAAGGCTACAGTCAAGCAGACTGTTTAAGACAAAGTCAATCTAATGCGTATTTTACCATGTAAATGGGTAAAATTTGACCAATTTGTCCTATGAAAGCTATAGAATATTATTGTCTTATATTCAACCTATTTGTACTATGGGAGCTATAGGCTATACTTGTCAGATCTACTTCAAACTTAGTGAGGATAGATATAATAGTGCATGCACATAATGTGTAAACATCACGATAGCTCAAATCGTTTCCAAGTTATGATGAATGGTTAGTTATGGTATGAAAAAATGGCTTTAACAGTTTTCAGGGGCTGATTTGGTGTCTCTAGCTCTAATAGTCTCTGAGACAGACGGGCAATGCTATATTAACTCGGCTGTTAAAGCTGATCAAGAATGCATATACTTAATGGTCGGAAACGCCTCCGGCTGCCTGTTGCACACATTTCGCATCTGACACACCAAAGAGACCCCTGTACTCTCTTTGAGTGTAAAAATGGCATGCTAAGTTTGTGCTTAATTTCACATCTTTCTAGCTTTCAACTCATGCTGATTAATGCTAAGCTAAATCTGTTTTGATCAAAATGTGCATAAATATTTATGACACTGCTATTATTTTCAGAGGCAAACAACTGCAACAGCATCGTTTGGCGATTCAATAGCACGTTCCTGATCTGTCAGGTGCATGCGGCGTTCAATCGCTATGAACGTTTGAAGGATTCCTTGGAGAAAGCCACTCAATTGGCCGAAAAACTCAAGTATCCACAGCTGTTGGCCTATTTGGCATTATGCAGTGCCGTCAATGAATATGAATTGGATTATCATCGCAAGCGACAACCGGAGTCAAATTGGCGACGTCAACGCAAACGCAAGGGACAACGACAGTCTCAGAGTTCAGTGGAATCGGAGATTGTTTAAAATTGCCAACGGCGACAACAGCAACAGTTGCTGCAACAAGTACAACAACAGCAGGCATTGCTGCTGCTGCTGCTGTAATTGCTGCTGCAGCTGCTGCTGTAACTGTTGCTGCTGCTGCTATAAACTTTTTATTGATTTTTATGTTTTTGTTTTTTTTTTGGTATATGTTTTTATTTGCATTGCTTTCCTTTGTGTGTGTTTTATTTGTCTATGTTAGCAATAAATAGTATTAATTAACAAGCATTTAGCATTAACAATTCATTAACAATTATAATAAATTAACAATCAGCTGCTGTTGTTCATTGCTGCTGCAAGCAATTAGACAGCGCTGCGCTGTCGCAGACGCAAGCGACGCCAACGTTGCAGTTGTTGCAGTTGCTGCTGCTGCAGTTGTTGCTATAACTGCACTTCATTAGCCATGTCATCAACAGTTTGGCGACTTGGCTCATTGTTTAAACTGTTGCTGTTGTCGTTGTTGTTGCTGCTACTCGGCCTCACAGCGCTTTCATTGCTAGCAGCAATTGCTGCCGTTTGGTCATCGTCTTTATTATCTGCTGCTGCAGCATCATCAACAGTTTGATCAGCAGCGTCTGTTTCTATCTCTGTCTCTGTTTCTTGCTCTGCCTCGCTCTCTGTCTCTGCTTCCATCTCTGTCTCCAGCTCTGCTGCTGCTTCTGTCTGCGTCTCCTGTTGCATTTTTTCCTCCATCTCTTCTGCTGTTACATTTGCCTCAGTTTTAATGTCAACGGCTTCTGTTGCTACTTCTGCCGCTGCTTCTTTCTCCGCCTCTGCCTCTGCCTCACCCTCTGCTTCAGTCTCTGTTTCTTCCTCTGCCTCTGTCTCGCCATCTTCAGCTGCTTCTTCATCATCCACATTCACTTCATTGTCACTTTCGTTTTCCATTTCGACCTCAGCTGCTGTTGTTGTTGTTTCCTCCTCGCGCATGACCTCGGGCGTCTGCTGCTCCTCCGCTTCACCCTCCTCTTCCTCTTCCTCTTCCTCTGCCTCGCCCTCCCCTTCCTCCTCTAACTTCTCTGTCTCCCTGTGCTCAGTTGCATTCCCTGCTGCTGTTAATCCATTCAGCTGCAACTCGCTCTCTCCAGCAGCATCATCGGCTGACTGTTGTACCTCCTGCTGCTCCTTCTCCACCTTTTGCTCTTCCACTTCCTTTGCCGCTTCAGCCTGACCTTCCTCCTCTGTCTCCATCTCCTCTTCCTCTTCTTCATCGTTAGCAGTCGCTGCATCTTGATCTCCAGCCATCAGCATTTCACTTTCAATAGGCAATGGTTCCATTTCCATCTCCGACTCAATTTCATCCTCCAGCTTATGCTCCGACTCTGGCACTGCTGCCTGCTCCGCCTCTAGCTGCTGCTGCTCCTTTTCCTTTTCATACTTTTCCTCCTCTATTTTCATTTTTTCCAACTCTTCACGCATTTGCTGATCTCTCTCCTTCTTTTGTTGTTCTCTCTCCCGTTGCTCTTTTTCCTGTTGCTCCCTCTTCTCTTGCTCCTTCTGCTGTTTCTCCCTCTCTAGCTGCTCCTTGGCTTCTAACTTTTCCTTCTCCTGTTGCTTCTTCTTATCGAGCTTCTCTTTCTCCAGCTGCTGCTGCTGCTCCTGCTTCTTCTTTTCCTCCTGCTCGTTTTGCTTTTCTTGATCCTCCGCCAACTCCGCATAATCATAATCAACCAAATCATTTTCCTCATCAGCGTCAGCCTCCTCTTCATCTTCCAGCTCATCAGCGGCCAGCAATCCATTTCCCGCTGCTGGTGGCAACACTGGTTTACCATTCTTATCCACATACTGAACTCCACTCAGACCCATTCGCATGCATTGGAAGTGCATCTCGAAGAGATCCGTTGTCGCCAGCCGGACAACAAAGTCCATGCACATATTGAGATTGTTATTGACCATGGTAATATCGGTTAACTGCACACACATGGCCATCGGCACGCCCATCATAACGGGTATGCAGAAGGGCGCAGGATTGCGTAAAGAGATGCCGTATTTGGACGAGGGTCGCTCATTCAGAAAGACCTCCAATTGTGCCTCCTCCAGTTGTGGCACGAATGTGATGTTGGCGCAAACTGCAAGCATAACAAAAAGACGAAAAAATATCAGTTGTGGACAGTTGGCTCTAAAAAGCAACACACACATGGAAAAACAGATTTCATTTAAGCCAACAAGTTGTTGGAATTGAGGTAGGTGCTGAGTATAACAACATCGTTTATAGATCGGTTGGTTTACGATTATTTTCGGTGAATTTTCGAACAAATTCGTTATAGAAAAATTAAAACTTTAAATAAATATTTTAAATGAAATCTTGAACAACTGCTGAAAGTTCAAGCTTAAATCCAAATAAAAAAGATTCTGTCTAAAAAATGCACAACCAAGATGTGTAAATTTACTTTTGATTAAAACTTATTTGGAAATTCTTAGTTAACCCTCTGAGCATTTTTCAAAAGAAGAACAAAAATTGTTTAATGCAAATTAGTGTACATTTGGGGTATTATGATATATTAATTTTTGGTACAATTTTTAAGTGTTTAATTCACGATAAAAAAAATGAAGCCATACATACTTTAAATTTAGTAAACTGAGACTTTTCTATTTAATTGTTAATTAATTTTATTTCATAAAAAAATTTATTTCAATTCCATTACCCTTCTTGTTGAGAAGCAGTAACTGTCTTAACTTGCAGAAAAAGCCAAACCTATTCAGTTGAGCGGCACTGTATATGTTTCTTAATGCGGTAAAGGGTTAAGTAAAAAATTTTTAAGAAATACCTTATTTCCCCAGATCTTGATTAAAAAGAATACTCTAATAAAAAAAATGTTAGCTAAACTTCAACTTATTTGCGTTAACTATAGATTTCTAAATTTAAGAAGTGCGTTCCAAATGATATAGCATAACTATATCCCATAACTATCAAAGAAAAAATCCGTCTAAAACTAGCTATAATTTTTTTTTAAACTATGCTCTAGAACGTGTACGTGGTCATTTACAGTCGATTCGCTCGTAGGCAGTCTTTTCCACTAGCTTTTCTTGCTGTGTAGACATGCAGAGAGAGTGAGTGAGAGAGTAAGAGTGTGGGAGGGGAGAGCGTGAGGTCAAAGTCAAGCGAAAGTTGCGGGTGTATGTGTGGCATGCAGCGTGTGGCAACAGTTGCAGTTGCAACAGTTGCAATTACAATTGCCACAGCCATTGGCAACAATTTGTGGCATTTTGATTGGCAAATACAAGCGTGTCACGTGACATGCCACAACATGTGGCAAGCGGCAGCAACAACAGCAACCAAACACTCCTTAAGTTTCTACCAAGACCGTCTTTCGATCCTGCACCGTACCGCAAACCGTTAGAATTCAAAGAAATTTCAACAATCAAAAAAATATAAATCAACAAAATAACTGAAATTTCGAAATAAAAATATATAAAATAAAAAAAAATTGTTCTTTAAGCTTAAAAATAAAGGCGGTTTTATATAAATATTTCAAATAGAAAAGTAATAGTTTTTTATTGTTTAAATAAAAATGTTTTTACTTGACGTTGAATAAGTTGCTTGGATTTGAAACAATTTGTTTTAAATTCGTAGCAACATTTAAAGTGTTGTCGTATATTGAAATAATTTTTTTTCCAGGCAAGATAGTTTCAAAATTTGTAGATACTTAAAAAGATTAATTTTCCTAAGAAACAAGCAGATATAGTTTCGATGAATGTGTTTAAATATTCCTAACAACTTGATAGTCTTTAAGGTTTTTCGATTTTACATTTGATTAAATTTCTTTACTTTTTAGAAGGAAAAAAAAACTATGTTAAGTTTAATGCTTCTCTAAATTTCTTAAAATATTACTAAAGACATTGAGTTTATAGAATGTCTTAGTTCTTAGACGTACTTTCTACTAGATTTTTGAGCAAATTAAATTTGTTATCTTTTTTTCACAACAAAAACTCTGTTTCTGATTTGGAAAATACAAATTAATTTTACTTTTCTTATTATTTAGGACTTTGAATCCATAAATAAAATGCTTTGCTATTTTAGTAACAGCTTTTGTGTTATTTCTTTTCCATATATACCACAAAATGAATCAAAGAAGCAATTTAAAATAAGCAAAACACTTTGCAACGTTTCACTTTTCATGTTCAACTCAAAAAAAGTTTTTTAAAAAACACAAACTTTAATTAAATAATTTAGAATAACAAACTTGTGCAACTTTAAGTTTTTTCAACACTCAAACCCAAGCAGATTTGCTGTTAACCATACCTTTTTGATCGAACTTGTATTGAGCCACCTTGAGGCCTGCACAACAGCCGCAGGCGACACCGCGACAGACACAGGGCTGACCGAAGGTTGACCAAATCGAGCCCTTTTCGGAGTACTTGACACTGGCCAAATTGCGGCCACGCGAGACGCTAACGGTTGGTGGTAAGTACGGTGTGTTTGTGGCAAGTTCATAAAAGATGAGTCCATTGCTGTAGCTGCGTGCCGCACTCAGCGGCAGTTGCAGCAATAACAAGACGGCTGCACATGCGTAGAGCCAAACAAATTTAAACATTTTGAAATAAAAATGACACACACTTTAAAATCCTGGCGAAAAAATGTTCACTACACTTGAAAAAATATTTGAAAAAACAATTGTTTTGTGTTGCGTTTTTTAGTTCAACACGTTCGCTTCGATTTTTATTTCGTTTGCTTTTTTCTTAGCTTTTTTGTTATTTTTGCAATGACAACCGTTCGCGAGCGACGACAATTAAATATTAAAACGCTGAGCGCGTCGAGCGTTTGCTTAAAAATCAAATGGAAATGGAAACTGCCAACCTCAGTCGCAGTCGCTGTTGCTGTCGCAGTCAGCGTCGACAGCGGCGCCAACTGGCGCAGTAGCAGCAACAATGACAACAACAATAACAATAGCAACAATGGTAGCAGCAATTGCTGTTGCGCTCTTTTGTCTTCAACTTTTTTTTCTTATTTTTAACTTTAGTTTTTTTTTTTGCGAGCAAACTTTTTTTCTACACTCTTCGATTTTTGTCTGCAAGTTTTATTGGTTTGATTTATTTTATTTTAATGTGTGCTTATATTTTGTAAGCCAATTGTTTATTTCAGTTATTTTTAGAAACATTTTGAACAAGTTGGAAGTTGGAGAAATGTCTTTTACTCGCTCTCAGTCTCTAAGCCTCAGTGTTTATTTGTCTCTTACTTACCATACGCTCTCCTTGGGTAGCAACTTCACCTTTCTCTCTCACTTAGTCATTTAAGCTTCCTCTTGTTTCTCTCTCACTCTCACTCTCTCACTTCTCTCAGCTCTAATCTCTGCATCATTCTTTGTATACCTTTCTTTTGTAGCTCTCATCCATCTCTATTCTCTTTGCGCTCTATCTCTCACTCTCTCTCCCCTTCTTCTCTTAGTCAGAGCTCTCTCGTGACGTTTCGGACTGGAGTCTCGTCTCTTTCTATGCTCCCCGTCTGCTCTATATACCTACTCTCTTTTAATACATTCTATCCATTCCTCTCAAACATCTCTCATCTAATATTGATTCCTCGATCAGATCGAGTCGATTTTATCATTCTTATCTCTTGCACTATCTTCTCCGCATCATCTCTTTGTTTCTCATCTCGTCCTCTCTTTTCTCTCCGCCTATAGGTGAGCCTCCTCACCCTTCCTTCCCTTTAACGCTTTCATTCCCTATTCTCTTTTACCCTCTGCACCATCTTTCTCTAAGTCAGGTCTCTCTCTCTCCTTCTCTTTTTCTTTCACTCTCTACTTATCAGTATACTCCCCTCCATTTTCTTTTTTTTTCTTTCATTTTATTATATCTCCTTTTGTGCTTATCTTTTTATTTTCCTTACCTTTTTTCCATCTCTCCTTATAGCACTCACCGTCGCATAACCTCCTAACTCTTCTTTTACTCTCTCCCTTTCTCTCTCTCTCTCTTACTCTCTATCTCTATCTCTATCTCTCTCTTACTCTCTCTCTCTCTCTCTCTCTTACTCTCTCTCTCTCTCTCTCTCTTACTCTCTCTCTCTCTCTCTCTTACTCTCTCTCTCTCTCTCTTCTCTCTCTCTCTCTCTCTCTCTTACTCTCTCTCTCTCTTACTTTCTCTCACTCTTACTTTCTCTCTCTCTTACACTCTCTCTCTCTCTCTCTCTCTTTTCCACGCTCTCTCTATCACCCTATTTGTGCTTTTGACTTCCCCGTTTTATCCAAAGTAGTGCATTCAATAGTCGACTTTGCTGCTAATACAAAAAAACCGTTAACTCCACTTGTCTGTTATCAGCACGCCGCAATCATCGCTGCTGCCGTCGGCAGAGGCGTCAACGTGGACGTCGCTGTCTGTTGTTGGAGGCGCGCAGCTGTTGTTGTTGTCTTTGTTGTTGTGTCTGCTGCTGCTGCAGTTGTTGTTGTTGTTGTTGTCGTTGGCGTTTTTATTGTTTTACTTCTTTTTTAAGCTTTTTTTAAGTTGCCGCGTTTTGTTGTTGTTTGCTTGGCTTCTTGACTTCTTTTGTTTTTCTTGTTGTTGTTGTTGTCGCTCTTGTTGTTTATGCTGCTGTTGTAGTTGTTGTAGTTGCTGCTGCTGCTGTTGTTGTTGTTGCAACGTTTTTGTTGCGTGTGGCGTTTGACTTTGACAGGAAAATTGCGCCGGTCGTGACTCGCTGGGAAAGCCGAAAAAATGCTGCCACTGTTGTTGTTTGTTTTGGCTGTTGTTGTTGTTGTTGCTGCTGCTGCTGTTGTTGTTGCTGTTATGCAAAGCACAACTCTTGTGCAGGTCAGGGTGCCTCCTGTTGCTGCTGCTGCTGCTGCTTCTTCTTCTCCCATACGGGTTCTGCTTCAAAACTGGAAAATTGAAAACTGAAAACTTTGACTCCCACCGTTAATAGCCTAATGCGAGAAATGGCAACAATAAGCAACAAATTAAACTCGAGCAAGCAAAACATTAAATACCCTACAAGAAGTGCCTTCAAAATGTTAAGACTTTGACTTAGAAATTATATTAATTTCACCAGAATATTGATAGCAACATTTTTGTATAAAATGTAAAAAACTTACACATAATCTATGAATAAATTTTAAGAGTTTGTAATTTATAGCCAGATTAATCCATTTTTTGAATGCATAAAAAGGTTAGTTCCATCAAGTTATTTTCTAAACCGACTATGCCGTTATTAGTACTTTTTGAACTGAATGCCTTTGGCTTAAATATTTTTTACAATCTTAAAAAAGAATATTAAAAATATTTTTTTTAACGATGTCTACAAATAATTTTATACTTTTTACTTTCTTACACATATTCGAAGTATGTATTTCTTCTACTAAACAGTAGACCGTTGACCGACCGAATAAAATATCATTTATATTCAAATTTGTAAATCAGCAAACTTCCAATACAGTGAAAGCTCCCTTGGCCGGTAAGCCACGGCTCTATTATTTTTAGCCGACCTACGGAGTTGCCCGCCTAAGTCAGCTGTCCGCGAGTAGAGCTTTCAGTGTATTATAATCCTGTTCAAGTAATTTAAAATTTTACTTTCTACATTCGAATTTCTTGTTCATAAATAAAAAATTGGCATTTTAAATTGTGTTTTTTAACCTTTTACAAATTTACTTGTTAACAAATATAATCAAAGTTCGATTTAGTGTACCAAATTTTACCCAGAACACTAAAAACTATGTTAAAAGTATCCCCTAAATATTAAATCAAAAGCTTTTTGCTTTTTTAATTGTAAACACTTTCAAAAGTTTAAAATTGCAGATAAACTCATTTTAATTGAAAAATGTGAACAAAGCTTAAAAATTAAATTTTTTCTAGCCCAATTTTTCGAACTGAACAAAGTGACGTTAGTTTTAGTAACACTTTATAGAATGTCTGACAAAAGTGATCATACCCTTTGCAAGTGTATATGCAAAGAAAGAGAAAGAAGATGCAGTGGCAGTAGCAGAAGAAGCCGCTTGGTAAAAGCGTCTGATTTGTGGCCAAGTGTTGGCCATATACATTGCTGATTTATCAATGGAAAGCAGCACAATTGTTTTGGGCCCCCTTTTGCTGTTTGGCAATTTGGGGCCCAGACGACACCAAAAAGCCAAAGTCAAGAAACGCGACGAGACGCGATGGGCTCAAAAATAAAACACATACAAACCGAGCAAAAGGCTCTTCAACTTCAATCGCATTAAGCGCAACGACATCGCGATTGCATAATGAGTTAAACTTAGTAAACAGCTGACTCTTCCCTTTCCCCAGTCACTGCCCCGGTCACTACACTCGCCTCCCTTTGCCCAGTCGCCACCCCTGGGCTTAAAGTGCCGCTGCAAATGCGCAACGCCTACCGCGGCTACTGGCAATCTTGTTAAGCGTTAACGGCCCGACGCTGCACTGTGGGCCAAAAGTCATTAAAAACTAATTCGAATTCAACGAGTGTAAAAATACGTCAGTAGAAAAAAGATATGTCTTTAAGGCTTGCCAAAGATAGCCCATCAGATTGGGTATGAACCGTACAGGATACTCTATAAAAAAAAGCTTTGAATATCTTAAAAAAAGGTATTGTATAAAATAGCATACAAGAGCCCTCCAAGAGCACCTATAAAGCTAGCAAGAAAGAGTGAATTTTATGCATCAAAAACATATGAAACAAGCTATCAAAGCTCTTAAAAATCCTTCACATACTATCCACTTTGAAGAACCCCAAGTAAATTTATAACCTGCAAAAAACCGCTAAAAAGTAAAACAAAAACAAAACAGTCTTAAATAGCCTTTTAAAAGCTTAAGCAAAAATAACAAAAAAAAAACCATATACGGTTTATAGTAATTAACAAATTACAGCACATTTGTAATACATTGGTTCCACTGTGCAGCGACGCGTCGGGGCAATGATTGAAAACATTGTCACCGTGGTAAAGAGCTGCGACAATTAACGCTAATTCAACGTCGTCATCGTCTGTCACTGCGACTGCGACTGCGCCAATTTCCAGCAGGTGAAGAAGTGAGAAATCGAGGGGAGGTAGGGGCTGGGAGGGAACTGGGAATGGCAGCAATCATTGGTGCAATGCGCCTCGTTTATGTAATGAGGATCGTGGCAATTGTGAGATCCAATAGACATCGCCAACGTCGTCGCATTATTATTCATTATTCAGTTATTCATTCAGTTATTCATTATGCATGTACTATACTACAACAGATATTATCAATTTTGAATGCCCATTTCCCCAGCTCACCCTCACCCCACCCCTTTTCGCTGTTATGGAGACGTCATTAGTTGTTCAATGATCAATTGTAGCAGGTGAACAGATGGCACAATGGCACACTGGGACAATTGGACAGTGGAACAATTGCTCGCATTTCTTGTACTTTATTTTTTGTTGATTGGGGTCAAGTGATGAATGCATAACGTCTGTCGAGAGGCGATTAACGACACTTGCAATGCACTCCACGTGAATCACGGTAGACAACAAAATATTAATACCCAAATCAGTTGGAAATTGCAGCAAATTCATTTTCAAAAACTTCACTTAAGCTATACTTATGACATAACCAATCGATAAGAGCGATTGTTGGCTTTACCTAAACTTGACCCTTTTCAGATGAAAATAGTTTTATTATTTCTCATTAGCATAGCTTTGATTACTGGAAATTATGTAGAAAACTTGATGTCGTGTTCTTAAAAATTCAGCTTAAAACTTTTTCTAAGCTTTGCATGTGGAATTTTTAATTGTAAGCTGTGAAATGTGGGAAATTTTTTAAAATATTTAAAGCTAAAAATGGTAAACTAATTGAATCTGCACAAAATTGTAAAACAAAAATCCGCTTTAAATATAAACATGATAAAAAAATATAAAAAAATTACTTAAGTGATCCATTTTTTTAATTACCCCATGAAAAACTAAATTAAATTTAAATTTTAAATCTTGAATTTGATAAACTTCCCCTTTCGTAGTCTTGCAGACTATTATGTTTTTGTCACAAAGTTTGTAACGAGTCAATGGAGACGGTCATATATTAAAATCGATCAGATCGAATGAATTTGTGATTCAAATACCCCTATGATAATTTTATTTTCAGTTAATATTATTGTTGATTAAGTATATTAACCTTTTATATGGCACGACGTCCTATTATGACGGGGTTTTTTTTTTAAATATAAAAAAAAATAAAAATAACAAATACACTTGTTTTTCGTTTTTCTAATTTTTATTTAGAACGCTTTTATAACTTGACATATGAGTTTAAGAAAAAAATTTAAAAAGAAAAAACAAAAGTTTCAACGTATTATTCCAATCAAATTCAAAGTTTACTTAATTGTCGTCATTTAAATCACCGTCATTCGTCGTTTTTTCTTCAGTGTCGTTTTTACTTCCTTCTCAACTTCTAATTTACGCCGTTCCTTTTTCTTTAGCTTAACTCTCCCTTATCCTCTTCTGCTTCTCGTCGTTCTTGCTCTCGTTCTCTTCACTCTTTCTAGATGAACAGCTGAGATCAAGTGTAGCCAGATCTGGTAGGGATGCCAGATCAAAATTCACATGTAATATAGCTCAAATAGTAACAATCGATTGAAGAAAATAAGTTATTCAGTCATTAGGTATCAAATTCCATCTGCTGACCAATTTTCATCCCGATCAGATCACTATATCACATATATACCGCTGGAACAATCGATTGAAAATATTATTAATTGAAAGCAATTTAACGCCAAATGAATGACTGCAAAGGTCTGAGGCGCAGGTTCAAGTTCCGGCATTGAATTTTGTCTATTTACTTTAAATTTCATTTTAATTGGTGAAACTGGTAGTTCTGTGAACTACCATGAACCCACGGGGTCTTTACAGTCGGGTCGCTCGACTGCAGCCTTTCTTACTTGTTTTCTTTTTAAAATTTAAAATCGATTTCAAATTTTCAACTCGATTCGATTGTTTTATTAAAATACTATTAAGGCTTTGACACTTCAGGCGTTACACAACACTTTTCCTTTCGTGACTTGCGAGTTTTTAGCTGTCAGCTCATCTGAAAGTAAAATTCTGCAAATCTAAGCAAACATTGAAGAGAAAATCTGCGACTTTTAAAGCTGATTTCAAATCGTCAACAATTTTCACTTACTAAATATTGTGCGTGTAGCTCACGAGTCGGAGAACGTAAAAAACTTATAGATAAACAGTGGCGTCTTGATCTCACTTAAACCAAAGTGCTTCCACCATCCAGCAATGTCGCCACTTATGAATTTATTGCTCCAGGATTTCCAGACTCCACACCCAAATAATAACACACAAAAGATTGCTTTTTAAATATTTGCGATTGTATTATTCTTTTCTTTTCCAAACTCGCGTTGTTGCCTCAATCTTGTTCTTTTCTTTCTTATGAAAAACTCATATAAGAACTTGTTCATTTTACCAACTCTTTAATAGTATTGAGTTGCCAGACTGTTAATGAGCAGAACGCTTTTGCAATTAATATCGGCTGATATTTCAACACACCTCCTCAAAAGCGCTGTGCTCATATTTTAAAATAAAAATATTTTATTTATAATTGAAGCTACAATTCGAGTTTTTCTCTGGGAGTGCACTTGATCCAACATTCGTTGCATGAATTGGGGAAACCCAGTAAAACCCAATTAGATCAAAAATTAAACATAATACATAATGTAAGAAAAATTATAAATTAACAATATTCAAATGGAGTTGTTTAACAAATTAAATATGTTTTCAAATAACAATATTCTTAAGCAAAAATTAAATTCATAAGGAACTTTAAAAAATTAATTTAGTTAAATTCAGAATTAATTATATGATGGTAAATTGAGACATTGATGTCCGTCAGTCGCTTAGACCCAGCTTTCGTCTAAGCTGTTCAAAACGTGGTGCTGGCAACGGTTTTGTCAGGATATCCGCAAGTTGGTGATCTGTGGAAATATACTCAATCTTTATTAGTTTATTTTCAACTTGTTCACGGGAAAAATGATACTTTATATCTATATGTTTAGAGCGTTTGTGGCAAGAGGGATTATTAGCTATACTAATACAACCCTGATTGTCCTCAAAGATTTTTATTGGCTGATCTAGTTTTATGTTCAAACTTTCTAACAAAGATTTTAACCACAAAGCTTCTCTAACAGCTTCAAAAGAGTGCCATGTATTCGGCTTCTGTTGATGATGCTGCCACTGAATTTTGTTTTCTAGTACTCCAGCAAACTAGATTTGTTTCAAACATTTTGAACAAATACCCTGTAGTACTTTTCCTGTCTAATTGACTTCCACCCCAATCTGAGTCTACAAATCCAACAAAAAGGTCGTCATACTTTTCGTTTTTTGTGAATGTTAATTTAATGTCGATAGTTCCTTTTAAATATCTTAATACTCTTTTTAAACAAAGCCAAAGCTCTTTATTATTCTTTTGACTATATCGACTTAGCAAATTCACAGATATACTCAGATCTGGTCTTGTGCATAGCATGACATACATAAGACATCAATTAAACTCTGGCAAGGACTATCATCCTTTTCATCTGAGTTCAATAACTCAAAATTTAGTTTAGCTGGAAGTGGAGATTTGACAGGATTACAATCGACCATATTGAATTTCAGTAGAATATTTTTTATGTAAGCTGATTGACTAAGTTCCATTTGATTATCTCTTCTGTCAATCTTAATACCTATGAAATACTTTATTTCCATCAAGTCAGTCATTTGGAATTTACTCATAAGATATGCTTTAAATTTATTCATTGTATGAATATTTTCTGTACATATAACCAGATCATCTACATAAAAAGCAACACATATATATTTTTTAAAATATCATTTCTATCAAGAATATATATACATCTATCAACTGGTGAATTTTTAAAACCAGTATCTTTTAAGGCCTTTTCAAAAACATCAAACCAACATCTAGCCGCCTGCTTGAGACCATAAATTGCTTTATTCAATTTACATACTTGGCTGCTTTTACACTGCAGCCCCTGAGGAACTTTCATATATATTTCCTCCTTTAAGTTGCCATTCAAAAAGGCAGTTTTCACATCCATATGATGTACTCTCAAGCTATATTGGTTTGAAAAGGACATTATTAGTCTAAAACTTGAAATTCTAGCCACTGGAGCAAATGTTTCATCATAGTCGATTAAATACTCCTGCGTAAATCCACGCGCTACAAGTCTTGCTTTATATTTCACAGGTTTACCAAATTCATTTTGTTTTATTGTAAAAATCCATTTACAATCTACAATATTCTTATTTTCAGGCATATCAACTAGTGACCAAGTTTTGTTCACTTTATGAGAATTAAGTTCATCATTGATAGCCTCTTTCCATTGTACCTTATCACTTCTACTGTTAATTTCATCAAACGAAGTTGGGACAGTATTTATATAAGTTTCTGCATGCATTACACAATTTTTAATCATATCTCTATATGACAATTTAGGCTTTTCTTTTAGTCTATCGCTTTTTTCGAACACTTTCTTCAGAGTTTCTTTCATTATTTTCAGATAAAACACCTGACATTTCAGGATCGGCACTTTCCACTTCACTAGGCTGTACTTCTGATATTATAGTATCAGATTTCTCCTGAACCTTTTCACACTCCATAAGATTAGAGTCTTCAATATCCGGTTCAATGTTTTCCACTTGTTCGTGGTAATCCATGTTGTTTTCAACAACCACAGCACTAGTCATGTTCCTGTTTGACTCATCAAACAGAACATCTCTTGCAGTAATAAACCTTCTGCCCTCCACATTCCATACTTTGTATCCATTTGGTTCATAACCGACAAGTATACCTTTCCATGATTTGTCATCAAACTTTCGTTTTCTCGTTTTATCGAGAACATATACTGTCGAACCAAATACCCTTAAGTATTTCAAACATGGCTTTTTATCGTGCCACATTTCAAATGGTGTTTTTCTGCATTCACGTAATGCATTAGTTGGGCTTCTATTAATCAAATATGTAGCCGTAAGCACAGCTTCACCCCAGAAAGATTTCTGGATTTTGCCCCCTATAACTAAAGCACGAGCTTTTTCCGTTATAGTTCTAATCATCCTTTCGGATACACCATTCTGTTGCGGAGTATGTGGAACAGTTAAATGATAACTTATGCCTTTTTGAATACAAAACTCTTTCATTTCATTCGATAAATACTCTCTGCCATTGTCAATATATAAATGAACCAATTTTAAATTAAATAACGTTTCACTTTTGGCTACATAGTCTTGAAAGACAGCAAAAACATCTGACTTATAACTCAACAGATATGTTACGCAATAATGCGTATATTCGTCAATGAAAACAACATAATAATTTTTATGATCAACTGTAGATGGTGTGATTGGTCCACACACATCAGAATGAACAACAAATAAGGGTCGCTTTTATATGGTCTTTATTCTTAAACTTTTCAAAAGACAATCTTGTCTGCTTTCCTTTTACACATGCTTCACACAATTCATCCTCTGGTAGGACTTTATTTAATATTTCGGTATCATTAAACATATTTTTTGCTTTTATTTCTGAAAACTTCCCTTTACTTATATGTCCTAGCCTCTCATGCCACAAACTATAACTACTAAAGTTCTTTGCATTAGCAACACAAGCCAATTTATTAGAAAAGAAATTAATCAGCGGAACATTTCCAAATATATTTCCTTTCATTATTTCCAAATTACCTTTTCTAACAAACACACCTCCTGGATGAAATACAATTGTAAGGCCTGCTTCCTGCATCTTCTTGACTGAAATCAAATTTTCCGGTATTTCGGGGCAATATAAAACATCCTTAAGTTCAATTCTTTCATTTGTGTTTGTGAACAGTTCCACTGTGCCTTTCTTGATTGCATAAATATATACATCATTTTTAGCCACAGAAATTTTTATCGGTTCACCCAGTTCAGTTATAGTTTTAAATAAGTTTTCATTGTTGGCTAAATGGTCAGACGCACCAGAGTCCAGTAAGAATCCAACATTATGTCCACTGTTTGCGCGTTTCAACATAAATGCAATTCCTTGGTTACTTGCCTGAACCTGTGCATTGGTCATCTGTGCTTGCTTGCCATTTTCATTATTTTCTTTTCCTCTTTTTAATGCAAAACAATCCTTTTTTAGATGGCCAAGTTTGCCACAATGAAAACATTTCTTCTGAGTCTTATATCCATTCTTTTTCACAAATTTACTGTTTTTCTTAATATTATTATTAGAGAATTGAGACTTAAAATCATTCTTTACAGCTTGCATTACCTTTAAACTAGTGTCTTTGCTAATATTTTTTAATTTAATTTCATGATCTAACAGTCTGTTTTTAACGAATGCCAAAGTTAAATTTTGCTCTGCCAATGTTTCAATCGCTGTTATTACTCCATCGTACGAGCATGGCAAAGTAAGCAATAAATGTGAAACTTTGTCCATTTCTTCGACTTTGGCGCCAGACGCTTGTAATTCGGCAATGAGATCGTCAACAAAGCAAAATGAATTAATAACTGAGTATCTCCCTTTAGCTTTAAAGATAGCAATTGCTTGCGTGTAGATAATTGCGAAGCCAAACTCTTCCTTTCATATATTGAGTCCAAATTCTGCAATATTTCTTTTGCAGAATCTGTGCTATTAGCATAACTCAAAAATGAGTCACTTAAATACTCAATAATTACGCTTTTTGCGCGTTTTTCCATTTTCTTCCATTCTTCTGTATCCTCTACTTCTTCGTCTATAACCTTCAATGCGTCTATTTCACTTAAAAGTGCTCTTATGCGAAATTTCCAGATGGCATACTTTTCGCCATCAAATTGTTTTATATTACGTTTATTTGTTTTTTCCATGTTTAATATCTATAGAAAAAATATATAATAAAACGTTTACTTAGCTGCAGTAGTGGCGTGGTCTGGGCCCATAAACTATAGATAAACAGTGGCGTCTTGATCTCACTTAAACCAAAGTGCTTCCACCATCCAGCAATGTCGCCACTTATGAATTTATTGCTCCAGGATTTCCAGACTCCACACCCAAATAATAACACAAAAAGATTGCTTTTTAAATATTTGCGATTGTATTATTCTTTTTTCTTTTCCAAACTCGCGTTGTTGCCTCAATCTTGTTCTTTTCTTTCTTATGAAAAACTCATATAAGAACTTGTTCATTTTACCAACTCTTTAATAGTATTGAGTTGCCAGACTGTTAATGAGCAGAACGCTTTTTGCAATTAATATCGGCTGATATTTCAACAAAACTAAAATAAAATAAATAATTATTGTAAAGGTAAGTTCTTTGAGGACCTGTGTGTGAAACAAATATCATAGAATATTTTTTTCCTTGAAACATTTTACGCTTTTTATAAAAAAAATTTTTATTATAGTAACTTCCTTTTTTTTTAATTTTTTAACAGCTCTAAAGCTTCACATAACAGCGCATAACCAAACGAATTTTATTGTCATTGCTCTGTGAATTCTTTGATATCAACCATGAGCTCTTTGGGGTATTTCAATAACTTTAAGAATCTGGACTTTTACTTGGCTCCTTTTCTGAGTGGAGTTGTCGTGGCGGGACTTACCTACGGAATGATCTACGTTGATGCTCTCAAAATGGACGGAAAATCCAAGAAACCACTTCAGGATCGTCCAATTCGCAGCTCCCAAATGCTGTCCTTGGGCTATGTGGGTGCCATTGCCTCGGGACTAATCGTAACTCTCATAATGTGCGTAAATTCCTAAGGGAACTAAAAAGCTTATCTTTATTTAATTGATTTCTTAAATGTTATTAATGCAAACTCAATTAATGTCTAAATATTGTTAAATAAATTGATTATAGAAATTTAATGAGCTTTACAAAAAAAAAAAAAACAATATATTTAACTAAAAAGGAAATTTTTTTTAGATCGTTACCTATAATTTTAATTTGATTTACAATAAAAATAGGATAAATCTTAATCTGTCTGAAAAAAAAAAAACACATGTGTGTGTAGGGCATACAAACTAAAATAAGCATTCTATTAACCGTTTACTTCCTCGAGCTCATTTTTGACAAAAAAAAAAAATTTTTTCTATTGGTAATGGCTTAAAAGAAAATGTTTGTTATAAAAAAATGTTTGAATCGTACAGATTCAGGATCTATAGCGTCAAACGTCGATCCCCCTGAAACTTTAACTATAAATACAAAGCTTAAGAACACTCTTTCTTCCGAGTTTGATCCATTTTTTATAAGTTTACCAATGCAGCAATACACATACATTTTGTTTAATTCAGCTACGACAATTAAATATAATTTTTTTTTTATTTTGTGAAATTTTGGTACTTTGCAACTGTAAAAAGAAATGCAATTTTTTGTTTTTTTCACAAAATTTGATTTTCTAATTGTTCTAACAGCCGAATTTCATGTAATCGTAAGCTGCAAAAGGTAACAATTTAAAGTTTGCGATTTTCTTAAATAGATAAACAAAAAAAATTTATAATATCGTTTTAAAAACCATATTGGGACATCAAATAAGATTGTCAGCCTGCAGGCGATCTTGGGAATTTGAGGGCTAATGGTTGAATATTTAATTGGAAAAATATATATAACGATTTTAGGGGAAAAATGGAAATGGAATGGAAAATGTTTGTAAGAAGTTTAAAGTTAATTCTTTTAGTACCTAATAGTTTAAAAAAAAAAAACAATATTATAACGTATCTCTACTTAGTAAATATTTTAGAACGGAAAAAGGAAATTTTTGTTTAAGCTGTACAAATTTTAATTTCAATAACAATTAAAAATGTTGTCTCTTAAATATCATAATTATTAAAACTCATCCCAAGTAAATATCATAAAAATTAAACTTCATAGTCCCGGTTAAGCTATCATTGAAATCTCTGCATTAAAATTAAATATTAAATTTAATTACTAGATATTAATAAATATAATCAATAAATAGAATCCAAATTTGTATATCGAATTTTAAGATCAACGTTTAAATCGGTATTATTAGAAGTAACTATTTTGGAATGAATATCTAACTATATAATATATAACTAAGTTCGTATTTTAGTACCTTCAAAAAACTATGAAAAACAATGTTTTCTACCCTCGATAAAAATTAAAATCGATTAGTATGCGTTGTGAATTAAACGAGTGCTCGTAACAGTGAGCAACTGTGTGTAAACTCTGACTATGTAACTATGGGTATCCATGAATGTATTGTTCGCATAAATCTGTAACAAATGCTTCCTCGAGTTGTGTAGATATGCGACATAAATCAACATCCAAGTCCCAGTTAGAGATGGGCACGTGATCAACTAACCTAATGGTGGAGGCTACAAGGGCATCATAAGTATTCATATGGGTGTGGATAGGAACTGGTAGATAAACAAATCCGGTAAAAATCGGTTAGTTCCGTATATTCTTATCTAGAATTTTGAGTGCTTAACTGAAGTTCAGATATTTAAAAAAAAAAAGAAAGCTTTAGTTATCGAGAGCTGGAATTGTATAAAAATTAAATATGTCCTCTTTATATAATATATAATTTATATACTGTTTGAGCTTTTACTAAACTTAAAAATATCAAAAATTGTAAACTTAAAATTCAGTATTTTATATTTTCGATAAAGAAACTAATTAAAGTGATTAGAAAATTTGATATTACATAATTGTTTGACTTTTACGGCGACAACTTTCGTTTTCATCGTTTGTAATCGTGTTAGGTGTGCTTCGTGTCACGCCTCACACACCCAACACGAAACTGGGCCATCGCCAATAACCGGTCAATTTAAAAATGGAATACAACGTCGAAGCTTTTGTCTCGTTACAATTTGCAGCGATTCAACTGGTTTTGTGCCGCCGGCGACTGTCCAGGAATTGGCCCACGCTCGCCTGGGCAGTTGGCCATTAAAAGCAGTCACAACCACAGCAGCAATAACAAGTGTGTAAACCGCACGAGGAAAAATACCGACTGATCAGTTCCCTGTTTAGATTAAAATTTCGAATTTAAACTTTGTAAGCGTAATTTTTAACAAAATATGGTAACCTTAATTTAGTAAAAAAATTAAAAATGAACTTAAAACCAAGCGAACTTTACAAAACCTACTCTTGCTTGAACTCTTGAGCAAGAACGAGCTAAGGGATACTTTGTGTTTTGCTGAAAATAAGGTCACTCTAATACATAACAGAATACATTTTAGTCGGGCAGGTTATTTTTAGATTTTCGCCAAGAAGGATAACACAAGATAGATAACACAAATATATTTACCTGAGTGTGTAGTATACGGTCACACTAATTTGTATAAGCCGTAATAATATTTTTATTTTTGCTTATATGTATTTTGCATAAAACATCTTAAAATAAAATAATGTATAATAAATGTTAGCAAAGAGAAATAATATGGTCACTCTAAATAGTTTTAATTAATAAATAGTTTAATTTGCTGACTATAAGCATAAATAAAGGCTTAAAAATTGTCAAAGCTGTTAATGCATAAGCAAATCATGTTCTACTTTAATATGGTCACCCTAAAAAGTATAAAATATTACAATTAATTTTTTGTTAATCAGTTTATATCATATAAGGGATGCATAGCTCGAATGAGAAACTTATTCGTCGCCAAATTTGGTCACTCTAATTCGTTACTCTATACGCCTTTGTCGCTATAATGTTACTGAGTCAAAAGTAAACACCCTAAAAACAACTATTAACCAATTGTTACAAACCAAGAGTCAGGTCGGAGCTACCACATTTGCATGAGCCCCTAAAAGTACAGGGTATCAGTTATAAAAAAGTAGTTTACCAACAGGCTGAATATGTGACGTGAGCATGCACATGGACTTGGACTTGGAGGCTGTTACGAATTTTACTTTTTTGGTGGCAGTGTCTGCAAAATGAGATTAGAGTGACCATTTGGTGTGGCTTTAACCAGTTCACCCGCCGCATGCCTGGCATTTATCATATTTTTTTTTTTTTTGAACACTACACTTCCGTTTTCCGGTGGAGACAGACAGACTGGCTGGCTGGCAATAAACTGGATCACATTTCTGGTGCAAATGATGGGTATATAAATGCGAGGCGACTCCATTGGGGCACAACAAACGTGCCACAACCAGCAGCATGACGACGACAGTCCGTGTCCTGGGGCCACTGCTGCTCCTGCCGCTACTCTGTGCCAACCTTGGGGCAACCCAACAAGTGCTGCTCGCGCGTCTACCGCGCTCCGTGTACGGTCCACCCTCGTATGGCTGGAATACCGTTAGCAGCTTCAGTCCCATTGGTCTGGGCCAAATGACCAAGGACGAGCTGTTGACGCTGCTCGAAGCCTGGCAGGAAGTAGAGGAGGACACCACGCCAGCACCGGCACCAGAGCCAGCCGAGACGCCGGCACCACCGACCAAGCGTCCAGTTAAGCGGCCACGCCCACCAGCTCGCCCAAGGCCGCCAGTCACAGAGGCACCAGCACCGGCACCAGCTCCAGCACAGCCGCCACCTGGCGCACCTGTAACGGTACGTCTGCCCGCCTTTGTGCCCATACAGCTGTCGGCCATGTTTACGCCACCAGCGACGGGAGGAGCAGGAGCTGCTGCGGGGCCGGGGCCGGGGCCGGGAGTTGGTGCGGGAGCGGGAGTCGGAGCAGGGGAAGTATCGGTAGGAGGAGGAGCAGAAACAGAAGCAGATGCAGATGCAGAACTGGAAGCACGAGTGGGATGGGGAGCAAGAAAATCAACGGGATGGGCAGTTGGAGGAGCAGCTGGATGGCGTGCAGGAGAAACTGCTGCTGTAAACTTTGAACACGACTTTACCGACCACGAGCTGATTGGACAGACGCAAGGCGAAGCCAAGCCCCGTCTGTTCCGCTATTTGTCGTTCCCAATGACTGGCGCTCAGCCTCGACCACGTCACGCCCATGGTCCCGCCGCCACGCCGCATGTAATGCGTAATACACTGGAAAGCGTTGACACGGGCATTGCGCCGTTGGCAAATTTAATCAGTGTCAAGTCGAAGCATACCAATTTTAGGCCACCAATGAGTCTACCACCACCACCGCCACCGCCGCAAATACATCATGCCGCAGCGCATCAAATGCCAATAATACGACCAAAGTAAGCTAAAAATGCATGTGGTTAATTAACATGTTGATTTGAAATACTGTTTCGATTTCTGTAGGTTTGTAGTAACACCGCCACCGCCATTCCTGGCCAATGCGCCAGGTCCCTTGGAGCTGGTGCCTTCATCACAGATTTTTGGCAATTGGCGCGAATGAGTTTAACGTAATTTTAAGGTTATTTGCATTTGTCTGTTTTTTTTTTTGTGTTAGTCATAATAAGTACACATATTTATACAAAGCGTAAAAAGTCACACGCATATATGTGCAATATTTCAAATATTGTCAGTATTATTAAGCGGAACAAAATTTAAATCGAAAAGCAACATGTGGAATGCTAAATAAACAATTTAAATTCAAAATTTAACGACTTTTCTGGCGGCTTAACGAAAGTTTCAAGTGATTCCACTTAACGAACGATTTTAACGTAAATATTCTAGCAAGGAAAATAAATAATTTGAGTTAAAAATCCAATTGAGATTTCTATGTTAAATAAGCATTTTTAAATTTAACTTTTGGTTTAAAAGCATAAATGTTTTTGCACAAACAGTTAAATGTGTGGAGCAGCTGTCGTTATGTGTGGAGCAGTATCTTTTGGTGTGGAGCAGTTTAGTTAAGTGTGGAGCAACTGTTGCGCTGAATCAGTGCAAGAGCTGCCCACTTGCTGTTACTTACCAAACAGTTGGCAGCCCGCCGCACTGAGTACCTGCATAATAACTCGATACTTTCGATAGCAAAACAATAAAAATTTCGAACGATTGACGATGACGAACGTTTTAATGAGCAATATTTAAACAAATTGCAACAAAAATTAATTAATTTAACGTGTGTGTGCGTATGCCGTATGCATATGCTGCCGTGTAACCAAAACGCTGCATTTAAACGAGATTTACGGCTGCGATAACAGCAATCAAAACGCAGAGCAGTCCGTCAACGTAGACGAGAAACAGTGAATCGGAATTCGGGCAAGAAGACCGTGACCGAGACGGAGACGGCGACGACGAAGGCGACAGTGGCCAACAGCAAGGGACGAGAGTTGACAAAAGCGTTAAGATGACCGCCTCGGACAAGTATACGTATCAGCGTACTGTGCTCTGCTTAGCGCGCGTGCTAGCTGGCATACAGCCCACGCCATGGGACAAGGTCGGTTGGGTGGTGGGTGAATTTTGGGTATGGGTAGTTAATGTGCGTGTGTGTGTGTGTGTGTGTTGGGGGGATAGGGGCTGCTGCTGTGTTATCATTCAGTGAAGTGTGCACGGGGGTGGGGCCACTCAGGGGGTATGGAAATGCTTGTAACGCTTGTAAATTGAAAATCGAATTTTTCGCGCAACTAAAGCGTTGACCTTGGGATTCCAAAACAGACATGCGTGTAGTTGCTGACGTGAAAGACTGTTGTTGTTGTTGTTTTGTATTAATATTATAATGCTTGCCCGCTGTTGACCTTTGACATCTCAAACCTAATCTGTCGCCGTCTCTGTCTTTTTTATAGGTGCAAACATTATTTCGCTACTGTCCGCAAGAGAACGCTTCAGGTGTCTTTTGCCTGGACTCACGTGCCCAGGATGCTGTTGTCGCCTTGGGCATTTACTTTTTGGAAGGCGGCTGCCAACACGAATCCCAAATAGTGCCCTATCTGCTCCGGCTGGCCAAGAGTTTACCCAAGGCCAGAATACACGATGAGCGCAGCACTAAAGTTGAACGTAAGCATGTCCAGCTATCGATTTAGTTTCTGATTTAATTATGTCTTATCAACAGGTGTGCGCATTCCGGCAGCAGAAAAGTTTAGTTTCTGTCTCAACACACTGCTCTCCGATATAGCAGCGAAATGTCCAGATTCCAGGGAAGAGATTATATTGAATCAGGTGGAAACACTCGGTACACTGGCAAACATTGTTAAGCCCGGCAAAGATAGCAATTCAGCGCCATCGCCACATGTGCTATGCAATGCAACGGTACCGCTTCTCTTTGGCCTGGCACGTTCCATGGGTCGCTATGCCAGCCATGATCCACCGCTGCTCTGTCGCATCTTTCCACCCGAACAGCTGCCCATCATGCGTAACAGTGTGGGTGGCGGTGCTCATTCCCATTGCAATGGCTCATTTAGCAGCAGTGAACGGCTGACAACCACACAATTTCGTCCGATTATACCACGCTCCATGTCCGGCAGTTTGGCCCATAGTCAAACGCAAGCGGATCAGGAGCATCGTATGCGTTCACTGGGTAGCAAACAGAAGCCATCACTTCAGAGTTACTTCTCCGTACCGTATGATCCACGTACGCATTTCTTTACACGCTACGGTTCCAGCTTTAATCAATTCCCACACATGCGTGTCAATATGTGTGAATCACCGAGTAAAACTGGTATTAAGCCCATGTATCGTGTGCCACCGTTTCCCATCCAGCATTTACAAACCATCTTTGCCGTCTCCAAGAAGCTACTCACCAAAGATACCCTTGAATATTTGGATGAACTGGGCAGTGACATCTTTTCGTTGCATCTCAACAATGGCAATTGTTACAAGAGTTTCTCCGAAATGCTTAATTTGGTGTTGGTTACATTGTTGCGTGAATTGCTGCAGCATCAGGTGGATTTACCCACACCATTTACGAAGGATGTGCAGGAGTTTGTCAAGCGACTGTTTCTCAATGGTCAAACGGAGTTGCAGAACAAACAGCAGGATCAGGAGCGGGAGAGACGGGAGGAGAACGGCATTGCCGTTGTCAACAAATACAAAATCAATGTCATGGCCAATGCCGCCTGTGTGGATCTACTCGTTTGGGCCATACGCGACGAGACGGGTGCGTTTGGAACCAGTTAACAATTAAACTAATTACTTTTTTATTAGCTTACATTTAATTATCGTATAGCTACGTTAATGCCTCTGCAGTGGAGTGTTTAAAGTCCGTCTGCTTACGTTGCCACATTCGGTTTAATTGGTTTAGTTTTCTCTTAGTTAAACTAGTTTTTCTAGATTCCAACTGTCTATCTTACAGTTTTTTGGACTTTATTTAGAAATTTCTTCTTTTTTTTTAATTATAGCAAATTTTTCTGGTTTCTGCTTCTTTGGAAATGCATAAACGTTTTTAGCATTTTTGGGCACATTTATTTTCCAACTTTTCTTTTTTAGGCTCAACTTTAAAATCTGTTTTCTATTGTTTTTTTTTTTTCAATCTAAACTTTAAAATATATTTAAGCATTTCAAATATTTTATTAGTTCAAATTTCTGAAGCCAGTTTTCATTTTAGAAACACATTTAAATGCTTTTTACTGAGCTTCAAAAGTTTTTATATTCACACCATTTAAAGACCAAAGAAGTTAGGAAACTTCAAATTAGTTTGTGGCTTTAGACAATGTTGCTTTTAAAACAATTTATACAGATCGAACCTTGATATTTCAATTCTGGTATAGTTCGGTTTTTTTCCTTCCAAAATACAGTAAAAACTCTACTCGCGGACAGTTCACTCTGGAGGACAATTCTCTTTTTGATAGTCCCAAGTTTTTTAGCTTGATTTTTATACAAAATCAATTCACTTGTGTGTAGGTTTACAAATAGGCGTCCGGCCAAGGCAGCTTTCACTGTATATGAAATTTTTACTTGTTAATTCGACGCCCTCGTTAATTCAATTCCTTCTTTATTCGATTGATTTAAAACAAGAAAAAACTGTTATCTTCGGCTCACCGAAGTTTAAATACCCTTGCAGTCATGAATATTGCATTAATATGGTTTTAAACACTAAATTTTTCTATTGTAGCTATGTATATGTTATAGAAGTCCTATTTGCATGAAATTTGGTCAACAGATAGCACACGATTAGAAATTCATTCGCCGTGTTGATGCTGATCAAGAATATATATACTTTATGGTGTCGGAAACGCCTGCTTCAATGCGTTACAAGCTTCATGACAAAAACCTGAAAAAAACCCTCTGCAAGGGTATACAAATAGTCAGAACACAGGCAGCTCCTTTAGTCGATTCTGTCAAAAATATATATGAATTTTGATACAATAGTTTAACAAAGTGATAGTAAACTAGTAATCTAAACTAAGTAAACATTTTCCACTATAATTCGTACAACAGTTGAGGTTCCTTGAATCCCTCGTTCGAATCAAGGTTCGACCTGTAGTTATTACTGTACAAAAAGGGTTTCCTAAAACGGTTTCTAAGCTTTTAAAAGCAATCCAAATAGTTTAAAACTATCTGAAACCTATTTATAAAATTGTATGCTGTATATTAGCTAGTTTTGTAGTAACTCAAGTGAAATCTGAATTAGATGAGCCTTGAAAGCCCTTTGAAAACTATAAAGCGTTAATGTTCAGTTTTAAACAGTAGTAACTATACGATGCCACAGCCTAGGCGTATGTGAAGAAGCATCGGCAGCTGACGATGTTTGCTTTCTATTTATAATATAATTTTTTACTTTAAGTTGATTTTTATTATTATTTTTTTTTTTTTTTGAGTTGATACGGAATATTTTTACAGTTGATGTCGACTATAACGTGCCATCCTTGCAAAATGGCTTGCATTTTTTATTGAAGAAAGGTCAAGAGCAGTTCCAGTCTTTTTCCCAAACCTCCTACACCAAATCAAAATCCGAATCCTTTAGTCCTTCAGTCCAACGTGTCTTTAAAGTTATGTTATTTTGTGTGCGTTCTTCTTGTTGCTCTCACGGCATGTTTTCTTATTTTCAATTCAGTTTTTCATGTTTAATTTTCAATGCAATTAAAATTTTTCATTTGATTCTCTCATGCTCTGCATGCCATAATGTTTTTCCACCCAATTGTTGAGGATTGTTACAGTTCCCTTAAGTTTAAACCTATCCTAAATCATTGATTGTTTAATAAAGTATAATAATGTGAGTTTTTTTACTACAAACATTTTCACAGAGGCCGATAAATTGTGCGGACGTCTCTCGCAGAAGCTGAATCTGGTGCTAAGTCATAAGATTGTCATGGATCACATGCCGCTCTTGATGGTCTGCCTCGAGGGATTGGGAAAATTGGCACAAAAGTTTCCCAACATTGCCGGCACATCGATATCATATCTACGTGATTTTCTAGTCGATCCCAGTCCAATACTTGGCAAGCTTCATGCCCATGCCATGCAAACGTTGGCACTGCAAAAGAAGGAAAAGGAATTAACACCATATAAGATCGTCGTCCAGCACACGGACTCACGTGCCGTTGTCGATATATTTGGTGAAAGTCAGAAATTAGCTGCTGGCACTGGCCGCAGTGGATATGCGGCCTTTGAGGCTCTACGAGATGCAGCCATTGAGAATCTATCGATTGCTCTAAGGGCCGCACACACATTGGATCAGTTCTGTGTGCCCGCATTGGTGGCCAATGTCTCCAATCGGCTTTTTACCGCGGAGAAGCATGAGAGGTCAGTACGAGTTTAATCAAAATACACTGAGAGAAGTAGAGGGAGAAATTAGTTTAAGTAAACTTTAACTAGACTGTAGACACCAAAGCAGAGTCATTTAAACAGTGGGCTTTAAGAACTGTATCTCAAATCTTATCAGATTTAAACAGAATTTCCCCAATGTGATGTAATCCTGGAGCAACCGTAGTTTGCTTTTTAAACCCCGTACTCTAAAAAAGAGTAGAGGGGTCTATTAAGTTTGTCAGAAGCGAAATGTGCTTAACAGGCAGAAGGAGGCGTGGCAGATTCCATAAAGTATATATATTCTTGATCAGCATCAACAGCCGAGTCGATATAGCAATTTCTGTCTGTGTTCTGTCCGTCCGTCCATATAAACACCTAGATCTCAGAGACTGTAGGCGCTAGAGCCACCAAGTTTGGAATGAAAGTTCTTCTCCGTCGCGAGCAGTTCAAGTTCATTTCAAATTGGTGACACGCCTCCTACCGCCCCCGCAAATTGTAAAAAACTTTTTTCACAATATCATAACTTGGAAACGACTACAGCTATCAGGACCAAATTCACATAGTATGTGTGTGGTACTATGATAACTATTCTCACTAAGTTTGATGCGAATCGGACAACTATAGCTTATCGCTCCCATAGGACAAATCTGAAAAAAATAGAAAATTTGTATGAAGACATAGGATGAGTTGAGCTATCGCAACCAAATTGATACATTATGTGAATAGAGTAATTATAACTATCCTCAAAAAGTTTAATCCGGATCGGACGACTATAGCCTATAGCTCTCATAGGACAAATTGGTTGAAAATTGCTTAAATGTATGGAAAACTTCACACTAGAAGGAGTACGGGGTCTTTTCCAGTCGACTCGCTCGACTGTAGACTTTCTTACTTGTAATTCTCAGGAACTGTTTCAACAACTGTAAACAAATGAATACTGATTGACTTTCGAGTATTTCTAGGCATAACAGAGCTATATTTTTAAAGGATATTGTGTCTAGAAACTAACTTTAGTCTAAGTCCTTATTCAGCATAAGGACAGGTAGAGGAACAGGTATTATTTAGGTACAACCTAGTTGTATTTAGTTAAGATTGCTTAGGCATAACAGAGGTATATTTTTAAAGGATATTGTGTCTAGAAACTAACTTTAGTATAAGTCTTTATTCAGCATAAGGACAGGTACAGGAACAGGTATTATTTAGGTACAACCTAGTATTTATTTAAGATTGCTTAGGCTTAACCAAGGTATATTTATTAAGAAAATCGTGTCTAGAAACTATCTTTAGTCTAAGTCCTTATGTTGAGTGGAACAGGTATTATTTAGGTAAAACCTAGTTGTATTTGGTTTAGATTGCTGCCTGTCTGAGTCCACCAATTTTGTAACTTATCTGAAAGTTTAAAAAAATTTATTAAATTTATACAAGTTTTGGATTTAATTTATCTAAAATGAACACTAGTTGAGTGATTACAAAAGTTCCTTTTAAACTCTGTTCTAATCAAAACCTCTCTATTTTACAGTGAATCCACATTGGTTAGCTTGAACATTATTGTGATGCTGGGTCATGTGGCTGTGGCATTGAAGGACACCTCCAAGACGACACAGAACATTCTGCAGTTCTTCATTCAGCGCTTCTGTAAGGTGCCCTCCGAGCAGAATGCTTTGATTGTGGATCAATTGGGTTGCATGATCATATCGCAGTGTGAGACGCATATTTTCGATGAGATCATGAAGATGTTCTCACGTGTGACCGTACAGTCGGCATCGTTGGCCTATACCTCAGATCCGGAGCATCGCAAGCAGTTCCATCATGTCTCCGATGCAGTTGTGAATGCCTTGGGAAATATTGCAGCGAATATACAGGGTGATGCAGAAATGCTTGAGTTGTTGGGTAAACTGCTCGAGTTATTTGTACAAATTGGATTGGATGGCGAACGGTCGTATGACAATACACCGGGTGCCCAAAAGGCCAGTTCACGTGCTGGAAATCTGGGTATGCTAATACCAGTAATTGCAGTACTTATGCGACGTCTGCCACCAATTAAAAATCCTCGCCAGCGTCTGCACAAGTTATTCAAGGACTTTTGGGCCTATTGTGTGGTCATGGGCTTCACCAATGCCCGTCTCTGGCCAGCGGATTGGTATCAAGGTGTCCAACAGATTGCAGCCAAATCACCGCTACTCATCTCACAAACGGCCCACAAATCGGATATGCGGGAACTCAACTACACGCTGGCCATCAAAAGTGATTCCGTCAATGAGCTGCGCAGTCAAATTTTGGTGCTACTCGAGCATTCAACGGATATCGCTGGCACCATAAACAAATTAACCTTTGCCCAGTGCACGTACCTCTTGAGCGTCTATTGGCTGGAAATGCTGAGGGTCGAGAATGCCGAGGAGCCCAGTCTGGAGCCCATCATGAGCTATCTTTGTGACACGGCCTTGCAAAAGGATAAAACCGGCATCTGGCAGTGCGTCAAGTGGTGAGTAGAGCGACTAGAAGTGGTCTGCCAGCGGACTAGTGACTAAAGCACAGCAACTATCAAGTTAGAAGAATGAAAATCTTTTCTTTTTGTGTATATAACTTGATTTTATAAACCCTGATTACATTTTGTACAAATCGAGCAACTATATGACAACTATAATGTATGATTCCCAGTGGAATAAACTGATACAAGCTGTGATTAGTTTGATAAACTTGAAATATGTTAAGCAAACTCAGACAGTATAGTATTACATGTGCTAAACAAGTTTTGTCTGAATCGAACTTCTATATAATGTATATTTTTTATAGAAACAATCGCTTCAAAAAAGGTCTAATTATGCTTGTGTATAAAAAACATTTCTGTTTATTGAGTAATTTTTATCAAACAAAAGTTCTAACACATACAAAGCACTATATCATATAGCTCCCATAGGAACAATCGGGCCAAAACCAGTAATTGATCTCAAAAACTTAGGTTATCTCAGTGAAACTTGCACTTTGGGCTTCTGCTGTGATTTTTTTAAAAGCTCATCAAATTTATTTAGGATGGAATCACTGTATTATATAGTTAACATCAGTGATTACTGGGAACAACTCTCCACAAAACTCGCACAGTGTGCTCAAAGTATGTTTTCACACAAACAAAAACTAAATCTTATTTGCATCGTAGTATTAAAGATTGTAAACCATTATAACTAGTGGGAAAAACTGTTTTTATACCAGTTACTCATAAAGTAACGTTGGCTTGTATGTGCCTGGGAGAAGCAGGCGTGGCAAACCCTATAAAGTATATATATTCATGATCAGCATCAATAGTCGAGTCGATATAGCCATGTCCGTCTGTTCTGTCTGCATGAACAAGAGAATCTCAGAGACTATAAGAGCTAGAAGGGTGAAAGGGCTCGCAAATGAAAGGTGCAATACTCAAGCAGTACAAGTTTGTTTTTTTTTTTATGACACGCCCACTTTAGGGCGTTCTATCTTCATATAAAGCTAAATGTACAGGTAAAACTCGAGTGATTTAGTATAGAAAAATTTTTTGTTAGCTAAGCTATCTTAAACAGGGTTACAGTACTTGTCTAAGCAGTTCATGTACTAACCAAGTTTGAACCAAATCGGACTACTATATGATATAGCTCGCATAGGAACGATTGGACAAAAATAGGCTCAAAATTAAAATGAGTATAGAAAACTCTAGTGTTCAACAAGATATATTAGTTTAAGTCAGTCATGATAAACAGGGTGAGACTATAAATATACTGACCAAGTTTGAACCAAATCAAGTTTGATCTATATCGCATAGAAACAAGCGCTCCAAGTATAAAGTTGTATGAAAATGTTCTGTGTATGCCGAGCTAGCTTATCCATCACTGATATTATTATCATAGACAATAGAGTATCTTAAAGTCCCCAGGGCTACTTGAACTTTCATTCTTCTTTATTCTGCACCCAAGCATTAGCGCTTTGCTGGACTGTCTCTCTTTATCTACCAGTTACTGAGCTTAACTAAAGTTTTATTTCTTTTCGATCATTTGCAGTGTGGCCGATCAAGTGTTTGAGAAGTTCCGGAATGTGTTGTACGCCCACGATGAGATCCGTGAGAAGGTATTGGAATCGCAGGCGACACTTCTGTTGGTCTACTTCAATCACATACACAAGCAAATCCAACTGGTGGCTGATCAGTATCTGTCCCAACTGGTGGATCGGTTTCCACACTTGCTATGGAATCGTCGTGTGCTGTGGTGCATGTTGGATATACTACAGCTCTTGGCATACTCATTATCCCTGGATCCCAATGAGGAGACGCCGACACTGAGAGTTGTGTCCACACCCTACACATTGCAACTGATGGACTCGCTACCAGCACGTGAGCTGCGTCTCAAGGATTTCGCTGATCGTTGTCAGGGCATTGTAAACGAGGCAATGAAGTGGGCACCACGCTCGACACGCTCCCATTTGCAGGAGTACCCGAATCAGATACCAACACCGGTCTTGGCACATCACAGTGGCTTGGCGCTGGCCTTTGATTCGGTGGTAAATAGTGGCACACTGCAGCCGGGAAATACCTTAAGTAATCTGAGCAAACGACCCAGTTGTGTCAACTCGGATACGCCACGTTTTGTGTCTGTGCTGTGTCTGCGTAGCAAATATGCTGGAGAAATAAGTGGTTTACTGTCCGTGCTGAGTGAACAGGATAAAGTTGGTCTGGCGGATCGTTTGGTGAACGATGTTTGGGGCGCTTGTGCGGAGAAAAGTGATGCACGACATCGTGGCGCCTTGTGGCGTGCAACAGCGTATTTAATCATTTGTGCGGAAATTGATCGAAAGTTATTGCATGCGGTGGCTAGTTCACAATTGGAATTATTTACAGAATCCGCTATGGAAACGGCCGTGGAGTGCTGGCAATGGGTGTTGACGGCACGACAGGATTTGGAATTGTGTTTTATTCAGGAAATGGTTAGTGCCTGGCAGACGACATTTGAGAAACGCATGGGTCTATTTGCCTGGGAAAAGGAAATCACCCATCCCTTGGCTGCCTACGAGGGCTGCAAACTCGTAAGCAAACCCATACTAATCACACCACATCTCATTTGGCTGCAATTGCTCTCGGAAATGGTGGATACGGCCAAGTATTGTAATCGGGACAAGGTCGAAATGTTTTGTCTACTTCTGCATCGTTGTCTGCCCATACTGAAGAGCAGTCGACAGAATCGTCAGGTGTCCACCGTCGGTTGTCGCTTCAAGTTGCTGCAATGCGGCTTGTCCCTCTTGCAGGGCAACACCATACCCAAATCGTTGGCTAGAAATATTCTACGTGAACGCATCTATTCAAATGCCTTGGATTATTTCTGTGGCCCACCCACGTGTCCGAATCAGAGTCGTGAGCAGCTGCTGGAGGATATATTAATCTTGTTAAAGTTCTGGCAAACGATGCGCAGCGAAAAGAAACATTTGGTCACCTCGGAGGTGGGGGATTATGACATTACCAGCACTTCGGTGAGCTCCACACAAATGCTTGCGGTACGTAACAATCCGGAGACGGCTTCACTGATCAGCGGCGGTGCGGACTATGGGCGTGCGATGAGCGCTGCCGGAAATACCGGTGGCTGGTACAATACCATACCACACTCGACCTCAACACTGTCGAAGCGCTCGAATCGATCCAAGCGTCTGCAGTACCAGAAGGATTCCTATGATAAGGATTACATGAAGAAGCGTAATTTGATACTGGAACTGCTAGCGGTTGAGCTGGAATTCCTTATCACCTGGTACAATCCCAACAGTCAGGCCGATCTTATAGTGCCAGGTAAATAAAGCAACTTTCTCGCTCTCCTTCCCTTTAATCCAATTATTAATTGTTCTTCTTCCTCTTCACAGGCGAGGAACAAATCACGGAGTGGCGCAATCGTCCGTACAAGCCAAATGTTTGGCGTGACTACGCTCGTCTCGCCTGGTGTTATAATCCGGCTCTCGCCGTCTTTCTACCTCAGAGGATTAAGAACGCAGAGACCATTGACGAAGAAGTTTCCCGTTTGGTCTGCTCAGATCCAATTGCCGTCTGTCACATACCCGAGGCATTAAAATACCTCTGCACCACCAAGAATTTACTCCAGGAAAGTCCCGATCTAGTGTACATACTCTCCTGGTCAGCTGTTACGCCCATTCAGGCATTATCCTACTTCTCACGTCAGTATCCATCGCATCCTTTGACCGCACAGTATGCGGTTAAGACACTAAGCTCCTATCCGGCGGAATCGGTGCTGCCGTACATACCCCAACTGGTTCAGGCACTACGTCACGATACCATGGGCTATGTGGTGGAGTTTATTAAGAACATATCGAAGCGTTCGCAGATTGTGGCCCATCAGTTGATCTGGAATATGCAAACGAATATGTATATGGACGAGGATCAAATGCATCGTGATCCCAATCTCTATGAGGCACTGGATCTTCTTACCCAAAACATTATTGCCTCATTCTCTGGTGCGGCCAAGCGTTTCTACGAGCGTGAATTTGATTTCTTTGGCAAGATTACAGCCGTATCGGGTGAAATACGTTCATTCCCCAAGGGCATCGAGCGTAAGAATGCCTGTTTGGCTGCCTTGAGTCGCATCAAAGTTCAATCCGGTTGCTATCTGCCCTCCAATCCGGAAGCTATGGTCCTAGACATCGAGTACAGCAGCGGTACGCCTATGCAGAGTGCGGCCAAGGCGCCGTATTTGGCACGCTTCCGAGTCTATCGCTGCGGCATCACTGAGCTCGAGACACGCGCCATGGAGGTGTCCAACAATCCCGTAAGTTTTCTAGAGTTTTTCGTAAACTTGTTTTTGTTCTGCTTAGTCTAGGATTACAGTGAAAGCTCCCTTGTCCGCCCATTGGAGTTGTCCGCCTAAGAGAATCGATTTTGTATAAAAAGCATGCTGAAAATCTATAAAACTCGTCCGGCTAAGGGAGCTGTCCGCCTGAGAAGCTGTCCTCGAGTAGAGCGTTCACTGTATTTAAATTCATTTGTATAAAACTGGATGCAATTTTGGACGTTGCAGACTCCGTTTGTATCTACATTTGTGATCAGCTTCGAATTAGCCTATCTATTGTTCTGACTTGGCTAACTAGTATGTTAGTTTTGTATATATCTCAAGTTAACTTACAATATGCTGACCAAACTTCCTCTAACAGTTTTAGGAACAATAGTTCAAGTCCTAAACAAAATGTTGCTTAAGTCTCAGCTAAATTCACATTTTATAAAACAGATGCCTTAAGACGAAAGTTGATTTGGGTCAAAAATAGGATTCAATAGCACTTAATCATTAATTTCCAGTGTCTAGTATGAAACAAGTAAGAAAGGCTCGAGCTAGTCGACTATAAAACACTCCGTACTCCTTCTAGTGCGAATTTGTCCATATAAATGTGCTATTTCCGAACAATTTATCCTATGGGAGCCATAGGCTATAGTTGACCTAGACGGACCAAGCTTGGTGAGGATAGTTATAATGGCACCAGACACATAATGTGTGAATTTGGTCCTGATAGCTGTAGTCGTTTCCAAGTTATGATATTGTGAAAAAAGTTTTTTACAATTTGCGGAGGCGGTATGGGGCGTGGCACCAATTTGAAATAAACTTGAACTGCTCGCGAAGGAGACGAACTTTCATTCCAAATTTGGTGGCTCTAGCTCCTACAGTCTCTGAGATCTAGGTGTTCATATGGACGGACGCACTGACAGCAGACAGACAGACGGACATCGCTATATCCTCTTGCCTGTTGATGCTGATCATGAATATATATACTTTATGAGGTCGGAAATGTTTTCTTTGTCCTGTTACGCACATTCACTTCTGACAGACTTAATATACCCCTCTACTCTTTTTAAGAATACGAGGTCTCCCAATAAAAATCTCCATTCGTTTTGTTATGGACTTTCAGATCTTTAAACTTATGCATTTATATATTAAACCCATAAAAAAGAAGCCCAAAATAAGTTAGAAAAACAAATGCTTTTTAATATTAGAGTGCGTGGGTCTCCCTCTCGCTCACACTGTGCGCATGTCTCGCTCTAATTCGCTATTGTGCTAACACTTGCTGTCTCACTCTTATGCATGCTTACAGAACTCACAGGAAGATGCACACATGACACTGGGCGTCGAATCCTGGCAAGCGGCCATTTTCAAAGTAGGCGATGACGTGCGTCAGGATATGCTAGCACTACAAGTGATCACCATATTCAAGAATATCTTCCAACAAGTCGGACTCGATCTGTTTCTCTTCCCCTATCGTGTGGTGGCCACAGCACCCGGTGTAAGTCAAATACCCATTATCCCTCTAGGTAATCCTCTGACTATTTAATAATTGTCGACTTTGTTTTTAGTGTGGCGTCATTGAGTGCGTGCCCAATGCCAAGTCTAGGGATCAGTTGGGCAGACAAACAGATTCGGGTCTATCCGAGTACTTCCAGCATCAGTATGGCGATGAAAGCTCCAAGGAATTCCAGGCGGCTCGCGCCAATTTTGTCAAATCGATGGCTGCCTATTCCCTCATCGGTTATCTGTTGCAGATCAAGGATCGGCATAATGGCAACATTATGATCGACAAAGATGGTCACATTATACACATTGGTAAGTCCAACCGATCTCTGATATGAGCCGAACTCTTTCAGAACTCAAAGTTGTTTACTGGAGTTTTGGAAATTTCTTATTTCGAAACATATCTTATTTGATATGCTACCCTCTTACTGTACAACACTTTCAACATAACCTTTTCGTTGCTATAGCATGTTAATTTGATACTTTTAGAGTATAACACTTCTGTTATACAGCTCCTAAACTTTCAATATAAATTTTTCAAAATTCTGCCCCATTATCTGACATTCTTTCAGAGTATAACACTAACAATTAGCCTTTTCTGTTATACAACTCGGTGTATAACACTTTCGACATAACCTTTTCGCTGCTCTAGCATTTTATTTTGATACTTTTAGAGTATAACACTTCTGTTATACAACTCCTTAACTTTCAATATAACCTTTTCGATATACTGCCCTATTATCTGATACTCTTTTAGAGTATACAAATTGCTATTATTATTTTCTGTTATACAACTCTTTTTATATGCTACTCTCTCAGTGTATAACACTTTTAACAATACCTTTTTGATGGTTTAGCATATTAATTTGATACTCATTCAGAAAATAACACTTACTATTAGCCATTTCTGTTATACCACTCGTTTTATGCTACTTTCTCAGTGTATAACACTTTTAACATAGGCTTCGCTCTATACTTAACTTTTTATTTAATATTCTTTAACTATTTCTGATATTCTGCTCTACTAGGAGGGTGTTATCTCAGTGTATAATACTTTTAACATTACAATTTCGATAAACTAAACTTTCCATTTGATACTCTTTCAGAGTATAACACTTACTGTATCCCTATACTCAGTTAATATACAGAACATCTACTTTATAACCTCTTTGTTTTACTCTCAAAGTGTATAACACTTAATATAACAGATACTACTGTTTGCTCTTTTTACACATTTACATATAACACTTTATTCTGTACTGTTCTATTGATAGACTACTCGTTCGCTGCGTATATAACACTTGCTCTCATCTTTTTTTTGTGTTTATTTACAGATTTTGGCTTCATGTTTGAGTCCTCGCCAGGTGGCAACATTGGCTTTGAGCCCGACATGAAGCTAACCGACGAAATGGTGATGATAATGGGCGGTAAAATGGAGGCTCCCGTGTTCAAATGGTTCTGCGAGCTGTGCGTACAGGCGTTCCTGGCGGTGCGACCGTATCAGGATGCGATTGTGTCGCTTGTCTCGCTGATGCTCGACACGGGACTACCCTGTTTTAGGGGACAGACGATTAATTTGCTAAAGCAGCGATTTGTGGCAACCAAGAACAATAAGGAGGCGGCTGCCCATATGCTCGCTGTTATACGTAATTCGTATCAGAATTTCCGTACGCGTACCTACGACATGATCCAGTACTATCAAAACCAGATACCCTATTAAATCGACTAAACGAACTGGAAATGGGGTATACACAACTGGGTGTCAGTCTATTTTCTAAAATTGTATTCCGTTTCTGTTACTTTTATGTTTTCTTCTGGTTCGGTCTTCATTGTTAGCCAAATGCTGTATTAACGATCGTATTATTGTGTATTTATATCTATGTGTATTTGGCAATCCTTATGCTTTTTAATTTAATTATATAATTTATTGTTTTTGTTTATTTTTCGTAGCTGTTAAAAAACAAACAAAAAAGATGAAAACCCATTTTCGAAGATTTTACGATGAATACTAAATCAATTATAGGCGCAATATGTTGTACAATGTATTTGTTACCTACATATATACGTATACACGAAACATATTACTTAACATTACTTATATAGTTATATACGATATACAAACATATATAAATATATATATATATTATATTACGATAATAATGGGCAAAGAGAAATAATAACCCAAAAAATAATTCCATATTTAAAACAAGCGAAAACAAAACAAAAATTAACCTACTTAATTATTTATCTAATTGTAAACATAACAACTGTGTAATTATCCATATACATACACATATATATTTTTCCGGTTTTTTTTTTTTTTTGTTTTTGTGTTCCTTGTTTCAAACAAACCAATGTTAAAATATACAAGCTACTTGCATTGTTTGTTGGACAAAACAAAGGAATTTGATTTACGCGCCTTCCTTAACAGCGTCGCTGTGAACTTAACAGTTGAACTCCACACATGTTACGCAGCTGTTAACACAAATAATGGCTCTTGTCTAGTGTTCGACAACGTAAATTCGGAATGCAGAAGGAAGACAAGCAGACAGGCTGGAGAAAGAAGTTGAAAAAGAAATGAAAATAAATCGATATTCTTGGTATCGATTGTTTTAAGAACAAATCGATTCAAGAATACAATGTTATAATTGAAGTATTCAGAAAGAATGACGAATGGGAAATTCGTTAACATCGATAGTTATGCATTAATGTCTCAACGCATTTCAGAACGCAAACAAATGTGTTCATTTTATTTTAGAAAAAAACGGTCTTCAAAATTAGTGGACGACTAATAGAGGTTTCGATTGACATCGATTCATAACATTTAAACCGATGTATCGCAACTGTGATAAAATATCGATGCTCAGGTTCTGGAATCGGTTTAGATCCAGCTCTAGCTGAAAGTACGCCTACAATATCGAATAATTATCGTGCAATGTTCTTTTCATTATCATTCGTTTGCTTTTGCACTTCATTCATCGTTTAGTTGCTTCTCATACACGAACGAACGTGAACGTGGAACGCGCGGCGCATATTATTTTTCGTTTAGTGAAAGTGTAAGTAGTGTTGGCTCGCTGTGGTTGTTGTTGTTGCAGCAGCAGCGCAGCCCAAGCAGTAGCGACGTTTTGTGCACAATACACACTCGGCCGCCATATTAAAATGGCAAAAAAAGGTAGTCGATAAAACGAAAAAAAACGAATACGCATAATACACAACACTCTTTTCCTTATTCTTGTCCGAAAGTGTCAAAAAAAAACGAATAGAAAAATTTGTTGTACAACTGCTGCAAATACACGAAACTACCAAAAAAGCAACGTGTGTGAGCGAACAGCGAAAGTAATTAGAACGAAAAGAAGCAAACGCAAATGAAATGTACGAAAATGAAGCAAAACCCCCAATAGCAAATAGCAGCGAGAAGTGTTGCGCGTGAAGAAGCAGCAGCGCATAGGTAGAGCGAATAAAGCGAACCAAAAAAAAAAAGGGAAAGAAAAACGAAGAGCAAAAAAATAGAAACTCAAACACCCAACAATAAAAAGTGCCATTGATTCAAGAAAAACTGTGCTAAAAAGTTAAGATATTCTGTGCTTAAAGTGCCGCAAACGTATATCAAAGGAAAAAAAGAAAATTTTTGTACAATTTTTGTTGTACAAACAGCGATTCTTTTCTTTTTTTTCACAACGAATAAAAAAGTATATACGGAAGCAAGGTGTATAGCGAAAGACGAAACGAAACGAAAAAAGGCAACGGCAGCGGGTCGCGCTCTGCGTGTGTGTATGTGCCAGTGTGCGTGTGGTTGTGTGAGTGAGTATGTATGCATGTATATTTAACTCTGTGCATGTGTGTGTCTGTATGTGTCGCTACGTGCAGCTGTATGCGTGTGCGTGAGGCGGCGGCGACAGCAGTAGCTAAAAGAAAGCAGTGAAGAAATACATATGTGAAAAAGAAAAGAAAGAAATGATAGCAGCAGCAACGCAAAAACGAAAGAAAAGTTATACATACATCCATATATATATATAAATACATATAAATGTATATATAAATGATGTATATACATACAATGTGTATGAATGTTATACCTAAATGAAAAGCAATTCTTGCAAGCAAAATTTTATTTTCCATAAATATATTTTTTTTTACTTTTTGTTTTGTGAGCAAAAACATTTAATTAATACGCATACATTTGTGCTAATGCAAGAGAAGAAATTGCGTTACACAAGCGCCCCTTTTAACGCTGCCGCCGCCTCAGTTTGTCTTTGCTGCTGCTGCTGCCCTGCGCCTATGTACTTATGTGTGTGTATGTGAGTATGGTGAGAACAAGTGCCTTAATCAGCGTGCGTGAGTGTTGGTGAGTTAGTCGTGCCTGTGCGGGCATCTGTGTATGTGCGTGCGTGTGCCCATGTGTATGAGTTTGCTATTTAATAAACTAAATATTTATTATTAGTTAATATTTCAGTGAGTTGGGAACAAGTACATTAGTTTAATTGATTTCATAATTGCAAATGTAATAAACGTTCATTCGATTATGCGTTGGCGCGCCGTTATGTTTCAGTCCATGTCTACGTCATTATTGCCCCCTTCGTTGTACAGTGGTACCAGATCAATGACCAAATGTTTGTTTGTTGTTATTGTTTAATTGTCAAACGAACAAAGTTGTCAATTATTAAGTGACGTTTGAAAATTAATACGCATAACGTAAACTGACGCTGACTTGACTTCAACGAAAAGAAAAAATAAAATAAAATAATAACAACATTGCAAATCAGCCGTTTGCTTTTGTTGTATTATATTTATCTTGTTGTTTATCGCGGCACAAAGTAATCGACGAAGTTAACACCTTGTTCAAAGTGACCTCAAAGTGAGTTGGAAGTGTTTACATGTGGAAAGTTCTTTTTTGTTTTCGAAAGAGTAGAAAATGCGAATAATGATTAATATCAATTTTAGCTCAAGGTTATATTGTTTTGTGGTATTTTTGTGTTGCAAACGCATTTTGAACCAATGTGCAAGGTTCTGCGCATACGCTGGTTAACTGGTCAAAGGAATTTCAATTAAATAAAATGAAATTTGTGCAAATTTGTCTCTGTCATGCTGTCAGCGGTTGCAAAGTGCAGTTGTCAAACATACACTCACACACACACACGGACACACAGTGACGGATGGAAAGACAGACAGACAGATGGGCGGATAGACAAACAGACAGAAAGGCGGAGCAGATTGTCACGAACATGCATGCACGCTAGGGTTCATAACTAGCCTAGTTGCACGTGTATTGCGTGGGTGAAAGACACAAGTGCGAGAGGGACAGTTGGTGCTAGTTGAGGGTGTCCTATCGTCTGCCTGGCAACGGCGTCACTCTGAAAACTTTTCTTTGCCAATTGCTTAAAAATTATTTATATATGTATATTTGCAAGCTTTTAATTTTTTTTTTTGCTTGCTACAGCTGTTTCCATGCACGTTTCTTAAGTGTGCGTGCGTGTGTATGTGTGTGTGTGTGTTTATGTACGTAGGCTGGCAACACTTTTACGCCTGCGTTGTCCTTCGCCTGCGCGTGACATTCCGATACATTCTTTGTACACATTTGCACGCCGCAAACTTTTTATCGATTATTCAACACAGCAGCAGTTCATGCCTGCCTGTCTGTGTTGGTTCATGAGTGTGCGTGTGTGAGTGTGACTTTGTCTCCTTGCAAATCGATTGGAGCCCATCGTCAGTGTTGTAAAGCAGCACTAGTTGCGCCAATTGCAGCACTGACAACTGCTAAGCAGGGCAACACACAGGCTCAGCAGCAGCAATAGCAGTAACCAAAGCAGCGGCAGAAGCAGAGGCTGATGTAGCAGCAGAGCCAGAAACAGAGGCAGCCAAAGGCGACTGAAATTTGAGCGTTTTAGTCAACGCTGACGCCGCCTTGACGCTGGCGTCCTGTGCTTCGCGTGCGCTTTATTCTCTCTGTATTTGTCTTGCACACTCTTCGCGTTAAACGTTTAAATATTTCGTTTGTGTCAGCGCCCCCTTTTCCTCCACTTCCAAAGTAAATTTTAACATATTTCAATAGTTAGCTGTTATTTTTTAAAACTTAGTTGTGAATTTGTGAATTGTGAAATTTAACACATTTGTTATACTGCGACTTGCATTTGTTGTTATACATGTCGATGTTGTTGTTGTTGTTGTGGAAGGAGCAAGTCAGTAAGTTAGTTGGTCGATTGCTTAGTCAGCTGCTGTCGTGGTCTCTGCTGCTGCGGTTGCTGAGAGCGACTGCTTACATAATTGCTGCATTTTATAAATGTGTAGGTGCGCGTACATGTGTGTCTGTGTGTGTGTGTGTTTGTGTTTTTCTCACGTGCGTGTTTTATGCTCAGCTGACGAACTGCTTTCTTCAACTGCTTGGCTGAGCTCTGCTCTGATCTTTGATTGAGAATTATTCAGCACAATGAGTTTTTGCCGGTTTTACAGTTAACACAAGTGTATTGAGAGCGCAGCAGAGTGCAACGGTAAATCAGAAAGTGGAAGAGAGAGCGAGAGAACACTCAATTAAGCAGCTGTTTTACTCATAATGATTCAATGTAAGGAATACCATTACTAAATTCGCCTGATTATTTGTTTCTTCTTTTTTTTTTGTATTTCATTTTACTTATTACCGTCAAGCGCCCCCGCGCTTATCAATAAGAATTTTAGTTGATATCTGCTGATAGAAAACGGCACTCGTAGCTCTTCTTCTTCTACTCCAACATATTATTGTTGTTGTTTTTTCTTGTCTTAAGATTTAAATTTAAAAACTCCGTCAAAATGAAATAACCTTAGACTCTTTCGCTTGCTTCTAGCGATAAGATTATTTATGGTGGCTTGTTTCTTTGTTAGACACAACATGAAAGATATAAATACATGAATACAATAATGTACGTACATTTATAAGTTTATTTTGTTGTTCATAGCTTTCCAGAAAAGAAAAAAGCGAGTGAAAGACCAGACCCAGTTATGAACGCAACCGCAAAGTTGTGCTATAAAACTAGATATTTCTTTAATTTGCTATTTTCAAGCTTTGCTAACGCTTCCACATTTTTAAACGCTACATTTTTTGTAGTTCTTGATAGTCTGATTCATTTTGAATAAAAAAAAAAACAGACTTTCACACACGCTCGCAGCAAACAAAAACAGTAGCAAAAGTCGTTAAACTTATTAAACTCTTTAAGTAATAATCAAAAGCCATTAACAAATAGTTAAAAGCAAAAAAGCTGTTAAATAAATTTATAAGCACATATCGATTGCTTATAGTTGCCTTAAAATATAGTTAATCGATAGTTTTGGCTAAAAGAGTCAAAGAAATGCCATTCACACGAATGCGCATAATTCATAGCATGCTTTTTGGCGCTCCTACAAGGCATCATTTAAGCTGCAAGAGCAGGCATGCTGTGTGGCGCAGATGTTTCAGTTATGCCCCCCACAACGCCCCTTTGACTAAAATGGCACGCAAAACGTTTTTCGTTTCGCGCGTGTGTCAATAAATAAAGCGACTAAAAATACGTGCAAAGCAGTTGAAGAAGAAGAACAACAGCAACAAAGAACAAAAAAAAAACCGAACTGAAGAGCAATTTGAAAATATGACGCGCTCGCGGGGGCGTTATACTAGCTCTCCACCCCCCTCCCCTCTCGACGATACACTTCGCCCTCTGTCAGGTTACCGAAAAAGTAAAAAAAACAGGCGAGGACAAAAAAATGCCGCAAGTGGCGACAAAATGGGGCACACATACACACACACACACACAGCGAGCAGAGTGTGCCAAAGGTAGAGCGAGCGAGAGAGAGAGAGAGAGAGAGATTCAGCATAAGGAACAACTGCGCTGTTTCGCTCTAAGAGTGCGTGTGTGTGTGTGTGTGTGTCAGTGTTTGTTTCGTTTTAAATTCAATTAAGCAACTACAGCAAATCGAACTGCCAAATTGAATGGCTATCGAATACACTCAACCACACCCGCTCTCTCGCTCTCCTCTCTCTTTCTTTTCACCTCTTCCTCTCTCTCTCCCTCTCTCTCTCTGCACACTGGTTTCTCTTTTGCTGTTTGCTGCCAAAATGTTTGCCATGACGCTTTTAACCTTGATGGATTTGCTTTTGCTGCCTGTTTCCTTAGTGCGAGCGAGAGCGTAAATTCCTAGAGTACGTACAAGTGTGCTTGTGTCTGTGTGTGTGTGTGTGTGTGTGGGTGTTTCGTGCAAATGCCATAGCATACTTTTTGGAGTATTATGGAAATTTCAACTCCGCTTTGTTCTCCAACTCCTGTGCTGGAAAATTTATCGATGCGTTTTTCTTTTTTTTTTATTTTGGCTGTCGCCTTGGTTGCGCATTGATTTTTATTTGGGCGTCAGGGTTGCCAGGGCTTCCAGAAATTGATCTAATAATCGATACAAGAATTTTCAAATATAGCAAAAAGTAATTTACAGCAAGAAAAACCCAAACGAAAGTAATACAAATTATATTGAAAGGGGTTTTGTATAGCTATATCGATAAATTGTTATCGATAACACAGGCTTTCGGTATTGAAATCTCATTTGAGCAAATTCACTTTTTATACACTTGGCGTCGATTGTAATCCCTTTGTTGAAAATGAGCTCATGATGGCGGCGACGAAGCTTGCGATGACATTATTGTTGACACACACACAGACACACGCACGCACACGTACATACAGGCAGAAAGAAATAGAGAGTGAGAGACAGTTTTACACACAAACACATAGACGCTGCGACATTTGCGTTGCTTTGTGGGTCAAACGGCTGCCGCATTACAACAAAAAGAACGAAGAAAAAGAGAAGCAACAACAACAACAACATGGCCGCCACTGTCGACAAGCTTTGCCATCATTCTTAACCAACTGACAGTTTGCAACGTTTAAGAGTTGCCCTCCTCCTCTTCCTCCTATCCCACCGCAGACCGACCCCGTCCGCCGTCTACCGCCTCATGCCACGCAACGTCTTTAAGCGTCTTTGCCATTTATTTACAAATCCATTTTTTGTTTTATGTATTTTTGACAAAATATATTGCATGCTGGTCTGTGTGTGTGTGTGTGTGTGTGTGTGTACTCGCGTGGTCGCTAGTCATAAATTTTTTGGCGACTGCCCCCCTTCTCCTTGCTCTCCGCTCTCTTTGTGTGTGTGTGTTTGTACTATGGGGCCCTGCTCTAGTTAATTTAAAATGGTGTCATTGTCAGGCAAAGCTTTCAAGCGCTTCACCAAAACACTCTCTCCCTCTCCTCGTGTCTGTGTGTCTTGTGTTGTCATTTTTAGCTATGCAATTAGATATGTTCTCTAATTCAATTACTAAATCAATCGAAACGATTCAAAGCGATTCGAATCGAACGAATCGTTCAATCAGTTTGTCAGGCTTGTCCGTAAACTTAATTGAATCTTTGTGCACTTTATCATTGCATACGCATAGGCGTCAGCAGTTATGCGAAGAGCTGTAGAGAGAGGAAGATAGAAAAGAGCGAGAGAGCGAAGACGTTCAAGACTTGCCGGCGTCAGCTGTCAGCACAACGTCCACTTGAAATGGGGTCAATTATTGGATGCTATTCAGGACAACGGCCACGCCCAAAACGCTATATCGAATGACCCCCAGAGTTGGTAAAACCTTCAAGTGAGAGTGACTGTGTGTATTAGTGTGTGTCTGTAAGTAATTGTCAGCAATTTATTTATGTGACAGCAAACAAAGCTGCAGTCAGGCAGCAACAACAACTAGAAAAGCAACTGCTATGACTGCCCTCGTGCTTTGCTAATGGCAATCGTAGAAATGCCGTTACATAGCACCACATCCCGCCTCCCTTCACCCACTCTTTTTTTGTTGCCTCTGCAAGTAAAGTTGAAGCGCTGCCAATGAGAGAAAGAAGCAGAAACAATCAAAGCAAACAGAAGCAGCGGCAACAACAACAATAATTGCGGTCTAACTGCAGTTCTCTCTGTTTCTGTACGTGTGCGTGTGTTTGTGTGTGTGTGTGTGACTTGAACTCTGTTGTGCAATTTGCAGTAACAGCAACAGCAACAACAACACGACGATGACGCGTGGCATTGAAACATAAGCGGAAGAAAAAGAGTAGCAAAGGAGAAGAGAGACGGAAAAGAAGCTGTAATTTGTATGTGTCAAATGTAAGGAAGCAATAACATCAGCACAGTGCATTGGTTAGAGCGAGATAGATTGAGTAATAGAATTGCCGTGTATAAGCAAATAAATAAAAACAAGAGAGCGAGTGAGTGAGAGCGGGAGAGCCGCTAAGCGGGTGAGAGAGGAAAACGAAAACACGTGATGCGTTGCAATTTAGTTGCAGTTTAAAAATATAAAGTGTATCTAAACATACTATAACATTTAATTAATTACAATTAAAACATGTATTTTGTAAATTATTTGATAAATTTTTGTAAATCGTTTGTTTTTGTTTTTTTTTCTTGTTTTTTTACAGCCGTTTAACAGTGAGAAATCTGATCATATTGTTGTGTGTTGTGTCTGTGTGTGTTAACAACAACAAATAAACTGTGTGCGTGTGTGCGTGGCCACTCCACAACATTAGCAGCAGCAACAACAACAACAGCAACAACAATCGTAACAACAACTTCATTAGCAATATAATAAACATCAAGAACAGCAGACGCAGAAAAGCGGCAACAAATAGTGAGAAAGCAACAATTGAAGCAAAAACAGTAAACAAAACAAATCGCAATTAATAACAATAACAATAATAATAAACAAAATTACAAAAAAGCATGCAACAATCATACAGCAACAGTTAAACATATAAAAATCAATTTAAAAAAAAAATAATAATAATACATTTACATTTAAAAAAATTTAAAAAAAAAACAGCTTTAAAAACGACGCGTGTGTTTTTCAACTCCTCGTGTGTTACATAATTTCACATAATTTTTTTTTTTATTTTTCCATATAAATAATTATACACATATTCAAAAAGTTCAACCATAATTGATAATTGTGAGACGCGTGTCTTGTGTTTTTTTTTCATTTCCCCAACTGGAACAAAAGGATAAATAAAAGCCAGAATCAAAAAACAACAATAACAATAAACAATTATCGATAACACATCGTCTAAGCTACCATAGTGCGTGTGTGTGAGAGAGACGAGTGCGTGTGCGAGCGAGAGCGTGTGGAAGCTACGTTGTCACCATGAGCGGTCGTCCGAGAACTTCCTCCTTCGCCGAGGGCAACAAACAGTCACCGAGTCTAGCTTTAGGCAGTGTCAAAACATGCAGTAAGTACCCATAAAAACATTAATAAATTAACAAAAAGGAAATTTAATAGATTAAAAAAAAAGAAAAAAATTTTTTTGCCTGTTTAAATTATAAAACAATAAATTCTTTTTGTTTTAAATTTATTTTTTATTTAAAACCCTTTAAATCTAAACAATAACTGATAAATTTTTAATAGAATAGAAAAATGTCAATTATTCAATATAATAAGTCAAATAGAACATGTAAGAATGGCTAGAGTCGAGCGAGCCAACTGTAAAAGACCCTGTACGCATACTAGAGCCCAATGCAAACAAATTGTCACTTTTCGACCGATTTTACCTATGACAGCTGTAGTATATAGTTTCCAAATCCTGATAAATTTTACAGAGGAGAGCAAAGTGGTGATGTTCGGTGGGAAAGGGTCTAGAACATATGTGAGACGTCCAAAGTTTCGACCACAACACACCATAAAAACCATAAAACACGGAGGATCAAGTGTGATGGAATGGGCCTATTTCTCCTATTATTATGAAAGTGGTGCTATTTTATTTTTCGCAACTGTAGGGCGGTAGGAGGCGTACCAACAATTTACTCCCACTCGATCTGTTTGCAAAATAACCCGACTTTCTAAATTGGGTGGCTCTAGCTCTTATAGTCTCTGAGAGCCAGTTATTCATACGAACGGATGGACAGACAGAAATTGATATATCGTCTCGCCTGTTGATGCTGATCCAGAATATATATACTTTATGCGGTCGGAAACGGCTTCTTCTGTAATTTAATCACATTTCGCTTCTGGCAAACCTAAAATACCCCTCAAATCTTTTGAGTACGGGGTCTAACAATAAGTCTGACATTACAATATAATAATTACATTTATTTAATAATATTTATTTTAATTTTAGACAATAACTGGTTATTTGTTTTTGTTGATTCTAATATATTTAATCAATATAATCGAGTAGAAAGAGCTCATTATTTTTGAGTCACAATATTTCACCAAGTAATCAATAAAGCAATAAGTAACATTTTATGAGACAATAACTCGGTGAATCACGTAATTAACTCGTTAGGTAAACTGCTGAATAGTAGCTAGGAAAAAAATATTTATCAGCGAACGATTAAAAAAAGCAATTTCTAAAACAAAATATAAATATACACTGGAAAGCATCTTTAAGGGGTTAAGTAGGTTTCAGAGCCTGAAAAAATTACCTTCACGGTTCTGATAGGTTCACCGAAATTAGAAAAATATTTTCTGTTAAAAGATGCTCGAATCTCGTTAATGAACAATTGAACTTAAAGTTCCGATTTTTAAGCTAAATTTAAACGTAAAATGTCATTAAAAATTTCTGAATTAAAAAAAATCATGCATTAAAATACGAGATTATATCATGTTAAAAAGTGTTTTAAATTTAAAAATGATCGGTCCTAAACTTTTCGAGAATTCGTGACTACCGATTTCAAAATAGTTTCGAGAAAAACATGATTAACATCGATGCGTTAGGAGGAAATGCTTTTAGTAAGCTGAAGTTTCAAAGAGTCGGTCTATAATTGTTAGAGAATATTTTGGACATAGTTTATTATAAAATAATCAAGTAAAACCCACTTAACCCCTGAAACAATTCCTACTGAAAAACAAGAAAAAACGGTTATCTTCGGCTCGCCGAAGATTAAATACCCTTGCAGTCATGAATATTGCATTAATTTGGTTTTAATAACCGATTGTTCCTATGGGAGCTATATGATATAGTAGTCCGATTTGGTCAACAGATGGGACACAATGAGAAATACATTCTGCGTGAATTTCGTTGAAATCGGTCAATAGACACCGAAAATGTTCATACTAAGCATTTTCAACCGATTGTTCCTATGAGAGCCATATGATATAGTAGTCCGATCTGGCCGATTTTAACATATGAACTGCGTGCAGAGAGAATACAGGTCTGTACCAAATTTCATCGAGATAGCTTTAAAAGTGAGAGACTAATTCGCAACGAAACAGACGGACAGACTCGGCTGTTGATGCAATGCAATACCTTACAAACTTAGTGACATAAACATAATACCCTCTGCAAGAGTATTAAAAGTATTACTCAAACAAAAGTAATGTAGGTAATAAAATTACAGTTTTTTGCCAATAAATTACTTAGCCATTCACGTGATGGTGGATATGGAAGTCCCCCTTTTAAAACAAAGCTAAAAGGGTATTATTAATTTGCTTTTTATCATCGTTGGCCTCGGATCACATTTAGTGTTTAACATTTAGTTTATTAATGAATCGGGTAATTATTGTTGGTCATATTCCTAGAATAATTTACAAACTTCGTTAAAAATGATCCCAAACTGGAAAAGTTTTAACTTGCATACGAAATGTATTTCGAAATTTCATGAACTAAATATTCCCTCTTATATTTTGTCATAATTGTTACTGAAAAATCGATTAATCGAAGTGGTAAATTTATGAGAAATATAATTTAAAAATAAAAAAGGCAGATCTGTCCGGAAAAAGGCTAAATTGGCAGCACTGCTTCCATATGGTGATGAGTGAAACTTAAATTAGTTTAGTAAGTTAGTTTAGTTTATCGTTAATACCGAAATTATGTCATCGAGCCACCAAAAAGCTGTAAATCAGAAATTAAAAACTACCTTGAAGTCAGAAAATTGATTGATTACTTGCTTTGCGCGTGGCTGGGAATCTTTTGGGCGAGATAAGCATTGCCTGCTGATAAGGCAATCTTCTGATAAGACTAAGCTAAGCTCGAAGACTGAAGTCAAGGGTTGCAGTAATAATTCTTCCAAGGGATGTTTGGTTTATGGGATTGATGTAATGCTTTTCTTAAGGCGCCACTGTGCTAGATAATGATAAGAAAAATACGGGGAAAAGAAATGAGTCAGGGAGAGAAATGCTTGTTAGGTGTTTGATTATCAGCATCGTTATCGTTTCTTATCAGCTGTAATCGGTAAATTGCAATAACAGCTGATTGAACTAACTGCACTTTAGCACGATTGGAGTCATAATTTTACCCCTTCCACTTTCAATGCTCTAATACACCACACGCTATGCAACTTACCACACACCTCACTGTATCCAACGCACAGCAATCAGCTGTTCTGCTCTAAAACAACAAGCGCAAGATGGCAACAGATCTTCACCTCTGCTCTCTTCTCATCCTACCAATACCAACACACCACCCCACACCACCCACATGTAGACTCTGAGCTTTTAGCATAACAGTGAAGTGAAAGAGTGACAGCGCGCCAGCTAAAAGAGGGGAAGTGTTTGGCAGAGAGCGAACCACGCGCTGATGATCTGCGTATAATTTTTTTTCTTGTTGCTTCTTTTCGCCTATTTTCTTTTGCGTTGTTGCATTTCTTTCGATAAAGAACACTCAACAACAAAGCAAAATTCTAATCTTCACAATATTTTAACTGTTTCTAGCTACTACAATCAATTTGTATTCATTAAATTTACAGTGGGCCCATATAAAAGAAAGACAAGCTAATTTTCCTTAGCTTTCTTAGGACGAGGGTTGCGTAAATAATTTAGATTGTTGTCAAAAAAAATTTATAACTTGGAGTCATACATTTATATTAATTATTTAAATTTCTATTTGGTATAAAGATTTTAAAAAGATCAAATTTTGTTCAATACAAAACATATTGAACCAACCTCGAGTAGCAGCTACTCGATATAAAATTTCATTTATGAACGCGGTGTGCGCTTCACATTTTTATCAACAGAGGGGCGCCATTGACTAAGCAGCAAATCAACCCCATCCCTTTTATACACCCATACTTACACATCTAGTGAGTGTCTTCTTCTTTGCTCCCAGCAAGCTCGATTCTCTTAGTTGATCCAACTTGCACGACCGCCAACCCAGCAGCTGTCAGAATATTCATTTGCTGCAACGCCAAACGAGGAGAAGTTCAATCGATTTCACACTTACACACACACACACACATAAACGTTTACTCACCACAGTTCAGTCGTCTCTCTCTCGCTCAGTCATTTCTCTTTGGCTGTTGCAAAATTTTGCTTTGCGTGTGGCACAGTGGTGCAATGCAGTGGCCGTATTGCCGGTCACATAGACTGAGCAACCGCGACTCCACTGTACAGCGTACACCAAAAGTTGATGTCTCTCATCGACGACGACTGTGACTACGGCTGCGGCGCCGACGTCGACGCTGTTTTGTCTGTTGCTCACATTTATATACCAACACACAACATACACAACATACCTGTGTATGAAGCTCGTTGTTCTCGCCGTCTCAGACTGCCACCGCATGGCGAGTGTGATGCGCATGCCAGCACAGCGAATTCGCACACAAATACACGAGTATGTGCCTATGTAGGCACATAAACTTACATACGAACGTTTCACCTCGTACGACCTGCTGCTGCTGCCGCCAATACTGTGCGGGCTCTCTCTTGTTTTTGCTCACGCTCTCGCTTTTTCTGCCCGTTGGTCGTCTGTTCTCTCTGCTCACTGTAAACGTGTGAATGGCTTGTGCGTTTGTGTGCGCCGACATCGATTCGTTACGTTTTGCTGCGCTGTCGACGCTCGACACTTCTGCCGCTGCTTAGTTAGTTATATTCGCCGCTAAATTCGCCGCAAGTGCAATAGCAGCAGTTGTATGACGAGTTCAGTTGTCGCTGTCGATGTCGCTACCGCTGCTCGTGTTTTTTGTATTTTCGCTCTGTGGCTTTCAGTAGCACGAAATTCGTCAAAGTAACGCTGAGAACAACGCAGAATCGCGCGCGCGTTATCCAAACTTTACTTTTTTCTCCACTGCTGTTCGCATTACTAAACTTTTGAATTCTACACTTTTTTTAAAAAAATTTTTTTTATTGTTTAATTTCATTTTTTTGTGTGCAACTGTGTGTATGTATATGTGTTTATGCTTTGAGCAATAACATAATTTCGCACAAAACTCGAGTAAAATGTTATAAAAATTTTTTAAATTGGAAATTTCATATGAAGCAATTCTCTCTCTCGCAATTCTCTCATATTGCATTCTAATACATTCGTCTCGTTGTTCTCTGTCGTGTGTAACTAACCTCTCCCTCTAATATCACACCGCCCTCCCCTTTCTGTCGACAATAACAACAACAAAATCCCCAAACGAACGTGTTCGTGTGTGCGTGACATCGACGTCAAAGTTGTCGTTTAATGTTGGTAGTAGTTAGAAGATTACTGCTAGACACTCCCCCTTCTACCGACCCCGCAAAGAAAGTTCTGTAAAGCACCACAGTAACAGTAAGACCAACAACAACAAATACGGCACTTGAGTAAGAAGGTCAGAGCAAGCGAGCAACGTTTGCTTCGCTCTCAATCTCTCGCTCTTTGACTTTCTGGTGCTGGTACTTCCAGCTGGTTACGCTCTCGTCGTCTTTGCTGCAGCGAAAACCAAAAAAATTCACCGAAGAACGTAAGACGACGCAGCGCAGTGGCAGCGCTGCACAGCGTTTTTCTCTTCTTTCGCTTCTACTGTTGGTTGCTGAAGGCTACAAGCATGTTGCTCGTCAACAGCGGCTCACTTCTGGAAGGTAAAACAAAAAGTCTTTAACAAACATTTTATTACAACTAACTAACCCCAAAAAGCGAAGAATTTATTTGATGCATTCTTTTGGAAAAATAATTACATTTTAATTGTTAAAAAGCAAATTAATCGTAGGCAAAGCAGTAACTTTGGTTTCTTACCTGTTGAAATTGTCTGCTGCTGCTGTCTCTTTGTTCCTCTCTTTCAAAACATGTGTTACATTATATGTGTATGTGTGCCTGTGCTTGTGTGTGTGCTTCGTCTCGCGCAATTTATTCAACCTGTCGCGCTCTCTCTTTCGCTCGCTCTCTTTCGGTGATCGCCTGGGCGAGAAGTGAGACTGTTGGAGGCTAATGGAAGCAACTAAATTCAATTAATACTTATTATGAATATAGAATGTTTGCAAAAGTATTGCATGCGTGTGTCTGTGTATGCGTCTGCTTGTGTGTCTGTGTTGAGCAGGTGAGCGTCTTAATTCAATTTACACGCTAGCAGCGATGACGTTTAACCTATGAGCATGAAAGGAGGCAACCAGACACAGTGGGACAATTTTTATTTTATAGTGAATCTTTATTTTAAAAGTTCCTGGTAGTTCCTCTGTTTCTAAGCAGTTTTATTCTAATAAGAATAATATACAGTATATGTAAGGCCACGGGAACAGTTAAAATGCTTAACCAAATCTACTCCAAGTGTTTCTAAGATTAGTATTTGTTCCAAACAAAATATATAATTTAAAATAAACGTTACTAGACTGAAATATTTGATTCATTGTTATAAAAAATGTATTTTGGAAATCTTAGCATAAGTTTTATATAAAAAGTCCATTGATGTTCTTAATAATTAAGTTCTTTGCTTTCATTCTCTGACTTCTATTGCGATATTTCATCACATTTCACTGTATAAACAAAAAATTATCTGTTATTTTACTAACATACTATCAGATAGTAAGGGAAATTGATATTGACATTCCCATCAGTAACTCAATGCAGACACGAATACACGCATGCACAATGATTACGAAAACAAACATCTCTAGTTCATAGGGGGAATCCCCATCAATCAAATGATGGATGAAATAAACAAAGATTCTTGTTTAAACATTTATGACGATAGTGTTCGGTGTGAATAATTAGAGATTTTTTTCCCAGCTGCAATAAATATACTCTTATTTCATTATTTATATTTTTTGTGGTTGTCATCAGTACTTTATTTACTTAAAAGTAAATCAAAAGCTTTTAATTAACATTATTATTGAATGTTTCTTAACCTTATTACTTCCTTAAAGCTTAAAGAAGTTTCTCATTCCTTTCTTTGTACAATTAACATGCTTTTAGTTACATTAGTACATGCAAACACACACCCACACAGACACACATACACACGTGTGTTGGTGCACTCAATGCACATGTGCTTTATGCTCATCATCAACTTTTGCACACAGTGCGCAAAGATACTTGAAACTTGACGCTCTCTTTGGGCTGGAGCGCAATTCACACCACACTCTCTGCCTCTGCCCGCATTCGTTTGAGCTATCTCTCTCTTTTTGTTTTGTGCTCGCGTTCTCTGCTTGGTTTGTTTTATGATCGTGTTGCGTTTGCGACGCTTACGGCTGCGTCATCGACGTCGCTGTCGACGTCGGCTGTAGCGTATTTTGGCGTAAACAAGATAATGACCCACATAGACAGACGGGGGCGCATACCGTGCGTTAAAGCAAGCGGCGCATTGCATTGCAATATGAGAATGTTGTTGCTATTTTTCTTCTTTCGCTTGCTCCTCTCATGTTTATTGTTGTTGTACTTTTTTCATAAATTATTTTTTTTTTTAATATTTTTATTTATATTTGCACTGCTCAGCGTTCATTCCATTCCATCCCATCGCATCCCATCACTCCAATTTGGATTTTTATTTATTAAATTTCTCACCATTCTTTAATTTATTTTTTTTTTTCTTCTTGGTTTTTCTCTTTTGGCTGCTGGCCAAAAATTGTTGCCCTAATTTATGAATTTTATAGTGTAATTTATGAAAATTCACAAAATATATGTTGTTTAATTTAATGTGAATATCCTCTCTGATCTTTGTGCAGCTGCAAAGTTCAGCTGTCCGTTGATCCCCCCCGTCAAAAGTGAAATATCCTCGAGGGTATTAGCACCCAATTGACGCAGAAGATTTGTTTTATTTTTAAAGGTGAAAAATATGCATTCCTCACATGCTTCAACTTTTTATCAGAGAAAGCGAGACAGTTTTTTTTGGCACCACATTTTTAAATTTAAGAACTGATATTCCTTTGATTTAATTTGTTTATTTCGCCTTTCTGCGTAAATATTTTATTGCTAAAAGTATCGAAAAAGTAATTTTTTAATTTTAAACATATTTTATTTTTTTAATTAAATATTAAATAAATTTTAATTCTCAATTGAATATCAACGAAGCTTTTGAAACTATAAAATTAAATATAATATAGTTAAAAAATTATATTTTTGCATTTTTCGATATTTTACGATAATAATAATTAATAAAATGAAAACTAAACATAATACAAGTACATAATACGCAGTAATTTTTAAATTATCCAATTCATTATCGAAATTTGTTTTATTTGATTTGCAATAATCCAATACTAAGTTATGATGCAAAGGAGAGATTATTATTACAAGGAGACGTTCCTTCTACAGTCTAAATTTGTATACAAAAAAATGTTTATATTCTTAAGACGGCATTTTAGTGTAGAAAATTTAAAAGAATCAAAGTTTTTCCACAATTTGATAACTTAAGTATTCAAAAATATGTTCTCAAAAGAATTTTTTGAAATTCGAATTATTTTTGAAGTTACAGCTGTTTTAGTGGCGTGAACTACTGCTACTTTCAATACCGTCACCACGATATCTCAAGTTCCAATCGACCGATTTACTTGAAATTTGGCATGAAATGAAAATTAAAACACAACTTATGGCAGGAACCCACAAATACTGGAAATTTCAGTTTTGAATATGTTAAAAAAAATCGATAAAACTAAATAACTATTGAACAAAATTGAACTAAATTTTTGAAAACCACTATTTTATATACAACAATTTTTTTTTTTACTTTTTCTTTGGTTCATGCTTCAGCGACATTCATTATACCCGTTACTCGTAGAACAAAAGGATCTCAGAGACTATAAAAGGTAGAAAAATGATAGTGGTCGCAAATGAAAGGTACAATACCCAAGCAGTACAAGTTTGTTTTTGTTTTTTGACACGCCCACTTTAGGGCGATTTATTTGCATATAAAGGTAAATGTACAGGTAAACGTTGAATGTTTTAGTACAGAAAACTTTTTTGTTAGCTATGCTATCTGAACCAAATTTACACGGAAAGTACATGTCTAGGAAGTACATGTACTGACCAAGTTTGATCCAAATCGGGCAACTATATCGTATAGCTCCCATAGGGCCGATCGGTCAAAAATACGCTCCAAATATGAATTAGTATGAAAAACTTTTGCGTTAACTAAGCTATATTAATCAAACTCACACAGAATACATCTGCCAATAATATATATATACTGACCAAGTCTGATCCAAATCGGACTACTATATCGTATAGATTTCATAGGAACGATCGGTCGAAAATATGCTCTAAACATGAATTTCTATGAAAATGTTCTGTGTTTGCCAAGCTATTATATCCATAACCATTGTTAATAACAAATTGAAACTGAGTAACGGGTATCCTAAAGTCGCGAGGCGACTATAGCATTCTTTCTTGTTTCAGAATAAATTCTTGAAAACACGTCTTAAAGTGCCTTTAAAATTGCTCTTTTATTGTTATTGTTTTATTACTTAAAGAAAGGTACCCGTACAAAAATTATAGAACCGTTTCTTGGGAGTATATGCTTAATAAGATCTACCAATTCTCCACTGACAATTTTTATTTTCTATCTTTGTGGATGCTGTCAAAAATTGATGTTTTCCCCACAAAATAGAAATGACTTCAAATGCAGTATGCTAAATTTTGCTTGTCTAAATTTGTCTTTGAATTATATTAATTATTTCTGTCGTCATTTTCGTCGTCCCCCATAGAAAAAAAAAAAAGAATTACCAGAAATCAATTGAATCTATTTAGTTTTCTTTTTGTTGGGGGCGTTGGACAAAATTCGAATTAAACGATTTCGGAATTGTGTTTGAGAAAAACCTTGAAAACGTCTCAAAAAAGAAAAGCATTTCAAATAATATAGGTAGAAACGTAATCAAGTAAAGCCATCAAAACGGCCGCCAATCGATCAGTTAGGGTAAAGGGGGCCTCCCGAGACAATGGCAGTACCAAATTTGCGCCAAGCAAGATGGCAACGCCTCTGCCGTCACACCCCCTCCATTCCAGCAATCAGAACAGTTCTGTTCGAAACGTTGACAAACATTTTGTGCAAAATATATCGGGTTAGTAGTGCCTAGGTGAATTAACTGTTTAGGCATTTTTAACCACTTTAATATTATTTCAAAATTTCCTTTAACTAATTCTACAGAACACTTGAATAATCTTTATTTTCTTTCTATCTTTTCAGGTAAGTTGAAATTCTATTGTTTATCGATAACCAGCAGTAATCGATCTGCCTTGGTTCGGGTAAGCGAGCAAACTTTGTATATATTCCCACACAATCTACACTTCAAAGTTTTGGATAACGGTACACATAGAGTATAAGACAATGTGGGAAGTAAAGGGTATGCTATATTCGGTGGAATGTCTGCAACGGGGAGAAGTAGGTGTTTGCAGACACCATAGAGTATATGTATTCTTGATCAGCATCAATAGGCGAGTCTTGTAGCCAAGTCCGTCTTCCGTCTGGCTCTGTGAACAAGCGATCTCAGAGACTATAAGAGATAAAGAAGACCGAAGGTGGCAAGCAGTAAAAGTTTGCTTTTGACTTGTGACACGCCCACTTTAGGGCGTTTATATCTTCATGTCACTCAAAAATACACTAAAATTCTGAATTAGTATGAAAAACTTGTGCGTTGACCAAGCTTTCTTAAGCAAACAAAGTTGGGACTTGTCAAATCAAAAGTACATACTTTTGAATATATCTGTGCAAAATTTCATCCAGATCGGATCACTGGATTTTAAATTACAGCTGTTTTATATCGTCGAAAGTTTTACTAGAGCATTGTGTTTTGATTTTTTCAATCAAATCTGTTCCAACTTTATGGATAACCCAACCCCTTAATCAAACTGTGTCCATCACCTAAACGATTGCTCTAATATTATTATCATACCCCAAACTGAGTAACGGTTATCCTAAAATCGCAAAACGATTGTAGTAGTCTCTTTTAAGACATTTTTAAACTTTTAAATCCATTTTTTACTTTACATTGAACAGATCGAATCAGATACTTTTTTTTTAAGAACTCCAACTGGAATTTAAGTTGGTATAGTAGTAGAAGGAATCGTTGAAAATACTTTTATATATACTTGAGCTAGACATATCTGCATGAATGTATTCATTTCAAACATGATGGTAATGAACAGCAGTATAGTGTGCTCAAAAACACAGTACTAATATTTTGTTGTACAGTAGTGTCAAAAATAGTGAGTACAACATTTTAACTGACTCACTCGGACTGAATGATTAGGCTCAGTATTAGTGTAATTCGTTTAAGTTGTATACCAAATAGAAATATTAGCATTAACAACAAAAAAATTTGAAGAGAACAAATCAAGCCCAAAAAATGAGGGTTGGGATGTTAGTTATTAATTAATAATAGTTAATTGAATTTACCTCTTTTATAAATGAGGCATTCCTTAATAGAATGCACACTGATGTCATCTATACTGACTTTAGCAACGCATCTTTTTACCTCCTTTTCACCTCCATTTACACAAACCTAGTATTTTAGGCTTCCCACTTCCCCCTTCCATTCTTCTTTGGATATCTTCATGTCTAACAGGTAGGACCCAAAGGGTTATGCTTAGATCAGCCATCTCAAAATCTGTTTTTATTACTTCTGGAGTTCGCCAGGGTAGTCACCTAGGTCCATTACTCTTTAATCTTTTTATAAATGACCTTCCCTGTTCGCTAACACATTGTTGCATACTTATGTATGCAGATGATGTGAAGTTATTATTATCTTATAAGGACCCTTCGGATCATGCGTTATTACAAGATGATTTACTGGTGCATAACTAATCACTTGTAGCTAAATTTCTCTAAATGCCTGTTCATGACTTTTAACAGGGTTACTCCTTACATAGCCAATTACTATATTGGCAATGTACCCTTAAAACGCATACTGAAGATCTTGAAGATCTTGGTGTTCTCTTTGATAATAAATTAAGTTTCACACATCAATCTCCACAATTGTTAATAAAGCCAAGGCCACTCTTGGAGTTATTAAACGCTGGTCTAAGGAATTTAATGATCCCTTCGTCACTAAACTTCTTTCTACATCCCTTGTCCGGCCCATTCTTGAATATCATTCATGTGTCAGGTCTCCTCAACATGCTCATACTCACTCCACTTCGTGGACTTAATTGGGAACCTAAGCTTCGTCTTCCACCCTACACCAACAGGCTCTTACTCCGCGATCTTCCGTTCCTTATTAATCGAAGGAGAGTTCCAACCAGGGCAACCAGGTACTACTACTACTCAAATGCGGGGATTAGCTTTAAAGAGTACGCAGCTAATGTTAAGTCAAAACTCTTAGCTAACACATATAAAGAATCATTTTCAAATATTATGGATTAAAAAATTGAAGTATTAACTATAACTAATAATAAATAAAAAAAATCATCAATAATAACTCACTGTACAGTAAGTTTATTGTATACCAAAACATAATACAATTGAAAATACTGAACAACAAATTTACTGTAAAAAAAAAATTACTGTACAACATATGGAATGAGTGAAAGCTCAATGAAATAGTAATAGTAATCACTAACATAATCACTAACAATATAGTAATCACTAACATTTGAAGTAGTATAGTAAAAATACTGTACTCTATTTTACATCGAATGATTCATTTACCTTTACCATGCATTTTCATGCAGATGTCTAACTTGTGAAATTGTAGCTTTACAAATTTATCAGTTTCACAGTAAGAAAAGTGTATTCTATAAATGATTTAATAGCATATCGAAAGTGAACGATTTTGTACTTTATTTTTTTCAATTTCTACCATCAAAGAATAATCAAAAACTGTTTATAGAATTCCCTTAACATTTAATTTATTTATATGTAAATAGCTAAATTTAGTATCAAAAATAACGGTATATAAAGCTTTAAAGCTAAAGCTGCAATGTATTAATACGGATTAGAGAGAGAGATAAACTTATAAAATGCCTTGAAAATCCAAGGGAAAATTCGAAGCAAACAAACTGCCAAGTAATCAATGCAATTATTTTGGTGTCACATACTTTTAGGCATTGCAAAAAAATCATTCGTCGCGACATGTTGACTTTTTTTTTTTGCCTCGTTTCAATGGCAAAGTGCAATTATCCTGTCTCTTGTTATGCTACATACATGCATACAGACACACAGGTATATGCAAATACATATTTATTTTGTTATTTCCTTTTGTTCGCTCATTCGTCGAAAGCCACGCTTCTCGGCGTGTGTTGTTACCTAATTATAATTTGTGTGAAGTCGCCGTTGACTTCTCAACGTCATCTAATCGACTGCTACACAAGTTACCGCAAAGTCATGCTCACACACACGAACACACATGCAAAGAAGCGCTCTCATCTAGCAAGAATTTCTAACACGCTCTCGCTGTCTTTCTCTCTCTCGCTCTGCGTTTAATCGTACACACGCGTTCCCGCTCTCACATTTACGCGCTCTCTTTAGTGCTGGCGCTCTATGCGTTTGTTGTGGATCAACTTGCGGGTTCTTCACAAAGCGTTCAATGCTCCAGGGCAAAAAAGTAAAGAAAAAATTCAACAAGAGACACGCACACACACGCACATGGAGAGCGTCGTTGGCGTTGCTAGCGTCGCTGCCGCCGTCGTAGCTGCGTCTGACTTCAAGCGGCAAAATTTTTAGCTCAATCGTGTTGAATCTACCGAACAGGCGTATACGTGCTTTCGTCTTCGTCGTCGTCATTTCGTCTCGTAGTCTCGTGTGTCTTCGTTTTTCGTATTCAGTCATTTTGTCGTTTTCGTTTTCGTCTTTGCGCATTTCGCTTCGTTACGTCTGCACACAGACACCAACACACTCACACTCATACAAACGGTCGCCGCCGTTTTCCCTCCCCTTTAACCGACCCACTCCACCAACACACTCCGCTCTCAAACGGAGCGCGCTAATCGTAAAAATACATGCATAAAAAAGGCAAAAAAGCTAACGAAACAGTGAGAAAATTAATTAAAATAATTATATATTTTAAGTGAAACAACAAACTGTTTAAAATTTATATCACATATTTTTTTTTTGGTTAAATAAATACTTTATTTGATTATTGTTGTGGTAATTATGGTTAAATGTGTAGTGCAGTGTAATTGAATTAACATAAAAAACCAAATCTAAATCCAAATCAAAATCCAATTTAAAATTAATTTAGCTAAATTTCGTTTTTTTTCTTGATTTTTTTTTCGTGTGCTTTGCTTTTATTTCACAATGTTGTTGGCGATACAATTCGTATGCGAGTAAAAGAAAAAGTAGAAAGAGAGAAAACAGATGCTAAAAAAAAACAGCAAACATTTTTATGTGTTTCTTTATGTCAATTAAAATGTTTGGCTGCCTATCAAAATTCTTGATAAACGGTATTTTATACATACACTTAGAGACATATTGTGTGTAAGATCGATCAATTGTTAAATTTATTGGTAATTTGCTGCCGGAAAGTTCTAGAAAGCTTTTGCGAATAGGTCGAAAGGGAAGTAGCCAATAACAACTTAGAGGGGCCGGACTTAGTGAGTCTGTGATGAAATGATTAAAACAATGCTAACGATCAACTTTAATAAATTCCATACCAAAAAAATTGGCTTTTTATAGCACCGGCTTTCGATTAGTGTGATAATCGATAAATTTGTTTGCGGCTTAAATTGTGTGAGCGCCGCGGGGATGGGTATTGGAGTGGAGCGGTTTAAGTCAGTCTGTCAATGGACCAGCCTCTCTGTACTCTGTACTCTCTATCGGTAATTCCCACTGACCACCTGAACACACCCCTCTCGTTGCTTACCCGCTCCCGCTCCCGCTCTCCACACAACCGCATTCAACTTCCAAATAAAAATTCATCAATGGAAAAGTTTGCAATACTGCTATCTCGCTCGCACGCCACGCAACAAGTGAGCAAAAACAGATAGAAAAAAAAAAAATAAAACGACAACTTCGCAGGCTCGCTGTCGACGCAGCAGCAGCAGCAGAGCGCGTCTTCAAACCAGTTTCGTTTCACATTGCTGCTGCTTTAGTTGTTGTTGTTGTTGCTGCAGCTGCTGCGCCTGCGCGCTAATTGGGTGGCTTTGGCTAGCTATCTTCCCCTTCCCCCATCCCCACCCCTTCACTACACTGCTCCCACTCTACATGTCGCTCTTTCTCGCTTACACTCCACAGTGGCTGATTTTCTGATCTCCGAGTTCTTTTAGGTGGCGTGAGTGTTGGGTGGGTAAGAGAAACGGGAGGGAGCGGGGAAGAGATGCGTGCAAGTACGTGCATGCAATTTTATATTGGTGACAATGTTGAAACACACACATACACACACATGCACACAAACTCACTTGTACTTGCAGACAAACAAGCGCATGCCTTGGGCCAAAAGTGAATTATTCATGTTGCTGCTGCTGCTGCTGCGGTTGTTGTTGTTGTTGTTGCTGTTGCTGTCGCGTTGCCAGTGGAAAATTCCCAAAAAAAATTCGCATGAACTGGGGCCCCATCGTGTGTTGCCGGCATTGTAGCTGCTCCCCTTACTGCTACTCACCTCGCTCCCCTATTACTCTCACTCCCCTCCACTCATTCGGTTACTCTCCACACTTCCCCTTCAACAGTCACAGGCACAAAGCAGAAGTCAAGTCAGTCAACGTCTTGCGCTTGTTGTTCCCTCTGCACGGTCTTTCGCTTCAGTTTTTTTTTTTAAATACCCGTTAATCATAGAGTTGGGGTATATTTAAAGTGTTCTGCATTTAAACAAATATTTTGCTTCCATTGCGAAAGTAAAGCAGATTTTATTTGACAATCGCCTAAAAGCAGGCAAATTAAAATTAATATTTATTGCCGGGTATCTTTAAGTCGGACACCCCACAAAGCATTCTTTTACTTGTTTTCTTGCTTGCTTCTGTTTTTTCGTTTCTTCTTTTTTATAAAAATAGCACAGACGAAGAAATGTTTGCTTACAACAACAACAACATTAAGCATTTCGTCTGCTGCTCATTTTCATGTCTTTAGTTGCTGTTGTTGCTCACTTTTTTTTAATACACATATTTTATGTGCTTGCCTCGAATACAACAGCAACAAAAGCATTTTTGCATAAAGCTTGCAAAAATTTCTCTCTTCTTTCGATCTCTGTCTTCGATGGCACTCTTTTCACACATGCGCTTGTGTTATCTCGCTCTCGCTCTTTTAGCGTTTGTTGGTCTCAGTACCCTCTTTGGCACATGTTGTTGTTGTTCTTCTTGCTGCTCTCTTTTGACGCGCACCCACGCGCAAAATGTGTCAATGGTTCAAGGCAGCGCTGCGATCGCGCGGTGTAAGCAAAAACTCAAAAGCTTCTCAGAAATACAAAACCACACACGAACGAACATAGACGACACACTCGTACTCGCACTCGCACTCGCACTCGAAAAGCTTTCAGCTGAGCTTTTGCTGCCGATGCACTGCTCTCAATTTGCTGCTCGCTCTCAAATGCATTGCTGTGCACAGCTCTCTCTTTCACTCGTGTGTGTGTGTGTGTTTTGTTTCTTGCTCTCGTTCAATTTTTCATGCGTTTCGTTTTTTGTTGCGCTCTTTTGCTGCGTTTTATAAATATTTTCACGTATGTGTAATGCGTGCGTGTGCATGTGTTTGTGTGCGAGTCGATCTGTTGTATTTATGGCATAATGACGCTAATGATGACGCCCATAAGCGTACGAATTTCAACTTGTTTGCGATTTCTCACGCCCATTTTTGGAGCCTGCACTTTTTTGTATGTGAAAAACGAGAAACATTTCCGAGCAACAAGTTACACAAAACAAAATTGCAGCGCTTGGGAGCATAATGCTAATGACAACAAGAACAAGTGCTTGACTTAACCCTCTAGTGCCTAAGGATGGCTAAGCAATTTTAATTTAGGGTGAAAAGGATTTATTTATTTTTTATTTTTTTTATCAAAGATTATAAAATTTTGTTAAAGTTAAATTCTTAAAAATAAATTGTTTGTAAAGGGTTAAGTAGAATTTAATTTCCCTCTGATTATTTCTCGATTTCGTTTACATTTATTGACATTTTCCACTTCCTCTTTCTCTCCTTCCTGTTTAGTATTCTTATCTGTAATTAACAGTAGAAAGCCTTGTTTCATTCCAAATATTTCTAATCAAAAGGAACGAATGGAAGCGAAACATGAATTTTCCAATTGACATTTGTGGCATTTAGCTGTAATTTGTGCGTTTGCTTAAGTTAATTTTTTGTAGGTGAAAATAATTAACTTTTTAACCAGAAATGGCGCACAAAAGAAAGAAGGAAAGAAAGGGAGAAAGAGTGTAAGTTGGATGTGGAGGTGGAGAGGGAAGAGAAGAGGGAGTGGTGGAATTGCTGGGAAATTGGGAATTACGGAAATTGCAATGTTTTTGTCTTTAATTAATGCGAGAATGTGGAAAATGTTATTGAACTTTTAGGCACGCCAAGCGGAAGAGTGAGCGAAAGAGAAAGATAGAGAAATATAGCCGTTTTTCCATTTTCATTTTCGAGTGTAATAAATCTAGCTATAAAGACAGTTCTATAAATAGCAACATAAATTTTATTTAACCTTTAGCGGTTTATTTAACACGCGATATGTGATTAACGATAAACGATATACGATACAGTACGATATTTATATATATATATATAAATATATATTTAGAGTCTGTTGACTTTGGCTTTGACTGCTGTTTTTTTTGCGGTTCTTTTTGTTATTGCTATTTGTTGAGGCCAGCGGCATTGGGTCCAAAAACAATAACTTTAAACCAGTTAAAAAAAAAAACCAACCCACCGCCCCACCATGCCCCCTTCCCGCCCTCCAAGGTCGTTTAACGACGGCCGTCGACGCTGCTGCCGAACGTTTAGAAAGTTACGAGTTATTCCAACTTTTGATTGATTTGAGCGGCAAGAGTAGCTCAACTTCCCTTTGCTTCTCCCTACCACCTCTCGAGACTCCCCTAACTGCTTTCCATACCGCCAGATCTTTCGATCGCCAGATCAGTTACAGTTAAGCAAAAAACGTTAGGGTTAATGGCTCTTTTTGAATAAGCTTCAAAACAAATTAGAAATATTAAAAGATATTTTTTGACACGTCGAATGTTGGCTACACTTTAAGCAAATAAGTCGAAAAGGAACTAATAATACAAGAGGACGGTGAGATATCGATAGCACTATCGTTAATTGTTCAGTATAAAAATTTTATTATTTTTGAATAAATAAATACAATAAACATTTACTTTGTTTTGATGAAAATTTATGTTACCATCTTTACGTAAATGTTGTAAAATTTATACATAATTATAATTTATATAGTAAATGGTACAATCGTCGGTTATCGATAGTGCTAAAGTCAAACAGTCGACTATCGATGGCCTAGCAATGACTATCGACTATCGGTGTATACGTAAAGTGTTGTAAAACGAGCGTAACACTTAAAGAGGATACTCTATTCAAAAACTATACATTTGTAAGGTTAATTTAATTTACAATAACTATAGATTAAGTTTCTTACAAAATTAAATAATTATTAAATAAGAAACATTTAAAAAATAAAGTCAACTTAAGAGTGCTCTCATCATCATACCCGTTGTAGCTAGGGTATTGACAAAACTTGACGGATTGCTCTGATTTTTGGCCTTGGACTTTGTGTTTTTGGTTTACCTCTCCCTGTCTCTGTCTCTTCTTTATGACTTCGATTTGTTTGTCCTCTTCGATCAAAAGCAAATAAGCCATCAGACAATTGAGACAAAAATAGACACGGTGTGTCCATTTTTATTACACCTTCCGTTAGCAATTATCGCCTTTCTTGGCTATTTTTAAAATGCAAATTTGCTCAGGCGTGTGACTGGCTAACACAGTGTTGGTTAACACACACACACACGGAGTAGAGCGCTGCGCAGAGTGCCAGAAGAATTGTTTGAACATTTTGTCACATGATGTGATTTCAAACATTTCAAAAAAAAGCAAAAAAAATAAGACGAAAATGAAAATGGAAACTTTCCAGTCTGCTGCACTGTTTGTAAACGTGGGGAACGTGCGAAATGGAACAACAAAAGACTTGCAAATATCTTTGATGGTCTGTACAACCCTCCCCACTCCATAGCTTTACATTTCGCATCACATTTTGTTCAATTATCGAAATTAGCACATCACTAATGGCGAGTGTCATTGTTTGTTGTCTCACTCGCACACCCACTATCTCTCTCTCTCGCTCTTTTTGTCTTGTTCGTCATATGCAAATTAAATTAACACTGATTTAACGGCAAGTGAAACGTTAAAGAATGAAACGCAATTAATGTGTAAATAAGGAACGACTGGAATTAGAACATGCAGTAATATATTTTATCTATACTTCTTTTTACTTTGTTTCAATTCCATTGAATTCCTAGACTATTCAATTAACACTTTATTGTTTTTATGCCAAAACAAAGTAATTTTTCGCAGAAAGCAAAACTATTAAATATTTTATTGTTAAATTTAATTGGAAATTGTTTTTTGTAGCTTGAAAAACTTCCATTATTTACTTGTGTCAATTTCGTTTCGTTTCAATTCTATTGTATTCCACATTTGTCAATTAGCACTCTGTTATTTATCTGGCAAAATAAATAAATTTATCTTCGATTATTTATTCAATTTGCTGGAACTTAGACTTGAAGGAATCTTTGTGCAAACTTGAAAAAGGAAGCAGAAAAATCAATTTCAAATTATTGATTTTTTCATTTAGCAGCTGTCATTTTCTCTGCCCGTCTCTCCCACTCTGACTATCTATTTCTATCTCTTTTCATCAGTATTTTTGCGTCTCACGTAAATACTTTGTAGATAGTACCTAAAAGTCATTCATACTTTTGAAATGACTTAAAGCACGTGATTAATGCTTTTAGTGTTATGTTGGTGCAGTGTTGAAAAGTGTTGGGGTTGTGTGTTGCGCAAGTGCATTATCATTGAGAAATGGGGTCTGGCAATCTTATCTAGTTTATTGCAGTTGAAATTTAACTTTTAACGGATTTTGGAATTCGTGTTATCTAATTGTAGCGCACGTGTTATGCCAGTGTTAGCTAACGACTTTTGCAGTGCTGTTGAACGCATGTGAAGCTTTCAGCTGTGGAATGCGGCATTTAAGCATTGGAATGCATTCACATTCCACAAACCAAAAACACATCACTAAATTTACATATAATTTCCATTGTCAAAAGCTTATCGCAAAATTTACAGTTGTCAGCGAGAGCGAATAAAGCGAGAGTTGCAATCATCAGCTGTCCCCCTTTTCCAACCCCCCATACCCGCTGCAACACAGTCACAGACGTCGCCATAATGTCTTGTTATCAGCACTCCCCACCATGCGCTGCGCTCTTTAAGCTTGCCTATGGCTTCACAGGTCTCTTCAGCCCACTCTTTTACTCTCCCTCTCTTTGTCTTTCATTCTTGAGCATGCCACTATTATTGACCTTTGTAACGAATTTGGTGCATAAGAAACTTTAACTTCAAAGTCGCAATCGTTGTTGCTGCGGTTGCAGTCAACGTTAACGTCGCAGTTGACGTTGACGTTGCCGGTTGACGCAAACGCAGCCACGCATTGCGTCATACACTGGCATAAGAAGAGAGACAAAAGGGTGACGAAGAGTTAAAGTGTGTGAGTTGCGTAGTGAGTGAGTAGTGAGCAAAGTAGAAAGAGCGAATAGTGAGCGGCGTTTGGTTTTTCTTGAGAGAGTATCGGCATTTTTTGTGTTGTTGCTTTTGTTGCTGCTGGTAGTTGTTGTTGTGTTTTCTTACTTTAGTTTCGTTTTTGCTTCTTTTTTTTTTTTTTTGGGGGGCACACAAGATGACGCATTGCTCAGTCATTCACGGCGTCAAGCAAAGGAGTAAGCGAGAGAGGGATAGCAAGAGTGGGTGAACGGAAGTGGAGGGGGTTACTGAGACTGAGACTGGAACTGTGCAAAGAGGCGGGTCAGGGTAGACCCGGCTAACTATAAATACACACAAGTTATGGCAAACGGTGGGTGGTGGTGTGTGGTATGCGCTATGTGTGTGTGTGTGTGAGTGTGGTTTGTGGTGTGTGGAGTGTTGGGGACGAGTGGGCTGCGGAGGGAGGTGTGTTCGTGATTTGCTCACAAATTATTATGCGCTGCGTAGAAGAAAATAAATTTTTGGGTTTTTTAATTGAAACGTTTAACAAATTATATAGATTGTTTTGCTTGTTGCTCAAGTTTTGATTGCTTGCACTCCCCTTCACTATCTTGCTCTCTTTACCTCTTGCCCACACTCGTTCTCTATTCATTTTTATTTATTTTTCTTTGCGCTCATTTAAAGATCGTCTCAATGCCGCACGCGACATCCACAAGTTGTTGGTTTAACAACTATTTATGATTCGTCACGTATGTGTGTGTGTGTGTAGAGTATGTTTATGTATTGTTGTATGTGTGTGTGTGTGTGTGTGTGTGTGTGTGTGTGTGTGTGTGCCTTCAAATTGGCTGATGCAATTAATAACTCGACTTGCAAACGCCACAAATTCATCAACGATTCGCGAGAAAGGCAACAAAATAAACAGCAAATGAGACAACATAAAACATAAATTGTAGATCGTTGATGCGGAGAGTGTAGAATGAGGGGAGAGGAGTGATTTATGGGGGGAATTACATCTTCGTCACAGTTTAGTCAGCAAAATCAAGCCACAGATCAGGTTCAGAAAATATAGTTGATGAATCAGCGTAAAGTTGTTTTTAATTTTTAATGTTCAACTTCATGAGAAGTTTGAATTTTTGGAATACTGAGCACTGGATTAACGGTGTATCGGATAATGTTGTGCCCTAGATAGAGGGTATTCCCCGATAAGAAAAACCATATGAGCATTAATTGTTGATCGATTAATCGATAACAGTGCAAGAATGTAAGCAATTGGTTTCTTATATTGTTTAATTAAATGAATCATTTCTAATATTGAGCATAACTTCAAGTTTTTAGTCTTTTATGACTACTTTACATTTTAATCGATAACAGTACGAATGATTTATTAATGCATTCGATATGAATTAGTATTTAATTTACTCGAATGGGTCAACTATTTAATCAAATTGTGCTCCAAAACAGCTCAATCCATATGAGCATCGATTGTTTATCGATTAATCGATAACAGTGCATGCAAGAATGTAAGCAATTAGTTAATAAAATAAATCATTTCTAATATAGAGCATAACTTCAAGTTTTTAGTCTTTTATGACTACTTTACATTTTAATCGATAACAGTAGGAATATTTCTGAATGCATTCGATATGAATTAGTATTTAATTTACTCGAATGGGTCAACTATTTAATCAAATTGTGCTCCAAAACTGCTCAATCCATATGAGCATCGATTGTTTATCGATTAATCGATAACAGTGCATGCAAGAATGTAAGCAATTAGTTAATAAAATAAATCATTTCTAATATAGAGCATAACTTCAAGTTTTTAGTCTTTTATGACTACTTTACATTTTAATCGATAACAGTAGGAATATTTCTTAATGCATTCGATATGTATTAGTATTTAATTTACTCGAATGGGTCAACTATTTAATCAAATTGCGCTCCAAAACAGCTCAATCCATTCAGTCTCAATTGACAAAAAAAAAAAAAAAAAAGAAAACAAATGTAAAAAACTTTCTACGACTGTGAAATGAAATATTGTCAACAACTATCAAGCGATGGAGAAATGTGATGGGGTGTGGTGGGGATAGGGGGCGTTAATGGGTTAAGACGCTTAAATGGCAATTCATTCGAAAACAACAACAAATAACTGAACTAACGAACGAATGCACTTGGCATGACAATTGTTGAACTATTTGAACTAGTTTTTTATTCATTTTCAATTGAATGCTTGACAACCCTGTCGTTGTTGTGATTGACAATCTCGTCAAATTAACTGCTCTTTTGTCTGGGTCCATGCAAATGTGAGTGGGTGTATGTGTGTGTGTGTGTGTGTGTCTGTGTTTAGTCATGCAAAAAAACAAAAATATTTTGCAAGTGCGATAGGGAAAGGGAGGACAGTGGGTGAAAGAGGGAGGAGCCAGACTGTTGTCTTTATGGAGTCTGCGTTTTCAAGCGAATTTTTACAAATCTTGCAATTTCTGATAATTGTTATCGCTTTCTACGCCCCTTCCTCGCCCTTTCCCTTAATCATGTAAAATAATTATGACACGACGGCGGGAGGAAAACGGCAACATTTTAATCATATCAACGAGAATTTTATAAAATAAAAGCAACAAGAAAGTTATACAATTCACAACAACAATCTTAGTTGCATGCGCAATTCTTTTCTAGGGCATTCATAGACCCTGTAATTTGTAAAGCTTGAAGAGTTTACTGCTCCTGGAGCCCAGAACACGCGATAGTTGGCACTAAGTTGATGTGTCGACTATAATAAGAGCTTTGTAACAGTTTTTAGAATTTCAAAGAGTAGTCTGTAATGTGTTTTAAATATGTGAATATCGATAAAGCATGTAATGTTAAGTGATTGCCGATAGATCGATAAGCAAGTAATGTTTAATATCGATTTATTTATTTATTTATTAACGCAGACTAAGATCAGTGACGAGTATTAACCAAAAATAAGTTTATAAATATAATTAAAATTAATATTAATAATTTTTACAAGGTGGAAATTAAAAAAAAAAAAAAAAGTTTTAGTTTAACTGAAAAGGCTTAAAAAATTTAGTTAATTAGATTGATAAATTAATTAATATTTAATAGTTAATAAGGGGATAAAAAGTAATGAAATTGATCCAACATTTGTTGCGAGGATTGGGAAAAACCCAGAAAAGTATCTATTATCGAGTGTGAAGAATCTGCTGACAGTATAAAATTAGGATAAAACTGATCTTGATGCCCTCTATTCTTCCGTTAACTGTGACGACATGCAGACGTGTTCTGACCCTGCGCTCAACTTGTGAAATAAAATCTGACGATACAAATATAATACAAATTTCTTAGGCTTAAAAATCTTGATATTGTTATCGATATAATCGACTTATTCAAGGAGTAATCGATAGTTTGACAGCATCAACTTAGGCAACAAAATATAGCACTTTTCTAGCATAGCTGCAGGGTGTGCAACAGTCTATATGCTTCCACTGTGTAAACTTATCTCAGTTTGCGAGACAAAGACAGAGTCGGAAAGAGAGACAGAGAGAGAGAGAGAGAGACAGAGAGAGAGCGAGACTATAGGAAATGAAAGCGTTGCCACAGCATTGTCAAATATTTGAAGTTTCCTGCAACACGTTAATGTACTTAGGCACCAGGTGCGATAATTAATCGCCTCACTTTATCCCTTCCTCTCTACCCCACCCCCGCCACCCCTCTATATTGGTGTTTATTAGTATTATACAGTGGATTTTTACTGTTGATTAATTAACGCGAATTCTGTATTTAGCGTTACGCTTTGCACGTTTTCAGATAAGATTATGTTTTTGGACCTTCGGTATCGTCATTAATGATAACAGGGTCCGTGTGGAATGCCTGGAATCGAACTGCTAAAAGCAATGCAACCATTTTCCCACCTGCTTTTTATGCCATTAAATATCTATTAACTGGAATTTATCGCAAATTATTGAGTTTGTTATTTGTTTTTTTTTTGTTTTTGTTTTTTTAATTGCATTTGATCGTCAATTGAGTAACTTGATTTTTTATCAACAAATTTATCGATAACATAATCGTGTGTGCATTAAGTGCTTTATTTTCCTTGTTTTTCTGGCTTTCCAAATCAATCAGAAACTGCATTCACTTTTCTCTACCGTTCGACAGTAGACCTTGATATCTTGCGGTTGTTGCATTTCAATTCCACTTGTTTCACTACGTTTTATTAATTTATTTTATAATTTTTGTTTTTATTTTCCAATTTGTTGCAAATGGTTGCTTATTGGCATGTTCCAGTTCCATTCGTTCCACGCTGTTTCATTTCCCATTTTGTTTCACATGAATTTTCTTGCTTGCTAAGTGATTTCCTGGTGATTTCTCACTTGTTTCGTTGCCACTACGTTCCCCGTTTTAATTAATTTGCGTATTTTTAGGCATTTTTCAACTTTTAAATGCACTTTGACGACTTTTGGGTTTCCCCAACCTCATTTAACCCCTCCAACCCACCTTTGCCTTTGTTCCATTGTCATTTCGTTTCGTGGAAAACACAGTTCAGAGTCGCATTTGTTGTGTAAAACGAAATTCATATCACGTTGTCAACAAACTGGGTTAAATAATTATCATATACAAATTATTCGGTTACGTTTCTCCCCAAAAAAGAAACACTTATACTAGTATGGCGACTAAGTGTGTGCTATGTTTAGTACAACACTCTGTCACTTACTTAACTACAAAATTATCGCATTTCGTCGAATGCTTTTTAAGACGCAGTTTCCTCATCAATGCGTTTGCCAAATGCTTTTGTTCTGCTGCTTCTGCTTCTGCTTCTTCCTCTCCTTTCTTCTTTCATCTTCTTCTTTATCATCAACGTCAGCTTCTTTGTCTCGTTGTTGTTGTTGTTGGCTGCTCTCGTTGTTGCTATTTAGAACATGACAATGATTAAACTCAAGTACAGTCATCTCATTATGACTACTTCGAACTAAAGTCCACATTTTAGTTGATCATTTTTCTTTTTTTACCCACTGTACACAAATTATGGAAGTTCCAATGCGTAATAGTTGCATGTGTATTTGTATTTGGTATTTTTTTCGTATATAATAAATACCAACATTTCCATTCTTTGTCTAAATCAGCTATCCATTGTGTGTCCAAGTGTCCAGCCCTGGCACTAAACTCAAAGCAGCGTGCGTCAAACGAGGCAACTGCGACGCCGACGCCGACAGCGACGTCGACGACGACGTCGACAGCATGGCTTTGGTCTCGCTTGCATTTGCTTGCTGTCTTTTTGTTTTGGTTGTCGCTTTGGCTTTTCGTTCTCTTGCTGTTGTTGATGTTGTTGTTGTTGCTGTTGTCCTATTATTGTCTTCATCGATTTGCGTGCTAAACAAATACATTTACATACATGCGTGTGTGTGTGTGTGTAACTTCGGTCTCAATTTGGCTTGCCTTCTTGTCTTGGAACTTTTGGTCTAGCCTCCTTGACGTCTATCTCCCGTTCGTCCACTCTCCCTGTCGCTCTCTTTGTCTTTCACTTCTCCCACTTCTTTTTCCAATTACTTAACGATGAACCCATCCCACATTTACACACTTGGTCACACACACGTACACGTACACTCACACACATGCGCTCAATTTTCTTCTATTTCTATTAACATAAAATTTTGAGCAACTCGAAGCAGGTTTCATTCAAGTGCAATTTTTGTCTTGTCCCCGATTACGTAACTATTGCTATTCTATATTTTATATACATTTTCTTTAATATTCCCATTTTCTATTTAAAATTATTATAACTTGAGTATTATGAAGTACTGAAATGAACTTTTTAAGATTAACATATTTAAAATTATTCTTAATATTTTAAAAATTTTCGATTTCTCGATTTTTATGGTTGCGAAATACAAGATTAAATCCCTGAATGAGAACTTATTTTTTAAGCGTTTTTACCTATTACCCAACTAAGTACCGATAACTTATCGATAACTGGTTATTTCAACCGCCATCGCTTACAAAAATATCCCGTTTCAACTGGATTCTCAATCGTTATCTCCAAACAGGGAAAATTCAGTTAGTAACCTAACCTGTGGTCAGCAGGTGAGTTCGGTTTTCGGTTTCCGTTTTGGTTTCTATAGTGTTTGCATTTTTGATCGTTCTATCAATAGGTAATTGCTTTTAAATACCAAACGAACGCCCACAAAATGCAATTATTGATAATTGGACAATTTTATCGTTGTTGTTGTCATTCTGGTCATTAGACGATACAAACAAGTAGTACAAAAATAAGCACAAGAAAAAGTATCGAGCGTGATAAGACATGTCATTTTGTTTCATTTCCCGCACTAAGCTTGAAAATGTTCTTCTTCTTGATAGTCGAGTCTTTAGCAAATACTCTCCCTAACCAACAAATATATATATAACCTATATATATATATGAAAATCTTTTTGTTTTCTCACAAATGAAATGCAAATATTTTGTCGTCGTCTTTATTGTCTTTGTTTCTCTTTGTTCCCTTTTTACCTTTTAACTTTCATAGCACTCATTTCGGCCAACAGATGGCGCCATGTCTTGTACAATTGTGGCAACACCAAAGATTGTGGCAACACCAGATTAAAAGATATCGATAACGATGGATAGAAAAACGGTCTCTCTTCGGCAAGCGTCAACTCGAAAGCTTCATCTATTTTCTAAGAATGAAAAACCAACTGTTAACTTTTGATATTGTAGTGTCTAAGCAAATAAAATTTAATTAGTAATATGAATTACTAAAGTGGTGACCCCGACGTGATATGAATATTAAAACGCAATAGACAATTTTCGAATACCGACGTGTCGCGACGCCGCCTCAATTCGCGCGCCATTTTCATATACATATTTGGTATTGCAACAAATTGTGAAACTCATGCCGTACAATTTGCGCTCAAGCAACGACAGCAAAGATTCGGACACCTTCTTCGACAGCACCAACAAGATGGCTGATGAAGACACTAAAGCGCAACTGGAAGCGTTGCAAAATCACATTCAAGAATTATCCCAAGCAATGGCACAACAACTAAATGTTCGCGCAAACCTGCAACGCGTCCACGTACCTAAATTCAACAAAGAGAACCCGCAACTTTGGTTCGCACAACTGGAGCGTTCATTCCAACTTGGCAACGTAACTGATGATGCCAACCAATTTGATTTGGTCGCAGTACATTTGGAGGACGACATAGTGCAATCCGTCGAGGATTTGATCTTAGCGCCTCCTCAAATCAATCGATACAGCACATTAAAAAGGCCGAATTTTAAGCACATTCGCCGAATCCTCAGAAGTCAAACTACAACGACTACTCCAGGGAATTGATTCCACTGGCCTCAAGCCCAGTGAGACATTGGCTCGCTTGCGACGCTTGGCCCCCGCCACGGGATGTGATTCCATTTTGCGCACTCTGTTTATTGGTCAGATGCCGCAGTCAATACGACCACTACTAGCTATCCGTCCGGATGACGATTTAAGCAGCCTAGCTAAGACCGCTGATGTAATGCTCGAAGCAGCTATTCCGAATGGTGTATCGGCGCTATCCTCATCACCGCAACCGCCAACCACAAATGCGAACGACGTAGAGGCTGTATCTCGCCACTCTTCTGAGTCAAGTTCGTCGTTGAAATCAATTCTGGATGCCTTAAATAAACTCCAACTGGAAGTCAATAACTTGAAAGCATTCCGCTCGCGCTCAAGTTCTCGCACACGCCCTTCCCAAAACAGTTCAGGTGATTCCGGGACCGACAAAGGAGAGCTCTGCTGGTATCATCAAGAGTTTGGCACCGAGGCCCGCAAATGCCGCCCAGGCTGCTCTAAGTGGAAGTCGTCAAACTAAAGCAGCTGCCGACAGCGCTGGTTGGCGGCAGCTGCATGACAACCAGCACCGACCATAGCTCATTGCAGGGCAAACGAAGCCTGCAGCATGAGCCTCGTCTACATGTTCTCGATCGCACTACAAAGACACGGTTTTTAGTTGACTCCGGTTCAGTGGTGTCGGTGATTCCACGAACTTCAATTAAAATTAAAACGACCGTCAACGATCTTCACTTATTCGCCGCAAATCAATCAATAATTCGAACCTACGGTACTCATGTCATGAATCTTGACCTGGGATTACGGCGGGATTTCAAATGGCCTTTCATTATCGCTGATGTCCAATCATCAATAATTGAGCTGATCTTTTGGCCCATTACAACTTGCTTATCGATCTCAACACGAAGCAACTCATCGACACGACCACACAAGTCTGTACTCCAGGCACAATGCTGAGCAATCCAAACACATCTGTTTCAACAATAAACAATAATAACGATTTTCGTGGATTATTGAAACAATTCGTCGATGTGACTATGACACCAACGAAACACAGCACGGAAAAAGTTATCCATGACGTATCGCATCATATCGAAACCACTGGAAACCCTGTTGCTGATCGACCCAGACGCCTTTCCGGTGAAAAGCTCGCTGTTGCCAAAGACGAAGTGAACTTTCTTCTCGAAGCAGGAATCTGCCGCCCATCGAAGAGCTCTTGGGCTAGCCCATTACATATGGTCTCCAAACGGAGCGGAGGCTGGCGCGCCTGTGGAGATTACCGCAAACTCAACTCGATCACGGTGCCCGATCGCTACCCCATAGGTCATATCCACGACTTTGCCGAAAAGCTTCACGGAAAGAAGATTTTCACGACCCTCGACTTAGTCCGCGCCTATTACCAAATTCCAATGTCTGACGAAGATATCAAAAAACTGCTGTATGCACTCCGTTTGGTTTGATCGAGTTCCTGTTCATGCCATTTGGACTAAAAAATGCGACACAGACATTTCAGCGATTTATGGATAGCATTTTCAGAGGCGTCGATTTTGTCTACTGTTATATCGACGACATACTGATAATGTCTGACGATCCGGATCAGCATGAGGAGCACCTACGGAAGGTACTTTTCAATACTCAGACAATACGGGCTAAGTATTAACGCCAATAAGTGCCAAATAGCAAAGACGGAAGTACAATTCTTAAGCTATATGATCAATAGCGAGGGTATACGACCACCAAATGATCGAATTAGCGCTATCGTCAACTACAAGAAACCGGATACACTTTGCGAACTTGGACGATTCCTCGGCATCGTCAATTATTATAGACGCTGTATTCCTCATGCCTCAGAGATTCAAGCTCCACTCAGTGAAATGTGTCGAGGCATCAAAAAAAAAACGACAAGCGAAGGATTGAGTGGTCACTGGAGGCCACTAACTCATTTGAGTTGTGCAAACGTTCCGTAGCAGAAGCTGCTCTCATTGTGCACCCTGCGCCAACGACGTCGCTAGCGCTAGTGTGCGATGCTTCCGACGCGGCGATTGGTGCAGCCCTTGAGCAGCACGTCAGTGGCTCGTGGCGACCATTGGGTTTCTATTCTCGCAAACTAACCCAAACTGAGAGAAATTATAGCACGTATGATCGCGAACTGCTCGCAATATACGACTCCATACGCTATTTTAAACACATCCTGGAAGCACGAGTGTTTGTCATAAAGACGGATCACAAACCAATAACCTATGCGTTCTCTCAAAAGCCTGAGAAAGCATCACCTCGACAACTTCGCCACCTGGATTACATATCACAATTCTCCACCAACATATTGCATGTGGCAGGATCCGACAATACAGTGGCAGATGCGTTATCCAGAGTAAATGCCATAACGATGCCAACTACAATGCCATTGTCGAAAATTCAAGACGCACAGAAGGAAGACCCCGAATTAGTCGAGCTTCTTCAGAATAACACATCCCTCCGCCTAGAACGTGTTCAATTTGACAACGACATAAGTATTTATTGTGACACTAATGGCGATCCAAAGCGACTTTATATTCCACAGGTTCTTCGATATGACGTATTCGCTTCGGTACACGGATTGTCTCATCCCAGCGGAAGATCGACTATGCGACAAATCCGCCGAAAATATGTCTGGTCTGAGATGAGAAAGGATGTTACATCGTGGGCTCGGAATTGTTTATCCTGCCAAAGAGCCAAAATAAACCGCCATAATAACTTAAAACCTGAAAAGATCGGAATGCCTGACAATCGATTCGACCATGTACACTTGGACATAGTCATTATGCCCTGGGTTGACAACTACCGCTACTGCCTCACTATGATCGACAGATTTTCAAGATGGCCCGAAGCGATTCCTCTCAAAGAGATGTCAGCCGAAACTGTAGCATCGATGTTTTGGACACATTGGATCGCGCGCTTCGGATGCCCACAGACTATCACCACCGATCAAGGGTCTCAATTTGAATCTGCTCTGTTTGGAGCTCTAAGTGATTTGGTGGGTAGCAAGCGTATACACACAACAGCTTACCACCCCCAGTCAAACGGTATGATTGAGCGATGGCACCGCTCATTTAAAAGCAGCTCTCATGTGCCACCCACAAACATCCTGGATCGATCTTCTTCCGACAGTACTGCTTGGCCTTAGGACGTGCTACAAGGACGATTTAGGTACTTCTGCAGCGGAAATGTTGTACGGAAGCCACGTTCGACTTCCCAATGAATTCTACGATGATTTATCACAACCGATTCACCCGAAGAACTTCATCGAAAAGTTTCGAGAGCATATGCGTTTAGTTCGACCGGCGCCAGCAGCACATCACAGAAGTTCTAGCAAAAGTATGTTTGTTCTCAAGCATATGAATGACTGCTCGCACGTAATGCTGAGGACAGATGCAGTTCGACAACCATTAGAGCCACCTTACACTGGCCCATACAAAGTGGTTAAACGATCAACAGACCGAGTATTTGTTATTAACATTAATGGCAAAGAAATTGCAGTTTCAACAGAGCGTCTCAAGCCGGCGTTTGTTCTAAAGGAGTTAGAACCTGGCAACGACTCCAGCCAACCGAAAGTTCTGCGCACCTACGAAAAGCCTCGTAAAGTTAATTTCGCTCCCGACCTGGTCACTGAGGAGGGGGTAGCTGTGGCAACACCAAAGATTGTGGCAACACCAGATTAAGATATCGATAACGATGGATAGAAAACGGTCTCTCTTCGGCAAGCGTCAACTCGAAAGCTTCATCTATTTTCTAAGAATGAAAAACCAACTGTTAACTTTTGATATTGTAGTGTCTAAGCAAATAAAATTTAATTAGTAATATGAATTACTAAACAATTTGTGAACGCTTTAAGCTATTTTCGTACTGCCCCCAGATTCGGATAATTTGCCAGTGTTTGTTGTTCTTGTGTCTTGTCTTTCGACTTTCTTTCTTTATTGCTCTCCTCCCTGTTGTTTGACTTTCCTTTTCGCGTCTCCCTTGTGTGCATTTTCCTTTAGCATTTCACTTTGGCTCTTTTTATTTATATTTGGATCCGTGATCATTGGGTTCAGACAATTTGGTAGAATGCCAAGCGGCCTAGACCCAAAAAGAAAGAGATAGAGAGAGGAGGGAGGGAAGAGATGTAGAGGAAAAGATAGATACCCTGCACATTAATGAGTGATTTAAAGCTAATTCTTCTAACAGATTAAATAAGTTGGATTATAAAAGGAATGTATGCAGACCCATTTAAAAACCCTCGAACCTTTAGTAAATCTAAAACTACAAACAAGTTACGTCTACCCCATTGCAGCGTATTGTAGGGTATCTCTAAATGAATTCAGCTCCATGTAACCACATTTTTAATTGCAAGAAGCGTTTCCGAAGAATCGATAAGTGGTGTGTAACAAAAAGAAATGAAGGCGTGTTAGGGGCTTGTGGGTGGCAAGGGACGTGGCTTGGGGGAAGGGGGAAGGGCGCAGAGGGTGTGTAAGTCAGGGACAGAGCACAACCCTTGCCTGATTTGTATTTCTATTTATACATATTTAACTAGTGGCGCCTGCTACACGTGTCCGCAACTACAGTATGTACATGCTATAATGGCCACCCGCTGTCGCCCCGAAATCCCCGCCCAGCACCACCTAACGGTACGTGGAATTATAGACATGCAAGTTCAAGTCCGTCAAACAACAAAAACAACGATGAACTCAACTCATTTGCCATGTAAATTGAAGCTGACTTTTTTATAATGGGGAGTGCCCCCCGCCACCCTCCAGAGAGGGGGTTTCGGGGGAACTGGACACGTGGAGCGAAGCTATAAGCCCTCAAAGAAAGACGAAAGTCATTGCCAACATTTTTGTTGTTGTTTGTTAACTGCACGATTTATGCTTAATAAATATGGCATGTAAGAGTGCAATAAACAGGTGTGCACGACTGGGAAAACCCCTGTTTTAAGCGCGGACAAATCAATAAAAATTAATTTATGCAAAAACTACGGGAAGGAACTAAGCAAAGAGTGAAAGCAAAAGACTTTAAATAAAATTTAATTAAACAGCTAAAAAGTTTGTGAACTTTGCGCTTAAACTAATTGAAACACTAGATTGGGAATACTTGATTTAAGAATAAGTTCTATCTGTTTAAAGACTGAGTATTAGTTATATACCAGATGTATTTTTAACTCTTTATATTTCTTGTTTAAATATCAAACGTAATTCATTTGAATTTTAAATCAATTACAAGAGATCCCTCACTTTGGTCACCAACATTTAGGCACTAGCGTGTCGAAAGTTAACATATTTGTCAGAGTGTTAAGGTCTATAGAATATGTCCAAAGAAGGTATTAAAAAATACATTTTAGGCTAGTATTTTTGGTTTCAAAACTGTTTTTAAAACTCACACAATATTTCTTATGGTATTTTCCATGAGCCTAAGAAACCTTTAGTGCTTTTTAAAGTACAGGTCCTACCGAACGCGAAAAGGGTTAACTTCCAGCTGGAGGACCCTTAATAGTGTAATTGTGTGTGTGTGTTGTGTGTATTGGTGTGTAAGTTGACACTCGACACCCCCTTTCCCCTACCGACCACCCCACACTCCGATCAAATATTTATAAAGTATAGTATATAGTCGAAGTAGAGGAGGAAGAAGAAGAGGAAAGTACACACGCCCTGAAAACTGCGCACTTGTTTCTGATATCGACACTGATGAGCCCTTTGGGGTAATACGACAGTTAAAACAATGAAAGGAGTAGACTTAGAAGAGGTGAAGAGGGGCAAATAACGTAGTTAACTGAGACAATTAAGCTAAAATGTCAGGTGGTCAGTTTAGGGGTCAAATTATGTCTGAAGACAGTAAACTAAAAATGTATTTAATTTTTATTTTAGCACTTAACGGTGAAAGTTTTGTAAATGCCAGGGTTGAGACCCAATTTGTTCATCATTGGGTGTACGAGAACTGAATTTGTATGCTAGGATTCCCCTTTGCTAAAGTTAAAGTTCTATAAGGTCTTTTGAGTGCAGAAATACCAGAGTTGCCATATGACCATTAGCTTTCTCTTTTTCTAGACTGGAATCAAACTGATTTTGGTTTAGAAAAGTGGGTTTAATTCTTAAGTAATATTATGATTTCAATGTGCAGAGCTAAGAGAAAATAAACTGAAATTGCGGAAATTTATACTTAATAATGTCGGAAGTGGTGTATAACTGCATTGTCTGAAATCGTGTGTGGTATATAGGATTTAAGCACGGATTTTCCTAAAAAATATTTTAATTATCTCGAGTTTTTAATATATATCAATATATATATTAAAGATCAGGGGTTTTTTATTTATTAATTTGTTAATTTTTAGTTTTGCCGGATTAAAATAAAGATCTTTAGGTTTAAAATCGAATTCTATACAAGTCCAACATTTTTTCAACAATAATACTTTTTGAAAATCATAAATTTTTTATAATTTCTGTACACTTTACCTAGTTATTGCTGTGAAAGTTTAACGCGTCTTATCTTTGGATAAACCCAAAGAAAAGAAGGAATATGTTTGAGTTTTATAAGCGCTGCAAGTGGTAGAGATTTACTGGCAGTTCCCCCCAGTCTCCTCTCTCTCTCTTGCTCTTAAGTTGGCCGAGCGCTAGTCTCTGGCTTGACTGCTACCGTGTAAAGCCTTTTGGCCCAGCACATGCCCCAAAGCTTTGGCTTTGGCTTTGGCTCAAAACGGAAATTCAATACGATTTGTATAGTTTGTATATATATATATACATATATATGCATATATATTTTATGATTATATGTCTCTATATACTCTATTACAAACATCGTATTAGTTTCTACGCTGTTCCATGCCATTCCGTTTCATTTGATTTGAACTGCGACACGCCTCTAATTTGCGCTAATGTTGACGTTGACCGACCACCAGCATTCGAGTGGGCAAGACACCCCCCTCCGCTCGCGCATAAGCCCCTACTACCCTTTTAAACTTATCGACAATCCTTTGTCAACAGTTTCTTTTGCGTGTGTGTTGTGGGTAAGGAGGAGGAGGAGGGGGTAGGGTAAAGGGTGGGTAGGTAAGGAACGAAGGAGAGGGCAGCAAAACACAAAAATTTTCCACTGTTTGCACTTAAGCAGCGAAGGCAACTGAAATTGTTGTCGCCGTTGTTGTTGTTGTTTATACACTCGAGCGCGTTTTTTACTATATGTACATATTTAATAAGTTTAACTTGCTTTCCTCCTCCCACTGTGTTTCTGCGACAGCTCGCATAGAGCCCTCTAGCTACCCTATGTTTGCTAGAGAGCGACAATCCAACACATTTAGACCCTGCATAGCTGAAAACAAAGTTAAGTTCAAGCTTTCGTACAGGGTCTTTTATTGTCGTGGTAACTCGCTTGGAGCCCTTATAACTGGTCTTTTAGTTATTCGTTTATTTTGATTCCGCTTTAAATATTAAATTCCCTATCGCCCCTACTTCTGCTCCTCTCGCCACCATCTTGTCTTATCTTGTTGTTGTGTGTCTGATTTAACACCTTTTGATAAATATTGTAAATTGTTACAGTTTAGACATGAGTTTGAAGCATGAAGGTGTAGAAAACAGAATAGAAAAATCTACAAACTTCTCGCTCTTTTTTTTTTCGGGGGGGATCGTGGCTTGATAAGATTAGCGCAAGTAGTGTACTAAATTTCCTACTTGTCACGCCCCAATTTTTATAGAGCTTTGAGGGCTGCAAATGGGGCGCGTGTGGAAGAAGAAGAATGTAAGAAAGAAGCTAAGCAGCAGCGACGCTAACAGTGGCAGCGCTGCGCTGCAGCTAAACGTTTCAATTCCACGTTTCGTTTGAACATTTAACGACGCACGCCGTAACAACAAAAGCAACAACAAGAAGAATAAGAACAACAACAACTTGATGACTTTCGCTTTTGTGCTTTTATTCCCTTTGCCTTTTATGCTTGAGCTGCTCACACTCTTACGCTCTCGCTTGCTCACTCCAACTTAATTTTGCTCTCTTTGAACATCGTTTGCTTAGGGCTCGCGCTCGTTGTTTTTGTAGTGTGTCTCTCTTTGCTGTTTCATTGCCGTTTTGTTGCGATTCTCTCTTCACTACCGTCGTCGTCGTCGTTGTCGTTGTCGCTGCCTTCGTTGTTGTTGTTGTTCTTTTTGATTTCGTTCTTATTGTTATTTGTGTTGTGTGTGCGTTTAACGTGCGTCAGAAGGCGCCAACACACAGAGGGAGCCGCGCTGTCGACGCTGCCGCTGCCGCTAACGTTGACCGCGCGCGCGTTGTGTGTTTGATAATTTGGAAATTCAGTTTCTGTTTTTCAGTGTGTTTCTGTTTCTGTTTCAGTTGAATCGCGACCTCAAGAGCGTTCGCACACACATGTTGATTACTGCGCTTTACTCAAAATATTTTGCAATAATAACAACAACATCACAAGCATAAGAACAACAAAAACAACTACCGCGTAGTCTAAGAAAAAGTATTTAGCTTTTCTTTTTTTTCCCAATTGTTTGTGTGTGTGTGTGTTTGTGTTTTTTTTTTGTTTTTATTGCGTGGCGCAAATGAAAAAATATCTCATACGTATTTCTATTTATATTTTTCACTTAATTTTTTCTCTATTTTTTTTTAATGTTTTTTTTTTGTTGCTTGCTAAAAATAGCAGCAAACGAAAAGGAAAAGTGCACAAAAATAAATGAAAATTCACATACATGAAAATATATATTAAAAGCCAGCAATGTTTACATAAAGCAATAAAAACAAAGCAAAAAAAAAAAAATGAATAAGAAAATTGGAATTTTTAGCAATTAATTTCTAATAATAATGTGTTTATCGTTCATCGATTGATCGCATAGGCAATGTGACTCTGAGGCAACAAAGTTGTCAGTGAATAAAAATTGCAATAAATTTAAGCAATAAAAGATATTAAAAAAACCCCAAGGAAAATTCAAAGAAAAAACTGAGCAAAATAAAGACTCGAAAATTTATTGGAAAAAAAAAAAAAACTGTTGAAAATTTGACAAAAAACCTGATGGCAACAACAGCAACAACAAAAGCCGCAGCCGCCGCCGTCGTTGCAGCAGCAGCAGCAGCGCCAACAACTGTTGTCAATGCAAGCAGCAACAGCAACAGTAACAACAACAGCAACAACTTGAGCAACATTACAAGTGAACCGATTAAAATCCCACTGTGCGAAAGATTCTCAACACAAACATCAACGGGCTCGGCCGACAGCGGCGTCATCGTCACGAGCGCCTCACAAAAGCAGCTCTGCAGTGTTGGTGTCGGCGTCAGCGTTAGTGCCTCACAGCAAACGACACTGCTGCAATTACAACAGCTGCCAGTGCGCAGTAGCAGCGGTTCATTAAGTTTGCACGGCCCGCAGCCGAAATGGCAACGCCAACAGCAGCGTCAACAGCAACAGCAGCGACTGCAGCAACAGCAGCAGCAACAACAGCTGCTGCTCCTCAGCCAGGACAGTGGCATTGAACAGCGCGGCAATGAGGGTACATCCTCGGGCGCAGGAGGTGGCCAATCCAATAGCAGCAGTGAATCTCTCGGCAGCAGCAGCGGCAATGAACAGTTGTTACAGGTTGGCAGCGGCAGCGCTGCGGGCAGAACACGAGCTGCCTCTGCTCTCGAGCTGAGCAGTGTTGGCGTCGGCGCTGGCGTTAACGTTGCCATCGGCAGCGGCAGCGGTGCATTGCGTCGTATTAAGTACAAGAGTACGAATAGCACAGGAACACAAGGATTCGATGTCGAGGATCGTATTGAGGAAGTCGATATTGGCGATAATCCTGATAATGATGTGGATGATGATGATGATGATGCTGATGATGGCATGGTGGAGGAAGAGGAGGAAGATGATGGCGTCGCAGTTGACGTTGATGTCGATGAAGTCGATGAAGAAGACACACAATCCGGCATAATAATCAACATAGGCACACACGCACACACCGATGAAGTGGATGCAGAGCAACAGCGTTTAAAAGCCGAAATAGCCGCTAAAATAAAAGCCGAAGAGGAATTACCGCTAGAGCTGGCACCACTCACAGTCGCTGCAGCGGCAGCGAAGCGTCGCGATGTTCGAAGTCTGGGCACCGATGGACACATTTATTTCCCACTGCTAAAAATCAATGAGGATCCACATATCGATGCCAAGCTAATCAATCGCAAGGATGGACTACAGGATACCATGTATTATCTCGATGAGTTCGGTAGTCCAAAGTTGCGGGAGAAATTCGCAAGGAAACAGAAACAGCGACAGGCGAAACAGCAGAAAGCAATGCTGAAAAGGGAGAGAGAGGAACAGCGGAAGAAGCGGAACACAACGGTGGCATCCAATTTGGCAGCCAGCGGTATTGAAACCAAAGAACAACAACAGCAACGAAAACAACAACAGCCAACGGGCAACAACAACAACACTCACTGTGATAGAAATCGTTCGACGATTATTAACAAACAGTTATCGGCACCCGATAACACCAACGACGATGATCGGGATGGCGATGTCGATACCGATATGGTTAAAATGCGCGTACGCAGTCATAGCCATGATAATCATTATGATACCAACATTAGCAACAGCAGCAGCAACAACAGTAATACTATTAAAAATGCCCGCCGTCATTCGGATGATCGTAATCGATCAAACGATTATGCTAATGCCATCGATAACGATAACGATGTCGATAATGATAACGATCTCGATATTGATGATATTGAAACGGGAGCGGAGGCTGCCTTGGATGCGGACCTCGAGAGGGTTAAGACTGCGAAATTGGCTAGAACACAATCCTGCGTTAGTTGGACCAAAGTGGTGCAAAAGTTTAAGCATATATTAGGTAAACTATCGATTAATCGACTTTCGATTTCTTCCCATATACACAGTTTGCTCGCATTTATAACTCCTAAATATTTATTGATTACAATTTGTCAACTTTTTATTAATTTCCATAACTTTTTTCTTGTTTACTTCTAGGTAAGTGTCGATGTTTCAATTCCAAGTGTTCCCCCAAACTAAATACGATTTTAAAATGGTATCGGGTAAGCTGCACACATTGCTTTGTACTGTTTTTGGTATTTACAGCGGTTTTTCATGAGTATGAAACAAGTGGAAATGAAAAATTTGTTAAGTACTAAACTGTTTATTATAGACCCAGAGTGTTAGTAATGCTCAGATTCAATTAGGAGTGTTAACGACATTGTTGGCGTATGAAACAAGTGGAAATGGAACATTTGTAAAGTACTTAACTGTTTATTATAGACCCAGAGCGTTAGTAATGCTCAGATTCAATTAGGAGTGTTAACGACATTGTTGGCGCTGCTCTTTCAGTGGAACGAAATGGCATTGAAACATCATAACCTGTATAACTTAAATCATCAGCATTTCAAAACATTTTTAATGTCCAATTTTGTGGTTTTTGCCTAGCGGGAACAAGTGGGAATGAAACACGCTGAACTTAACGCACTTTCTCTCAATTAGATTTGTAATGTCAGCATTATTGGGCTTCTGTCACTGACATTTCATGCACTAATCACGAGTTCTCTTTAATCTATACAATATATACATTTGTAAGCGTGCAAATATCAGTGGGAATGGTATAAACACTTTATATATGTAGATTATAAATTCTTGTGCTTTGTTTTCAGTAGTCATGCGCTCTCTCCTCACTATCAGTTGCTCTTACACTGAGTGTTTGTTTCTCCTTCCGAGGAAACTTCTTTGTTTCGTCGTTTGAACTTTGTATTGCTTCTGATAAATGAATTAATATGTGTATGTATATTACTATAACCGTTCCAATTCCCATCGTTCCGCCGTAAACATATACTGTGTGTGTATTTGTTATTTTCGCTTTCTGCTCTTTAAGTGCGCTGTGAAAGTGACTGATAAGTAAAAGCACCATCATTGCCGCCTTAGCCCATGCCACGCCCCCATTTAGAGGGGTACCCGGCGACATCAGACTGTTGCTATCATTTTCGCCATTGTTGTTGGCCTGCCTCAGATTGATAAGACCGTCAACAAAGTTGATTTATGCTACCCAATGATTTTCTCTTTTTTATTTTTTAAATTCTTCTTAATAGTCATCGTCTTTAAAAAGCAATTCCAGTAGGTTCCACACAGCTCCCAATGATGTAATGCGGCATGAAATGGAATGAAACACATTTAGACTTGGCTATATGTAAATTGCAGTCATTTGCCTTTATTTGCTACAAACTTTATGATAGGAAACGGTGTATTATCAAAGAAAATAACACTAAAAGCTAAAATGCTAGAGATATGAATTACGTACTTAGATTAAGATACAAAGTGGAGTGGAACACACATCCGTAAAAGAAAACTAGAGCAAATTATAGAAACTTTTAATTATATTAGAAAAGGTTGCTAAACACTGAGGAACGTAGTGGAATGAAACAAAAAATATATAAAATATTTAAAAGCCAAAGAATGTTATAAAATAAAACAACTAATAGCAACTATAGGAATGTAAGGAAACGAAACCATTTATGGGCACTAAAGGAACGTAATGAAAAGAAACAATAGAAGCTAAAGGAACGTAGTGAAATGAAACAATGGAAACAAAAGGAACGTAATCAGACTACACAGTTTATAGAAACTAAAGGAACGTAATGAAATAAAACAATAGAAACTAGAGGAACGTAGTGAAATGAAACAAGAGAAACTAAAGGAACGTAGTGAAATGAAACAAGAGAAATTTGCAAACAAAAATCAAAGACTCTATACACTTTTAGCAAATCCATAAATTACAGGGTAAACAAAAGATGTTAAACGCTTTGAATAATTGGAAGGGAAACTACTAGTAAAGATTAACTGATAAATGTGTATGAATACTTTTAGCTGATAATGTCGTTGTGTCGTAAGACGAACAAACAGAATTTATAAATAGCTAATTTTTATTATTTTTTTTCACTTAGTACTACAGTATATGGAACTGGAATATGATCAGCTGTTTTCAACCATATATAATACCTATACTCTTAAAATACCTTTGGCTCCCTACCCCGCCCTTAGTTGCCACCTTCTCTGCTGTGAAGATTTTTAGTGATAAGCGGAGAAAACACGACTCGACATGCACGTTTAGGTTATCAGTTTGGCTGGGCGTCAGAATTTAATTTTTTTATATTGGATGCTATATAAAAATGATATATACACGTTGTTGCTTCTTCTTCTTCTTCATCTTGTTTATACTTTATAGATGCTTGATCTCAGTTTTGTGTTGTTTTTGTTTTTGTCTTTGTTAATCACGCGCTCTGCTCATAAAACGAAACTTTTCCAAAAATAATGCATAGACAACGACTTGATACCCTAAGTACAAGCATATATACAAAAATATATAGTGTATATATACATGTTTTTTTCGGTGTACAAATATAGCAAATTGGAGGCGTGACTCTCGCGTTTGTTGTTGACAGCTGACTTCCCCAATCTTTTTCCTCTCCTCTCTGTGTCCCCTCCCCGCTGTCAGAACTTTCGAAAATATTTCTCAACTTGTTTTGCAGTTTATAATTTTGTTGTTTTTGATTGAATTCGAAATTTGCTGGGGGCCCGGTTGGTTGTTGCCGACTGATGCTGGTAGAAAGAAGTGTAAGTGAGAGAGATGGGAAGAAAAGAGGGAGCAGCAGATGATAGGAAGAGGGAGCAGAGGTGACACAGCTGTTTTGACAGCGATCAACGGAACTAAACTGAGCTAAACATTCAATTAATGACAATAACAACAAATATTGCTAACAAGATTAAAGTGTGAAAGAGTTGGAGATAGCAGACGTAACAGCATGTGAGAGTGACAGTAGTAGAGGTGTTTAGAAAGAGACAACACATTTATTTGCATAAATATTTGTTCTAATCAAAGCAAAATAACAAAATTTTCAAAAGAATACACGATTATCCACTCAAATAATTAAGCAAACGAGTTAAATATTTATATATTTATATATATATATATAAACCAACCAGCACTTAGCGAGGCAACACTGTACTAAATAAACACATAAACTAGACAAAGATCTATAAAAAAATAAAATTAATACTCACACAATTCAATTTACCGATTAATTATAATAAAACAAACTAAGGAATATACACAAGTTCATTTAATTCACATTATGCCGTTGTCTGTCGCGTGTAAGCTTTGCCAGCAGGCAAACGGGTAGTTCGCTTTCGTTAAGCACTTTGTGACAGTGAACAGGAAGCGACTTGTTAAAGTTCGATTTAGTGATCAGTATAACTGATTAAAGAAATATATTTTTAACTTCACTTTAGTTAAACTCGTATATTAAAGTATTGTCACTTCATAAATTACTGCTAAAACCAAGCTCACGTACTCTAAAAAGAGTTGATTTTGTTGTTCTAAAATTTGCCAGCTAAATTCGGAAAGTGTATACTAACTTCGACTCTACATTGATTTGTTTTCCGCCTCTTTAAAAACTGTTGCGCTCTGTTTAAGCAGCTGTCGTAAGAAGCGAAAGAAGGCTCTCTCTTTCACTCCGCTCTTTCTCCCTCTCACTCGATAAATATCTGTTGCCCTGCTACACTCTAGTTATCGATTTCTTGATAGAATATGCAAAAGGGGAAAAAAATGGCTTCCATACGTTTTTTTTTGTTGCCTTCATTTATGCAATTGCATTCATTTTTACGGCTTCATTTTGGCACCTAAAAGTATGCAACGCAAAAAGCATTCTCTGAATGCAAAAGAGAGCAGGGAGGAGCACAAGAGAGCAACTAAGAGTGGAAGAGCGACACGAATGCGTGCATTTCACAAATTGTCACTTGGCAGATCGAATGCAAATTGAAATAAACATTAAAGTTTTGCATTACATATCGTAAGATGATCACAAAGAATTTCGATTTTTGAGTAGTACGCAAGCTATCGATTGTTTATGTGGTGTGGGGGTGTAGTGTGTGGTGTGTGGGTGCCAAATTGAAATTGTTGCCTTTGCCTTGCGGTCGAATCATCTCGTGATCTTACCGCGTGCCATTGTCATTGCCCCAAAAAACCAGCTAGCTGCCTATTTACCGTTCTACCTGATCCGCTGTCCACATACCTTCCCCTCCGATTAACCTACAGCGCTTGCCAAGTAAAAATTGTTTTTCTTTCTCAAATCACATTTCTTGCTATTTTGGCTGCCAACGAGCTAAACTTTAAATACAATTAAATAGCGTAATCGATGACGATAACGACAGCGATAGCGATTACGATAACGATAACGACTTTAAAAATTAGTTGACAGGTTTTAAATAAAATTGATTTGATTAGAACGCATTAAGAATTATTTCAAGAATTATTTGCCACGCTCTGGGCAAATGCGATTAGCAGTTATCGATAACAGTGGCGATAACGATTACTCCCTGTATATGTAAATGCTTGAATACCTTTTTATACAGCTAGCTTTTTGTCTTAGCACAAACTCAAGCTGTAAACTCTAAACAAACGATTAATAATCGATAACAAAAACGATAACATTTAAAATTGACGGAAAAATGAGAAAACAAAAATTCTTGGCACAAGTTTAAAGTAAAACACCGCTTTCTACTTGTTAATAAACTATTTTACATTTTTATAGCACCCTGTAGAAATAGTCGTGCATACTGCATTGGATGCTTGACTTACAGGGCATATAGCATGCCATGCAATTGCATGCTAGTTCAACTGAACACCAAATTTAATTTAGGGATACTTTCTGAGTTTTTTTTCACTTTATCTGATTACATGCAAGGTTCCACAAGACCCTCCCCCACCACCCTCTAAACTCTTTGTACTCCTAGGCCTCTAGTACGGCACTGCTTCACTTGCCGCTGTCCCTGCCTGGCTGCCTAATCCCCCCACGCGATGAGTCGACCACTGGCAAATGTGTTTATGCCACCTGCGAATTCAGTAATCTGATGCAACCTCTAGGAGTTGTAGTGTCGGAGGCGTAGGGGGTTTTTTTTTCTCTTTTTTTTTTGTGTCGTTTTACTGACTTTTCTCGCTTAGCGCTCTCTGTCTTGGCTCCTAACTAAAGTCACATTCTCTGGGCTCGTTTTTTATTTTTTTCAAGTGTCTCCTCTTTCTGCTTCGTCATGCCGTTTGCATTTATGCACCTCTGTGCGTCTCTCTCGGTTTGTCTCTTTCTCCTTTGCACCCGCTGGGACCCCAGTACAGGGTCTCGCGAGCAAAGTACTTCTGGTTGCCAACTGTGTTTGTATATCGATTAGTTTGCCGTCGTCGCGCCACAAAAAAAAAACAAAAAAAAAAAAAAAACAAATGGGCAAATTTTAGAAAACAAAAAACACAAATTGGTTTTCTATTTTGACAACGCCAGCGCGCTAACAACTCCGCCCCAAGTCACTCTCTTCCCCCCAATTCACCCCAAAATGTGCTCCATTTGAACCCCTTTGGTTGACGGCCGTCCATGACTGCGTGTTATTTTACAGTGTTTACAGCTGTGCACTGAACAAAATCAAGCACTTAAATTTTGAAATTCAACTAAAATATTTGATTAGAATTTTTTAAATAATTTTTTATAATAGTTAAAAAATGTTTTTAGTTTAGATTTCGTAATTAAATGAAAATATTTTTAAATCGGTTTTTATTCTGTCAGTGTAGGCGAAAAATTGGAGCATATGAGCAGGTGGGAGAGCGGAAAAACCGTGAGGGAAATCCATGGTGTTGTGCGGGCGTTGGTAGTGGCACAGTCGACCGTTTCACGTATTTGCTAATGATAATTTGATTAATTTACTACATAGACCCACAAAAATCTGCATGTGGCATGAACAAGCATTTGAATATTTTATCGACATGATGATTTACGACGCTTCCATATACTAAACAGTTTATATTTATATACACATACTATAAGCTAAAGGTTCCGTTCCCACAGATATCATTGAAAAATATTCCACTTTAGTGTGACTTGTTCTTTGTAGGACTTGACTATAAACTTTCTAGACTCCAATAGAAGAAATATTTACAGTATAACAAAAAACTCCCATTTCATTGCTATGTGTTTACTCTATGGAAATTATACATAAATTTCATTTGAAACTCATTCCATTGTGCCAGTGAAAGGCAATGCCAAAGTAATCAAATATTCAATAAATACTCAATTTGTATACAAATTGAAATTGTTTGCAGAAATTCCTAGGCAACATATCTAAATATTGCTCATTTTCTAGTAATTTTAACATAGCCAATGGCTTTCCAAATTACTTTAATATGTTTTCATTGTAATTATGGTAATTATCGGGATTTTCGGGAATTCCGCGGAATTCGTGAAATTTATCGGGATGGGGATGGGATGGGATGAGATGGGATGGGATGGGGATGGGAATGTCTTAAAATAACTGGGACTCACAAAAATGTATTCGATACAATTTCCTTTATTTGTCGAAGTAGTAGTGCATTCATCAATTGCTCATGTCCCAACATCTTCTATAACAAACGAAAGAGTGTATTCTACTTCTAGTAGAATCTTAGAAGACAGAAAAATTAGCCTAATTGCCAATCAATTGCCCATATCGCCAAAATAATAATATGTAGAACGAATTAATTTAAAAATAACTACTAACTTTTTATGTGAAAAAACATATCGGGAAATGTCGGTACCGGAGGGATAAACTGAAAAATGTTCGGAACAATATGGGACGGGAAGCAATTTCTTTCTCGATCCAACTCTAATGAATACACAGTAATTAAGTTTAATCTATGGGAATCCCAACATAAACAGAATTCAAACGATTAAGCATTTTAAAATGTTGTTGATAAGAAATTTAGTTGATTAGTTTTATTGTTTAATTGTCGTCTCTTTTATTTGTTTTTATACATTATTTTGTATGCCAACATTTGGTTTTGGTGGCGCCCCAAAATGCAGCAAACAATTCCAATGCCACATTTTGCTTGGCCTCTTTTTGGGACCTGTACTCAAAGAGAGTAAAAAAGAGCATGTAAAGTTGTAAAAAAAAAAAGATTTTAATAACTCTAGCGACAACTATGAGCCACTCTATATAAGATGTCTTGATCCATGGCTCAAATCATATGCTCAATAGCTATTCTAACAAATTTTGATTCAGATAGAAGTAGTATATGCTGTAGAACCCACACATTAGTAACTAAATATTAATTAGCATGGTAAACTTTACAGGGTCTTTTACTGTGGGGCCACTCAAATCTAGCGTGTTGCACTATTTGTATTTTTTAATTTTAATTGATTCATTAGAATGAAATTAATTGCATTTCATTTTTTTCGCTTTTAGCACAGAGTATCCTTTGATTGTCGACAGTTCTGTGGCTTTCTCTTTCTCTCTCGCTCTCGCTCTCCATTGCATTGGGCTGGCTTGGTGGGAGGAGGGGGTTTGGGTGGTAGGGTATTAGATTGAGGTTAGATCTGCTGTCGCATGCTTGGCTGCGCTTGGTTGCCGCTCATCGTTGTCTGTCCATCGCTTTGGGGCATGGTCCATCTACGTCTCGAGCCCAAGTCTGGTAAACACACACACCTGTCCGTCCACCTCTCCCCAACCTTTGTCAGTCTCACAGTCTCTCTGTCTGTCTGTCTGTCTGTCTGTCTGTCTGTCTACCTCTTGTCTTATCGTCGTCTCTTCGCATGTTCTTTTGGCATCTAGCTTCATGCTTGCAATTTTCCTGCAATTAAATTTTTCTACAACAAAATATTTAATAAATGAACGCAACAAAATGAAAAGATATAAAAGAAATAGAAAAACAGGAAGGAATGCTTTAATTTTACTGAAATAATGACGATTTGATACCCTAGGCACTAAATTTTAAAGGATGTGAATATACAATTTAAATTCAAACTTGTCAAACTAATGATCGACCATCTTTAGAATCGTCGAAGAAACTTTATGAATGCACAAAAATATTATAGTAGAATTAAAGAATTTGTAAACCAGAAAGTCGTTTGGCTTTTTGAAAGTGCTACCAACTTTAGTACAAATTTGAAATACTCTTCAAAAGGGTGTTTAATATTATGAGACTGGCCCAAAGGCATCACGCATCGAGCCGCGTGCTTGATTTTAACGTTTCCAAAGCGCCAAATTGTGGATTGTAGATTGTTGTGTGTGGATTGTGGAACGTAGCCGAGTTAATCGTGATTTGCTCATCGATTGCTAACGTTGTAACAGCTGATTCGTTGTGTGGATGATGTTTGTGGATTGCATTCGTACATTGATCGACTTGTGGTTGTTGTTGTTGTTGTTTTGTAGCCGTCGATTCGGTTGTCATTGTCGGTCGCATCGCATCGCATCGCGTCGTGTCCTCGCAAAATTTCTGTTGCTTCGAGCCAAACAAGAAATCAGCTTTTGGGCCAATTGTGCAACGGAAGTTCGAGCGATCGCATCGTCGCCGATCGGAACTCTCAGATCGATTGTGTTTTCTTTCGTTTTTTCATCACGTTTTTTTTTTTTTGTTGCTATTTTTTACAAGTCTTATATATATATACATGTTATATAGTTAGATTGATCTAAGTTAAGACGCGATCGCGGGGGATTTTAATTTGAATTTCTTCGCTTTCTATTTCTATACTCTGTATTTATTTTGTTTTTGTGTGGTGTGCATATTGTGTGCTATTTGAAGATCGATTGATCGTTTCGGAGATCGATCGGTTGCTATTTTTTTTTTTTTTGGTACCATTTTTTGCTGCTTTTTTCGTTTGATTTGTGATTCGACGACGCGTTGTTCAAACGTCAAACGTCCGCGAGAAAAGTTGGTCAAGTGGGCAAAAATAAATAAGAAAAAAAATCAAAAAAAAAAAAATCCCACACGCGCGCATCACACACAAGTAGGCCAAAGCCTTAAGTATATCAGCACAATCCAATAACCAATAGTGACCTGAGCGCCAACCTCTCAGCCGCAGAAGAGTGCGATCATTGGCAGCAAAGTGGAGAAGACACCGTTGCCGACCCGCCTACGCAAGGTGGTGCGTGTGGTGCGTCGCAAGAAACGCACCGCCATCAATGATGCCAGCGAATCGGATGGTGCCAATGAAACAGCACCAGGTAGTGCTCCCGCCGCCTGCACCACCACCACCACCACCACCTCAAACAACTCCAACATCTCCACTACATCGAATGCCAAACTTGATTTGGCTGTGAACACAACAACTGCAACCACACGACACTTTTACAATGCCCCAATTGCCGAAATTGAGGCGGTGCGTGCCGCACATGAAGCGGCCGCTGCGGTCGCTGCAACCACCAGTCGACCTTGGACACCGATGCCACCGCGAAAGCCACAGACTAAAATCAAATGTAAATCCAAATCGAAAATAAAACGACACTCGTCGTTGCCCAATTCGGAATCGGGTGCATGTTCAAACTTGTTGATGAGACCAGCAAATGCTGTTGGATCCAAGGGGAAGACACAATTGAAATGCGATTCGACCAGTAACTCTAGTGATTCCGGTTCGGACAAGACAAAGTCCAGCAGTGATGGCTCATCAACTGATCAAACAACAGCCACATCGTCATCAACGGCATCGTCGTCGTCGTCGTCAACAACAACAGGGTCGTCGTCAAACAGCAGTTCCTCATCATCATCATCATCATCTTCGGATAGCTCAACCACATCGCCATCGAAGGGTCGTCGCAAGGAGTTCCGTCCGACCAATGGAAAATCGGTGGGAATTGCAGGCAAATCGGTTGGTGCCTCATCGTCGTCGGCCTCGTTGTTGGCCGCACTCAAGAAGCCAAAGTTGCAGACGCGCAGCTCTGGCTCATTTGGCGGCAAGCAGTACAAGGATCCAAGTACAAGCGGATAAGCCTCTAACCTTTCAGTCCCTCTACCCTTACCTACATACCATTTCTTCCCTGTCACTTACTGCTCACAATCATTCTTTGGTTTCTACTTGAAGCTTTTCCTAAGCTCCTTTCTCGCAGTCTGGGAACCGTTCCTTCAGTTTCCTCTTGAATTTCCATTGCCTGTTTTCCCTACGTGCCTTTCTCCTACCTCATTTTCTTCCTGCTCCTTCAAGAAGGAGCAGCGGTACAAGAAAGCGTACTTTCCTCCCTGCTTTCTCTACTGTTTTCTATGCTCCCTTTCTCTTAGTTCTACCCTCCCTCTGTTCGCTTCTAAGGCATTCCAATTCCAACCCATTTTTGCCGACGTTGCGTTGACCTCCACCTCAACCTCACATAGCAACGCCACGCCCATTGCATTACCTCGCAATGTCTCCCTCCTCCTACCCAACCGCTCTCCACCCTCCTCCCATCTCCCACCTAACCCCCTCTCTGTCGTCTTCGTCTTCATCTCGTCTCATGTGGCAGATGGGGCACAGCAGCTGCTCTGCTTCTCTGTAGCAACGTCGAAAGTTGTGCTAATGCCAAAATTAATTATAAATGAAATAAAATCAAATAAAAAATACGATTCTCCTCGATTGCCATTGGGACGATCACTGAAAACGTTAAGCAACGCCACGTTCCTCCCTCTCCCTGGGCTGCCTACGTCAAATTCAGCCGAAGGCGTAGTAAAAAGAGGCGTGACACAACGAAGGAGAATTCTATAACGTAAACAAGCTAAAGAAAAACAAAAATATAAAAATAATCAAGGAAGATCAAGGAGCTGGATCCTAAAACTGAAAACAGTGTTAAATCAAAGATAAAACCAAAAAACCCCATTGACACGATACCCAACACAGATAACGATTATCTGAGATAAATGTGGCAAAGATAAAGATAACAAAGACAAATTTACATGAAACTTCAACATTACCAAATTCACGCGATCGTTCTCAACGTTTTCTCTTTCTCCCCTCCAACTCCCACTCGTTCTCTTTCTATTTTCCCCGCTTATGCTCTTTTCTCTCTCTCTCTCTCACTTTCGTCGTGTCTCTGATCTCTTACTGATCTGTTGGTGCCACAGGCATGAAACAATTGATCGGCAAATTGAATGATTTGTGGCCCGAACACAGCGTCGCATTGTCCATTCCAAAGGAGGTCGATAGAAGCAAGGAGAAATTAGAGGGCGCTTGGGAGACAACAGGTATTATCTAGGGGCCCCCAAAAAGGGCAATTTATCTTAAATGTTCAAAGTGTGTGCAGCTTAACTCTAATTTATATATATACGAAACTTATCTTTAAAAGTATTTCTCATTATTAAATTTTCATTTGTGTTTCTACGCAGGTCGTGATGGTTCCAAAATTACAACAGTCGTTGCAACGCCCGGTCAAGGTACCGATCGGGTCCAAGAAGTTTCCTATACAGATACAAAAGTCATCGGCAATGGCAGCTTTGGTGTCGTCTTTCAAGCGAAACTCTGCGATACCGGCGAATTGGTTGCAATCAAAAAAGTTTTACAAGACAGACGATTTAAGGTAAGTACTTAAACATACATCGATTTAACTAATAATACTAAACCAACTACTTTCCTTGCAGAATCGTGAATTGCAAATAATGCGCAGATTGGAGCATTGTAATATTGTAAAACTTTTATACTTTTTCTATTCGAGTGGTGAAAAGGTAAGCACACTTTTTATACAAAACATTTTAAAGTTAGCAACAATGGATTGAGCTTAAGAGCATAACTATGGGATCTTTAGGGGATTCTATAGTTAAAGATCGGAGCTTTCGAAGGGTTCCCAGCTGTAGATGTGTGCGCAGTCAAAGATTTTGTGTTTTTAATTTTATTTTATTATTTTGTTTTACAAACATTATTGTGATTATGATTATGATTATTATATATTATTATTTTACATAGTTGGCCGAGTTTCCCATCGATTTGGGCATTTTAGCCGCTGTGCTCAAGCCGCAGGTATCGAAAACTTACAAAAGCGTGAGAGGGAGAGAGAGAGAGAGTGTGATGAAATTCTCCTACTCTCTCTATCTCTCTCGCAACGCTCTCTTTCACAATTTTCGCACATTACGCTCGCTCTCTCATGGGTTTATCGCTCTATTTCTCTCTCTCTGCCTATCTCTTTGTCGGTTTGCCTCCACAACTATATACATATAAAAATATATATACAAATATCTGAAATATGTCAAAAGCAGCATGCTACCAAGAAGAAGAGCAAGAGATCAATGCGTGTGCATGTTTTAAGTTTTTTTTTGGCGCCACGCCCACCAAAAACCCCCAATATCTTTTAAGATGCCATATCAAACTTCATAACCCTTCCAATAATTCGACTAGCTGCTAGAACAAATTGAACAGAAAACCCTATGGAAGTATTGCTGATCGTTTACCTTTCGTTTATCGTTATCGTTATCGTCATCGTCTATCGTCATCGTTGAACGTTGATCGCGCATGCTTAAAGCCAGCAAATCAAAACAAATGAAAAATTCCCGCATTTTTTGCAGTTTGGAGCTCGCCCGATCTCATTATAAAACTATATAAGAATCAGAAAATACTATTATAAAATATTCAAATCTAAAACTAAACGACAAAAAAACAAAATATTAATAAAATACTCTTTTTTTATCATTTGTAGCGTGATGAAGTATTTTTGAATTTAGTCCTCGAATATATACCAGAAACTGTATACAAAGTGGCACGTCAATATGCCAAAACCAAGCAAACGATACCAATCAACTTTATACGGGTAAGTTTTCGAAATACTCTTTAAAAACTCCAATTTGAAATGGTAATTAACATTTGTTTATTTAATGCAGCTCTACATGTATCAATTGTTCAGAAGCTTGGCCTATATCCATTCGCTGGGCATTTGCCATCGTGATATTAAGCCGCAAAATCTGCTGCTTGACCCGGATACGGCCGTACTCAAGTTATGTGACTTTGGTAGTGCCAAGCAATTGTTACACGGTGAGCCGAATGTCTCGTATATCTGTTCTCGATATTATCGGGCACCCGAGCTCATATTTGGCGCCATCAATTATACAACTAAAATTGGTATGAATTCATAAAACACATTCAATTTGATCAATTAGTTAATTGTCATTTTTTTTTCACTTGATTTTTAGATGTATGGAGCGCCGGTTGTGTGCTTGCCGAACTGCTGCTGGGACAGCCAATATTTCCGGGTGATTCGGGTGTCGATCAACTGGTCGAGGTTATCAAAGTCTTGGGCACACCGACAAGAGAACAAATACGCGAAATGAATCCAAACTATACGGAATTCAAATTTCCACAGATTAAGAGTCATCCATGGCAGAAAGTAAGTTGTATGTGCAGTGTGGTCCACCCAGTTACCCCATAGACTGTATAGCCGCAGTCAATCCCAAGCCCCGTCTAGCATATAACAGGTGTTATACTCTTTGATACGCTCTCATATCGTTTGAAAGCATCTGCATACTGCTCCCACCATTCGATTGAGAGTCCAATTTTGTCACTAACTGTACGAATGTCGTATAACAATATTTTTGCTTCAATTCTCTCGCCCTCTCTCTCTCTCACTCACGTTCTCGCTTGTCTTTCTCTATCTCTACCTATCACACTTTCTCTCTCTCTTTTAATCGTGTGTTAATTTTCAAATCGTAATTTAAGTGTACATAACAATTCGTTGCAGTCACTACTCGAACGTACCCAATTTCCAAACGCCCTAAACCAGAAACAACAATTGAGAGTAAGCCGAAATGAAACCAAAAGAAGAAACCAAAATTTTTCAAATTTGCTTTTACAAAAATCAAAAAAAAAATTCCACAAAAAAAACCGAACGAAGAACAAATGCTTTTATGCACATTGCGGCAAATGCTTTTACATCAATCAGCGCTCATTTTTACATGTATAACAGTTGTATAACAGTCGTATAACAGTTGTATAACAGCTGTATAACAGTTTCAGTACATCAGGCCAACTGTCAAACAGTTGAGCAAGCTTTCTTCAAGTGTTTAAAACACTTTTTAAACCCTCGTTCACTTCGCTGATGAAGCGTATAACAGTTTAAGAATCATAGCTTTATGTGCACTTTGCAAGCTTTAGCTTTATATTCATGAGCTCAAAATGATAATATTAAAACGCCACGCGCGCTCTACGCCCTAAAGTGTTATACATTGTTAAAATGTTGATTGATTTGATTACTTGATTGAATTGAATTGAATTGTACTGAATTTAAATTGAATTTGAATTTGAATTGATTTGCTTTGACTTGACTTGATTGTTGTTTTCCTACGTTTTCTATTTTATTATTCTTCGTCTTGTCCCCCCGCCAACGCCTTTTTGTCTACCGTCCCTGTTGCAGCAAATAAAGCTGTAAATAAAAATGCTTAAACTATAATATATAAAAGAACTCTAAATATACCCACGCCATATATGTACATATATATATATATTTATATATCGTGTCTGTCCCCCTTTGCCCCCCAGTCCAAGTGTAAGCACTGTCGTCGGTTGTAGCAATTAAAATTGAAATATAAAAATTTAAATTGTTAATATGAAACTAATTGAATTGTTTTGTGCGTGTGTGTGTGTGTGTGTGCGTCACAGGTTTTCCGTATACGCACTCCGACAGAAGCTATCAACTTGGTGTCCCAGCTGCTAGAGTACACGCCCAGCGCACGTATAACACCTCTCAAGGCCTGTGCACATCCGTTCTTCGACGAACTGCGCATGGAGGGTAACCATACCTTGCCCAATGGACGCGAGATGCCGCCACTTTTCAACTTCACAGAGCATGGTAAGTTGGTTGAATAATAGCCACAGTACTCTAAATTAGAAATTTATGCCATTAGTCGTATTACACAAATGTATAACAGTCTTGAATATAAAATACTATGGCTTAACTTATGTCTTTGTAGTTTTTGTTATATAGTTTGAAGGGCTTCACTCTTACAAAAAGTATATTAGGGACATGATCTCCTGAAAGCATAGTGTTGGATGTATCTTAAATTTTAATTGGAATTCTATGCTTTAAAACATAGGTTCACCTCACTTAAAGTAGCTTAGGGTGCTCATCAATCTATTATGGTGACAATTACTAATTTGTAGTTTGAATTCTTTTATTACTGAAACATTTTAGAATTTTTTTCGCATCAAGAAAAATAAGGAAAAATAATTTATTTTTATTGTAAGCAAAGAAATATATTTTTTTATTAAGCAACTTTTTATTTTAAGCAATGTCTACAAAAAGACCTTAAATTACGACAAATGATTGATAGTTTTTTTTTTTTATAGGAAAAACAACTATTTAAACTAGTTCTTAATTCAATTAGATATACATTTTTTGTGTCTCTTTAAAGCATTTTGAAATGTTTAGATTTATTTTAAGCAATTCAAATATGTTAAAAGCGGCTTAGTCGCTACTAATATCGAATTGTTTAGAAATTATAATAAGAAACCCCCAACTAACGTGTATTTCTTTTCTGATTTTGCAGAGCTCTCGATACAGCCTAGCTTAGTGCCACAGTTGTTGCCAAAGCATGTGCAGAATGCAGCCGCACGCGCCTCAGCTGGCGGTGGTACATCAAATGTTGCAGCCAGTGGCTCCACCAGCGTCTCGTCAACCGGCAGCGGTGCATCAGCGGATGGCGCTGCACAGTCACAGCAACAGCAGGCGCCAGCAACAGCAGCAGGTGCAGCAGGTACAGGAGCAGCAGTTGGCGGTGGGGCAGCAGCAACAGCAGCAGCAGCAGCAGGTGGTGTGCAGCAACAGCAGGGCAACAACAGTAGCAGCAGCAACAGCGGCACCGCAACTGCAGCGCCAAATGCGGCTGCAACAGCTTCAAATGCGCAGCAATCAAATGCGGTTGCAACTGGCGCTGGCGGTGGCGGTGGTGGTGTTGCGGCAGCTGCCACAGCAGCCGGCGCAATTGCCACAAGCAATGCTGGTGGCAACAATATAACAGGTGAGTAAATTCACTCGCTGGCTCTCAATCTCTCCTCCCCTCCCCTCCCCCCACTCTCTCCCGCTCTCTATGCGTTTCTCTTTGTGTTTCTTGAAAGTAGTTTTGAATTGTTTCAATTGTTTGTAACATTTAAATTATTTAAATTGGTTGCATGCCTGTTTTAGTTGCGCCCCAAACAGTTAAGTTGCCGAGAGCCCAATGCATCAAGCATCACAAGCAGTCAAGTCAAGCAGCTCATGTTCAAACTCAAACCAAAGTGAAGTTTCAATTTCAAACACATGAACATCAATATAAATATCAAACTCAATCTGAGAAACAAACTTCAGTTCGATTTCATAGTCAAGATCAAATTCAAGTGCAAGTTCCAGTTCCCGTTATTGAAACTTCAAGGCAAAAATTAAATTTTAGTTCGAATACGCTGCAGCGAGGTGAACTTGCAACACACAACTAGGCGGCATTTTGTTGAAAACATACAGACACACACACTTCCACACACTTGACATCTACTTAACATAATACACAATCGTATATTTGTTTATTCAAATAAATGACTTTATTCACTTGGCTTGAAATTTGTTGTGATTCTCTTGCGTGCCCTAAATCGGAGGAGTTTCTTTCCCCCATTAAAAATACTCCCAATTGTGCTCTTTCTATATTTTTTTTTTTGTTCCTCAATTCTGAAAAGTATAAGGATCTTAAAAACGTTTGGATTGTAATTGATTGTTATAACTATTGTCAAAAGAAAAAGTTTCAAAAACATAAATTTCAAATCAAATAACTACACACTTCTTTCTTGCATATAAATTTTCGAATAAAAGAAACTATAAGTTCAGCTTAGTGTTTTTTTTCGAAAAATATATGCAAAGCATTTCAATCAAACAGTTGTGACAGTTATTTAATTTACATGTAGCTACAAAGCATATAAAATAGTAATGAAATATTATAAATTGTCTTTCACAACACTTGAATCGGATCAATTTGTTAAAGAACTTTGATCTGTATACTACCGAGTGATCTACAAAATATGTAGAAAAGCTGTAAGGTTATTGATGGAAATTTGGAATTCAGAATTTTTATATATTTTTTTTTCGTTTTGTTTATGCATGTGCTATTCTAGAAGTTAAATTCTATTTAATATAAATCTATTGCGATATAGATATAATGTATATAGAGTTTAAGACCTTGTCTCTCCCCGTGCCTCAATCTGCTAATACACACATACTTGATGTCCCGTTGCATAACAATTTAATTAAATTGTTGTACTTCTGAATATATATGAATATACCAACCATATTATATAATCATTTGCTAGCTTCTTGGAATTTTTTGATTTAATTTTCTTACTAGTTTTATGGTTTCTATTGTTATCAAATTTAAATTCAATTTTAATTTAATTTTTTTCTTTTTTTCGTTTCTTTTTGTTTTATTTACAGATTCATAGGGGCAATAGTAACATATACATATGCATATATATATATTTATATATATCAATTTATATATATATATACTAATAAATATATATAATATAAATCAACACCTACAAACACATACACTGAGAGAAAGGCGTATACAGTAAATTGAAAACAAGAACACAAAGCAAAACTGATAATGGAAAATGCTAAATAAGAGCAGAAACAAAAACTACAGCTGGCAGAGAAAAAAAAATTTAATATAATTATATATACATTGATATATGCACACCGAAACACACATATATACACACACACACACACACATACATACACACACAATATAAATTAATTAATTTAATGCAATTTGCAGAAGATTCATTAAAAACTAAAAAGAAAATTGCATACAAAAATAGCAAATAAATAAAATATATATAAATATATGTATATTTATATATGTGTAAAACTCATGCATAAAACAACACACAATAAGAAAAACCTGCAAATTATTAAAAACAAAAAAAAAAAATGAAAAAAAAAAAAACAAACAAATGTAATTCAAAATTTTACATAGCTAAAAATTAAATTTATTTTAAAACAAAACTAAAATAAAAAAAACTAATAATAACTGTAATAGTAATGTCATTGCTAATGCCAATAATGGCTTGTTTTTATTATTATTATTATAATTATCATTTTTTTTTTAAATATTTAATAAAGAGACTACATATAATAAAAAAACAAAATGGCAGCTTTTGCTGTTGAAGTATCGCCCTATAATAGCACACACACACACACACACCCCCTCATCAATACATAGTAAAACAAAAGTCATTGCCTAACAATTTCCCCAATTTTTTATTTTTTTTTTTTAATATATTTTTTAGTATGTTAAACCTGATGAGATATCGATAACGATAGTAAAAAACAAACAAAAAAATTAAAAAAAAATAAATAACAGCAACATCAAAATTATGCAAAATATGATTCATTATGTCGATTGGTCCTTAATAATAATAATAATAATGATAAGATAATAAATCGTTCGATAACTTTACACATCGATAACATGTGTAACAGCAATTGCAAATAAAAATCTATACATATATATATAAATATATAACATAAGTGAAGTTGGCTGCATCAAGAAATCAACAAGAAACTTAACATAATGTTAATGCTATGTTAAAACTACAAAACTAAAATTAATTCAATGGAAACTGCAACTGCAAACAAAAACAACAAATTATGCAAATATATACTAATGTTTTTGCGTTATATCTATCTAAAACTAAATTAATTAATGCATTCATTAATTAATTGATTATGACTATATATAAATAAAATATATATATAAATATAAACATATACATACTTTTTTTTTTTTGTAAAACGCATTATATACATACATATATATACATACATACATATTATAAATAAATAAATTATTTTTATTAAATAATAATTATTATTATTTTGTAATAAATAAAACGCAGCGTACGTTGAGTGAAGCAACAAAAAAGAAAATGAAAATGAAAGCAAAAATACAACAGCAAAAACAACTCCACATATAATAAATAAAATATACAATAATAATAATTGTATGTTATTAAATTTAGTAAATTACTTAAACGAAACAACAACAACAGCAACAGCAACAAATATATGCAACAATTAATAACAATTTTTGATGTTAACACTTAATTATTATTATTATATTTTTTTTTTTTTTTTTTGATGTAAAAAAATGTGAACAGAGAGAGGGAAAGAACAGTTTTAGATACCGCTAGCAGTTGTGTATGTACAGACACACACACACACACACACATAGATAAAATGGCACACACATACAGCTATGTATGCATGTGTATATGTGTCGTATGAATGTATTCGTCGTATCGCTGGTTTAGTTGCAATATGTGTAGATAAAAATACATACAGATTGAGAAATCGAGATAATTATGCTAAAAAAAAATGCAAAGGAATACGCACACACACACACACATGTGCGCGTGTGTGTGTATTGTATAATCAAAGAAATAACAGCACATAACGCAAATGGCAATGGAATCGGTTTAAAGTGTTATCGTTATCGATATCGCTGTCGATAACGATGCGTTGCAGTGACTTGTAGCGTTTGCTTAATTTGATTAAACCATTTGCATATTGCATAAACAAAAAATAATAACAAATAATTGTAAAAACAAAACAAAATATAAAAAAACGTATATATTTATTTATATAGTTTATTATAAAGCACTTAAAACTAATTTTTATGCTAATTACATACATAATATAAACACACACACACAAACAAAATTAATAAACTTTTCCTAGTAATTTAGACACACACACACACACACATACATATATATTTAAACAAGTTCGTCGAGATCAAGAATAAACAAGTTTAGAGCAAGAATCGAGATATGCATTAATTAATGATTTACATTAATTTTACAATAACGATAATAACAACAACAACAGCAAGAAAACCCATACTAGCACATACACCGTTATGTAAACAAATTACCAATTGTAATGCTAATGCTAATGCTAATAATAATAATAATAATGATAACAAAATACATAGACAAAAAAAGTAAAAGTTGTTGATACAAAATATAAATGAAATGAAATGAACATGAAGAACACACACTGAGCAAAATTACAAAACTAAAAAAAAAACAAAACAAAATATACACTTAAAAAAAAAAATGCTGAAAAACATCAATAAAAAATATTAAAAATAAAAACAATAAAAAAAAAAAAAAAAAAACATTTAAACGAATTTTAAATTTTTTTGCTTTATTTCATTTGTATATTTTGTGTTCTTGTTGTTGCTAGCGTGGGTTTTGGGTATGGGAAATTGGTGTGGTTGGGAGGGATACTGCAATGACAGAGAAGAAACTACCGTTGTTGCCTCTTAACATATTTGTAATTGTTGTATTTGCTCCTCTTTCCATGCCAATATGGCGCTCAATATTTTGCATGCTATTGTGAACTTGTTGCGCGCTAGCTCTCTTTCTCTCTTCATTCTCTTTCTATGAATGTAACTCTCATTTTCTGTTATATGGTTATGTATAAAATGTTTTGCGAATGTTAACAGCAGCTGCAGTAACTGCAATAGCTACGACAAAAACAACAACTCTACTCTTTTTGTTTCTTTTCTTTATCAACGCACATTTGTAGGTTCGCAGTCGAACAGCGCCTTAAACAGCAGCGCCAGCGGCAATGGCGATGGGGAAGCCAACGCTGCTGCAGGCGATGAAGGCGGCAACGGTGGCGGTGGCAGCGGCAGCGGCAATGGCAGCGGTGGTTCCAATGGCAGCGGTGACAATGACGTCGCAGCAGCAGAGGCTGAGCAACAGCAGGTGGCAGCGGATGCGTCAGGCAGCGCATCGGGTTAGCCCATTGGCGTCGCTCTGTTAATGTAAATCTTGTTTACAGCGTTATGTTATTAACATTTTCTTCGCTCGCCCCATCTTATGCAAGACAGCCGGCAGTTTAAGAAAATTTAACAGCAAACAATTTCCAACTTCACACATTAGCATACACACACACATACACACACAGTGCATGCATGCAAAGGCAGTCTAAGAGAGGATCGTAAGTAAATGCAGTAAATAACAGTTTTTGAGAGGCCATACATACGTACGTGAATCTTCGTTAGGAAACAACTGTGGCGAAATATGTCGCCGTGTCTCTTTTCTCTCCCACAGTGAGCATTTTTCTTTTGTGGTTTAAATAGAGTTCACAAGCATACAGGAGAGAGTGTGTGTATGTGTGTGCGTGAGCAAAAGGCAGTCAGTTGCATGCAGTGTGTGTGTATGTGTGTGCACATTGGGCGCAAGGCAAATATTTAGCGTAATATATTAAACAAAACAAATATTAAAATAAATCATACGGTAATAAAAGAAATCAATGGAAAACACAAAGCAAAGCAAATGCCTAAATTATGCATAAATAAATAATAAAAACTTATTATTAAAAAACTATATACATGCATACACACACACATATATATTAACAGACACACAAACACACACCAAATAAAAATGTTAAAAAAAAATATTAAATTAAATTAAATTAAATTGACAACAACTAAATGCATTATAGTAAAAAGAGAAAACAAACAAATAACAACAACTTGCAAACGTAATAAATCTTAAGCAAATCAAGAACAAAAATTTAGTGAAATAAATCAAAATTTTTTGTCCCATTTAAAGTAAATATAAATATAAATATACATATACAACAACATTAATCTAGATAACCGTAACAACAACAACAACAACAATGTTATGTTGTTCAAATTTAATGTAATAAACGATAAACGACAAGAAAAATTTGAATCGTTTTCACAAATGTATGCAAAACAAAAAAAAGTGTTAAATTAAAAACTAAAAAAAAATATATATAATAAAATAAAAATAAATAACATACAAGTATTTCCATGTGCAGAAACTATGTATAGCATATAGAATTATTATCTCCATAACGATTTCAAAACAGACAAATCCCTTTCCAATTCCAAAACTTCTTCCCCAGTAGAGAAACGGGATTTTGGAGTTGCGAAAGAATGGAGAATTGCTTGCTCCATAAACAAAAAAAAAAAAACCTAAGGAAAAACAATCGAGAAAAAACCAAACTTCCCACATCATTTCCCCACCCCCACCACCACCACCATTTAACTAAGTATTTAGTACCGTTCTACAGTCCAAGTTTAGCATACTATATAGCATATTATTACGATTATAATAGCAGATCCAGTAAGAGAACAGAAAATGGAAAAACATTTCGACCCAGTGCTGATCTGAATTCCATTGCGCTAGAATTTCTGCTATTTTGATGCTGCCAAAAAGTATGCAACACTTTTTGTGCAGGCGAAATTGAGACGCTACCGCGGCGAATTTTGGAAATCGGAGCAGAGCTGGGTATGGAAAACGCTTTTAGCGCGCGACGCCACCCATTAAAAATAACTAAATTTAAATTTACAACAAACAACAAAAAAAAAAAAAAGTAAAAAAAATATTAAGAAGAATGTGACAATGGAGACGAAGAGGAAAGCAAAACTTAGAAGATGATTCTCAAATGGTAGCCATGATTATAAAGCATAAATTGTAAAGTAATCGTAAACGTTTAGCTGCAATTGAAAATTTAAACTAATTTTAAAGATTATAAATAAAATGAAGGACACACACTTACACATGGCACGAGGCAAATTCCATACACACACACACACCGCTATTTGTATTCACAATTCTATTTGTTTTTCAGTTATTTTTCAATACTTTTCCGCTTACTTTTCGTTGCCTGCCAGAAAAGAGAACAAAGCAATTGCAACATCTTTATATCTATGTAGATTCTAGCATATAATAATCAGAGCCTGCCTACAAATGAATTCCCAGTTACTGACATTCCTCCCTCCCACCCCGTCCCCTTCAGGCTTTCGAATTCTTGTTTTCACTCGGCTTAAGCAAAACGGTGTTAGACAACAAAAACTGTATTTGTATTGTATATGTATATGAATTCCTAGATTCCATTATGTCTTATATTATATTTCCTAAACATAAATATATATATACACACATTGATATATATATATATATATATATTAAATTATGGTTTTTTTTTCTAAACTTAGAGAACCAAAAGAAAGTTTAAGGTCGAACAGAAGATGATGTAGAAGAAGAAGGAACTTTTTGAAGGTTTTGTAGTAATATCCAAGCAAATAAATAAATAATATAAAAAATTTAAACAAAAAAAAAAAATAAAACAAAACAAAATATATATAAAAAAAACTCCAAAAACTTTTAGTGAATAATGTATGAAACAACAACTACCAGACAACAAATTATATATTAAATAATCTACTCACTCACACACACACTCACACACAGTAAAAGTCACTTTAATTTGTAATTATAAAATGTTTCCGCAGAAAACAAAATTTCTTTACCAACAGAAAATTGAAGAACCAGAAAGCAAACAAAAAATTATAAAATGAAATAATAAAAATATAAAAATATATATAAAAAATGCAAACTAAGAAAACATATGTATGAATGAAAAACTAGAGAAAACATGAAGAATTTTCAGCGTTTCGCTTAACAGAAATATGAAAAATGTTACGTATGAAAAACACACACAAAAATACAACAACAAACTAAATACAAATCCAGAACAAGAACAACAAAAACAACATAAGAAACAAAAAGGAATATTAATTAAAAGCAAAAAAAAAAAAAAAACAATAAAAAATTACAAACAAAAATATGATAGAGAAATGTGTTTTATTTGAAAGGGAATAATAATAATTATTTGGGAAACCCTTTTCCTTCCACTACAAAATCATAACTAGCAGGAAGATAAGAAATTTGTGCTTTAAAGACTAACTAGGGGACTACTAACTTGGTTTTTGTTAGTATATAAATAAATACTAAAACATAGAGTAATTTTACAAATGAGTAGAACATCCCAGTAGGGGTATTTGCATGAGAAATGCACGTTTTTCGTGCGAATAACTCACACAGAAGCAGTCCCTACTACAGACTGCCTAACTTCGTTTTCCCGTGTGCAAAGTCACTGGGAAATCGATCCAAACCAACAGATCGTTCTGTCGTGCTGTATCACTTTTATGTGAGAACGCCGCTCCCCCGTTCAAGAGACTTTTCACACAACGAATTTTTTTCTTGGCGTCAACAATTTCTGAGCAGCGAAACCAACAGCGCAATCTTTAAACAAGAAAGAATGCTATAGTCGCCTCGCGACTTTAGGATACCCGTTACTCAGCTTCAATTTGTTATTAACAATGGTAATGGATAGCATGGCAAATACAGAACATTTTCATACAAATTCATGTTTAGAGCATATTTTTGACCGAACGGCGCTATGGGAGCTATAGATATAGTTGTCCGATTTGGATCAAACTTGGTCAGTACATGTACTTCCTAGACATGTACTTTAAGTGTAAATTTGGTTCAGATAGCATGGCTAACAAACAAGTTTTCTATACTAAAACATTCTAGTTTTAACTGTACATTTACCTTTATATGAAGATAGAACGCCCTTGAGTGGGCGTGTCAAAAAACAAAAACAAACTTGTACTGCTTGGGTATTGTACCTTTCATTTGCGACCACTATCATCTTTCTAGCTCTTATAGTCCCTGAGATCCTTTCGTTCATACAGACGGACGGACGGACGGACGGACAGACGGACAGACGGACATGGCTATATCGACTCGGCTATTGATGCTGATCTAGAATATATATACTTTATGGGGTCTGCCACGCCTCCTTCTGCCTGTTACATACATTCCAACGATTACAATATACCCTTTTACTCTACGAGTAACGGGTATAAAAATTATCACAAAAGTGTGAATTGCTCGCTGACCAGAGCAGCGGGATATTCTCACTTGTAAAATGTATATTAATATTCTTACTGCGAATTTCCCATTGAACGACGGATGTAGTTCCTAACTCTATACTATTTCTGTAGTTCAGCTGTACAGAATTTAGATACTACTGAATTAATTTCCAGAAGGCAGTTTAAAGAGCTTCCTTCCTGCTCCTCAAGAGTCAGTCTAAAGTGCCTCCTTCCTGCCTCCTACCTCCATTAGTATTACAAAAAGAGTAAATAATAAGTATGTGGTTTAAATCTTAAGTGAAAACCATAGAAGTAACCGAGGAAAAGTGTCCAACTTGTGTCCAAACTGATGAGCCACGTAAATAATTCCAAAATCAGTTTTGTGTTTTGTTTTTTACTTTAAATTTCGAATTTAAATGTTAATATGTATAATTGGTTAGTGGTACATGATGAGTGTGGGTTTCTTTCTGTGAACTCTTCCCAAAGTGTGTCCAGGGTTTCTGCTCAAGATTTTCGTCTTTTGCTCTGATTGTGATTCATCTCCGCTCCAGTTGCTGTTGTTGTTGTGGATGCTGCTGCTGCTGCTGCGGCTGTTGAACTTGCATTTTTGTGACGTCTCTTGCTGCTGCTTCTGGCGGCAACACTTCCCGCTGACTTGTGTCCAGCGGCAGCGGTGGAGGGAGCTGGCAGTGCGTTGGGTGCCGTGAGCGGAGCTAGAGGTGAGATGGGAACAGTGGTTGACAATGCTTGTGGCGGTTCCTCGTAGCTGGCAAAGTGGTTTGCTTCCATCTTGATTTGTGCACTTGGTGGTGCAATCATTAGCAAATCATTGCCACGCTGCGAACTACTCAGATCCCTGTCCAATCTCTCGCATTTGATGTGATGCAGTGCATCCGTTGCGTGACCATTTCTCATACGATTATCATTGTTGTTCGGCTCGTCCAGAATTGCCACCGTTTGCTGCTGCTGCTGTTGTTGTTGCAACTGTTGTTGTTGCTGCCACTCGAGTATGCCAGTGAGCAGTTTGATGTACTTGATCGCCGAACGCAGAATCTCGTTCTTGGACAACTTCTTATCCGGCGGATGCGTTGGCACCAGTTTCCTTAGCTCCGCAAAAGCCCCGGACACGTTCTGCTGCCGCCAACGTTCCCTGGTATTGGTGAACACCTTGCGCACTCCTCCACCAGGCACCGCACCGCCGGCACTGCCGCTCACACCGCTCAAGGTACTGCCCGTGGACAGTAATCCTCCCGAGCAACCGTTTCCCGACTGCGCTGCTTGAAACAAGTTGTGTCCACTGCCACTACGCGGCGAGTTCGATAAGGAGCGACAGCCTGCAGAGCGAAGGAAAAGGAAATGGGATTAGTGATGTAACTGACAGCATGGGAATAATTGTGGGAAGTAGGCGTGGCATCGACTGACGAGTCGATAAGAGAAGGTTTCTTCGTTTTGGAAAGCATGAGAGCTTCAACTCCCTTCTGAACCTGGCCACGCCTCTAGCACCTTCGAAAACTGTTAACAAAATAGGAAAAGCTAGAAATACTACAATAAACAAATGAAGTACAGAAAACAGATTTGCTTAGAAATGCATAACTATATCCATAGTACTCATCAGACAAAAAACCAGCCCTTTTTTATACCCTTGCAAAGGGCATTATGTTTTTGTCACGAAGTTTGTAACGCATTGGAGGAGGCGTTTCCGACCACATAAAGTATATATGTTCTTTATCAGCATCAACAGCCGAGTCGATATAGTCATGCCTGTCTGTCCGTCTGTTTCTATGCGAACTAGTCTCTCAGTTTTAAGGCTATCTTGATTAAATTTTGGTACAGATCTGTATTCTCCCTGCACGCAGTTCATATGTTAAAATCGGCCAGATCGGACCACTATATCATAGAGCTCCCATAGGAACAATCAGATGTCTATATACATTTAGTACCAAATCCAATTTGCAAGCCAAATTTCATCGAGGACGGACCACTATATCATATAGATCCCATAGGAATAATCGGTTGAAGTGCTTAGTATGAACATTTTCGATGTCTATTGACCGATTTCAACGAAATTCACGCAGAATGAATTTTTAATTGTGTCCCATCTGTTGGCCAAATTTCATCCAAATCGGACTTCTAAATCATATAGCTACCATAGAAATAAATGGTGATTAAAACCAAATTAATGCAATATTCATGACTGCAAGGGTATTTACTCTTCGGCGAGCCGAAGATAACCGTTTTTTCTTGTTCTAGGTTGAAGTATCTTAGAGGACCTTAAGTTGAATATCTGAGTCAGTGTTGTGTCAGTCAGTCAGTCAGTGTGAAAAATATACTATATGGGGTCTACCACGCCTTCTTTTGCCTGTTACATACTTTTGCACAAACCCAATATACTCTTGCAGAGAGTATAAAAAAGCAAGAAAAAGGGAAATCCTTTAAAAAAAAGTAAATAGTTTTTTATAGAATTTTTCCATTGATATTTTACCAATCTTCTACTTGGAAACTGTTTGGAGTGCAAAAAAACTCCAGGATTAAAGTAATACTTCTTATTTTGAAATTTGAAAACATTTTCAGCAAAAAACGATTTATTTTGTGTTTATATATGAAAATTGACCTGTAATCTGTAGATTTACCGCTTCCCCCTTGCTTTGTAATTTTTCCCACAATCGAACTTTAAAAAAGGCTAGATTTGATGGGAGAAAAGCGGAAATGCCAACACTGTAGCTGACAGTATTTCATACCATTCCCAAAAGATAACAAAATAACATGAATAGATACGAGCTAAGTCAAATGAATTTAGTATTTTCATTTGCTAGGGTTCTAAACATTTTAAAAGTGAATTTTAATTAGCTACGAAGATTCTTTGATAGGGCCAAGAAACTATTTTAAAAAGGCTTCTGCAGTGCCAAAAGTAGTTCAAAATAGAGCTGAAAATTGTTAGGGGAGCTGGCAAATGAAAGCGCCTAGCTGCGAAGGGGGAATACTTTAAAGGTAACAATGTAATTTATGATGAATAAATTTGAATTTTCAAATTTTGCTAACAGATTAAGGTGCATTTTTGATTAGTGTAGTATATTAGCTACTAAACAAGTACGTCTTTCAGTCGCTTTGCTCTACTACGGCTCCTTCATTTTTCTTTGAATTTCTTGATATAATAAAAATGAATGCTGATGTGAAAAGCCCCCTTTTTGGTACTATACAAGTATTTAAGAACCCCTTTTAAAGGCAGCTCCGCAGAGGTTTGTTCAGTGTAGTTGCTACAGTCTGCTTACCATCTGCCTGATTGCCATTGAGTACTATGTAATCCCTGAGCTCGTCGTCGTCCTCCTCGGTATCGTTGAGCGAAAAGTCGGATAAATCGCCGTCCGATATGGACTCCGTTTTGGGCTGCACATAGGGCGTGGCATGACGCAACAGAGCGGGCGGCTGTCGAGTCGTGTTGCCATTCACATGTCCATTTGTCTGCTCACTGCGTATATTTCCAGCACCAGTTCCAGTGGCAGTTCCATTGATGGAAGAGGAGGAACTGCTGTGACTTGCGGTGCTGCGTTCATCAGCATTATCTGCTGCATTGGAGCTGCTAGGTAGCCAGGCCATAGCTGAACACGTCCGTACCGCTACGCGAGCCGCAACGAAATGAAAGTCCCAAAAGGACTCGAGCGTAGCAGCAGCAGCAGACGTCAGAGGAGCAGAGCAGAGCAGAGCAGAGCGTAGTAAGGATAAAAGCTGAGTGGAAAGAGACGGCAGAGAAACCCACCCCCAAAGCAACATTAAATGGGCGGTGCCTGTAAAACATGAGAGCAACCCTCGCACATTAAACACAAGCCCACGTCTCCAGTAAAGCCAGCGGAGACAGAGGGTTTGAGAGAGGCAAGGGAAGCGACTGTGCTCTCAGCACTGACTGGGCGGCTTATCCGGACTGACCTCCGATAGTGTCGTATGCCGTACATTGAAGATGGGCCTTGGAGCCGTTGACTTGAGCTTCCCAGAGAGTCCCTGCTGCGACTGTTGCTGCTGCCGCTTGCTGCACTTTTCCGCCTCGCGGTGGCTACGCGCCGACAGGTCTTGAGGCACTGACAGCATGGCAGGGGATGTGGACACCGTTGGCGTCACTGTATTCAGACTGAGTTGCATGCTTAGCGGCGGATTCATGAAGAACATTTTATCCTTGCGCTCGTGTCCTTGGAAATTCATGCGCAATTCGACATTATACTTGCCATCAAAGACATCGTTCGGTTTGTACACATATGTCGTCGAGGACATTGTGCTATCGATATAATCCACCTGTAGTTCCACTGGAAAATCTGTGCTCAGCACCTCGGTGATTTCAAAGGGCGACGAATCAGCCACATGCAAGCGAAGTGGCAGACGTGGTGACATTCGAAACGTGACACGTTTTACATAGTGTCCCATGTCCACATTATCCTGCGGCTTGATGTACACACACCACGTTGGCTCAAAGATGAACGGTCGAAAGTCATCGGTTGTCTCCGGCTTACAGCCAATGACTAGATTCTTGCATATGATCAGACCATCCCCAGTGGCATTATCGCCATCGATGCTGCTGCTCTCCCCCCGATACCGTCGTCCCATTGTCCCCATCGAGGGAGCACGACAATAACTCACCCTCTGGCAACCATCCACAGTATACGAATACATATTCGTATAGCTCATCGTCCACCGATTCCAGCACTTGACTCACTTCAATACAAAATAAATCGACTTTGAATTTAAAACGTTTCCAGCTTTCTATGGATTCTCCTTTGGTTTTTAAAGCTATGCACAAATTTTGGAAAAACTTAAAAAATATTAGGAAATTGTTGAATTTGTTTTTGATAACTTGCACTTTTACGTCTACACAATTCTTTTTCTGATTCTAAAATGGAAACTGTTTCAAATACAGTTGAAATGAGTTCAACTTCATCGCCAATGTGACTTCTCTATCTGTGGGGCTACTGAGTTTAGAAATTTCCAACAATTTTGTGGAATTCCCCAGAATTGTTGGCATTTTGAGCTCCTCTGCTGTGCCCGCGAAGTTCTTTCCCCTTGTTCAAACTGTTAGCCAAAAGTTTCACTTGGAGATTTTAAGCAGATTGAGGAAAAGTATCCGAAAGAGATGATCTTTGGCTCATAGGGAATGGGTTCTTTTAAAAAAGATTGGGGAGAGTATCTTTGGGTTCTTTTTAAAAGGGATAAAGGAAAGTATCCAATAGAAAAGAGAAGATATTTGGCTCACAGGCAAAGGATAAAGGAGAGTATCCAAAATAAATGAGCAGATCTTTGGCTCATAGGCAAGGGGTTCTTTTTAAAAAGATTGAGGAAAAGTATCCAAAAGAAAAGAGCAGATCTTTGGCTCATAGGCAACGGATTCTTTCATCATGACAACGCGCTGGCTCAAACTGCCTTTCCATGAAGCAATTTTTGATCAAAACGCCATGAGGTCGATTGTTCATACCCTATGGTCTCTGCACCAAGCCCCTGTGACTTTTCTTATTCTCCAGGCTCTAAAGGGACATAAAGGGAAAGCCTTTTGACACTGCGATGAAGGAGAAACAGAAATCGACAGAAGCCTTTATGGACATCCGAATGAGTGAATTTAAATAATGGATGTCTTGAAAAATAGATGAATCGTTTTGAGAAGAGCATTGCAAATATTTTGAAGGTGATTCAAATTTAATGTAAAAGTATTAAAAAACATAGAACTTTTGGGTGCCCCCTTAATAAGAGCGCAGCAGTTTAATAAAGTTTTTAAAACCTGAACTTATAGAACAGCCTTTTTACTAAAAACCGTGCTTCACTGTAGCTAATTAAGAAGATTGTATCTCAATTATTTAAACGCCTTCGATTCTTTTGAGCCAAGGATTAAGGGAAAAAAAAGTTGTAAGAAAAAGTAGGTGAATGAAGCGTGGAAATTTCAACGCTGGAAAGTTTTTAAATGGTTTGCTTTCGATTTGCAAGCGCGAATGTTTTCACGCCCTGGCATTTTACTGGAACCCCCTTTAGAATCCACCTACCTCCCCTACCCCTTTTTTAACTATCAGATTTCCCCTCATCCACCCCTAAATGTAGCGGAGAAAATCGTGTCCTTGTCCAATACGGCGCAGGCGCTGACTTTCAAATGGGCGGAGCTTGTTAACAACCCTCTGGGACTGAGCTCTACGCCGACCTTACCCCCAAACCTTCTTGGAGCCCATCCTTTAGCTGAATTTATCCATAACTCTCGACGGCACATTTGTGTCACTTTTTCCTTAGTTTATTAAACAATTTCCATCACTGAATATCAGTTCTCGTTTTTGGTTACTTTAAAGAAGTTCAAGCAAAACTTCTTTTTAGCCGACGGAAGTTGAAGGTAAAGAAGGCATTTAAATACATTTCTGGTAAACGAGAGGAGCGTTTTGGTTAGGAGCGTAAGATTAACACTTTATTTCGAAACTTTTTCAATTATAAAAAAAATAGTTAACATAACAACAGTGACTTTTCTAAACGCGAACTACAAGTGCTTCAAAATTGAATACTAAGTTTTAAGATGTGGAAATTTTATTAAATAAATACAGTGATAGATGTTCACTAAATTTTAGTTAACTTAAGAATTTTATTTCGAACAAGTTGTTTCAAAAAATCTATTCGAAAAATACAAACTACAAAGAAAACAAACTAATAATTGTCACTTCGAAGATTAAATATCCTTGGTTTTAATCACCATTTATTTCTATGGTAGCTAAATGATTTAGAAGTCCGATTTGGATGAAATTTGGTCAACAAATGGGACACGATTAGAAATTCATTCTGCGTGAATTTCGTTGAAATCGGTCAATAGACACCGAAAATGTTCATAGCAAGCATTTTCAACCGATTATTCCTATGGGATCTATATGATATAGTGGTCCGTCCTCGATGAAATTTGGCTTGCAAATTGGATTTGGTACTAAATGTATATAGACATCTGATTGTTCCTATGGAAGCTATATGATATAGTGGTCCGATCTGGCCGATTTTAACATATGAACTGCGTGCAGAGAGAATACAGATCTGTACCAAAATTTAATCAAGATAGCCTTAAAACTGAGAGACTAGTTCGCATAGAAACAGACTGACATGGCTATATCGACTCGGCTGTTGATGCTGATCAAGAATATATATACTTTATGTGGTTGGAAACGCCTCCTTCAATGCGGTACAAACTTCGTGTCAAAAGCATAATACCCTCTGCAAGGGTATAAAAACAGGTATAAATTAAATGAATAAAATGTTTAATTTCTTCCTACTTTAGTTATTTGTATATACATAACTACTACAAAACATATGATTTGAATACAATAAGCACTGCTTAAAAGAAGAAATAAACACGAATCAACCATGGTAAGGATACTTATAATGCTACCATACAGGTAACATGTGAATTTGGTGAAAATTAACAATTTAATTTAATTTTAATTAACAGTTTTAATAAACAATTAGAGGGGCGTGGCAACAATATGAAATAATATTGATATGCGTAGACTATTGACGCACACTCTTTTCAAATTTAGTGGCTCTAGTTTTTGTAGTCACTGAGATTCAGGTGTTCAAACAGATGGACGGTCAGAAGGGCAGTGATGTCCGTTATATCGAGTTGGCTGATCAGGTGCTGAGTGGTGCTGATCGGGGTCTACTTCTAAGGCACATGTCCCATCCGACAAACCTACTTTTACTCTGTACTTTTTTTTGAGTAAAAAGTTTTGTTAAAGTCTGTTGATTATGCTATTAAAGCATTTTATATATGTTTTGAAAGAAGTATTAAATCGGTTCTATGTTACATTATTTTGCTAGAGTGTCCCATTGAAATTTCAATAATTGATTTGGTTTTCAGCTCAGACATGTCATCATAAATTATCTCGGAAATAGAACGACTTGAACGACTATAATCCAGTAAGATATAAAGGTTTATCTTCAAATATAATACGATTATGACCGACCAAGGCGGTACTAATGTCAAGTGTCACTACCCACCTAGCATTTGGAAGACTGTTTTGTCAGAAATTAATTTGGCAAGTCGTTTTTGAGTCCCCGTGACGATTAAAAAATTATTTTTTATGTGCGCGATTCAAGGAAGAGTCAAAAATAACTTTTTTGGATGATCAAAATATGATTTACTTGAAGTAGAACAACAAAATGTAAAACAATCGCCAATTAATCATGCTGGGGATTGAAAAGCGATTGATAGCATAGTCCAGTGAGACAGCAATCGAAATTAGTGTGCTAAAGTACAAATTTAATTTGTGGAGTAATTCTTGTTTTTACCAACCAAATAATTTGTAATGAAACTTTTAAAACTGTGTTTGCACTGATTTCCCAGTTAGAAGAAGCGATGTTCAATTAATAACTGCAAATGAAATTGGGTCTGTCTTGTTAGTTGTTTTCATCCGAATGCATTTAATAAAATTGAAATGTATAAAATTTAAGATTTACATCAAATGCCAAAATTGTGATAATTTAGATGTTTTTTAACAATTTGAGGTCAAATCAATGCAAATTGGGTACAGAATGCTCCCCAATGCTTTTTTTTTGGGATTTTCAAAATTCTCATTTGTCAGTTGTCGAAAGAACTGCTCAAATCAATTGCGTCTAAAGAAAAACATCCAGATGGACAGCAACCAGTTGATAAATATGTTATGGCGCCTAACTGTAGTTACTTCCTCGACATCCGATGTTTGTGGCACGTGAACGGATAATGTCTCAGCTAATGGAACATCTTCAGTATGCAGCTTGCTACATGTTGCAGGAACACGAAGCTTCACTGTACTTTCACTCTTGGTGCGATCGCTGCTCAACATCTTGCCTGGGAAAACTTTCTTGCGATTCGAAAAAAAAATCTAATTCAAATTCAAAAATTTTACTTTTTGGTAAGAGCAAAAACAAAAAAAGTATTATTTGATTTTTTAGTGTTTTCGTTACAGGCTGTAGAACGAGACTGACTGGATTTGGCTATGTGAGATTACTACACTAAATCGGAAGTGATGTGAAAATCAAAGCTCACTTAGTTTAGTTTGATTATCGCATCGCTTTAAAGTACAGCTAATTTAATTTTAATTTTCAATTCACAAACTCATTTTAATTTTAGGGGTTTAGAGGTGACTCATTCAACTGTCCAAAAGTAGTTGTTTTTTAGAAGTTTTTTTTACTCAGAAAATAACAGTGGTGTATGATAATAAAATTAGTGCAATCGCTTAGGTGATGGATAAGATAGCTCGGTTAACTCATTTCTGGAACAATTTCATACAAATACATGTTTAGAGCATATTTTTGATCTATCGTTCTTATGGGAGTATACGATATAGAAGTCCGATTTGAATCAAACTTGGTCGGAATATATATATTATTGGCAGATTTATTCTGAGTGAGTTGTATTAATATAGCTTAGTTAACGCAAAAGTTTTTCATACTTATTCATATTTGGAGCGTATTTTTGACCGATCGGCCCTATGGGAGCTATACGATATAGTTGTCCAATTTGTATAAAACTTGGTCAGTACATGTACTTCCTAGACATGTACTTTTCGTGTAAATTTGGTTCAGATAGCATAGCTAACAAAAAAGTTTTCTGTACTAAAACATTCAACGTTTACCTGTACATTTACCTTTATATGCAAATAAAAAGCCCTAAAGTGGGCGTGTCAAAAAACAAAAACAAACTTGTACTGCTTGGGTATTGTACCTTTCACTTGCGACCACTATCATCTTTTTAGCTCTTATAGTCTCTGAGATCCTTTTGTTCATGCAGACGGTCGGACGGACGGTCGGACGGACAGACGGACATGGCTGTATCGACTCGGATACTAATGCTAATCGAGAATATATATACTTTATGGGGTCTGCCAAGCCTCCTTCTGCCTGTTACATACATTCCAACGATTACAATATACCCTTTTACTCTACGAGTAACGGGTATAAAAATTCGCTTATAAAATATAGAAATCACGTCTTTTTTGTCAACATTTCAGACATTCATGCACACGTTTAATTTATAATCTAGAAAACACTTTTGAGAAATCAAAAATTGGTTTACTATTTCTTCTGTAATCGATTTTGTAAACACACTTATTATAAAAATGGATTTTAACGAGAAACACACAAAGCTCACATAAAATTGCTCGTCATATCTTAAGACATGTTTCTACCAATTTACGAAAACAAATCGATTTTTTAAATTTTACAGAAGACGCGCCCCTTAAAGCTCTGTCTGTGTGACGTCACTGTTATGTTTCACCATTGAATTAAATTTATTTGAATTTGAAGAGGTTAACAAATTAAAAGTTTAAATATAGTACAAAATTTTCAAAAACTTCCGTTGGAACATTTTCGTTTATTCGGTTGGAAAAGCTTTTGAAATAACTTTTCTCTTAATTTCTTGGTTCATTTCAGAGATTGAAATCAGCTATGCTCATTTCATATTCATAAGCAGCTCATAAGAGGAAATCAATTTCAAGTCAACGCGGTCATCAGTTTTGGGATTAGACCAGACACTTGGCCAACTCATTTGAGCCTGAGAACTTGTTACTAATCCAGCTCACAGACATCATGTCGTGCGCCAACAACAAAGTGATAAAAAAAACCATCCCTCATAAGGAGACCAGCAAATTCATAAGCGGATTAGAGGCAATCAAATCAAAGTTGCACCACAAAAAATAAACAATCAAAAAGAAAGTTAAAGGTGACACGACGAAGGGTTGACACCCTTAAAGACTGATTGTTCCTATTTGAGTTATATGTATATATTTTGTAAATAATCGACTTGAGAAATATAATTCATGTTTTTTGATAATTGTCATACCTTTATTCATTTAAAACTCTTAACTAATAGCAGTAAAATTTAAAATGATGGTTCTGTCACGTCTCCTTTTGCTCTAACTCCCATGCGTTACACAGTTCGTTGGAAAGTCATAACAACCGTTTGGAAAGAGTATTGAACTGGAGGAAAAAGTAGTAACATCAAGTCGAGAGTCAAGTCGGGACGTTAAAATCAAAATCAAATTAGCACCACTTTTGGTAGCTAATTTTGTTATCATACGTTTGCAATGCACACGAATGTATGTGTGTGTGTGCGCGTGTGTTTGTTAGGGGTGGGTGGGGTTCTTTGCCTGTGCCACGTGTGGCACTATAGATAAGATTCAAAAGTCAACAAACAGCAGACACACGACCTGGCAACACGTGTCCAGTTAACCATAATCTGAAGCTAAAACTGAAACTGTGTGAAAGAAAGAGAAAGAGATATGATGAGAAACAGAGCGAGAGAGAAGGAGAGAGTGCATTGTTGCTGGAAATCGATATAGCCTAGACACGCCCCTTTTGACCGAGTGGGGCGCGTGTTTCACACCCACTCGAAAAGTAAACCAAAAGTGTCGACAATTATTTAATAAGTTTCAATTTTGGCGATACAAATTCCGATTAAGATCCTTGATGCACATGCAGCTGATAAGGCACACATTAGTGGGCGGTGGACAGTGCTCAGTGGGTGTGACAGTCACCCAAGCGTGTACTGAGATAAAATAAATTATGTGTTTAAAATATTGGACAACATTTCTTAATATTGGATAAATTTATTTATTAGCGAATTATTTTTTTAAATAAAATAAAAAACTACACCGAATTATTTTAAAAATTTATTTATTAGCGAATTTTGCCAACATATTTAAATGTAACGTCTTCTGGGCTTTGGTGACAATGGCAGCATTTTGAAATTTTACAGCTTCTTTACGTTGGTCTCACTTTGGTTTACAGCTAAATGTTATTAAATGCGTACAATCGGTTGCCGTTTGAAAAAAGTGTGTCGTTTTAAGTATAAAAGTATTTTGATGAATCGGATGTGTCTTTCTGAAAAATCACACTTCATCAAGCTTTAATATTATTTCTAAAAATATTAAAATGTGCCGAAAACCATACATTTTAAGAAAAGTACACATGAATAAAGTACCGAAATCAATGCAAATTTACAAAATGTTGCAGCTGTGGCGATAAAAGCAGCCATCATGGAGGAAATAACATAAGCTTCAGCTAACAGTGAGCGTTAGCACTGCCATATTGAGTTTAACATTAGCGCAATCGATGGACAGTCGATAATTATCGACTGCTGTAGAACACATTTTATAGTGAACACAGGACGAGCGTGTGTTTTATTCGCATAAACTCTCGGTTTTGCGAGTTGATTGTGTCAAGTGTATTAATTGTTCAGACTTTGTGTTCTATATCAGGTAAGTGAATGTGAATTGTGGTTGTTTTTATAACAAAATAAAATGAGTTAACTTGACGCAAATGCAAATTCTTTGCTGCTGCTATCAAAAATTGCCAAAGACGCTAGCGTCAGTCGCACACTATCAAATACAAATAATTGCATATGTGTGCGCGTGTGTGTAGCTACACATACGCACACAATGACCACGCGCAATTTTGCTAAAAATCCGTTGACAAACGATTGAAAATAACCGTTTGAATAGAATATTCTACATGCCAGTTTTCTATGGTCTCAGGTCCAATTCAATAATAAATTGCCGGTGTGCCGGTGCATTCACACATACACATACATACACTGTGCGCTGTTCGGTTCAAACACATGCAAAACAGAGGTGCGTGCAACAATAATTCATGGAATACATTTACCGTTGACCTAGGAGCTTCGTTGAGCATTGTGTTGCGCTTTGTAGTTTTTAGTATGTACGACACACACGCGTACGTATAAAATCTACACAAGCTTGTTTGTGTATGGCGTGCGTTTGTGTGAGTGCAAACATGTGAACAAGCGATAAAACCAAACAAAAACAAACGATTTGCTTAGAAAATGCTAATATGAAAAGCCTGTGCTTTTACAGTTGTATAAACGTTTTTCGAACGTGTGATATTTTTTTTTTGTGGTTGACAAGTGAAATGTACATTGGGTGTATGAAAAAAATTTTATGACATTTGCACACATACATGGACGGACAAGTATAAAATTGACAGTTAACGGTTTCAAAACATGCAGCTTCCCAGAGCATCACTAACTTTTGCGAAAGTAGTTCAGAAAGAAGACCAAATACGCTGCAGACATGACCTTGATTTTGTCAAATCCGTTAATTTTTTCTGCGCCTATGCTTGCATGTGTTTTTGCGTTTGTAAATAAATAAACGTATGCATGTGTGCGTGACAACTTGTGCCTTTATTACGGTTAACAGAGTGCAATTTACAGTGCAATGCAAACTAACGTTACAGTCATGCTCCCATTATTTGTTAACATTTTGAGTGTTTTTATACTCGAAAGCAGATGTAAAAACAGCTGACTGAACAACCAACGTTTGTCATTAATGTTAATCGATTGAACGATTACTTTCTGGTATTAAATGAAAACACATTTTAATTTCTTCATTTATTCATTTTTATACCCATTTCAAACAATTAAAGTGAAGTGTAATTGTTGTTTTTGTTTAGTGTTTGACATTTCTTCTTAAGCTATAAGCATTTATCGATAACAGTAACTGACATTTGATGACAATTTGAAAACTTCAATTGTCAATTTGATTAATGGTGAAATTATTTACAGCTCTGAGTGACATTAAATTAGTTTGACAGTCTCGACATAAAGCTAAAAAGCTGGGTAAGAAAAATTCTAAAGCAGTAGCCATTTTTAATAGTTTTATTAAAAAAAAAAACTTTGAAGTTAATAAAATAGTGCATAAATAATTCTAATTCGAAAGACTACAATAGATCAAATAAAGGAGCCCATACTTCTAGAATAGAAATTTTTCGTGCAACTAACCAATTTTCGACCGATTTGGTCAATAGCAGCCATATTTTCCGCTTCGGTCCAAATGTGGAACGGAGACACAGTTCGATAGACACAACATCGGACACTACAAATTGCAAATTTAGAACCGTCTTAAAAAAGGAATCGGGTTGCAAAAATTTAATTGTCTTAAATCAGCATCATTTGAAACAATTTCTGACTAAATCCATATGTCTTTTATTATTTATATTGTCAAACAGGCGCGCAATGAGTCTGCCGAATCCATATGTCGGCACGGGCATTTATGGCCCGAAGCAGTCATTTAACCAGAACAGCTCCAGCAATGATTCAGCTCCGACTAACAACGGCTTTAATGCACATGGGGGATTGGATGAATCGGACATTTCGCAGCCGTTGCCAGAAGGACAACACAATGCCGTCGAGAATGGTAAGCTATGGTAATTTTAAAATTAAAATTGTTAATTAATGAAATTGATTCCTAGGAGGCACTTCAAGCAGTCGCAGATCGAAAAAGCATAAGAACAAGAAATCAAAGAAACGTCGTGATTCAAAGGAAGTTGCCCTAGTCGGCTGGAATGGTGCCTTTCCGAATCTTTCGTCTACCCACAGTCTTGAGAGTAACTCAGATGTGGATGTTTCGGTGAGTGGGCGGTGGTAGCTAACGTTAAATGCAGTTTTTTCTGCACTTTTGGCAATTTTTTATTGTTTTATAAATTTGATTTGATACAAGTTTCTTGAAAATGACCATACGTATATTGAATATTGTATGCAGCAGCTGCCGGCTGATCTAAAGGCTATAGGTGCCACAGGCTTAAGTGTCTTCCCCAGGGAGGAACCGCCCGAGCAGCAACAGCAGTTACAACTGCCGTCGACTTCGCCGCCGCCCTTGTTGTCGTTGTCTCCGTCGACTTCGTCTTTTTCTCCTACCACTACTCACTCCGCCTCGCCGGTTTTATCTGACAAAACGTCCCAGATAACATCAACAACCACAACAAGTTCAACAACAACAGTCACAGCGACAACAATTACAATTATTAATTCGACTGCATCATCCAGTCCCAAGTCCAACATGAACGACAGTACAGCTTCGATTGGTTGTCCAACTTTAGAACCATCATCCGAGCATCAGAATGTAGCAGAACCTGAACCTGAACCTGAACCTGAACCACAACCAGAATATGAATCAGAAACACTTGCTGATATATCAAGCCAGGTGGAAATTTAGGCTTAGTTTTCGGACTGACGGCATGAGCCTTCACTAATCTATGAATTTTGTTTCCTATTTTTTTCCCCCTTTTTTCTCCATTTTTTTTTTTTTTTTTTGTTATCCTTTTGCAGACACACAAGAGTGACAAAAAAATTCGCCGGGAGCTAGCTGCTGAAAAGGCGGCCCCCATACCGCCTCCAAAGGCTTCAGGGGCTGAGGAATCTGTAAAAGCAGTTTCAGTCATCGCCTCTGCTTCTTCCTCGGCTACGACTGGCAAGGACAACAGGAAGTCACGTAAACGTCCTTCTTCCCATACACAGGATGTTTCACCCTTGGAACAATTGGAGAATGAAATGAAACGTGCGAAGAAATCAAAGTCGCGGGACCATTCACCGTCAATTAGCCACACAATGCGTCAACGATCGAAGTCCTTCTTTCAGGTAAACACGGAGCCGGTGCCACGTGTAACGCGTTCCCGCAGCATTTGTGCTAGCAATATCATGGATATTGATGAGACTGAGGTGTCCAAAAAAGTGCCATCGAATACGGCCCGTAAGGTGCCCGAGAGACGTCGTTCCACGACAGCTAATAAGCTGCCAGCGACCGATAAGTTCTTCTGCTTGCCATTCAAGTACGGCTGGAAACGTGAACTTGTCCTGCGCAGCAATGCATCCTTGTCCCGTCAACGTGGCGATGTTATATTTATATCGCCAGCTGGCAAAAAACTGCGCTCTCGTGATGATATTATACCACTCCTCTCTGGTGAACTAACCATCGATCATTTCTGCTTCCAACGGCAAATGCAACAAGCCGGCGATGAATTTGAATCTGTTCGTCAAGCTCAACCGGCAATGGCACGCCGCAAATCGATGGCTGCTGCCAAGCAACAGCAGCAGCAGCAGCAGACACAGCAAATGGATAAACAGCTGCAGCAACCAGAGATTGCACAGCAGCCGAATGTGCAGCAACAACAGATTGTACCGGAACAGAATGTGCAACAACTGAATGTAAAGCAACCGAATGTACAGCAGCAACAACAGCAGCAACCCACTATACAAAAGCGCACACCTGCTTCTGGCAAACGTGTGCCCAAACCGAAGGTGCCCAAGGGCGCTAGTCCTCCTCCAGAGGGTTGGACCTCTACAATGGCCGTTAAGGGTAATGCACGTGTCCTGGCCGCCAGCAACAGCAACTCCGGAGGAGGATCCGGTTCCGGTGCCAGTCAAAATTCACGCAAACGCAGGTAAATAAACCCATATGAATATGTACATTTGGTTGTTACAGCTCTAGTAGTTTCCAAGTCATGGCGTTCTCTGCTTGGGTACGCGGTCTAACAAAAATATGAGCTATAACTTTTGTTGTTTTAAACAAAAAGTTGGTTATTAATACAACGTCTATCTCATATACAGCAATCCATCGACCAAGCCAGCAAAGATACAATCAGCAGTGTTGCCATTGCAGTCCAAGCCTCAAGCTCCGGTTCCAGCTGCACCGCTGGCACAACCTCAGCAGCAGGTTCAACGCCAATCTCAGCAGCAACCGCAACGTCCACCACAAGCTCAAGGACAGGCTGCAGCACAAATCTCGACTCAATCTCAGGCCCAACCGGCACAACCTCAGGCTAAGTTGGGTCCACGGAAATTGGTGGATAATCGAATGATATGTGTCTACTGTCTGCAGTCGATTAATGAAAAGGAGAGAGCTTATCCTGTTGGTTCGAGCAAAGCCAAGAACTACATTTGTCAGGTGATTCATTTTACACATTTAATCATTTCATAAATTAACATTTAATTTTTAGTTTTCTTTAAACGGTATAAGGTTTTATTTTATGTAAATTTTATTATTGGTTGATAATACAATTTCATTTATTTATCACAGTAAATTAACTCGGCGTAAATTGAATTAAGTTAACATTAAAATTCAGAGTTCAAATTATATTTTTTAGTAAAAACTTTAAGCTTGGTAAAAAGATTATTAAACCTATTTCATTACGTTTATTCTAAAGTTGCAAAATTTGTAAATAGTTTTAACTTTTTTCAAAACCAGGCAAAGTCTTCTAAAAATAAGCAACACATTTATATATTTTTAACATTATTACAGTAAAGTAGTTAATAAATATACTTAATGATTAGTTGAACAATTAAACAACAAATAATAGATTTAAATTAAACTATGAACATAAAAGGTTAATCAATTACAATTTGTACTTTTATAGCTTTGCATCAAGCCCGTGAGGAATGTTTTGCATCCTAGGGCAGGAGAAGTAGCGGATGCCGAAAATCAGCAGGAAAATAAACCAAGCGATGAGAATGCCAATGCCAATGCCAATGGCAATACTAATGCTAATGCTAATGCCAATGCCAATGCTGGTAACAACTTTGGCACAAAGGATGCACTTTATGAGCAAAATGGCGATAGCAATGGCAGCATGTTGGGTATTGCCGAGGAGATTGAATTACCTGGTGAATTGCCACCAGCTCAGCTACTTAGCGATGATTCGCACATTTCACGTGCCGGCAACAAGATTACGCCAAAGCCCCAGGAGATTGTTGTCATCAATGGACGGAAGGCACTTGCCATCGCTGGCGAACCTCCGCGTCCTCGTTTACAAGTGTGAGTCCCGTATCGAAGGCATCTGCAATCGTCAACACCGCCACGTTCATGATGTGTATCAGCAGCAAGCACAACTGTTCTCAGTTGGGTTCAGTTCGGTTTAGTTCCTGTTTCAGTCAAACCATTTAACAATATTTTATCAGTTGATTACGAACCTAAAAGAAAATTATTTTAAATGCTCAGTTTTACATAAATAATACATAGGGCTTAAAGTTATTAAAAGATGTTAGCAAAGCATAATTTTGTTGAGGAATTAGTTGAAACTTACAGTCGCAATATAGTTTTGCGTAGGAACAGTTATAGATTGTTTTATTTTTAATATTTTTCTAGTTCAGTTCAGTTCAGTTATTTCTGTGCCTTAAATAATCACAATAATCCCATATATACATGTATATTCATATTTTCCATACTAATTGTTGTGCACTTTTGTTTACAGCATACCACGTGAGCCGAACTTGGAGTTATATGAAAAGTACTATCGTCCCAAGCATCTTCGGCAGTCGAGCAGCAAGGAAAAGTGCCAGGGTTTAATGGAAAGCATGTCAGCTGGTATTCAGAGCTGTCAGGTGATGTCGGCTGTGATGAAAACTCTTGATTTGCATGTAGGTTTTACTTTTAACATTTAACAGCACTTTACGGTCATGTTAATCCAATTTGCTGTCTATTTTGTAGGATCGAGTGCGTATGTCTTATGTGTGCAAGACTTGGGCTATGATTGGCCGCGATCGTAGCGTTTGGCGTACTTTGAAGCTGCGCAATACGCACATTAACAACTGGGTGTTATGTATGCGTGACATGGTGCGTAATCGCACCCGCGAGCTGGACATGATGGGCTGCAAGTGGGCGAGTCCCAGACTGCGTATGGAGGGTGATTTGCGTGTGTTGAAATCACTGCGTATTTTACGCACTGATACATGTGAAGCTGACTTTATGAATTTGATCTTTAAGCGTCTCACGCGACTGCAGCAGCTGCGTGCCACATGCACCAGTCGCAGTCTTAGCTTGACCAATATCGATAGAATGGTTGATTTGCAAGTGTTGCGTATTCGTTTGACTGATTCGAAGGCAAACATTTCATCGCTACAATCGCTGCAGAAGCTACAGAATTTGCGTGAATTGAGTCTTCGTGGCATCAACAACATGTCCCAGCTGGATTTGCTGCAGCTGCAGGGATTGACGAAACTGGAGACATTGATACTCGGCTCCTGTCGTGGCATGAAGGTTGCTGCCTTTGGGGATCAAGTGTTACCCAATCTGAAGTGTCTGCGCCATCTGCGCCTCGAGAATCATTCCAGCAATCGTTCGTTTAACATCGCTGAGATCATGAAGGGCCTGGCCATTGATGGCCGTCCTAGCGGAGATGGTGTCAAGCGTCTCGAACTTATCAATGTCAATGTGGATGAAAATTTTAGTCGTCAGTTTGGTGAATGTAAATCCGTTGAGGAGTTGCTTTTGATGCCAAATTTCCACAACAATACGGCCAACATGATGCACTACGTCATGCAGGCCATCAATGAGAACAGCGAGCAGCTTAAAGTCTTTCGCTTGGGCATTACCTTTGAGCTTCTGAGCGTTACGCGTGCACTGGCCATGAATCAGGAGAAGGATTGTATTCCGGTGGCATTGCCGATACCCGGACTACCTGAGAATGATATGCTTAATCAGTCGGACGAGACAATTGCCTATTTGCCGGTGGATCGACTCGAGTCTATACTGCACCACATGATGCCACAGGCTTGGCTAACTGTTGCTAAGGTATCGCAAAGCGAGACAACCAACTTGAAATTCCTTATGGCCTCGCCAAACAACGATTCTGCTGGCGGTGCTAATACCAACTAATCTAATCGTGTATTTCCACCGTTTAGTCTTACATATATCATGTAGAAATTCTTTTTTTTTTTAATTGCGTTTGTATAAGATTCGCTAATTACCAGTTCTATGAGAGAATACAGACTGAATTCGTCTTTAATTTCATCATTCATCGAAAGCTCACAAATGATTAATGCATAAAAAGTATTAAATTTTCATTTGAAAAACAACAACAAAAATAAATATGTATAAATGTACATCAAAACTTATATATGTATAATAAATCTACATAAAAAGATGTATATTTAATGAATATTATGTATGAATTTATTTTAAAATCAAGAGGAATTTGAATGACTACTTTGCGTTGGCAAGTTCTAGACTCCCTACTCTTAAGAATGAAAAGTACAGTCGAGCACGCCCGACCGCATTTTATTTCCCGATTATATGATTGTATTTTTAAATCGTATCCAGATATTACACGTCCAGCTTCTCCGGGCAGCGCTGCCGCCACAGAGTTGGTTGTCGGGATCGGGAGGGATGGAAATGTTATAGCTACGGCAACGCGGCAGAAAATTTGAAAATATTTTGAATAAATATTGTTTTTAAATAAAAATGTTAATATGAAGAATGAATTCATTTAAAAAATAACAATTGTCTATTTTTTTGGGAAATGTCGGGATCCGCGGGACAATCGGGATAGGAAAAGCAAATTTGATTTAGTGTTGGGATGGGAAGCAATTTCGTGCCCGATCACATCTCTAGTTTGCATGTTTCTGTCTCACTTGCACGTATGCAGTGGCATTCATTCAATTATAAATGTTGTTACGTTTCTAGCTTTCTTGTTTATAGTCGAATTTTGATGTAACTTTCAGGACTGTTTGATATAATTAACCACCATATGAATTATAAATACCGTACAATAAGAACAAATGGGTTAAAAATATCATTGAAGTTTAAAAATTAATTTATTATACTCTCTGCAAGAGTATATTGGGTTTGTGCAAAAGTATGTAACAGGCAGAAGGAGGCGTGGCAGACCCCATAAAGTATATATATTCTTGATCAGCATCACAAGCCGAGTCGATATAGCCATGTCCGTCTGTCTGTCCGTCTGACCGTCTGTCCGTATGAACAAACAGATTTCAGAGATGGTAAGAGCTACAAGTTCGAGCTTGGTGTCAAACGATCACATATTTAGTCAGTCAATACAAGAATCTTTTTTTTTTCGATGCCACGCCCCATTCGCCCACAATAAGCAAAAAACTGGACACACCTCGGAAAAAATTGGTGTTTTCGGCAAATATCTCAGTAACTATGGCACCTAGGATCACCAATTTTGGTACGGAGGTTCCTAGCGACAGCATAGTTCCATTGCCATTTAAAATTTTGGACTGCCACGCCCACTTTTCCCACATTTGATAAAAAAGTATGGAACCTTCAATGCCGTTTTTGGCGAACTTGTTCGTATCGTACATTATTGTAATTACATAATTCGTGTGGAGACTAACTATATTAAACTATACTGAAAGGCGCATTAAAATCGGACTATAAACAAGAAAACTAGAAGCGTTACAATATTGATAATTGAACGCAATATCAACCCATAGGTGCAAGCGAGATAGAAACACACAAGCACATGTTCGAACGTTTTCGCTGCCTGTGTGTCGGCAGCGCTGCCCGCGGTCGCTGGCTGCGCCGAATACACACATACATACATACATATTTGCATGTTTCACATATTGCCAAACGTATGTGCATTCGAATACAAACAAACAGATGTGTGTTTGATTATGCTTAGATTGTTTTTGTTTCAACGTGTTTTAATGCAAGTACTATAATTCACATTGTAATATCTCGATACCGATTTTAATAATTTAATCGGGACAAATGCAGAGAGTATTCTACGGTCGGGCGCGCTCGACTGTACTTTTCTCTCTTGTTTCTTGTGGTGAATGAGGGCGTGTCAGCCCAATTTTTAATGGCATTACATTAATGCAGTTGCTAGGACCTACGTACCGAAATGAGTGTCCCTAAGTGCCATACTTACTGAGATATTTACCAGATACATCGATTTTTTCCGAGGTGTGTCCAGGCTTTGTGGTCGACCAAGGCGTGGCATCAACAAACAAAAATTCTTTTATTGACTGACTATCGATAGTGACTAAGTTCGAACTTATCAGCTGTTACCATCTCTGAAATCTATTTGTTCATACGGACAGACGGACATGACTAAATTGGTAATAAAACGATCAATACGTTCAAATAAATAATTTCATTTTATAATTTTTAACTGAGCAGGGACCAATTCGCGAATACGATAGTGGCGAGCAATAACTAAGTACGCGAATTGGTACGATTAACCGCGATAGAGTTAAACATCTCTAAAAAATTGCAGCGAGACTCCCGTGATCAGACCGCAAGAACAAAACAAAACCGCAAATATAGTTTGCACAAAGTGAACTCAAACTCTGTACGATCCGTTCGTAGAGCACATCTGAAATAAGGTGTGATTAGCTGAACTACGAGTAGGAGACAACCAAAAGGGATCAATTCGGCGTCACCAGAGATGGAGCACTTATCAATTATAGCCCTGTAAGACAAACAAAAAAAAAAAATAGTGTTTAGTGAAGATGCCAAGTTGAATTAAAAAAATATATAAATCAAATAACATAGAAAAAACTAAACAACAAACGAATTAAACTAAAGCAGGACGTTAAAAATTTAAGACAAATAAAACATTTGGAGATAATTTTAATTGTTAAGAGAGAATTCCTAAGAAACATAAGAAAACTAAAAAGGAAAAGAAACAAACATAAGCTTAGTGCACCGAGCTGGCAACTGCGCATATAGTATAGATCCCGTCTCTAGAGGCAACATTACTGATCTAGACTGCGTACCGGACATAGTAAGAGGAATGAGAGAATTTTCAGGAGACCCAGTTGAATTTAGTTCCTGGAAAAAGGGTGTAGATAGAATACTAGAGGCATACTCTGGTACTAAGCGATCACCAAAATACTTCGGTATTCTACAAACAATCCGTAGCAAGATAACTTATCACGCACACCAAGTACTTGACTCCTACAATATGCCTCTGAACTGGGAGGCAATTGCTCGATGCCTAACTCTACACTTTGCGGACAAACGCGACTTAAGCACACTGAAAATGAATTAAGAAGTAATAACCTGTATCCCACTTTACATCATGAATTAACCCAAACATTTACCACTTTGTATGCAACAACATCCTCATTAAATATTAGGAAAGGTAGATCCATCAATTGGATAGGATTAGCCTGGAAGTACGTGGCAGGAAATCCAGACCACGATGAGTTGGTAATGATAACACGGTAATTGTCTAATACATTGGCCTCATAGCCTAAAATTATAAGAAAAAAATCCTCCATGGACCGCGATATCTGCAGACGAATGTCATTAAAAACTTTTGGCGGTTTCTTATGGTTCTTTTTTATTCGCGGTTTAAAAGTTCTTGAAAATCCGAGTTTTACCTTTTGAATTTATGTAATAATATTTTTTTAATCAAGTACTCTTTGAATTGTTTGTCAAAAATCACATTATTAATCTAGTATTCATAGAAATTTACGTAAAAAAAAAAAATTGATCTAGTATTCATAGAACTGTACGACAAAAAATAAAAACTTGATCTAGTATTCATTGAAAATTAAAAAAAAAAAAAATAAACTTTAATCTAGTGGGCTGAGTAAAAAAAGTAAGAATGCAATTGATTGCATTTATTAAAGAAGTGCATTTATTTTCAATAAAGTGCATCTTTCACAAAGGCTTCTGGATCACCTCCTTCACCACTTTCAATAGTACTTTTCCTTCTCCTCATCCTCCATGGACCGCGATATCACCTTCAGCTTATTCTTCAAGTATACTTTTCCTTTTTAAAAAGCCTACTAGATTCAAAGATTATTATGACATAAATTAAAAAAAAAACTAGATTAAAAAACTCGGATTTTCAAGAACTTTTAAACCGCGATTAAAAAAGAACCATAAGAAACCGCCAAATGTTTATATTGACATTCGTCTGCAGATATCGCGGTCCATGGAGGATTTTTTTTTTTATAATTTTAGGCTATTAGACATTTACCAGGAATTTATAAAAGAAACTTACCTGACTCCAGATGAAATCAAACGAGTAAAACTTTCACTTTCGCTGCAATCTTTAGAAGCGCTGCATATTAATAATATGGGGGTACTGCGAAACCTGAACATCAGGGTCTACACTTATACGGTTGCATTGATCTCTCTGTTCCTGATTGCGATAGCCATCAACACCGTCATCTGCAAGCTGCGTAAAGAAACGAAAAACATTTCTTTATAAGTCAGCCAAATTGCGCTGCAGGTTACCTCAGAAGAGAAAGTTCTGGCCTCCATCGACGTTCCAACGCAAACAATCGCCAGGAGACTGCAGCAATTCTCGATCAATGACGTTCCTTACTTTTAAAATAAAAATGTTGAGGAAGGAACAAGTCTGGGGACAAGTAGGATTTAAAGAGGGAAGAGTTAACAATTTATTTATTGCAAAACAATTGCTGCGGTCAACAACCGAGGCAAGAACCCAAAGTTTAGCTAGCTAGGGTAGAATTGGTTCAAGTTCTGATCAGTCTAAAATAACGCGTAAAAATAAATTCGCATCTTTTTATTTTTAACTTGTAGATTAAATATAAAACTTATCTATAAACAAAAGGCAGCGCTGCCACTGAGGACCGCGCCGCTTTAGCTGTAATTATGCTTAGTCCTATTTTGTAAAGATCAGATCAAATAAAGTGTTCAGAGCGATAACAACAGTCGCTCTGACTGGAAAACCAAAACAAACATTTTACTTCATGGCGACCGTGACATAAGTCACACAAAAAGTCTTGGACACCAAGGACCTCAACACCGCCTACACCGGCTGAAAACCGAGACACCAGTGGGACCGCGACCAACAGAGTCAAGTCTTACTCCATGTCACAAGCATAGAAAAAACCTGTGGAACACCAAAATATCGCAGTAAGTAGAGTGGTATGTGTAAAAGAAGTGGTGTGGTCAAAAGGTTGAAAGCCAGAAAGGCATATATACTATCGTTGCTAAACAATAGTGAAAAAACAGATTGGAACAACTCAGTACATTTACATGCTGAAGTTGAGTTGATAAGGGAAGAACTAGATCCCCGGAAAACCAAGCCACATTCACCAACAGTGAGCAATTGAATTGGAACAACTCGGTAAAGCTACATGCCGAAGTTGAGTTCATCAAAGAACAAATAAATTCCCGAAAGACTCAACCACTATCCACTGACACATCCACCTACACTGTGATAAACAATGTTTCAAAAATTAAACTAACTAAAGTTCCACCGCCAGCAAAGGAGCTGCCAAAGTTGACGAAATCCTGCCCAAAGGACTGCGAGGGACCACTGGATTCAACATTTTGCGAGTACACCTGTGCAGCCAGCAATGGTGCCCCAACAGAGAAGGAAAAGACCTGTGCAGACAGCAACGGCCACGTTTGGCGTAACAAGCCAAACCAAGGTCGAGGAACCGACAGCACTTCCAAGGGCGCACAACAATAAATTTCTTTTTTATACTTTAAATGCACTGCGATGCATAAAATCTAGTTTAATATCTTTGTAAAATTGAGCGGCATAAAAGTTGCCCGATTAGAGTATGGTGTGAAAAACATGCGAAAGAACTAGGCAGGAAATATAATAACATAGAATAAAACAAGTAAAAATAAAAAAAAAACAAGTAATAGTAATAGACAGAAAAAATTGTAAATTCACCTGCGAGTGAATAATACAAAAAAATAATGCTACTAAAATTAAAAGCAAAATGACACCTTAAAAGACAAGTAAAGCTTAAAAGAAAAATTAATGCTTAAGAACAGCCATAAATGGGCCAGAAGATCAACATAAGAAAAAAAAAAAAGAAAAGAAAATTATTTTTTTTAGAAAATAAGAGAAAATTGAATAAAAATACTAAAAAAATATATTTATATTCTTATAATTTGTATAATTTCATGCTTTCGAATTCAATTTCAAAAGATATTAATATATTAGAACAGGAAAGAATGTTAGATCACGAATTGAAAGTAGCGGACTCAACCGCAAATGTTATAAACAATGTCGAAACCGTATCTGTAGATTTAAAAGTAATAACTATTATGTTAATAATAATTGTTATTCTTTTATTAACGAATGTGCTAACTAAATTATATAAGTTGCACAATAAGTGCATAAAATTAAAAATTAATTTTTATGAAACAAGACATTTAATAAAATCAAAATCCCCGAAGAAACCATTTTACAATTCAATGACTTCAATAAACAATTTCACTTAAAAACCGATGCCTCTGATTACGCCATAGACGTCGTTCTATCCCAAGGCAAAAGACGAATTTCGTTATTGTCGAGAACACTTTCCAAAGCACGACAATAGCTCATATCATCGACTTAAATCAAATTACACAAAACCTTCACTACATTCAATGCTATCACGTCCTCATAGACACGCTAGATCCATCAACTGGATCGCTTCAGTGTGGAAATACGTGGCAGGGAGTCCTAACCACGATGATCTTATAATGCGGACCGACAACATAAACAGCTTAATATCAAATAATAACAGACAGATAATCAATAATAGACAATTAGAGCAGAGAAGAAATAAATTAACCAAAATATCCAACGACCTAACAAGTTTAATGAAAAAGGATTTTTCACTAACGAGACAGTTTCCAAAATCAGATTTAGATGCCACTCAATGGGCAAGTCGTAATATAATCCATTCTGTATTACTAAGTGAAGACGAGTTAACATTCATAGCTGATACATTTAACGATCAAAATTTACCCCTATTATCCATAGAGCAAATGCTTGAATTCTCTAACAATCCTTGTTTATCTAGTTAAAATACCCGTACTAAATAAAAAAAACATTTTCAACAAGTTATAATCAAATCTTATAAAATAGCGAGATAGTTCACATAAACCAAAATTAATTTTTTATTAAAAAAAAAAACAAATATACGAAAAACCTTTAAAAATATCACAGTATGAATTCAGACCAAGATTGTTGATTTAAATGTTACTAATTTTATACCTAAGCTAGTTCAGGGTACTAGGGCATAAGCTTTAGTAACGCGAAACATCTCGACCAAATAGAGGAAATTGACAACATCCTGAACTTGCTTAACGACTTTGGCGGTAATCTAATAATTATAATCACTATACTCTGCAAGCTGTGGAAAGCAAGAATAATACTTTACAAGTCAGCCAAAATCCACTGCAGGTTACCAGGGAAGAAAACCGATCATTATCCATTGCCGCTCCAACGCAGCCATTCGCAAGAAGACCACAGCAATTCTCGATCAACGATGTCCCGTATTTAAAGAAAAAGAGGGGACACGACGGATTTAAAGAGGGAAGAGTTAGCCACAAAGTTGTTACACTATTTCCCGATGCGTTAAACAAACCAAAAGTGGCGAATCGGCAGTCTGAGAACTCGTATTTAGCTAGCTAGGGTACAATTGTCATCATATTGTAGTGTATACAATGTGAGATGTTGGCATATGCCCAATGGAAGTTAGAGTATAAGTTAACATTCCCACATGCGCTGGGAAAGACGTTAAACAATTGTTACCTAAGTCATGCAAATTACCACAAGTTAAACCTACATACAATAAGAAAAGTCTAAGGACACTAAGAAGCCTCAGATTCGACGAGCAAAGGATTGAAAATTGCTAAAACTAAAAATAATTCGAAATCATTCCTTTTCTTGTAAATCAAGCCGACACATGAGTCTTATGCGATCAGGGCAATAAAATGAAACTGTCAAGTAAAAATCCTTTTCGTTCAGCAATGTGGATAACATAATCATAATCAAAACAAATGTGCCCAATTGAAGATTTGAATTTCCATTGGCTATTTAATATTACTCGGTTACAAAATATAAAAAAAAGGTGTAAAATTATTTACAATATTAGGTCATATTCCTTGGTTAAGAATATAAAATGGTTCTCCATGTTTAAGTGATTTTTAAGTTCCGAACATTGAAACTTTAAATTAATTTACATGTCTAAATATAACAATAATATCACTATCACAGCTATTATATTGAGTGTTTTTTTAAGGTGCACGAGATCCTTTAATAGAATAGACTCATGTATAACGTTTATGCTCATTAATGTGTGACATTTGGACATGAATCGTTTAACACTTGAAGAACGCTTCCAAATTGTGGAAATAAATCTCCATTTCATGGTCGACATAAACATCCATCTGAGCAAGCTATTCATCAGAGATCATCAAAGATTCATCAAAGATCAATGAGATGAACATTCACGACTTTTGGTACCAAAAAGCTGGTGTTACGTGCCACACAGCCATAGAAAACATCCATTTATTTAGAACCAAATTACGTGACAACATTATCTCAAGAGACAGTCCATTGAATAGGCCTACCAGATGGTGTGAATTGACGCCTCCGGATTATTTGCTCTGGGGGTATGTCTAGTCCATGGTTTTTGCTAAAGAAACAATATTAGAAGATAGTATTCAAAGTGTTTTTAACGAAATAAGACCATATTTTAGTATGTCACATAGTATAAGCAACGGCCAAGTCACCCACACCCAAACGTCCTCGGACAGTAAGATTGTCCTGTAGTATGATGTATCAGAAATAAGCACCGTATTATAGTGTATACGACATGTTACACTCCCTTTGTGCAGCTGATTATTGTGACTATGATTATTATTAGCCTAAGAAAGACATTGAATAAATGCATGGGATCATTCTCATGGCGACCACCAAGCTGTTAGCTTCATACTAATACATGTCGACTGTAACAAGTGTCAGGAACATTTTCTATGTTTAGTGTTAAAGAAAAATCATCAAGTCTATGGAACGACCAGCACCAACACCGTCTAACGAAACAAGCTAATCCAAGACATCCATTGAACGATATTGCTCGTCTCGAGTAAAGACGTACACCCGAAGCCAAGGAGTAAATGGAGGTGTATCCATACGCGGGATCACGTCTACTCACAGCAGAGGAAAACCAAAGAAGTAAGAAAGTGTAGAAGAGATGTCTGCAGACTTCTGCAACAAACACAGGAGGACTTCTAAAAACATCATCAAATGAGGATGACCGAAAACGCTACATTGATAATCTGATAAAAACAATAAAGACAACACAACAGAAGGATCTATGCAATTCAAGGGGTCTGGCACGCCTCCTTCTTCCTTTTAAATACATTCCAACGATTATAGTATACCCTTGGCTCTACGAGCAAAAATATTAATAAATGTATCGAAAATGATCAATACTTAAAATGTTAAACTTGGCAATAAATCGATGTAAACTTACCAATTATTTTTGGTTTTATAAAATTTGTTTCTAAGACAAAAAAAAAAAAATTTTAATATAAAATTGCCATAAATTTCTTAACTCACCGTTTAGTTGTATTTGGAACTGTTTAATTATTAACAATTAAATATAAAATAACTCCATAATTATGCGCTAATTCATTAAGTTGAGAGGTGCGATGTGTCACATAATAATTATTTACGCCCAACGGAATGAAGAGTATTCTAGATATAATAGCGTCATATACCCGACACAGAGTAGAGTTGCATGTGCACATGGTAATACAGTGTTTCTTGCCAATATCTATAAAAGTACAGTGAAAGCTCTACTCACGTCCAGCTCCCTCACGCGAACAGCTCTCTTAGACGGACGAGTTTCATTCAAAATTCCTTTCTCTTAGGTGGACATCTTCCTTGGGTGAACAAAGATACTGGAACCGTGGCTGTCAGGCCAAGGGAGCTTGCACTGTACTTACGTAATTCATCAACTTTAACATAAACTGACTAGAAATATGATCAGGCATGTGTATGTGGACTTTTACGCTCAGCGAGCCAGTGATTGTCTTATGTCCAATTTATATGCCTTCTGCATATACACACAAATGTACACATACACACACTCTACTATCGCTGCTTGCAGAAATTAAATCCAAAAATAGTTTACAAGTTTATAGATAATACTTTTAAGCTGTATTTTGTTTGATATATCAGCCAATTTAACAAATAAATACTGTCCAATAAATTACCACTCGAGTGCACTCATTAGAATTAAAGATTTAAAATACTTTTCACTGAATTTGAACTGATATGTAATTCACTTCTATGCGAATGGAGATCCAGGAAACGACTGAATTCGCCATTCTGCGATGACAGCTTCGCGGCTGTGTCGACGCGGCGTCGGAGTTAGCGTCGCTGCCTGTGGAATTCGCTGATGGTGCACTTGGCTCCGCTGCCTTAGAATGGACATCCAGTGTTTGTATGAAGCTCGTGTTATTTTGAGCTGAGTCTGCAACATTTTACATTATGTATTCTGCTGTTTAGGAGTTGTGTGGACACTTATGCATACTTTGGTATATACAATTTTGGAAATACCAAAGTATGCATAAAGTATCACTCGTCATGACAATGGAGTGCGGTGTAAAACTGTGCATATAGCAGATAACTCCAGCGTGTATACTTGAATACGATCGTTGGCTTCAAACAAAAGTCTGTGATAAATGTGCAAATCAAAACGATAACTGACTCTTGTTAAGGTAATTTAAACATGATCGTTTGATAGCACATAGAGCGATCAGTAACTATCTAAAGTCGGTATGAGCACAAGCGTTTAGTAAGCAACTGTTTTCAAAAAATCTCAAGCTTTGTTTAGAGATTTTATGTACCTACTGTGTAAACTGTACCTAGAAAATGCTTTTTTGGCTTGGTCTTTTTCTTAAATACTGGATGCCTTATGCCTCTTCACATGGAAAACCGATTTTTGTCTAAGGCTTCTTGGAGTTTCCAAATGGTTCTACTTGTACGACTAAGTAACGCTAATTTTGGAGGCTTTTTCTTTTAATTAATTATAAATATAAGTGTTATATTTGAACAACCTTATATGTACATCAATGGAAAGTTGACATTCTGAGCTTAATAATAAATTTTATGTCTAGTTTTGTAAGTTTTATCGATGCTTAAAGTTGAATAAAAACAAACGCATATTAATGCGATACTTTGTACTAACAAAAACACGTATTTTCAGTAAAAAATGAAAACGTTTTATTACATAAATATATATAAATGCGTATAGTATAAAAATACATTTAAATATATGTGTATATAAATATGTATGTTTATTTATTATCTTACATCTAATTACATATATTTTCTTCATCTTGTGAAATGCACACGACGCAATTTATTTAAAGTCGTCTTGTAAAATGCACATTTCATTCCTCAAAATACAATTTTCAAAAATATACAATTTACTTGTGCGTGAAAGTTACTACGTTTAGCATAGATATATATATATATTTTAAGGGACTTGTGGCTAAGATGGCTACGCGGAGGGAGTAAGTAGATTTTAAAATACTCGGCATACGAAATGAAAATTAGCTTATGGGATAATACAGATAAGAGCGATCGAATCGAATCAAATCAAATTGATTCATTACGTCATGTGTTGTCCGTTTGCGCAAAATTGTACAAAAATATAAATGTATAATAAATTACGATTAGATAAATATATGTACTAAAGCACAAGTAATACTCCTACTCGTACTCGATGAACCCAACTGATGGCCTAAGATCAAGTGCACTTTGGACGTGTAACAAATACACATAATTATATTTTACTTTTGTGGGAGAGGAGGGAAAAAAACAACCTGAGGTTAGGGTTTTATATGTGTCATTAATCCGACTTGGGATTCGTTATGTCAGCAATCAGTTGTATTCGGCTTTGGGGAAATAGTCGGGCACGAAGATGTGTATGATAATGCCGGTGGTCATCAGTGCAAAATAGAAGATTACTGCGATCCACCAGAGAATGCGTTCCCAGCGACGCACCTCCAGATTCCTGAGCACTCCGATGCCCACAAGTAGACCCGCAACAGCACCAGACAAATGGGCAATGTAACCAATCTGATCACGCTGATCGGTTAAATGGCGATACACGGATGTGCCAAGATCGGTGAAACAGAAGATCAGGAACGCCAACAGCTGCACAATGGCATACTCCATTTCCGAGTAGTTCTGTAAAAAGGGAATATGTTTTTAACAGTTGTTTAAAAGGAAATCAAGTTTAAGTTTATGCACAGTTTGTGAGACTATGCCTGCCTTGATAGAAGTAAATTTGTTGTTGAAATTCAAATTATTAGTGTGCTTTTCTAAGTTTACTTTTCGAACCACGAATTGAATAAACCTCTGTATTCAAAATGTTAACATAAGTATAGGACATGTGAAGAGTTTGGTTGGTATAGCTCCATACACAAAACAAACGATTTACTTTCGACGTACATAGATTGAAAATCAAATGTGAGTTTCAGAAAAATAACAAAATTTCCAAACTAAAACATACTCTTTTCTTTTTCGAATTCTTTAGGCAGCTATATGATATGTGGCAGTAAAGTACAACCGAGCTGTACCAAAATTCATTAACTTAGCTTAGAGATACGGACAGACTGGCATGGCTATACCGACTTGTCTCATAATGCTGATCAATAAAGACATACACTTTCTCTCTACAATGCTCTCTGCTATCTAGGCCATTTAATGCTCACCATTATGATTGTGGCAATGTGAGCGGTGATCAGAGCATAGACACCGCCAGAGGCGCCAGCAAGAAAGATGCGTGGACTGGTCAGGGATGTACCCATTGAGCCAGCCACGACACCGGCGAGATAAACGAGAGCCACACGCCACCAATTATGCACCAGTTCCAGAGCAATACCAAGGAATATCTGTATAATCAGATTCATCATCAGATGCATAATGCCGACATGAACAAACATATAGCTAACGAAACGCCAAGACTCGTAGCGTTTGTAGGGATTATAGATGAATAGCATTGCCGCTGGTCCATTTGTGCTCTCGCCCAATCGCTGATTATGATTCGGATCGTCCCTGGAAGTAGAAAGAAAATAATTAATTATGTATTCATATAGCTAAAACAAGTGTAGAACTCACTGGAAGTAAATGACATCCACGAGAAACATGATAATCTCAATGATCGAAAAGATGACCATGGTCAAGGGTGGCGGGCAAATGGACATTTGTTTCTCGTAGGCCCCATCGGGCTCGTCCCCTTCGAGGGGCTTTGGCGGCGGCACCACATAACGGCAATACCTCGTCAGCAGATTCCGTATCATCCATTTGTGGTGCAGTGACATCGTGTAGAACTCCTCGAAATCCAAGTGGCCATTGTTGTCCACATCGCTTTTGCGCAATATCTGCTCGGCTATATATGGCGGTATGTCGCGACAGTAGCCATCCGATATGAGTGACTTCAGCTCTTGTATGCTTATCAATCCATCTCTGTCTGAATCATGCTGCAATTCAAAATTTATTTAGTACATTTTGTGTGAAAAGAATAATAAGAAACACTTATTTTCTCTCTTTCTCTCTGTCCTTCACTCGCTATATACACTCTCTCTTCATTTTTCTCTCTCTCTGTCTCTCACTCTTTATACACTCTCTCTTTCTATTTCGAACTGTTACCAGTTTCATCAGAAGTCATACTGTAACAGGGTGCGTCAAAATTGGCTTGGTAACGCTTTTTATACCCTTGCAGAGGGTATATTGTTTTTGTCACGAAGTTTGTAACGCATTGAAGGAAGCGTTTCCGACCACATAAAGTATATATATTCTTGATCAGCATCAACAGCCGAGTCGATATAGCCATGTCCGTCTGTCTGTCCGTCTGTTTCTATGCGAACTAGTCTCTCAGTTTTAAAGCTATCTTGATGAAATTGGGTACAGATCTGTATTCTCTCTGCAAGCAGTTCATATGTTAAAATCAGTCAGATCGGACCACTATATCGTATAGCTCCCATAGGAACAATCGGTTGAAAATGCTTAGTATGAACATTTTCGTTGTCTATTGACCGATTTCAACGAAATTCACACAGAATGTATTTCTCATTGTCCGCTATCTGTTGACCAAATTTCAAATCGGACTACTATATCATATAACTACCATAGAAATAATTGGTTAAAAAAACTAAGCTGCAAGGGTATTTAATCTTCGGCGAGCCGAAGATAACCGGTTTTTCTTGTTGGACCCTTGGATCTCAGAAACTATAAGAACTAGACCCACAACATTTTGAATAAAAGTGCGTCTACTTCTCAAGCAGATCAAGTTTATTTCAAATTGTTGACACACTTCCACAAATTGTAAAAAAAACATTTTCATAACATTATAACTTGGAAATCGAGTTTAGTACGTTAAAATGTCAACTATATGAACCAGGTTTTACTGATTCTTGTTAGCCAAACTAAAACATAGAAAACAGTGTAATGAAAACTGAAAAGCGTTGAAAAAGTCCTCTGTTCTAGTATTAAAAGAATTTGTGAAGGTGCGACTCATGCAAATGTATAAATTGATATCCAATTCAATAATAACTATATAAAATAATTTAAAAATATGCCCACATAGTTGATAAGTAACACGTTTCCCTGTTTTCTGTTAAATCAACTGAATTTAATTTACTGTATTTGTGCTGATAATAAAGAGTAATAAAGCATGTCAGCAAATTCGGTGGAAATTCGTGTTCCCTTAGATTTCATTACCGTATATAAACTATATAAACTTTATATTTATGTATGGATATTGTGGCGGTTGAATTAACAATTTTGTGAAGAAATGAAAGTGACATTTCGAGCGATTGTAAAACAAGGATTTAATTTAATCAACGCTGATCTAAATCGGTCGTGAATTAATTACAAATGAATATATAAAAACAAAAATAAACATTTAAATAATTTCAAGAAATTATAAATAAGCTGAGGCAAAATTCGCTTCGATTGTGATTTAAATTAATTTCCAAAGGATCAAAGTAGGCGATATAAGTGAGCTTAGGCTTAGGTATTGGTATCGGGTGGGATTTGTGTCAGTTTTATTCGATAATAGGCACAAATACAAATTATACGGTACACACAATTCGGAATACAGAAACAGAATACTAAACAGGTTGTGTGTGGAGTGAATTCTTGTGTTTGGTTTTTGGCAAAAAGCAAAGAAAAACAACAACGGCAACAACAGCTAACAGGCACCAGGTGAGAACTACCTTAGCGAGACTTCTTATACAGCTCTTAACACACACACACACACACTCACACACACTTAGAAGCAGAATGTCACAATTTTGGGAGATGACGAAATCAATTATCATGTGGTTAATGGGAGAATCGAACGATGAGTCGCAATGTAAATGCGATTGGTCTGATGAGGATGAAAATCAGATTGAGGAATCATCGGGTATTGGTACCGTTATTGTAATCTATATGATATTGGCTGGCTTCTTTTTGGGTGCCTACCTGTTGCCCACTCCAGTGACTCAGGGAATGCGACAACAGCATCATCAGCAACAGCGGCGAGGACAACAACAACAAGATCATCGCATGGAAGTGACAAAGTCGAAAGTAGCAAAAAAACCAAAGACTAAATCGATGCCAAATACCGAAGCTCTTGATAACTGGCATGATGTGTTGTTGCCCCAGACCGAGGACATACCTTGGCTATTATACGCCCATCAACACAATCTACTGCTGCTGAGCAATGATCAGCAACAGCTGCGACAACTGCAGCAGCAATTAATTATGACATTGTCCATGCAGGAACAATTCTATGATCTGCCCAGCAGTGATGACAGTCATGAGGATCAATTCAAGGATATTTCCGAATCGAGTCATGTGGATTTAAGACCAACAACAACAATAACACCAACAACTGGAACAACAACGGCAGCTAAACTTCAGTATGTTCTCTAGTTCAATGCTGGATTAATCTATCATTTAATCTAAAGACGTTGTTCACATACTCACACACTCACGCACACACACATACCCACACCATAAGCACAACAAATTCCCATCTAAACTGTACAATTAAATACAAACATTCCGATCCATCCATACAACGTATTCAAAAAGTTGCAAATTAAACATTCGATCCTGCCTATAAAACGTATATTGCTTGATTATCTTACTCGTTCCTTCCTTTAATTTATATACCAGAACAAACAAATTTATAATTTTTATTCCCAAGAGTTGTTTTAGTGTTAACAGTTCTTAAAATTGTATTTTCAGTGTAGTTATCTTAAAGCGTTAAGCCTGAAAACACTAAATTTTCACAGCGAAGTGTTTCACTTAAGCAATTAACTTATGTTCAATCAAAGATGTTTCTTGCTTCCTAAGCAGTTTATGAAAAATTGCATTAAATTTTTTAAAAATACAGCTGTTAGGATCCCTTGATCTGTGACACTTTAAAACCGATTTTCAAATTAAGGGGAAAGTCCATGTAAACCCTCAAAATCGGTAATTGTTCCAAAATATTTTTAAAGGTGATCAAATAATTATATTATTTTAAAGCTTTAACACAATTTTGTTTAACCTCTCGAGTGGACATAAAATCATTTATTTATTATTTATTTTTTTAAATGTTGGCTCTGGATCATATCTTGTTAATTTTCAGCATTCCGAACAAAATTATTAAGTTAAATATGTGTATTTATTTATATATTTTTATAGTTTTAGGTCTCCTTTAAAGTTTTAAGTAGTTCGCATGTTGCAACTGCTTATTGCCACATGAATGGTTTCCCAAAACAGTCAAGACAAGTGTCTACTCAGATTTTACCTTATTAGGTCTAGACGTCAATCAAACCAGGCTCATTAAGTGGTCAAAACCAAAACTCAAAACGAGGACAATACCGTTTACGGTTTTAATAAGAAGCACAACTGGAAACCTGATGAAAACAGATTGTATAATACAATTGAAAATTCCGTTGGAAAATTTAATTGAAAAAAAAAAAATTAAAAAAAAATCTTGTGAATAGAATTTCATTTTAATGAAAGTTCTTTTAAGCTACAGCTGGGAAAATCGTCTACTTTTTCCAACTAGAATCATATGGGATTAAGGGGTATATTCATAGTGTAAACACTCATGACACGAAAAAGAATTAAAACTTAATGTAACGCAGCTTTTTTGGAGAATGTAACTCAATTCCCTCAGTTTTTTGCAGTAACTAATAAAGCTTACGTATCTTGGGTAAAATAAAACATTGATTGACACAGTTGATTGTCGAGTGTTTACATTGTTTGACAATTGATGTTAAATCAATGATTGTGATTCTGTAGAAAATTAAAAAAAGAAGTGTAAATTGGAAAACTAAAAATAATTTACATATGTAAACAAATAATAATCAGGAATAATAAATCTCTAAATACATATTTAGAGTATTAAGTTAATTTTTCTATTTGCAACGCGGTATCAAACAAGAGGAGACTACTCACTTTTTGGCAATTTCTCTTGTGATTACTTCGTTTTGAGAATGCAATCTTCTAACCGATAAAATAAAACTACATGTATCAGATATGTACAAATATATACAGGAAGGGTATTTTTCGTAACACTTATAAATAGCATTAGTCATTTAATCAAATGTGTAACTTTAACGGCTAACAACAATTGAGCAATAACAAACCACACACAACAAGTGTCAAGTGTTTAACAACTTGTGTATGTGTGTTTGTATCTTGATCATAAACCACAGTTAAATCAATAGTACTGTTCTCATTTTAGCTATAAGTTGCAATTCTATTATAAGAAACTAAAGAAAGACAAAAGAATTCCTTATTAAATTAGCTTCACCAATTTTTATTTATTTTCTATATAAGTAAAAGATTTCTAGCTGTATTTTTTTCCGCTACTTTAGCCCTTGAAGCTCTGGCAACACTGTCCAATAGTAAAGAGAGCGAGAACAGCTGACAAAAAACAACAGCAAGTAAGAGAGTTTATTAATGGTAGTGGGGATAGTGCGCTGAGTGCTGATTCGAGGATTTGGGGGTTAGCTTAAACACGAATAGACTTGTGTTAGTCACTGTGATTACTAATTGCAGTCAAATGTTTAACAATATGCACAGATATATTTTTATAGTGTAGTTATTGGAATTGTTACGTGTTGTGGTCTTTTAAAATGCTTTCAGACCAAAAAAGGAAGGAAAAAATAATAATAATAAGCAGATAAGATTACGCAGTAAATTCTTGATATAAGAGCAAAAATAAAGATAGAGGGAGGGAGACCGAAGTAATTTTAGGACAAACAATTGAAGAGAGGGAGCGTGGAGTGGGACGCAAAGCATAACAGTATGTCGATAGATAATTAAATGCTGTAATTAATAAGAGACCAGATAAACCAGATTATTTATGCAAATATTATCTGGTGGCATGTTATCAAAACCACAGAAATTAGCATCAGCAGCAAATAAAAATGAAAGAGTAAAGAAGAATATAGTTAACAACAAATAAACAGAAAACTGGTTTAACAAAATGATGAAATGCAATTCCCCGCATGTTGAGCTTTTCTCTATTCTTCTTTTCTCTTAGTTGCCAAGGGGCCAATGAACGAAACGAGCGCCAAGAGAGTAAAATTTCAGAAAGAGAGAGCGAGCGCTGAGAGTGCGAGCGGGCAGGCAATGGGATATCGAAAGAAATAGAATGGAATGTAGTAAATTAGAAACACACTGCAAATGTCTTCGCAAAGAGTAAAACAAACAAAATGTCGTGACAGGTTGGCAAGTGGGACTGGCACTAGCACTGGCACTGGACTGGACTGAGGGAAGGGAAGAGGTGACATATGAATGACAGGGAGCGGCAACTTGATAATGGCTGGCAAACACAATGCTAACGCTAAATTTTAACTAAACACAAAAAATTGCAACAACAAATGTTGCGTGGAAAGTGACTAACACCCAAAGAACAACAGCAACAACAATGAAGACAGAAATCCCCACAAATAAACACAAATGCATATATACATATACCTGTGTGAGTGTGTGTGTGTGTGTGTACTTATAACCGGTTCTTGTTGTTGCTTCTTATTGCGATAACATATTGTTTTCTCCCCACTGTTAAAGTGTTCTTGCTGTATTTGTAGCGTAAGACAAAAACAAATAAGTAGCAAAATGTTAACGCCGAAATATGCAAATGTGTGAAATTGGGTAAAAGACGGCGAAAGATGATTCTTAAAAAAACTACAGTTAAGTTCAGCTCTCTTGGATGTGTTTCTCACTCACTGGAAGGAGGTAAGACAGCAAAAGGGTCGCGCAGTCGCAGCAGGAGCTGTGTGCAATAAAAATAGAGCGTGACAATGAGAGCAATGCAAAAACTGTTGTTGTTGCGGACAAAGTTTAAGCGATTGACAGCAAATGCACACACTAATGGGCATGACTCACACACAAAACTCTTTGAGTTGCCTAACTTTCACAAAGGGCAAGGCGAGAGAAAACAAAACAAGGAAATTCATTCATGCAAGCAGTGAAGAAAGAGAGATAGAGAGGGAGTTAAGTAAAAGAGTGTAACAGTGGACTCAGCATAAGAGAAACTCCTGTTACGAGTGTTTTTTTTACCTTGTCGAAAATTTCGCGCATTTTGCGACGATCTTCGGGTTCTTGAATAGCATTTGTTTGATTCAATGGTATTTCCTCCATATCCACAGTGTCCTGACGCAACGTTGGCGGTCGCACTGGACGTGTTGGTGAGCGTCTCTCTTGCGGTATATTGGGATATAGACCATTCTCCACATCCCGTTGCTGCTGTTGTTGCAGCTGTTGTGCGGGATTTTGGCTTTGTTGCCGTGAAACTGACTTTGTTGCTGGCATCTTAAGCTCTGTTTGTCTTGAATAAGTATGTTTGTTATTATGTTGCTTTTTCAATGATAAGGTCACACTGTGCCCTTACAGCTACTTATAATGGGACGACACTTAGTTATAAATTGTGCTTCGACTCATGCTTGCACCGATAAGATTAACAATTGATCATAAAATACATTTGTCACACCAAATTAAACAAAAATGCAATTGCAAAACACACAACACTGCCGTAAAAACACAAAAAAAAAGTATGAAAAGCCACAACAAACGGTTAGTTACGGTGCCGCACAGTACCCGGGGCTAGAAACGCGTCCGCTTACTTTGTTCAATCGCCAAAGAATGAGTGTGAAAGAGATAACAGCAAACTGAAGTGCACCCTGTTAACTCACAATGCGCTGTTAGATATTCTAATTGTGCAGCACTGTTAACAGGGCGCGCAGTTCTGTTAAGCAGCATTGCCACCATCTCGTTTCTGAGGTCTGGCAGCACTGCTGCCGCCATTTCAACTGAAATTCAAATAAATACTTCAGACAATTAAATGTTCGGTATTTGTTTATTTGTTTGCCGCATTTATGTAGGTAATTTGTTTTTGTTTTTTTTTTGTTTTTATCGTACATTGTTTGTAAACCGTGCCTATTTTGCATAGAATTTGATTATTCTTTCTATTTTATTTTTAGTTGTTTCGCTTTTCTGCAGGCATTAGCTTTAGTTATTTTTTTCTTCAATTTGTTACATCATACACATACATACAATATACTAGATTTGTAGTTTTATTAATTAATTTTCATATTTATTTGATTTTTTGTTGTTTTTAATACGTATAAATAAAAACTTAAACAAATTTACTGCACACACATTTTAATATACCTTGTTTGACTACAAAAAAAAAAAAAAAATTACTTTTTTAAATATATATATATTTGTTTGTTTTTGTTTTTTGTTTTTGCGTTTTTTTTAGAATCTTTCAAGTGTTTAACATTGTGTAACATAGTTTGCTAAATTACTTGACGCCGTTCTTTTGTATGTTATTCATTTTCGATCTTTCGATTTTGTTTTTGTTTTTTGTTTTTGTTGCATTTACTTAATAAAATTGTTGTTTCCTCAACAAATTTGTTTGTATATATAATATGCATATATTTTAGTATATATTAATATTCATGTAAATATATACATACATATACTCAATAATCATGCATAAAATTTGCAACTATTTCGATTTAGAATTTTAGTTTATCTGCACGACTTTTGTTTTATCATTTTTCATTTCTCATTCCCCATTCACTAATCGCGTTTTATATAATTAATTACAACAACATTGATTTTTTGAAATTACTTTTGTTTTCGTTTTTCTTTTGTATTTCTTAAACTAACGCCTAGATTCATTCATTGTTTATCATCATTATTATTGTTATTGTTGATAATATTATCAAATCATTTTGTTTTTACAGTGCTTATTAACTTGGCTACGCTTTATTTCATTTCATTTCATTGTGATTTATTTTAGCTTGCTGGCGACACATATTTTTATTTTATTTTTATTATTTGTTGTTTGTTTTAAAGTTTAAACTCGTATTTCTTACTTTCTTTGTTTTATTTGGCAATGACGTACTGATTTTGTTGTTATTTCTTTCATTTATTTATATTTGTTTTCCCCGTCTTCCTCTTCTTCTCCTTGTCTTTGTTAAAAATTAATTGTATTACTGCATATAATTTATGTGTATATTTATTTAGATGTATAGTTTATGTATATATTTATATAAAGTAAATAGATTACGTAATTGCAACATGCACTTGCTACTGCCCTATTTTCATTATCATTATCATAATCATAATCATTATCATTATCATTTCCTTTTCCCTTTTCTTTCTCTCACACGTTGTCTATGGACTCGCCAACGTTCGCTCTCTCTCTCTCTCTCTCTCTCTTTCTCCTTAAACGAATTGTTTTTTAATTTTCTTTTTGTTTTGTGTTAACATTTTCGATTTCGATTACGATAACGATTACAATTACAATATCAATTTCGTTCTTTTTTTTTATAACAAATTAAAGTTTTTTTTTTAAATTTATTTTGTTTTTTTTTTACAATTTCAAATCTGCCTTTTGAAATTAAGGAAGTGTCTAAAATATTATTATTTATTATTTAAATTATATTAATTACAAAAAAAAAGCATTTCAGTTTTAAAATTGAATAACAATTTTTATAAACATAGTTTAAAATAAAAAAAAAAAAATTATATGAAAATAAAAAATAATAAAAAAAATAAGTAAGAAATGTATTTGCAAATGTTTGTTGTTGTTTTTTCTTTTTTGTTTTTAAAGCATTTGCAACAAAACAAATTTACAAAAACATATATAATTAACACGAGTATATAGTGGACAGGAAATGGGGGCGTAGGGGCGGGAGTGGAAGGTTTAATTTTTAAAGACACATATTTAATTAAGTAAAGTGAGTAAATAAGTGATTAGGCAAAATACGTTCGAGTTCATATGCTCTTTTAGTATACATGCTCAATTATACACATAGCGATAAAGGATTTTCAGCTTGAGTTCCGGTTGAGGTTCTGCTTCCGCTTCCGGTTCTGGTACCAGCTGCACATGATGGCTGATTCTTGGACACGTCGTATTTACAATGGATGGCTGCATTTCAGGGCATTACCAGGTGCGTGGGAGTTGTGATTTATGGTGTGACCTGTACTGTGAGCAGTCCCCAATTATGACTCGTCGCGGTTGTTGTGCACCCACTGTGCGGGCACCCACTGTGGCTCACGTTCCAGCGAATTGATCTCGTTGAGCAGCTGACGATACGCTCGCTCCGTATCATTATTGATGATGATCATATCGAAGAGGTGTCCCCAACGTGCCTCCATGTCCCGGGCAGTGGCAATGATGTCCTTGAGCTCTTCCTCCTGTGTTTCAATAAGTAAAAACCGTCGATTAGTTTCATTTACAACAACAAATCGATTGCTTTTGTTGAAAATATCTTGCTCGATACTTAGTAAAAGTATCGAATTTATCGATAACATTAAACTGATCTTTGTCGATCTCCGTAGCGGATAACGTACCTTGAAGGGTTCGCCATTGCGTAGCTTTTTCTGCCTCAGCTTATCGAGACTAGGTGGCGCCACTAGCACAACGTAGGGCTTCAGATCGGAGGCACGCAACAGTTTTAAACTTTGCGGATGCAGATTCAATACACAAATCTTGCCGCTGGCAACAACGGTGCGTATGGCTTCCAGTGATGTGCCTAAAATAATATTAAAGAATTGAGTTTAGAAAACTTCTTTCAGTGTATCGGCAGCTTTTTTCCTTACCGTAATAGGCTTTCTCGTACTCTCCGTGCTCGACAAAGCGGCGTGCCAAAATATCGGCCTCAAAAGCCTGTCGCGTTATGAAGTGATAATCAACACCGGGCACTTCACCCTCCCTTCGTGCCCGCGATGTGTCTAAGGAGAAAGCGGAAAAAAGAATGCACGATAAGTAAAGAAAGGAAAGCAGATGGTCTAAGAAGCGGGAAGAAGCCAACAGGAATACCCATTGAAGATCCATCGTTCACGTACGGCATAAATTTCTATTTATTTCGAGAATCATATCAATATCGAGAATCAATCCCTAACCGTGTCTACGTTGGATTTTCAGTGCAGTATTTAGGGTAGTGCTCTAGCAATGCGCTGGAATATAATTGCGAGTGCTTTTACCCTTCTTTGGCTTTAGCTTCTCCTCAAGCAAAAAGAACACTATAGCGAAGAGAGTGTTAAGAAGAGAGTTGAGTATGGGAGCACTCTCGGTGGATATACTTACGTGGCACCGCTGCCGAGAAGCGTTCGGAGTCTGCCATCAGGCGTTGGCGCAGCTCGTGACGTCCAATGTTGGGCGGACCGATGAGGACGATGGGTCGTTTGTGTGTGGCACGGGGATAATAAAGGGCCACCTCCTCGTAGGTGAGAATCTCCTCCGGATCTGTTTCATCCGGTGCCGTTGTGGCATACAAAGGATAACTGCAAGAGGGGACAAGAAAAGTGTTAATATCTGTCAGTTCACTGGATTATTTGTTTCCCATGGTGTACTTACCCCGCCTCGGAGCTGGCCTTCTTCTTCTTCTTGCGTCCCTTGCGGGCACAGAGGAGCGTAGCTCCCTTGCTGGCGGTACCGTCTTTACCCCGTGACCTGGCCAAGCCCGCCTCTTCGGCAATGGCCAACTTCATGGTCTCACGCTGATGCTGAAAGGATTGACTAGGTATGAGGCCAGCTAGGGTTTGATCCTCCTCGCCCTCCCGATACGCCTGCCACCAGTTGGGATCCTCACGGGAGATCACATGCAGTACATCGCCCTTTTGAAAACTGATGCCCAACTCTCGGCACGGTATATACAAATCATCCTCTGGATCATAATCAAAGTGTGCACGCACATGCAGCACCGCCGTATCCCGATGTGCCATACCAATGCCCATGCTGAGACCCAATCCCATGCCTAGGCCACCGCCGGGTGGTGGACTGCCAGCGGGTACGATCAGGAACGTCAGAGTTCCCTGCATGGCGCCCAACAGAAGGCACACCTCGTTCACCGTCTTGCCTCGCAGTTCCTGTCCATTTACCTCCAGGATTTCATCGCCTTCGTGCAAAAGTCCCGACTTTTCGGCCGCTCCTCCACGCACAATACGCCCGATGACGACCGCTTCGCCCTCGTTGCGCACCGTGGCGCCCAAGGGTTCCGTTGACTTCTCAATCTGAATGATTCGTATGTTATCGTTCTGATCATTCAGTGTGCCAAAGCAACCGCTCATGCCTGGCGGAGATTCACCGCGCACCGACACAGCCACGGGCAGAGGCATTGCCCCCCGTTGTGCCACCGAGCCCACTGAGCTCGGTACTACCGGAGGCAGTACCGCCATACTTCTGCTGCTCGCGGTTGCCTTTGTACCCGCCACAGGACTGCTGTGTCCACTCAGGGTTTGTCCTGCTACGCCCACCATTGTTGGGGTCTGGGAGGGCGTCGGAGTAGTACCTGTCGGTGAGGGAGACGCATCCGTGTGACTGGCAATGCGGTCGTGGGCAAGCAGTAGACCTTCCATCTCATGGCTAGTCAACAGATTGCCCAACTCAATGGCAGCTGCTGTATTCGATTGTGTCAACAGTTCGACAATCTCCTTCTGCAATCCCAATGCATTCACATGCAGCGGTGCCGCGATCCTCGGACGGCGACGTTGCAACACTGCACTCCGGGCAGCCAGGACATGGGCTACACTCGCACTCGCCAGGACGCTATGCGCCGCAGACACGCGACCTGCCAATGTGCTTAGTCCACTCTTGGACAACTGCCCCTGGAGACGGGTCAGGGCTGCTATCAGCTCGCCATAACCTGCAAAGAGCGTAGAGGTAGGAAATTTTTGATTAATTGGAGGTAGTAGGGGGAGCATTTCATCTACATATGTTCCAGTAAGCAGAATAATATTTGCTCCTACATTTTATTTGCTGCTTAGGCAAAGCTTTTTACCGTGGCTTAGAGAAGACTGGGAAAATATTGAAGCAAATATTTGCTACATTTCCATGACAGCATATAATTTATAGCACATATTTGCAGCAAACATTTAAACATTTTACTAAGAATGAATTGTTTGCTTGTATTTTAGACAAATATTTGCTGCATGTAATGTATGCTTGAGTTATGACTTTTGAAGCAAAGATTTGCTTATGGGTAGTGCTAGTAGCAAATAACTAAAAAATGCCTAGCAAAGATTTGCAATTATTTGCTGCTATGGCAGGAAACTTTTAAATATTATACTGAGTCGCAAAATGTTTGCTTCTATTTTAGACAAATATTTGGTGCGTGTAATGTTTGTTTGAAGCTCGGCTTTTGAAGCAAAGATTTTCTTTCTACTAGGTACTAGGTAGCAAATAAATGAAGAATGTGTAGCAAATATTTGCATTCAATGTCAGCAAACTTTTAAATATACTGTAGACAAATATTTGCGGCGTGTAATGTTTGCTTGAGGTTTGACTTTTGAAGCAAAGTTTTTCTTTCTACTAAGTAGTGCTAGTAGCAAATAAATAAAGAATGTGTAGGAAATATTTGCTATACTTCTTTGGCAGCAAACATTTAAATATTATACTGAGACACAGAAAACTTTTAAATTTTATACTGAGCAACAAAATGTTTGCTTCTACTTTAACCAATATTTGCTGCGTGTAATATTGCTTGAGGTTTGGCTTTTGAAGCAAAGATTTGCTTATGGGTAGTATAATAAGTTTGTTGTTGAAATTATAAGAATTTCATCGTTGGTATCTTTATTTCAGAGACACAAGTTTCGGTTACAAACTTTTATTGGATTAGCGTATAAGAAGACCAGAAGAGTCCTTATTAAAGCTGTTCTTCCATGAATGAATTCGATTTGAAAGCTAAATACTTCAGTGAACTCCTTGTACTCTTCTCTACAGTCTGTGCATACTCGTTTGTCTCTTCCACCTCCCAATTCTTCTGGCACGCCCCCTTACTCACCATCGATGTGCTCCGCTTGGGTTAATTCATCATCGGGCAGATATGCCTCATTCTCAACGCCAGCAATTGTTGTTGCTGTCGCTGTCGTTTGTTGTTGTTGCTGCTGCTGCTGGGCCAACGCCTTGCCCGCTGTGGGCGTGGCCGTGGCCGTATCCTGCAACGCCTTAAGTTTACGAGAGCCACGCAAACTGTTGCGTAGAAATTCATTCTGTTGCGCGATGCGTTCTTCCTCCTCGCGTCGCCGTCGCAGTTGCTCCTGTAAATGTACCAAAGAATGCGTTCAAGGTATGAGTAAAAGAGATGTGATAAAGATAATGATAAAGAGAAACAGGGAAGTGGGCTTAACAAGGGGGTGAAGGGAGTATGGTAAGTCTGATATTTGAGGTTTTCTGGGCGCACTTAATCCGCATTCGCGGCAATTGTGTTAATTTAATTAGCGGCTTTTTGTGTGGCATGCAAACTGAGAGAAAGAAGAAGAGACTGAAAGAGAGCAGCAAAGAGAGGCAGAGACAGAGGAAGGAAAGAGAGAGAGAAGGAGTGGAAAAGAAACGAGGAAAGCGGGCAGTGCCAAGCCACTGACATTACGCACGCTCTGCATGTCCAGCAACTGCTAGCAGACGAAGCAACCCGACTGGCTGTGACCCTGCTTTTGTTCTATCGAAAAGCTGAAGAGAACCCTGTACTGAACATAGCTGCTAAATGGTAAATTATAACTGTAATTTAATTTAAATTCTTAGGCCCCAAATGAAAGTTAATTAAAATAACTTGGGATTTTTATTTATTATTATCGGAACTGTTTTTAATTAAGCTGATAAGTAAATAAATTTAAGGCATATTTCAAAAAAATTTAGAAAAATGTACACAGATTAGCGACGTCTATAAATTATATGTATTTAAATCAAGTTACTAACTTTAAACTACTTTTTAACCCAATGTAATGTAAATAAAATACTTATTATTGAATTTTGCATATTTTTAAACATTACCAAAGTAGAACCAGCATTTATTTGTTCTAGATTATTGTTGGAAATGGGTAACAAGATCTTTAATTTTTATAGTTTTGAGTTTTGCACTATAAATTTAATGAACCCGCTAGAAAAGAAAATCTGCATATCGATTTATGAAGCTTTATTTAATTTTGTATTATTTATTTATTTACGATTTGCTAGCAGACTCTATGAACCTACAGTACAGGGTCGAAAAAGAGAAAAGTAAAGGGCTTAGACTTAGTGACGCTTGCAACGGTTGCCACTGTGGCATGCAACAAATCCCTAAAGCAGCGAAATAATGAACACACGCATTAAGTGACGCGCTAGTGAACATTCCGCATTGTAGAAGAGAGCGATACAAAAGGAGAGAGAGGGAAAGAGAGAGGGACGGAGAGGGAGACGTAAAAAGGGGTTTGATGGGAAGCACAGTGAAGCCTTTTAAGTGCTGGATTAGGTCAGTGGGTGGTACTTATGCTGCTTGTAAAACTGTCAACGCACTTGCTGGGCAAAAGTGTTTTTTAAAAGCTTTTCTACCGCGACAAGTAATCGATACACCGATAAATCTATCGATATTAATTACTGATGCATGGAATAACACTCTGACATTTGGGTAAAGTTTTAAAATATGTTTTTAAGCCACTTATATGCAGTTGAGCTTAATGAAAACCAACAACGCTGAAATTTACTTAACTATTTTAAGATAAATTTAAATTGCCAGCAAGTAAATCGTATCGTTGAAATTCTTTTGATTAAAATCTGGTGTATACCTCAATATTGAATGCTAATTTTACACAGCTTGTATGAAATTTGCTTTTATTTTCATATCAGTGCAAAAAATTTAAGTAAATTAAATTTTCCTGTTCTTTTTACAACATAAATCGATCGATTAAATTTGTAAATGAAAATTAAACTGTTTTAGATAAATTATTATTTCCATTTAGTAAGCTTTACTTTCATAGCAAATATTTGCTGGGATAGCAAAGTATTTGCTGAATATATTTGCTAACTGTGGTTCTAAAACCAATTGACATTAAATACAAATTTGTATGACAGTGTTTTTTTGGGTCTACAACTTTAAAGTTTGACAATTATATAATTTTAATTTATTTATTTATTTATTTATTTAATTGTAATCAAATTTGTCAAAATTTAAAGACTCTAAATTGCTTTAAATAGCTGTGGAATATTTACTAGTAAAAAACGAGCTTGGCATTGCATTTAAAGTGTTTTTCCGTGTTGCTTTCTTTGTAAAACAAGCACATGGACGGTTCAGTTTAGCGAGCTTTCACTGTACACTCTGCTGAATAACAATGCCTGTCCATTTATTAGTTTAGTAGCGTAATTAAGTGCCTTCATCACGTTGATATAATGCAAGTTTACGGAATGGATTAAACGCCAGTTGCTTTTATTTATTTTTATTTTCATTTTTTCATTTTTTTGTGTTTTCTTTTTATTATTTTACGCTCAACTCGCGGCGTGTTAAAGTTGCCAATTTTGGTTCCGCTTTTGGCCACTTGACCAAGGGCAAGAAAGAGCGAGAATGTGAGAAAGAGAGGGCAAGTAGCTGAAATATAATAAAACTGCCCATTCACAGAGTTTTGATGAGACCTTTGACTTAACTTGCTTTAACTTTTTTCTCACACTTCTGTTCCCAATTTTTATATCTACATATAAATTTTTTTTTTTTTTTTTGGGTTTTAGGGATGCGAACGAAAAGAAAAAAAAAAAAGAAGAATTTAATTGAATAACAAAAACAAAAACAAAAGCAAGAACAAGAACAAGAACAACAAAGCCAGGGCACTGGAAATTCCAAAAGTGTAACAAAAAAAAACACAAAAAAAAAATAAATAAAAAGCGAGAGAAAAGAACAACATTTATGCTGAACTTGCATAATGTGAGAGAAAAAGCAACAAAATCAGCAAAAATTATGCAGACAGGCAAACGGGGGATGGGCTGGGAGTAGAGAAAACGCGGGGGATGGGGGGCAAAGTGCGGAAAAACGACGGCGGAAAAACGAGACTGCAAACGTATAGAAAAAATTAAATAAAATAAAATAAAATAAAATAAAATAAAATAAAAGTACGATGTGAACCAAATAAAACTCAAAGCAGACAACAACAAAATGAATAACAATAATAAATACTCTCAAAAAAAAAATATAAAAAAAATCAAGACGAAAAACAAAAGAATTCTTCATGCGTTGACATTGAAGTGGCAACATGAATGCGAAGAAGAAGCAGAAGAAGCAGAAGAAGAAGAAGAAGCAGACAAAAGCACAACAAGACAGCTGACGACAACTTAATGAAGTGGAAGAAGAAGACGAAGACGAAGAAGAACCCCAAGTGCCAGCATTTAGACATTTGAAACCCATATTAGCCATACAGTGGAGCAGGCTAAAAACAACCAGTTAAATTACCAAGAAAATCATTTAAAACAGGTATGCCAAAAACTTAGTTCTCTATATGTTTTAGTGGTTTAGTTGAAAGCTCTCTATCACTTGAGTAAATACATAGTTCAGTAGCAGAGTTCCCCAAGGGAGATGTCCGCCTATGAGAACGGATTTTGTATGAAAATCATGCTGAAAAACTTTTAAATTCGTTCGGCTAAGTGAGCTGTCCGCGAGTGGAGCTTTTACTATAATTATTAGCTATTGTAATTTAATTTTTAAAATCAGACAACAATCATAGGCATATTGCGAAATTTCCGACTTGAATTTAAAAGCTGTTAACTTAAAATCAATTATTTATGTAGCCATTGTAATTAGCCCTTTTGTCATTTTCTAATCCAAATTTATAAAATGTGAGTAAGAAAGTCGGATTAAAGCAACCGGTTGAACTGTCATGAAACTTTAAATAAATATTAAGAATTTTTTTGAATTTTATTTGAATTTTAAGCTGTTGATTTAAAACAGTTATTCCCGAAGTCTAGTTATCTACATTAGCTAAAAGCCAAGCAGTTCTAAAGACTGCAAATCAAACTTTAAAATGTTGCTGATTATAATTATTTAGTTTTAAAATATTATGTACAAATTTCACATAGTTATTTTATTGAAAGAAAATGCCTGCTCAATTCATATGTCGACTGATGTAATTTTGTAAAGGAATTTTATGTAATATTTAAGTTTTTTTTTCAAATATTTTTGATTGTACTCAACTGTCGTTACATTTGTTTTACTGTTATACATATAATTATTTATAGAGTCTTGTTAATGTTCTCTTTTTAATGGTATTTAATTAGTGTATTTATTTAGCCTTTAATAGCACCAAGAGCTTCGTACTGAGGTTCTACTGTAATTGCTGAGGCAATAAAAATTGAATTATTAGAATTTCAAGTCAAGCACACTTGGCGTATACTTAACTATTTGCATACACCTTCGATTGTCGAGCTTATCGAGTGTCCACGTGAACAAGTTTGGATCGTGCTTGAATTCACTTAACCAACACTGGCAGTAGCTTCCTCTCCCCGTCTCTTTTGCTCTCGTTCCCCCTCCCTCTTTCTCCCTCTCTCTCTACTCTCTTTCGATGTCAATGTCACTTTGGGACGAACCTATGATCCCCCGCTATAGATCAAGCGTAAAACCCACTAAAATCGCAGAACATCAATCATTGCACAACAACAATAGCATTACTTTCAATACTAAAAACACTAACAACAACAACATGTTGCTGGTAATAGAAATTAACTTTTGTTATTGTTGTAGAAGTATAAACCATGACATCATCAGCTCCATCATAAATGTCGCGACGGGGGCATAAAATAAATATTGAACAAAAAAATTAAAAAATTATTAACTTTGCACATTTGTTATTACTGTACTTGTTGGTGTTGTTGTTGTAGTTGTTGTTGTTGCTGTTGGTATCACTGTTTACATTGCTCATGGGAGTATAACAGTTTGGGGTGAGACTTTGTAACGCTTACAATAAAAAAAAGGGAAGTTAAATTACAACTTTGTTGTATTTTGTTGAAATAAAATAATACAATAAAACAGATTGGAACGATTGGAAATGAAATATGTGTAATAACCCTGACTTTTATATCAATCAAAACGAGATATCTGGAAACCAAAACCCTGTAGAAAACTTTGTGTTGTAACTTTTTTTATGTAATGAATTTTTGACAGGAACGTGTGGCATTGGAACACAAAAATTATTTTCTATCGCTCAATTCAATTACTCATAAAATTCATAAAGATTACTAATATCACGTCAGGGGAACAAGTGGTAATGAAACACTTAGTACTTAAACGATTGGAATGGAACAAGTTGGTTTTCTTGTGCCCAACGAAACTATAAAAGCTAAAAATGGCAAACAAAGGGAACAAATGGCACTGTGGAACGGTGTACTAGTCCAATTCCAACATTCCGTTGTGATTTAATAGGTCGGTAAGAAAAAAGCGTCTAAAAATAATCGATGAAAATTTTAATCGATTCTAGACAACTGTACGGTGTATCGAATGTGTGAGCCGATAATTTTCGACCTTAGAAACATATCCAATAGAAGTGTCTTGCGCCTTAAAGTTATCGATAACATGATAATCGATTTAAATGAATTATATAGAGTATCGAATATGTGTGTGTAGGGTTGTCGCAAAGTTTACTTTATCGCTAGCACATTTTTGACTGTTGTTTGTCGTCATTGTCGTTGTTGTTACTGTTGTTGTTTTTCCCGTCGTGGTTGTTGTTGTTGTCGAACTATGGCAGCCAGTTAGCCTACTTTGCTGTTAACTGGTTGCCGTTTTATAGTTAGCATATATGTAGATAAAAGCCAGTTGGCGATAGCCAAAACCGTTGTTGTTGCTGCCGTGCAAAAGGGAAAATTAAACCCAATGAACGACAACAACAGTAGCAACAACAACAAGAGGAACAGCAATACATTTGCTATGCTTAATTAGATTAATGTTGCTGCTGTTTGTGCTCTTATTGCTGCTGCTGCTACTGCTGTTGTTGCAACACTTGCCTGTTGTTGTCGCAAACGCATCGAGGAACGTTGAAGTTGCGTGCCGCGACGCAAGGCGGAGGCGCTGCGTTGCGGTGTTGCAGTGGCAGAGATGGAACCAAATTGTTGTTGCTGCAGCTCGCAGGTTGCTGCTGTTGCATTGCCATTTCTATCACAATATTTATTGATGTTGTTGTTGTTGTTCAAATTGGCGCTTAATTTGTCATTTTCCTTTTCGAACAGCAATTGTTGCACTTTGTCCATGTTGTTGTTGTTGTTGTTCATGATGAGATTGCTGCTGCTGTTGTTATTGTTGTTGTTGCAGAGCACTGGCAACTTTGCATTGGGCGCTGCAACAGTTGCTGTTGCTGCTGCTGCAGTGTCGTCTGTTGCTGCTGTCAAACGCTGCTCGCCAGCGCCATTCGTCGCCTCCAAATTGATGTGCAATGTCGATAGCACCATGTTATCGTTTTCGTTATCGTTATCGTTTTCTGTTTTGTATTCTTTACACTTTTCACTTTTTACTTCACATTGTTGCTGTTGTTATTGTAATTTTCAAGTTGATTTTGAAAATATTACGAATGAATTTACCTGACCACGCCCCCTGCCCAACCCCTAGCCCAAATAAACTGAAACTTTCCCTAGGTAAAATGCACAAACTGTCGTCAACAGCAGCAACTATGCAAATAGCCACGCCCCTTTGCCCCATTGGCAGCTGCAACGCATAAATTTGAATATGAACAACTCTTTTTGGTTTTTATTTTGTATTTTTTTTTTGGGTCTTTTGCATTTATTTAAGTTGAAATGCAGCTTAATGCGCATTTAAATGGACTTGTTGTTGTTGTTGTCGGTATTGTAACTGTTGGCATTGTTGCTGCGTCTATTGTAATTGCTGCTGTTGTTGAGCGACAACAATTGAGTTCAATTGAAAAGCGAAAGTTGTTTGCAATAATACCGACAATAGTTCTCTTCTCAATGCACAACAGCAACGTGAACAGCGGCCGCAATCACAGCAGCAACATTTCCCTAGACTTTTCTACTCGCCAAACACTCACAAAGCTCGTGAGCAGCAGCATACAAAAAAAAAACCAGCAATCACAACAACTTTTTACTTTATTTATGCATTTATTTATTTATTTACATATTTTTGTTTTGGCTCTTAACTGTTGTTGCTGCTGTTGTTGTTGCTGCTGTTGTTGTTGCTGCTGCTGTCATTTACGTGCGTTGCGTTGCAAATGAGACGCTGACGTCGTCGTCTTCATTGTTGTTGTTGTTTTCATCACAACTGCATATTTAGACCCCGTACACTAAAAGTGAGTAGAGCGGTCCATTAAGTTTGTCAGCAGCGAAGTGTGCATAACAGGCAGCAGAAAGCATTCCGACCAAATAAAGTATATATATATAGCAAAGATATAGCTATGTCCTAGATCCTAGAGCCTATTAAACTAAAACCACTATGTTTACATCTGCATAGCTTGGAAACGGCTAGAGCTATCATGAACAAATTCACACAGTTTGTTTAGAGTGCCATCATAACTATCCTAACCAAATTTAGTCTGAATCGCACAAATATATAGCCTATAGTAAACATAGCACAAATCGGTTCAAAAATCAAGTAATGTTAGTTGAGTTAACGCATCCAAACGCATACATTATGTGTATATCTACAGTTATAGCTATCCCTAATAAATTTAGCTTGGATCTATATATGCTCCCATTGAATAAATCGGTCGAAATTGAAGGAAAACTCGCACTAGAATGAGTACGTGGTCTTTTACAGTCGACTCGCTCGACAGTTGTCTTTCCTACTTGTTTTTTTTCGTTAACGTTTACATTTTTAGTGTTTACTTTTGTTAATTGTTTTTTCTACTTTTTTGGTTTATTTCTCTGGGTTTATTGAATGCGAATTGCTTTATGAGTCAGCAACAAAAAACACAAAAAAATAAACTGCGACGATTTATTGGCTTTGAAAAGGTTGTTTCGATTCTTCAAATTTCATAAATAAATATAATTATATATACAAATTGATTGTTTGTGAATACACTTGGTCACACTGTGCATCCTTTTTGCTGTTTACAGTTTACTGTTTTTACTGTTTACTGTTTACTTTTCAACACCTGTTAATTGTTGTTGCTGTGACTGTAACTCTCACAGCAGCTGTTGCTGCAGTTCTGGTTGCCATTGCTGCTGTGATTAATACTTTAAGTTTAATATTTGTTCTTAAACTTTTACTGCTGACATTTTAAAATGTATTGCTGCTCTTAAATCAGCAATAGTTGCTGTTGTCAATGCGAGTGTTGCTTCGATTGTGTATTGAATTGCTGTTGCTGCTGTAGTTGAGCAATGTTGCTCGTGTTGCTGTTGTTACTGCTGAGATTGGTGCTGCTACGAGTCATTTAAATATTGCCGTCATTCAAATTTGTAGTTGCTGCTGCACTAGCAACAATTGTTGTTGCTGCAATTCCGATTTGCCGTAAAAGCCACGCCCATTTTGCCCATAAGTCCATATGGTCTTTGCTTACAGAATTGTTGTTGTTGCTGTTGTTGTTGCTTTTACAGTTCTTCACTCTATCAGGCAAGTTTATTGCCAGTATTGTTGTTGTGCTTGCTTTTAATTTGGCCAAAAATTGTCACCGCAAATGCTGCTGCTGCTGCTGCTACTGCCGCCATTGCGGTTGTTGTTGCTGTACATGTCTCTATTAGCAGCTATACACTGTGTGTTGCTGTTGTTACCCCAAAAAGAGTTGAAGAATGTAAAACTGTCGCTAAGCAGTGACTCTCAAACTGTTAATAGCGTTTGCTTTAGGGCTATCAGGGGGCGTGACATGTGTCTAGTGCAACAATTGAGAAATTAATATTTATTCTACACACACACACACACACACACATACACTTCCACACACGCACAACAAAAATAAGTTTTTTAAGTTTTTAGTGGCATTTAATTAGTTTAATTAGCAAAGACATGTGTAATCACAGCTAAATGTGGTATGCTGCCTGCACACACACCTTAACACACGCACAACAAACAAAACATGAAAACAAAATTATAAAAAAAATTGTTTTTTTTTAAATTTTTTTGTTGTTTTGTAAATTTATTTATTTACACATATTTATTTTAGTAAAACATTATAGAAACTTAATTTTTTATAAAACGCATTTGCAATTATAACGAAACGCCTGTTTACACACACACACACACACGCACAACAACAAAAAATTCAATAAAAATGTCAATAAATATATTTATATTTATTTGTTAATTATTATTATGCATTTAAAACACAGTTAGGCTTAATTAAATGCCTGCAGCACAGACACACACACTGACAGCCACTCGTACACACACATACACACTCACACACACGCACGGCTTGTGAATTGCGAGAGCAAATACTGAAAATGCGGCCGATCGCAGAACGCGTAGAAAAACAACTAAAAATGCCAGCTGAAAAATCATAACAAATGAGCGATAAACCGTGTGCGCTGTTGTCCCCTTCCCCTCCACACACCGCCTGCCGCAGCCCACCGCTTTACACCTCTGTTGCCACTCCGCAAAGCCCCTTCCCCACCAGCCGCTCCCCAACCCCCCGCTGCCACTGGTCGCTCTTTTAGACATGTGCGCTCACGTTACTCGTTCAAGTGCTCGGAGCAACTGAGTGTAAACTGAGAGTGTATGAGTGTTGGCCTGTGTGTGTGTCGAGTGGTTTTTAGTGCCGGTGTGTGTGTGTGTGTGTGTGAGACAAGTTAGCTGGCCCAAAAAGCAACAACAATAAAAATAACTTGCAAAGTGTAAAGAAAAAAAAAAAGTATAAAAAATAAAATGCGATGACTTTTGCCTCGGCTCGCATATGAGTGTGCGACCGAGTGTGTGTGTGTGTGTATTTGGGTGTGTGCGTAAAAACAGCTAACACACACTCACACACACACGGAGACATCGCGTACGTTGCCAACCCGTCGCATAAACAAACAGTAAAAAAATTGTTTAACTAATTTGCGTAGTTCGAGTTAAAAAAATGTAAGAAAAAACGCAGAGACAACAAAAGCAACAACAATGACAACAAAGATAACAACAATAAGCTGAACGACTGCAGTGACAACGCCTACAATGTCGAAAGATAAAAAGTCTATCAATACATTCACATGTATATATATAAATATATATTATTTATTTATATACGAATACGAATTCAAATTCTGCTAGGTTTAAGCCAGTTGACAAGCCAGTCAATTTGCTGGTCAACTGAGAATCAGTTCACACTTTAGGATTGACGCTGGGTCAACGTGGCTTAAGTTACCAAAAGCTTTTAAGTATTTCAAAAGCTTAAAAAGAAGCTTAAGACACGGGAACTATTTCGTAGACTTACTTTCGATTAGACAAATCTTTAAGACTTGCGATAAAAAGTATTTATCAGTCAAGTAAAATATATAAATTTGTATATTAATCAAATGGGCTATGATTGGTAGCTATAAATAACAAAATTAAACTGTGGAGTAGCCCAATAAAACACCTTGAGAAGGTCTTAAACTAGTGACGAAAGCGTGTCTTGCCAACTGCCAATTTTATCATATCAAAGTTAACCTTTTAGATTACAAACATATATGTACATATGTGTATGTCTTTATACTTGCTATCAAAATAAATCGACTGATTAGTTAGCTATAGCTTATCGGAATTCTTAATGTGTGAAAAATTCAATTTTCAAAGTTTAGAGGGAATTACGTTGGCATAAAAATGTTTAAACTTTCGATTTTATCCAAACAGTGCTACGAAATGTAATTTTATGCATTTTTGCAATTTCAGTTAATAAGTAAACACTTTTGTTTAAAGATTTTCTTAAATAGAATCTGTTTGTTTACTTTATCACAGGCATTCCTTGATAATCAGTGTGACAGCTCTTTAAACTAGTGAACATTTCCAATTAATTCCAAGAACAATAAATCTTTTATAAATTGAATTGTTTTAACTTTTTTCTTTTTCTTCTTTTTACACCCACTATCAGCCATTTTCTCTCTCCAATCTTTCGATTTCTCTCTCTCAATTTTCGAGTATGTTTCTCACTTTCAATTATTTTTCATTCTTTCTCTTATTCGCTCTCTGTTCCTTCCTTTTTAATTCTCCACCTTTCTTATTTCCCACTCTCTCTCTCTCTCTTGTTCTCTTCATTCCATACTGCCACAGTCTCTTGCTCACTGTGACTCTCTCATTCTTTTCTCACTGCTAATCTCTTTTTATGTTTTCCACAATTTATCTTTATTCTTTCTCAATTTCTTTTTATTCACCTCGCTCTCCTCTCTTTTCCTCTTTCCCTCTCCTCCCTCTTTCTTTCAGTCTGTCTCTCCCCATATTCCATTGTCTTCGTTTTGTCCTTCTCTCTCACTTTCTGTCCTACTCTCTTCCCCACTCGCTTCCCCTCTTCCCCATTCGCTTCCCCTCTTCCCCACTCTCTTCCCCTCTTCCCCTCCGTCTTTAATTACCTTTAATGGTCACAGTTTGAGCTGCCCTGCTCTATACGCTTCAGTGACTCTGCAACTGTTTGCGTTTCGGGCTTTTAATTAATTAAGCATTTAACGTTACTTTTCCCCGTTGTTTTGTTCATAAAATCTTTTGTCCAATAGCCCCCCTGGCAATCCCCTCCACCCTCCACCCGCTACCCCTTCACCCATTCCAGTGCTGATCCCACCTTGATTATTCGCCCCACACACGAACAATTCGATTAAAAGTTTGCATAATTAATCATTGCATTTAACAATTTCCTCCGTTGAGCGTTACCATGAGTAATATTTATTACCCGCTTTCTTCCCCCCCTTTCTCCACACTCTCTCCCTCTCTTACACTCTTTTAAGCCAGCTAAAAGCCCACGCATTTCAATACTTGTTATTGTTATTGTCTTCTTTCCTGTCACCTCCATCCCCATCCCCATCTCCTCCCACCTTCCACTACAATAAAATTTCAAGTGCGGCCTCAGAGTAAAGAAAACAAAAAAAAGTTGTTGAATAAGTTTTAATAATGTTGGCTCCACTGTGCTCTCTCTCTCTCTCCCTCTCTCTCCTTTCTCCCTCTCTCTCTTTCTCTGTCTCTCCCTCTCACTCCCCAGTGCTTCTCAATTGTGCATTATTGTTGTGCGGTAAACTTTGTAATAGTTATGTTAATTCAAATCATGCAAAACAATCCGACAATTTTACAATAAAGTCCACTCGACTGTAAGAGACTCTGTAGTTGAGTTGCACAAGTTGTCGCATAAATTCAATATAAAGTCTTTTGTTATTTTTACAGGGTCTTCAACCCTCGCACCACAGTTGAGCAGTCACTGCTGCAGTCAGTGTACTATGGGTAAAATACTCAATACTTTTGCATAAAAAAATGTTTTTTTAATATATACATAATTTCAAACACTGAGAACACCAAAAATCTTTAAAAATTGCCAGAATTTCATTCAAAATATCGTCGTGTTTGCCCATAGTGCACTGAGCGCCTATGGTCAATGCCCAGCGAAAAGAACTAGAACGCGCAGTGTGAGTATAAATAAGTGTAGAAGTAAACTGAGGGAAGCGGAGGAAAAGCGCTTGCAAGGGGGGGAATTGGGAAAGGGGGGGACATGTAGCGAACCGGAAGCGTTGCCATAGTCGCCGCCTTCATTGGTTTCCCATTGTCGCAGACCAAACAAAATGCTGCCATCAAACTGCCAACCATTGTTACAAAGGCCAAAAGGGCCACACAGGCCACGGGCCAAAAGAGGCAAGAGGAAAGGGTAAAAGGGGTGCGGTGCGGTATGCGGAACTGTTGGCTACCTGATGTGCATGTCAATGATGGCCATGCACTCACTCAACTATGACAACGTTCGATTCTCTTGTCAAAATTCTTAAATAACAGGTACGCCTACAGTTTGAGAGCCACGTCAGGCAGGGCTACAGTTTGGCAGCCAAAGAAATTTTAAAAATACTGAGAAATATGGTATTATAAAACAGTCAGTGCTGGCACTTTTGCTACAGTTGATTCAAAAGTCGAACCTTCTTTTACTGTTGGTACATAACTTAAGTACTTTGTGGGTATTTACTAAGTTTAATAATCATATAAAATTTAAGTACTTATTTAGAAAACTAAGAGAATTTGTTTTAAGCAGATTTTAATAAACAATGCGATAAATTTACCTTGTGAATCAGGCAAATTTAATAAACAATCGAGTTTAATAGCATGAAACTAAATACCAAATCAGTATTTTTTTAAGTTTAATTAATATTTTTATTTTATTAAAGTTAATAGTAAAAATTGAATACCGAACATCGTAAGCCCTTTTATATTCGTCAACTTTGACATTAAACGTAACTCATTATGCTTATTATCTTTATGAACACAGAGTATTTAGTATTTATTTAGTATAATTTTCAGAATTTCTATAGCGCTCCCAACATTTGCAGTATTTTAGCATATCGAAAGTATCTTATTTGTCAGCAATGCGTATCTTGACAAAGTGTCACAAAACCAAACAGGGAAAGACAATAAATTCTTAGTAAAAGTTCTGTAATTTCGCTAGTAAGAAAACTGATAAGTATTTTTTCATAATTGACATAAAATACTGTCTTTCAGTTCTGTCTTTGTGAGAGTTTCATTAAAACGGTCGCAAAAATGTTGTTTAAATTATTGTGCACAATTGCAATAATTATAAGTATTTGTGATTCTAATCCGATCACGGAAGACAACGAGACAATTACGTAATTAAGCGTATCGAAGTATGATGACAGAATTAAAAGGTAATTTATTTGAAAATGAATTAATTAAATGTTGTATTCAGATCAAAGTTTAAAATTGAGTACGTTGATCATAAATATTATCCTCAATTACGTGGAGCATTAATTAATGAGCTCAAAACAGAGTGGTATCTATGAAATACGCATACCCAGTTACAGTAAAAATACCTTTCGAGTACTATGCGATACGTATTCCCATGATGGGGGTTGGACCATCATTTTGAAACGCATGGATGGAAGTGAGAATTTTTATCGAAACTGGAATGCAATGAATACAAAAAAGGATTTGGTAATTTAAATGGTGAATTCTTTTTGGGATTGGATAAAATCCACGCACTGACCAATGATCTGGGTCAGGAGCTAATGGTGATGTTTGAAGATTTCAAGTTTTGGCATCTCCGATGAGGATGAACAATATGCCTTGAATACCCTGGGATTGGCTAGTGGCTCAGCTGGGGATTCACTCTCAACATGCAATTTTCCACCTTTGATCGCAATAATTCACCTTGGCTTGGCGAAAATTGTGCTTTAAACAACACTGGTGCCGGGTGGTACTCCACCTGATTATACAGGTATGAAGACACCTATCACTTTTAATTTTTAGCAATTTGGCTG